>CM056997.1:49441485-50641485 GCA_029891345.1 Dryococelus australis | reverse complement strand
TATGAGTACTCCTGTCCTGCCTGAATAATTTATTTTTCATCCCACCAGCTGGTGAAGTGTGTGATGCCTACAATTTTCTGGAGTACAATTAAATGCTACTATTATGGGGTTGGTGTCTTTACAGAACTACATGATGTTAACGAACTTGGTTACCAAAGTCTGCTTGGTCTGCACATCTGTATTTAGTAGAGCAGATTAATAAACTGTTATTTTGTTTGAAGAGGCAATATTTTTGCTGCAGAAAAAGGTACTTTGTTTTTCTTTGCTCCCCTCCCCCTCTTCCGCATTTCACCATCGAGGAGGCGAACATCTGAATGTTTCCAAGCGCTGATCTATACTGAAGAGAGCCGCGAGGTGCTCCTGGCGCAGTCGAGCGGTGTCTGGTGGCTACTACTGGCAACGAGTTCAGCTTCGCCCTCTCTGACACCTTCCATTTGCCTCTCCGCTTTTCCCGCCGCCTCCTTAACCTTCCCGAGCCATGTTTTCGGGTATAAATGTTCTTCCCAAGCCCGAGCAAGTGTGCAGTGTTCCTCTTCGAGTTGCGTGGGCTGGCCGACGATAGATCATGTCTACACCACTTCGTACTTCGGGGCTTCAGCATACTAGATGCATTTTCGCGTAATATGAGTACTACAAAAGTTAAGTATTGCAATGAACATAGTCGTTGTTATGCTGGGGGTAGAGTTTCCCTTTTAGTTGTGTTTTTTTTATCAATTTTTGTGTATATGGATTTTTGTAGGGAAGTGTTTCTTCACTGTTTTGCTTGTGTGAATTTTCAATATGGTATCTTATTGGAATGTTTGCAAGCGGTGGATTCTTCCTTTTTTTTTTTTTTGGTGTGCTGTAGGAATAACCTCCTGGACTACGATTTGCCAAAAGAATTTTAATGCCAAGGAGTTTAGTGGATATTTTATGGTGTGCCTTTATGCTCATGGTTAAGTTTAATGAGGGTTTTTCTCCTTCCCAATGGCATTCTTGAAGTTAGTATTCCATTTGTGCTTTTTAGTGAATCATCAGGCGTAATGGTGCTTGTTTTACTCAGGGAGTCATTTTACCTTTTTTTAGTGGTATTTCACAAGTGTTTATTCAGGTTTGGTGATTTCTCAGGCTATATTAATATTGTTGTTTTTCTGTTTGTTCTAGTGCATGTGTGTTATTTCCTTCCCCTAGTTCACCGATTGGTAGCAAGCAACACTAATTTACTGATGCAATTAATATTTTTAAATCAAGTTGCAAAGTTGTTGTTCTTGGTGATAATGTATAGATGGGCTTCTATATATTTGTATTGATTTTGGAGTTTGTGTGTCCATACTTTCTTTTTTTTTAATGGGCAGTATCCTTCTCCTTGCCTTCCTTTAGCCCTACTATGCCCCAAAGGGGCGTAACAACTTGTTTAAAAAGTTTTGAGGATTAAAAAAAATCATTTTCTTTGTTTAAAGTTGTAAACAATTCATTTAAATATTTAATTATTTTAAGATTATTTCTTTCAAATTATAAAGACTTTGTTAAAATGTTTAACAATTTTAAGAAAATTTCATTTACTTTGTTGAAACTATTTTCTAAGAAAGTTAATGATTTAAATGATTTCTGATGTGAAATGTTGTATAGTTTTAATAAACTTTATGATTTTAATCTTAAAATTTTGGAAAATTTTTTCAGTTGTAACAGCATTTGTTGTGATTTTTTTTGCAGTTTTATGATGTAAGATCGGGTTTTTGTTAAATAGCTTGTATGGCTTACACACATAAATGGTAAATATGTTTAAAGATTTTCAGTCTTAACAGGCATTATTAATATTTTTTTTGCAGTTTTATGTTAGATTGTGTTTTGGTTAAACAGCTTGCATGGCTTACACACATAAAGGGTAAATATTTTTAATTTTCAGTCATAATAGGTATTGTTGTGATTTTTCTGCTGTTTTATGGCATAAGGTGGTGTTTTTGGTTAATAAACTTGAATGGTTTACACACATAAATGGTAAATATGTTGATACACATTTGTAATTAATTGTATTATTTGTGATGTATCATGAGGCATTGAATTTTTTTTTAAGCTTATTGGATACTCAGTACTCACATATTTAAACTTTTATGATACTAGCATGTTTGATGAAAATATGCAGAGAATTTGTTTTACGAATTGTAACTAAGGTATATTTTTGAAGAAAAAAAAAAAGAATTTTGAGTAAACTTTTTATGTTAAAATGAATACTGTGAATTGTTATTAGTTTGAAAATTTCCCGTTAAATTTTATAATATCTTGTGAATGATTGGATGTGTACTTGAATATGACTGCATTTAAAATGAAAAATATGTCTTGGTAAACCTGAGATAATAAGTAGCTGATGCTAAGATTTTGAGGTTTGGAACTTGAAATGTTTTTAAAGCCGTGGACCAGCTTATTTGTTTGCTCACTTTCACAGAAGAAAAAATTTACAAGTTGTTTGCTTCCAATTTGAAGAGGGAGAAAAATAAATATTATACATTTACCAAACTAAAATTTAAATTAAAGAACTGTAATAAACCAAGCACACACTGAAGAGCTGAGGAGAAATTACACCATTTTTTGAGAGAAATTAACAATGAATAAATTTGAAAGGAGAGGGAACAGACTGTTATCTCGAGAAAACTTTGCCAATCCGCTGGTCAACTTGAAGAACCTTGGGGAATTTAACGAAATCGAGAGTCAAGTTACACAAATACCTTTTCAGGGGGCAGCTAGAAAGACCTGTTGGCGACACACCACAATGGTTCCCGCTGTCCTGCAACTCTACAGTTGAGAGAATCCAACCAACTTTCAAAATAAAATATTTTTCTAACAGCAACCAGATTACTCCTACTGTAGCTGAAGATTCAAGATGAAGATGCTTGCTGGTGGTGAAAGAACAGTCATACTTTACACAAAGTCAGAAAATAAAATTGAAGGGTTTTAAAAAATATAATTCAACATTTGCAAAAATGGCTGCCATTCTCCTATAAATTTTCATAAATTTGTACCTTTTAGGAAAGTCAGATGAAATATCGTGAAATTTAACAGATTTCAGCTTTGCTAGCAGTCATTTAAAGCTGAATACGTACTATTTCAGTAATATTTCGTCGATATTTATTTTCTAGGGACAACAATTTGCACATATATACCCATTTTATGGTAGATAGAGTCGAAATTCAGAACTGGGAAAACTACATGTGAAATACACACACAAAAAACAGATTGAGATTAAAAATCTTTTCGAACAAGTTTGTTTCATGTTAGTTTTCAGTGGTTGGAAAAAAATAGAACTTGAGTATTGCTTAAATCTAATAATGGTGTTTTAAGTTTAACTTGTGTAATTGGAAAGATTTCTGGTTTTGATAACTTAAAAAAGAATTTGAGTTTAAAATATGTCATATAGTTGTGTTGGTATGAAAATTAGTCATTGATTACTTTAAAGTTAAATAAGCTTGCTGGAAAATGGAATAAAAGGTTTACAGAATTAAAATATATAGTGCTATGGCTGGAACGTATTTCTTAGCGACAAGGAAAATAAAGTGTAATTGGCATGACTTGTGAAATTTTTTATTTTTTTCTGGGAATACACAAGGCTCTTGCATCTAGAAAAATAGGAGGAAGCTTCAGTGTTCGAGCAAAAATAGCAGTTTGTAGGAAAGAGGGTAGAGGGACAGACAGCTAGCCCAGGTCATTTCAAAATTTGCTCCTACCCAAGGGACAGAGGCTTCCCAAACATTTTTCAGAACAGCCTCCCTTTGGCCTTGAAGCAAACCTCCGTTCCTTGCCGAGACATCTCTTGTGTCGGAAAACGTGCGCTCTGGGGTGGGGATTGTAAGGAGGAGAACCGGGACTGTGTGGACAGGGTATTTCTCGAGATATCCAAAAAACATGTTTTTGAGTGGTGTAAGGGAGGAGGTGTGTGGCCGTGAATCGATAGCGGGGGGGGGGGGTGCTGTGCAGCACCCTCCGTGGACAGGCCAGTCATCCGAAAATGCTTTCTGACCTTGAGGAGGGCCGTGGGCAGGTTTTTCAAAGTGCAGCATTGGAAGGGGCCAATCCTCCAGAAACAAACTGCGGGATGGTGTAGGCGGAGGGGGTGGTTGGCGTTAAACAGGTTTTGTATTGTTCGATCGATTTCAGTGTGTGTGGACCAGAGCTTTGGAGTGGTGTAGGGGGAGGGTATGCTTCACTGAAAACACGGTCAGGGGTGTTGTTGCGTGTCATTGGACAGAGCAGCCCTCTGAATACGAACTCTGTGTTGGTGGGGAGGGGACGAATCGCCGAAGACACAGTCTGGTATAAGGGGCAGGGAAGGGGTAGGGGGTGCATTGAGGAGCAAGTCAACAGTTTTAGTTGTCTGCCGCCATGTTAGTTCACGAGAACTGCCACCCTGCATAGATGCGACACTGGACATCAGCTCACCCAACTTCTCCAGGCGCGGCGTTCAGCGGGTTTCATGACGCGACAATGAACTTCACCGGGCACTGCGCCTAGTGGGCTTTGGAGAGTGCTATCCACGATTCTTGTTTCAGTATTTAAACAATTTAATTTATCGGGGATAAAATCATTTTCGTATAAACCCCGTTTTTGAGTTTCGTCAACGAAACTTGGTTGGATTTTCAACTGTAGTTTCAGAACTAATATCGTGAATTTCACTCACTTAATGGAAAATATGTGTAGTAGGCCCATTATTTTAAATAATATATAGTATATTTCTATAAAGTGTTGCGGGATTAAGTCATCCGAGTGTCCCTAAGCTTCGATGGAATTAATTTGTGTTAAAAGTGAATTATTCTTGAAATTGTAAAACTTTCGTTAAAAAATTGTTTCGTTGTCTGATGTAGAACAAATACACAGTTTTTCTAGTAAAGTTCAACTCAGTGGCCTGTCGGTCTCCGACCATGCTCCATGTATATACATTCAGACTCTCGGCGTAAGCTCGCTATGAGCTAAGCTGTCGTGGGATGAAAATTGCGTTCGTGGCTACTCGTTCGCTGGGAACTGCCCGCGACTTGAGGGGCTAGCGAATGTGAGGTGCATCTGCGAGTGCGATGGAATAATGGCAGCTTGGGTTATGCGACTATATGCAACTCTTCGCGCCCCCATGTGGTGGATAGGAGGATTCCTAGGATCTGGGGTGGCTGGGAATAATCAAATACCAGCCTGCGAACCAACAGGCCGGTGCGAGAGCACCGTCTTTGTGGACATCGGGAACCTGGGCAGCTCAGTACGAGATGGTGAAGCACATGTACTGGAGGTGGCCCAACAATCAAGGTGGGGAGGGGGATTTCGAGGTGTTGAAAAATGCAAGTGTAGCGATCCTCACTGCTGGGTTATGCGGGCTGCCGACTGCGGGTGCTTGCTGAATGGATTGGAATGCATCAGACTTTGGTAGCACCCCGGTTTCAGCCTTCACTCCTGGGTCAGTGGATTTGCCACTACCCCTGGTAGTCCCCAGATGACTCATGTTTCCTAGACCAAACGGACTATTTTGATGGAAGGGGAGACTCCCTGAAGAACTCTCCCACCTTCACCCATAGAGTGGAGACCCTGGCATCAGCACGGAAGTGCAAAGATGGAGTCGGTGTCGTGACTGAGCTGTCCAGTTTTCCGACGCACTCGACGAGAAGCAGGGGGGCCCTGCATCCTCAGTTGCTGTCGGTACTAACAAATACCCTACTTTATCCAGCCCTAATCCAGTTAAAAGTAATTATTTCATCCTCCACGAATGTCGCATAGATTTTCCCCGGCCTTCTCTGCTTTGCCTGGTTTGCTATGCTCTTCCATCTAGACCATTCTTCTTTCAGGGAGTGCACATGGCTACAATTGCAGCCATGGCACTACAACTCTGCTTAGCCGCGATGTATGCATCAATTATAATAATTAAACCAGACCTAAGGCACGTAGAGCTTACCCTGAGACGCGTCCCATTCTCCAGCCGACTTAGCTACTAACATGCATGCCGGAGGGCACACAGAACCATGAAGGTGCTCACGTTGGCGTAGCGGGATTCGGGGGCTCACCAGTAAGATAAGGTTTAAATTGTAAGCTTGCTTCATTCATTCACCAGCCTCCGAAATACTTATGGTACATTCGAGGGGTGTATATTTTTCATATATCTTGTGGTTAGGAAGATAGTCGATTAATTTATAGGGACTGATTCGTTAGTTAATTTCATACTGGAGAATCATGTAATTATAATTGTTTAGCACTTGTCATACCATATGTTATTCATGTAGTTGTGGTTGTTCGAAATTTGTGTTTCGATGCATGTAATTTATTCATAGGTAGATCTTGTTGAAATTATTTCTCTTGTGTGTTAACTACGCATCTCTTTCTGTCTAGTTAGCAAAAATCGCCTATCTACCGTCTATGAGCAATATCCCATCCAAAAAATTCTTATGCCAGTCTTGCACAAAACTCACCATATATATACCCTGTTCCCCACATGCCACACCTCAGTCAAGTGCCAGTCGTCGTGCTGACAACATCTACCAGGGCTGCCCCCCACCCCAAAATAAGAAAGAAAATTGGCCCTTAGTACACTCTTCCACAAAACACAGAAAAATTTATCGGATTAACGAAAAAATCTTAATGGTATTAAAATGTTTTTGATCTGATTAATTACGGATTCATCTTTAATCCGATTAAATTTATATCAAAGGTTAATACAATTAATGAAAGTGGCATCCCCTTTGATCTGAAACCTCCCCGGCCCTACCACTCCTGTGGATGTCGAATGTGGGCTGCTTGTTCACAATCAGATCTGCACTTGTGGGCCAACTATATTTTGCTACTTGGGTGGTCACCTCCTTGCAGTGTAAACCCCATGCTGTTATCTAAGACAAAGACTACTGCACAAGATATTATGAATTCTCATTTGTGGGTTTCAATCATTCATTTTGTCGAATTTACGAATAACGATATGACATACAAAAGTGTAACTTCTTCAGTTTTATTTTCTATTTGGTGTCAAAATTTTGTAGAAACGATTTACTTGTTCATAATAAATAAAATCAGTGAACCAGTATGTTTTTTTTTTTTATAAACTGAAAAGGCAGAACAACTAGTTAATCTATCAGAAACGTTGATATTTTCGGAAAATCGAACTGTTTGAATAAGAAAGTGAAACTGTATTTTATCGGGTACCGGTTGGGTGGCAGTTGTTGGTGACAGCCAATATTTCATGTGCAAGGAAGTGAAGACGAAAATAAGTTTCAATATTACATTAGTATGTGGGGGGAAGGGGGCATAACGGCAGCTTGAGGTAGGTTACTCTTTCATGCAAATCTCCGATAGCCAGTAAATGTTTTTGCGATGACTTTCACGAGAGCCCGTCTTCTGGCAATGGCTGGAGAGGAAAATTTACGACATGCGCGAGCTGCCGGGGTCGCCGCAGCATGCTGGCGACTCGCAGACGCACATCTCTGCTCCGGCGTCGAGCGGAGGGGGTCAAGAGGGCGACGTTAGGGGCAGGCGTGACGTAACTCACGATCCCCGACCAGGGCAGTGTGGGACGTCGACGACAGCTTACAGTCGTCCAGGGGGGGGGGGAGGGTGCGTGTTTCTTCCCCTCCTTCCCGCGGCGCGACCAAGATGTGGGGGCTGTTCAAGTGGGTCGGGTCGCAAGGACGTTGTTGCCCGCCCTATCGCCGGGAGATACGCCTGCTTGCCGTGTACGGCTCCAGATTACTCACTTACCGGCACGAAGGGGGTGGCCACCCCTGCGCCGCGTCACGTGGACGCACCGCTACGGCTGAAATACGCAAACTTGGCCACTGGCAAGGAAATCTACCCATTTATAGTATATTCGCAAACCTTTGAAAAATCACCCCGTCACTGACGTGTTTGGTTGTTCCGAAATATGTTACTTACCACAAGGGTTTTTAACTTGTGTTAACATTAACGTATTTAGTTACATTTACTTTCAATTATATTATATCTAAAAATTATAATATTCCATTTATAATTGATACAAATAGAAACAGAAAGAAACTACGAGTGTTGTCAATGCTCAGTAAGAAATAGTTCTTATGCGAAATATTATTAGACAGAATACGCACGAATACAATGAGTTGTCCCTTTAGAGGAATTTTTTAGACTTGGTTAAGCTCCGTTAGCATGAGGCGGAATAATATTCTTGTATGTGTATGTGTATGTGTATGTGTGTGTGTGTGTGTGCGCGCGCGCGCGCGTCACCCAGACTAGAAAAATAAAAAATATTCAGAAGATAAATAAAGACATAACATGACGATGGGAAATAAAATAGGCGTAGCTGCAGCGAAGTGGAAAAGAAAATAACTTTAAATTTGAAAAAAAAAAAAATAAATAAATAAATAATTCCCTTTATCAAATATAAACATTAACATTTGTTCTAAAATAATAAATATACAATTTTAGAAGTGTTCGTATGATTGATGAATTGCTAAATAAAATTCACACGAACAAATATGCAATTGTTAATATTTTATCAAATCGTGGAACTCATTGGATTTGCTATTAGCAAAATAATAATGATATTCACTGTTTCAGTAAATTGGTTACAGTACACCTACAGCAACAATAAATTCTTTCCAAAAGAATAATATTTGTTAAAATGTTGAAACAATTCAAATTTGGATTTAGTCAACTGGGATCATCTATGTTTAATAGTACTAAATATATTTTCTTAAGGATATAATCTTTCTGATTTCATTTCTTTATTATTAAATGACAGATTTTTTCGGAAAGCAATTTTATCAATTGTTAATATAAATATTATGAAATTGACTACAAGATAAAAAAAATGCATGCTATACATAAATTTAAATTATTGTCTTATTAATGAGAAACTTAATGAATTCGAAGAATGACTTAAAATTTATCATAAAAAGTAAAACAATTAATTTAAATAAAAAATTGATAATCTTAATGATTATATTATTTCTGATGCTATTAAAACAAGATTTAGTTTCATAGTTGCATAGTAAAAATCTATGCTCATTAATCAAGTTTTTAAATAACAGTGTTGAAGAAATTTTTTAATCTATTTAAAAAATAGGTTGTTTAAAATATCTGTTGATTGATTGTACAAAAAATTTAAAAATCAATCATTTAGTGAGAGAACACATGATTACTATACCTAAAAGTTGAATGATCTTATTACTCAACAAACTGATTCAAAAATAACTTATTGAGGAAAGAACGATAACGTATTATATATAATATTATATAAATTTACTGTAAATAAAATTGTTGCTAAAATATATGAATTCTATATTAAAAATATTTCGTTTTAAAAATCAATTTAATATTTAAAGTACGAAAATAAATAACGCCATTGAAGAAATCCAAAATAAACATGAAAAATGGCCAAAAATTTTTATATATTAAAATATTTTCACTAATTAAGAACGTAAATGAATTATAAATAAATTCACATGAATTCAATCAAACATATAAGATGCAGTTTTCAAATCTGAGTGTGTGTAAAAACCTGAATATGGTGTTTAACTACAATTTGAAAATACGAAAGCACAATTAGCAAAAATAATTTCTGCTTTTAAAAACCAAAACAATTATAAAAATGAAAATATTTTATTAAATAAATTGATATTAATTGCATTTCGTTATTTTACACATTAATATTAAACAAAAATTACGTTTATGAAAAAAGATTTTAAAATGTTGCTAATTATATTGTTCCAAATTATGCCATAAATTTTTCAATCTATATTTTAGATTGCATAACAAAATTGGGCTATTTTTAATTTCTTTACTATTGTGCAGTTTTAAGAATCAATACAGATATTCGTAATTCGTCGATTTTAATAATGCTAAGAACAGAACATGATATTCATTTTTCGAAACCATTTGTTATAAAACTGGTAATAAAATATTATTTTTTTAGTTCTTATATAAATTAGACTACTAATGCATTTTATATTATATATATAGTTAATAATAATCATCATTCCATTTTAAGTAATGAAATAGACCTTTGTATTATCTTCTTTATCATTCCACGTACGAGGAAATTATCACTATCAAGTTATTAGCGCCTTGGACCGAAGCAACTTTTGTCTGGAACAATTTCTTCTACTACTGAATGTTGCAGTGTTATTCAGGTGGCATGCCTTAGCTGCAACACTATATATATATATATATATATATATATATATATATATATATATATATATATATATATATATATCCGCGTATAATCATGTGTGTAGTTCTATTGTGTGAAGGACCTTACACGCGTTGCATTCATTTGCTACTGGTGGAAGGTATGAAAATGAGACTAAGGATCCACCATATCAGAGAAAAACACCACAGTAGCTATCTCCCCGAAGAAAATCTGTTCATAATGTAGCGTAAACACAGTAAACATATTTTAGCGGTGCGGGCCGGTTAAGCTCCATCGTAAAACAAAATGTGACCCACCCCTCCCCTCCCCACCCCAAAAACCCTCTTCTCTTTTTCCGTCTCAGTGCCGCCTCTTTTACATGTCTCTCCTTCAAGATACGGGGTATATACCACTCCAGCTACGACTCCTGGCGCATAATCGGTGGGAAGCGGGGCGTGCTTGCCAAAGATATGGGCGCGCATTTTTTTTTTTTTTTTTCACAAAAGGGGTAGGTAGGGGTGACGGTAGAGGAAGGAGAGAGGGGGGGGGACGCACGTTCCTGACTGCTACGGCAAAAGCGGGAGAGTCGCGGAGCGGATAAATCTCCTACCCGACGCTCTCTGTCTCTCTTCATCTCGTTCCGTGAGTGTGTATCTCCCTTTCTCATGGCCAACACCCCGGCCCCTCCTCGCTTCTGCCGCCATGTGAGGGAACTCGCAGCGCAAGTGGGCGCCGTCCCGAAGGACGCCCCAGGGCAAACGAGTCGATACCACACGTGCTTTCATCCCCTCCCACACACACCGAGAGCCACGTGTTCCCGCCAGCATCCCCCCCCCCCCCCCGCCGCCGCAGGACAACGAGCCAAAGACAAACGAAAGACCAGCCGAAACACTTTCCGCACGGGCCGTGGCACGTGTCCTGGCTGCGGGAGAATTACTCCGAGGCGTGTGACGTGATGTTCGGCCGACGTTCGGCCGTCACGGTGTCCGTGAGATGCAACGGTTCGAGGCCCGCACGCGGCTCTCCCAGTCGGAATAACCCGACCGCCAGCATTCCTGCCCGGTCAGCCGAGCCGGGGGAGTTCTTGAAACAATCCGGAAACGCCATAATGCGGCGGAAAGGTTTTATATTAAGAAGCTGCATGCGGAAAGGCGACGCACAGAACTTGCAAATGTCATTTTATTACACACGCACGCAGAGAGTTCACAGAAACCACCCGCACAATCTGACAAATGATTCCTCAAAAATAAATATATAGACGAAAATTAAATACATGACGTTTAGCCGGACTCGCTTCCAGAGGATGGTAAAGGCTGTTCACGATAAAGTGAGCACTTTTGAAATCAACCTTAACAAAAAGTCACTGCACTGTCTGCATATATTTCAACGGGCACACTGAGTAACATGTGCCCATAGTAACGATGGATGTAGAGCAGTTACATAGCTTCACGTCGAATAAAAAGTTGCTAGGTGTCCATTTGTGATAACTTTAATTTTTATTTTTTCGCTTTGTGTTTTTTCAATGCACCGGAGTGTAAAAACTACTGCATTTGTAAAATATTTACTTGTCTAATAATTTCGCAGTTCCGCCTGACCGACGCATGAATAAAGTGACGAGGTTCATGGCAATGTTAATTTTACATAAGGCGGAAGAATACATATCGTGTATACAAGTAGATCTTAAGCAGGGCTTCCAAAAGTGCTCATTTCACCGTGAACGGCCTATACGCTCCCGTAAAGGTGGAGATGAGCGACAGGTCTATAGCGAACAGCATGGGACGAAACTTATTTAGACCTCTGGAAGTATGTGTAGTGTACTAGCAAATGAACATACACACCTACAAAAACCGCCAGTGTACATACGTAATAGGTTATGGATGCGAGTTATGCTAATTGTCATGTGTATATTTTTCGGCTATATTTATATGAGAAATCACTTGACGGAGTTTGTCGGTGATTCTAATGAACATCCTAAAATACAGCTTTATATGCTGAAACCATTAGACATACAGTGAGATACATTAGAAGTAAAAAAATGCTTTGTTTAATACTTTTGATACTAGCGTTGACTATATGTTTGTACATCGAAGTTTAAATTTTACTCTAAACGTAGTAAAAATCTTCCATATTTGGTTTTGAAATTCTCTCTATGTAATAAAATGAGTTTATTAAAGGTGTACGCTAATATTATCAGCAAGACAGCCACCTGTCCATTATGATAAAACAAACAAAATACTCTCTCGTAGTTGTCCATGCGTTTTCTTTTTGTATTCTGGAATGTGTTTATTCAACTTACTAGATTTGCACCTTACACTGAATTACACAAAACCCAATGTAGTTCATCTTCACTTAAGAAGCGGCCGAGGGGACGTGCTATAACAAAGCTCATTTTTGCGAAAATGATTCCGAACAAGAATCGGATTTATGAAGTTGTTCCAGGAAATTAAATTGTGTTACCTTCTGTAATCCTTGCTTAAATATTCCGTTGTATAATCACGTTGTAACGCCTTATCTTTGTCACATGTATACGTCCAGCAAATCAGATAATTTCACAAGCATCGGTTTCCTCGCTATAAACAATTAGCACAAAGCTTCGCGAAAAAAAAGCCTATGTTGCAGAATACTGCACATGATCGCACTGATTTTCGTATGAACATAGTAAAAACTTTACATTAGTCAGGAATACAACTCCCAAGCTATCTCGAGTACTGCAAACATGATCCATTAACCGATATTCTCAGCCTAATGCGCTTTTTATATTCGGTATATCATTCTTTACGCTAATATCTGGGAAATCTGTATAAGCCGCTGCACTGCAATACTAAAAAAAGAATTGAATAATAAAATTCTGGCGACGCCGTTTAAAATATTGTAGTTGGACACAGCACAACGTAAAAACTCTATATAAATCGCTGCTTTGGGAAAGCAGCAATAGAACATAAAATATTTAGTGTGCCAAAACATGACTATTCATGGTAAAGTGAGAACTTTTGAGGCTCTAGTTACTTTTTTCATTCAGTCATTATTTATCCTTTAACCAACTTTTTGAAAGGATATTTCCATGTAAGTAATAAACACAATGTGTAAATTACACCGCAATCGGAATTTAACGTATATGGCCAAAATTAAATATATTTATTGACTATTATTTCAAATGAGAGGACTGTCAATAGTGCTCACATTACCGTGAATGGCCTATAGATAGACATATATTGGAAACCACTTTTTATTTGCGAACATTGTGGCACTTGTGTAAAACTTCACGTGTACTAAACAAATGTCCACATTATAAAACGACATAGAAATATTAGTATGCAATATTACTACCACAGTTATACATAGATTCAGTTGATGTGCGATAATCAACAGTAAGGAAATATAATTCATTTACGTTTCCTCGCCTGCCGTACGAGAATGCACAGGAGAACATTTCTTCTCAAATTCTCTATTCTAAAAGCATTGTATCCATTATTGGCATATAAAATATTAGTGGGGACTTCACACACATGATACTGTTGTCGTCCTCATCTCACCTATGTGCCTCAAACAAGGAAAACTGCACATGGGATGAGGGAGCCTCTCAAACTAGGTTGAAAGTAAGTTCATTTCACCTGCAGGCACACAAACTGTTCTCTGAATTTGAATCTGTGAGAATTTCACTGTTTCAATCAGTCAAACGTATCTGACTGATACAACAGACACGTCAGAGAATTTAACTGATAAACCAGTGACAAAATGCCATATCCTTTACTGATTGATTCGGTAACATTTCCCACTTATTCGTCAGTATTTTTCCTCTGTTTTCTCAGTGGTTTATTTTTGACTGATGGACCAGTTAAATATCTGAGAAAATTGCTCCGTCTGTAATTATTTTTGACTGATTTATCAGTGAAACTGCGTGTAAAAATGGCAGTCAAACATCGTTTAAAAATGGCGCTAAACAACGTGTGTCAAGTGAAGTAACAACGAATAAACGAATAAAACCAATACATAATACTTTCTAAAATGAGTTTCGTCTTTCAAAACGCCATTTTACGCGGTAATATGAACACACAGAATTTCATTCCGTTTTTACGTCTTTCGTTCAATCCCGGCGTAACCTGCGATTTTTTTTTATTGCGGCAAATTGCTCAATTTAAATAGTAAACCATCATAAATATGTTTATTTCAAATAATTGTTTGCTTACATTCAATAAAAGCAATATTTAATACGCCACTGCAGTCGGCCATCACTTATTCAATCAGTGTAATTGCTTCACGTCACTTATTCAAACAGCTAAATCTTTTCACTGAAACAATCAGTGGTTTTCCACTGATTATAATTTATAGTGTGCCGTGCTTTCCATTTTAGTGTTTCATGTCTTGCCAGAAAGTTCACAAAGGTGGTCGTAATGACGTTTATGTGTCTGTCACTTATAGTCGGGTAGTGTGGTAATGGGATTTGATAGCCCCTTACAGCGTCAGAACACAGTGAAATTATGAGTCGGTATTTGAAGCATATTAAAACAGCCTGTACTGCGCAAATATGTACTATTTCATTACCTGCTTTCCTATCTGTTAGACTGTAGATAGGAATTGAAGTTATGTTCATTGCAATTTTTTTTTATTCTACTATACTTGTGACTGTCGCCAACGCAGAGCATGCAATTTCTAGGATATATGAATATGTAAATTCGTATGATTTCCCTATGCATTTATATACTGTACATTGATATAAGCATCAATTTTATTTTAAAAACTTTTAATTTAATACACTATTGCAATACGGAGGCTGTGGAAATCTTAGAGAAGACACAATAACTATTTTTTTTTTACCTTGGTGCTTTAGATTTATTTTTGTTTCATTATCTATTTTACGCTATTTTTTAGAGTAAGCTACGGAACTAGAAACTGGAACCCAACCCCCATTTGAGAAATATTTTGTATTAAATTCTAGCTCGTAGACAGTTACCATATATATAAGCGTCTTAATGACGCTCGAATTGTTTAAAATATCTGAAATTAAAAAAAAACGCTTTATTCTAATAATATACATGTTTCTTGTGGGATTGATGTATTCCGGTGTTCAAAATAGTTTAATATTTTTGCATCTCGATGATAAATTATTAATTACCTATCTAGAATTTAATGAACTTAAAAATTGCCAAATGTAATTATTTAACACCATCGTTAATGTATCAATGCATATTTTGCAAATTTATTCATCTACAGCACCCATGCCATAAAAAATTTTTTTCCTATTTATTTCCACTTTATCTGCTTGGGGACCTGATTTGTAAATGCATTACGCCGTCCCTCGCTTAGCATAAATATTCTACATCTTGCAGCTTATACACATATACAAACGCATAAAAAAAATTATTTTCTATTAATGGTAATATTTTAATACGTAAAACGCCCCAGTAAAATACATACGTAAGACTAAATTAAAAACACAGGTTCAAATCTTGAAATGAGGTATTGGACGGACAAACGTGTTTACAATCACAAACTTTACTATTTCAAACTTATGTATTTCACTTCAGAAAGTTTTTCACTTTTGAAAAATTAAAACTCAAAATGATGCATGGTAAAAATAAAACACCAAAATCTCCTTTATTACTAATCTAAGTAGAATTTTAGATCTTGATATTTGTTTTGCATAATATTTTTAAAAATCCTCAAAAAAATACAATTTAAAAGTTTTTCGTTAAGCCATTGTGATTCCGAAGAGCACATATAAAGCGTTTTTTTCGATTGACAGGTCTTTACAAAACTCGATTTTTTCAGTAAACTTATCACACATTAGGAATCATTATTCCATAAATTCTTGTCTGATGCGCATTCAAATGTTTGTTTTTTGTTTTTATAGTTGCTACGAGTAGTAAGGACGGACCGGTTTCTCTTCATTTTTGACTAAGCGGACTGACCTTTTGATATCAAATTAATTGAAAGGGTTAATCAGAAAGGGTTAAATTTTAATCTGATTTTACTCCGATCAACAAAAAATTAATAATATCGATTTTTTTTGTGAATATTGCGTATGAGTATACTTTATTTTCCTTCTTTTTTTGGTGTGGGAGGGGGTAGCAAGAGCTCTGTACGATGTTGACGGTGTGGTGTACTGAAGGCGACTGACCAGAGTGGTTGGTTGCAATGGGTTACATAAGTGTTGAGTTGAATGCAAGAGTGTGCTTAGTGTAATTTTTTTTAAATTTTTTCTAGTTTGGTGTGTTTGTAGGGATGTTGGTTGTAGATAGGAGATTTTAACGGATATATTTAATACACAAGAGAATTTCAAAGTGTTCTACATATGTATAAACTACACACATCGAATCACAAATTTCAAACAGCTACTTGAATACTATGTGAAATTACTCCAGTATGGAATTAGAAGTAATATGAAATTCGAGCATAGAAATATAATTTACATGAGAGAGAAGTATAACATAATTACATGAGTGTGGATTAAATGATCTACATGATAACTATACATTAAACAAACATAAAATATATATGATGCCTCTCGCACATACCTTACACGTCCATCTGCCTGTGAGACTGACGAGGAGGAATTTCGAAATTTATTCCACACATATAAATAAATTATGTGACTACCCTAAATGAATTAATTAACAAAGCAAAAATGTCCCTATAAAGTACTTTAATTAAACAACAGTTCTCGTAAACACATTAAAAAGTTTACACATACAAATTTCACGTAACTTACACGTTTCAGCCTGGTTAATGATATCTTACTGCAAAAAAATAATATGGATACGATTTAAACCAGACACAATAACATACCTGAAATAATATTAAAATATGTCAGTTCGATGTATGAAAGAGTAACACTTACGTCGAGTTCAGACAGGTGAGGAGGAAGTTTAGAAAAGTAATTCACACATAAAAATAAATTAATTGATTAACACATGTAATATATTACACCTCTTTCAAAACACATCTGACTGGCTGCAAGAAGGAATGTCATTAGTACATGATTTGAGGAGACTTATAAGCTGTTACGTGGAGCATTGCCGATGTCCGTCCACCTCGGAGGATGGTGAAGGAATGGCGTCAGAGTACGACACGCACCAACTTATATAAGTGGAGCTTGAAGGCGAGTTGAAAATGCAGCAAAAAAAACTCTGAATACGATTTACACACTTATCATACTCATCATGAATTACACCTAGAAAATTTATCCCTACCAAGCACTGCCTGCAATTTAATACGTGAAACACTCGGATAATGATTTAGCACTTCCCGGACAAATAAAGATTTTTCCAAACTCACATGCTGAATTTTAAACAGACACAATAGAAATGGCATCAGGAGCTCCCCGAATAAAACCTACGATTTAAAGCAGACACAATAGCATACACCAAATCTGATAAGTAAAATATATAACGATCTATAAGAAAGTAATTTACTATAGAAAATCTTACCCCAAATGATATGTTTCAAAATAATCAAGTTGTGTCGAAGCATAGAGCTTAATCCCCCACCACCTTATATATAACAGAAAAAATGCATAAACATCTTTGAAGAGAAAATTACTTTTAAAATAACGGACATACTACAAATTTCTGTAAAGTGTGGTAAATAGAGCGTATTTGTTAACACAAACTGTATTTTTAAACTGCTACGAATTTTCGTCTACTGAATACAGAAACAGGGTTTAGACGATAAATGCACTACCACACGAAAATTTAAGTTTTTCCAGATAAACTAACAAATAGTTTCCCAATAAATTAGTTTTATATTAAAACATATATATTATAAAACGTTAATCCAGGCTATCACTAGAGATGATGGTAAGTACGATAGTCGGCGGACCGTATTTGTGGTAAACCGCAATCGTGGCCTTGTCGACCACCAACTGTCCACCAGCCCGGTGAAGACGAGAGAGAACTGGTGAGGTATACATCTGTCTAGTCCAAGCAGCTATGAGCAACTGAAGATGGTGCCGAGTGTCCAAAGATCTTCAGATTGGGGGGCCTGCCTACTTGTAGCCACCCTCTCCAACCACCCATCTCCCTCCCCTCGCAATAGTGCTACACCGGGCTGATCTCGAATGTCAATTTTTCGGCAATGTAGCAAGATGGCATCAAATGCCTACTTACGTTCAGATCGGGGAGCTGTCTACTTATAGCCACCACCTCCCACAACCACGCCTCAGAACCAGGCTGAGTCCAGAATGCCAACCACCCTCTACACCCCCTCCCAACCAACCCTTGTCTGCGAGGCCCTGGGAGTCATTCACCCGTCTGCTCGCAATTGTCATTTTTAGCCACTGACTCAAGATGGCGACAACTCGGTAGATACGTTCAGATCGCCCCTGCTCGGCTGTAGAAAACCCCTACCCTCCACCCCTTGTCCAGAGGGACGTACCCCTGTCCAAACACCCCCAACCCCCCTCCCTTCACTGTGAGCCCAGAATGCATTTTTCGGATATCTCGAGAATTACTCGGTCACACAATAGCCTGGCATATTCCCAGCGAAATAAAAACATTTTCACAAGTCCTGCCGATCAAAATTTATATCCCTGAAATATCCCCGAAATCCTAATCTCCAGATAAAATTTCAACAATTGTATATCTTAATCCAAGAAATGAATTTTAATCCAATAAACTTAATCCTGTTTCCAGCAAACTTTTTAAATTATTTCCAGGAAATTGTGTTTATTTTCGTACAAGAAAAGTTTTCACGAGCTAATTTTTTTTTTTTTTACATTGAAAGATCGCAATGTTTCAAACATGTATCATTCCATTTACCAAGTTTCAACTATTACAATGGAAGAAACGACACATGCATACATATTCAAACTTTCAATCTGTTTTAAATATGTATGTATAGCAGAGAATAATACGTATTTGACGTACAGACTTGTCTACGACACTAAAATTTTCTTATAACTCAAGTTTCAATTCAAAAGCTTCCCAATCGAGATTTTTAAATACACCGTTTCTTATGAGATCGCTGTCGAAGAGACTGTAAGCCCGCTTACTTATGTCAAGCTGTCACGAAACCTGAGAAGTTTCAGACAACATGAAATACTCTGCAGTTCAAAACCCGCCTATGTCCACAACATACTTTGCTCTGTTATAAATTAACAGATGTTTTGTTAATTTAATTAAAAAGTATTAACATTAAGCTAATGGTGAATGCAGTATTGAATCACAAATAAAATTATTTACCCATATAGATAAAAACATTGACTAGTTTTTGATGGGAAAGGCACTTTTTCTCGTATAACATGTCTGTGCTGAAAAAACTGCGTATTTTAAGTGGCAGAAATCAATATTTGAAATGATAATTTAAACTTTTTAAAAATACTGTTTTGAAGGTTTTAAGTTCCTTTTGTTAGTTCAGAAAACTGCGTTTCAAAAGAGCGTATAGTTCTCTTGTAATTTGCAAGTAAATATTAACATTGGTGGTAAATTGAGGCAAAATGACTCCCACCTAATCTTAAGCAGGGCGTTTAAAAGTGCTGAGTTTATCTATACACCCCGAAACACTCTTTGATATTATCATTGGTCTTGCTGACTTCCCGTGGCGCAGTTGGGTGGTGCGCAACCGTTCTGGTGTGTGGGAGGTTCTGGGTTCGAATCCCAGGTAAAACATGGGTGTTAGTTTAAGTAAGATCATAAGTTAGTTTGTAAGCCGTCTCCTGATAAGCCTTCAGGTATGACACCGGGGGACGTTAATAAGCACTATATAATACAATACAATACAATATCATTGCACTTACATCAGCAAAGTGAAATGCATACACAATTTACGCAGAATTGCAATAATAATGGCAGTGAATTTAACAGTGACGAAAAACGCTAATAATTTCTTAATAAAATTGTTACGTTGAGCCCGATTTACTGATCTACATATGTATACAGTATATAAAACCTCAGTTTTCACTATATT
The DNA here is from genome assembly GCA_029891345.1 of Dryococelus australis. Taxonomy (NCBI): domain Eukaryota; kingdom Metazoa; phylum Arthropoda; class Insecta; order Phasmatodea; family Phasmatidae; genus Dryococelus; species Dryococelus australis. The sequence continues at coordinate 50,621,486 of CM056997.1, read as the reverse complement.
CTGTATTTCTTATGATTCAAGTTTTATTGTCGAGGTTAAAGTTATTTGCTGCCATCCCGAGGGCAGCTGGGGCTTGGGGACATGCTTGTGGTGTTGTAAGCCGGAGTTGGAGTGACAACGAAACTGCTGCTTATTGTTTCACCTGGTTCACCGCGTATTCTAGACAGACGCGCCATTGCAGTTGTGCAGTATTCGCTCGTGTAACACCGCTTTCTGGCCAGGCCGTGGTCTGGCCAACTTGCTTGTTCATCTGGCCCCCACCAGCGTGAGTATACGCGGGTGTTAAAACCCCGTATTTATATCTACTGAATGTGGTCGGGCCTTCATGTAACTGAAAGGCAGTCGTGAACAGGACCGAGAACTAGACGTGAAACTTAGCCTTAGGGTGGGCTTTTACTCAGCCCTGACTCCTTTGAAAGATGCCTGCTGTTATCCGAGGCCGTGTTCGAACTAACACTTTACGTATACTAAAACTTCACGTGGCCAGAATTAGTTGACCGAAATCTTGACATATTTGGTATTATAATATTAAGTTTTTAGTACGTTACGAAACTTTCTATAATACTTAATTACTAAATCACAAACTTCTTTAAACAAATGACTGTCGACGGCGTCCAAATTGAAAACTACTAAATACTAGAATATTCATTTACTAAATGGTGAATCCGAACACGAACTTAGAGCCTGTTTAGAGGTGGATGGTGGCCGTATTGGACTTAAATTGGTTCATTGCATTCTCGCTGGGCGAGAGTTCCCAGGTATCGTTAAATTTAGGTAAGATTTGGTATACGTCTAAGTTTGGTTTGCTACGGGAAAATTAAAATGGTTGTAAGGTTTAAGTTCGTGTTTAAGTTAGTTTTAATCCCTTCGGGCTGTTGCGCCCCGGTAGTATGTCTAATTTCATTTTACGTTGTTTGCCGAACTCTCAGAGTAAAAGTCCTTAGAAAAAAAGTTAAATAGAAAGGTTTTGGAATAGGCGCCAAGTCAGACAGGTGTTTGACCAATTTTTTAATTTTTTTTTGTGTACTATTTCAATTTTGTTGAATGAATCAGAAAACTATTAGTTAAATTTATCGCATTTTATTTCTTGAAGTTATAAGATTAAATTATTTCTTATTCTGATCAATACTGCACCAAATATCTAGTCTATTTTTATAATAGGTGTTTGTACGTACTAGACCAGTGGTAACATATTCGTGGAGCTGACTTGTTTACAGTGCCTGTTTTAAGCTGATTCTTTACCCTGGCCCCTGATCTTAGCAACCAACTTGGTAAATAATCTCTACTTACTTCAATTTAAGTGCTAAAATTAACTTTAGATCTTATTGTACTTTCATGCCTCTGACGAATTTCGACTCTAGCATCCGTGTCTTTCCTGCCAACAACATTTCGGTTGACTGTACGATCAATAATTCTTTCACTGAAACTTTCTTTTGGGCTCTCTGAGGTTTAGTATTTATCTGCTTTATAATAAATTATGTTGGTCTGTAGCATTTCTTAAAATGGGCTCATTAAGCAGAACGACGGCCAGAGAGTAACATTTCTGTGAGAATCTACCATGCGTATGCAAAGTGTAAATTCCCTCTCAAACTTGGTTATATCGCGAGAGACTTAGTTCAGAATTATTCTGAGGCGTAAGTCATGTATTTTTTTGTACTTCCGGAGCGAACCTGGACACAGAAAACTCTTTTTTTTTTTTTTTTATGAAGGAACGAGAGGGAAAACCTGTCTGATTTAGCAACCGTTTTCAGGGTTTCATTGTCACGCATTCAGTGTTTCAGTCTTTTCTTTTGTTTATTGGCCGCTCGCCCTGTTGAAATGGTCTGTGCCGACTGCGCACCTTTGCAAAGCTGTCCACGTCAGCCGAGTCGTGTCAACTGTTACCGGGGGAAAAATTTATTTCCTCTCCTGCTTCGCTAAAGGAGGGTTGACGTCCAAGGGTTACGCCAATCCAGGGACCTGGAAAAGTATTTTTCCCTGCTAGCGAGGCTACTGTCCTGCTGAAGTTGTATCTCTCCTCTATGTGTTTACATACAGGATTACTGTATGTGTTTTTTACTCTCGTGCATTTTGGAATAGGCTGGAGCTTAGTATAAAAGTCTTACAATAGGAAATGACACCGAGTTCCCAGTGGTGGTGCTCTTCAGTGGCTCTCTTATCCGAAGTTTCAATAATTACACAAAAAAACTTGCATTGCTAAAATTTATAAATAAAGAATCTCTCTTCAACTTGCTGTCTTTGCGTGTGTGTACTAATGCAGATATATCCTCTTAAAAACATTTAAGCCCTTCATGTGAATTTCACTTTTAGTCTAAAGCGGGCGGGGTAAGTAAACTATAACTTTAAAATGTTTCAGTCTTATCTAACATAGTTTCAAAACAGCTGTCTTACGAAGTGCCACGAGGGAATAATATCCGCATCTGTAAAACTGTACAACTAATCAGAATCAGCTCATTGCATCGGCAGTGGCCAATGATACTGTTAAAAACTATAGATTATGTTTTGAAAAATTACCTATATGCATATGTTACTTGTGTTGTGTATCCGGGGAAGAAAAAAATCTTGACAGTAAGTATTCACTTCATATAACTCTATAACTATATGAGTCATCCAGTTGTAAAACTCCGTAAATTCCTTTCGGACATAAATAAGTTGTCACTTCGGTCTTATTCTTTGCACGACCCTCTAAGAGTTAGTGTAAACAGACAGGCTCGTGTTATGTTAAATTGGCACCAAAATCTCACTAGAGAAGTAGAACTGTTTGTCCATCCCTATCATGGAAGCAAAACCATATGCATCTATCCCTTACGCAGTGTTGCAAAACTGGATACATGCACATTGAAAATATACCCGCAGAATCATTACAGTGGTAAAACTTGGAATCATTTGCGGTTTTTTCATACTTTTTAAATTTAACTTTTGTAAAATCATCCCATATTTGACGTGTTTGGTTATTTTCTAAATGTATCGCGTATCACAAGCGTTTTATACTTATGTAAATGTAACTATGCATTATTTTTGGTTAAATTGAACTTTATTTTATATTTTATCTAATAGTATTACATTTAACTTATAATTAATATGGATAAAACAGTGAGAAAACAGGTATGTTTTGTAATGCCTAATAATTAATTTTTTTATGCAAAATATTATTTCACAGAGTGCGGAAGAATTCAGTGCGTTGTCCCTTTGGAGTAATGTTTTAGACTCGGACTAGCTCTGTTACCACGAAGCGCAGGCATATACTGGAAGTACACATTTTGCAGGACTCCAGAAAACTGGAGGTAATCTTGAATGGACTATAGATCCATATTGTAACAGATGCATACCTTGACATTTCACGAATATATTGCATATGTGCTTCTTGCGCCTGTTGATACATTAACACGAAGCTACCGTTTACATTATCTTACGTTATTTTCGAAAAGTAAATTATGCACTTGATATTTTTGCATGACCGTGTAAATTTATTCCCGGTGAAATAATCAGTTCTAACGTTGCTGTTGAACTCTGTGTGCTAGGTCATGCTTTTCCTCTGTTTCATTTAGTCTCATTTCAGTTTAAATGATAAATGATGTGTAAGGTTAATTAATTACGTACTGAAGCAACAGTAAAAGGAAGGAAGAAAGGCTCTGACGGAACGGAATGGGAACGAAACTAAACTAAACGAATGAGGTAAGGTTAAGAGTTAATCTCGCTTCATTTACTTAGACAATATTCATTAAAAATTCTTATATTATAAGACCAAATTAATTAATGAAATGATAAAATAGTTATTAATTTCATTATTCTGTGATAAACCTATAACAAGAACATTTCTTTCGCCTGGCTTGTAGCTGATAGAGTTATAAGGCTTCTGTATTTCGTCTCGGAAAATTGTCAAAATAATGAAAGGGAGTTCGAATCAGTGCTAAACAGACAATTATTCAATTTACAAAATAGTATTGGCGACCAGTTAAAATTTGTGTATGGGACTATTGTGATCATATATTTCAATTTAAAATGCACTAAAGGAAATAGTAACCTTTAAATTCGCATTGTTTGTGTAAATAAATGAATCGATAAGATTATCATGCTAAACCTCCTTTCACGTACTCCACCTGTGCGTTTCCCGTTAGACCGGAATGCAATCACCTAAGTTCTTCTGTATTCCAGTGTAGCAATATAACGATGCAATGCATACGAAGAGCTCATCAAGTTCTTTTCTAAAGAGCCAGAACAAATTAAACAAGATGAACACACACTGAGATAAGCTGTGGGCGATTCGCCAAAAAAAGAGGAGACAGTAATCCTTAAACTGCAAAGAAACAGGTAGTCATGGCAGTAAAGTATTATTTACCACATCTGAATGCGCCAAATAAGTGTGAGCAGGTACAGGTATGGCAGAAAATGTTCGTTGGTGTACGTGTTGAAAATATTAGCAGAAAGAGTGTAGATGTTTTGTTATACATATTTACAGACAGGTTTGGTGTCAGAAGAAAAGCGTGGGGGTGATCACATGACAAAGAAGTATGAACGTAAAAAAAAAAATACTGCCAAGTCATTCATCGAATCAGAAACAGTTGAATTCGCACTTCTGTTGCGGTAGAAATGTTACACCGCAGTATTTGTCGAGCGGTCTATCAATTACTAAGTTTTGCACGTTATGCAGTGAGACACAAGAACTAGATGGTAACTACGTCACTTATAAATTACTGCGTAAATTTTTGTCACAGATTTCAATACAAAATTTTCTTCACCGGCAATAGACAGTTGTTCAGTTTTTTTTCCTCTTGAAGAAAAAACAGTGAGAACTGCCGCAAATTATAAAAGAAAAGAAACAAGAACTGAATGCCAAACTTGCTTAACAAAAAGCAAATGCTAAAGCTTTCTAAAGCATATTGAGAGAAAATATTGTAGGGGAAGTAACACTAATATTTGATTGCCACAGTGGCGTGTAGTGAGATTTTTGTACAGGATAAGCAATTTCCACTAACAAACGCAACTTCCAACTTTGCTTACCCACCACATGCATTTACCGTTTTATAATACCTATCGTTAGATATAAATACTGAAATGAAATGAATGTAATAGTAATTAAACTGAATATTATTTAGAGAGCTTATTACAAATTATAAGTAGTAGGACATCAGGCTTCAGGGAGAGGCGCGAAAGTTGCCTGCCCTCACATTGGATCTCGGCTTCCCGCTCCGTCATTCTGTCACACGACCACCATGTTCGATTAAGACATGTTGCTAGCCAGTACGCCAGTATCTTGTACCGCCATCTTGGCAAATAGTATGTCACTTGAGATGCTCTTACTCTTTCTTTTTTTTATTCTCTTCCGTTCCTCCGATTCCTTTTCTTCTCGCCACATAAGTTCTGGCTTTGGCCACTAGGAGCGCTGGTTACTCCACTGATTACTCACTTTGATCGACCACCATCTTGGTTCTGGCATTAATTGTTAGGAGCGTTGGTGTCACTCTCGTTCTATTAGTCGATCTCACATGTGCTCAGCCGCCATATTGGTTATGGAATTTACCGTTAGGGACGCTGCTTTTTTTGAATTCAAAATACCATCTGGAATAGTGCGGGATCGAACTGCTGGATATTGGGTCGCCAGACTTACGCCTTAGACTACGCGGCTATCGCGATATGCACAGGGAGAAGAGTTTATAAGTAGCATATGATTTGGAGACGTGTAAATAATAATCTTGCCTCTCATTAAGGCTATTACGTTTTTTTATTTTTAAAATAAATTCTAAGTGTATTATTTTTTATTTTAAGTATTTTTAAGATTTATTTTATACTGTATTGTTTTTAATAATGTTTATATTATTTTGGTTTATCACACACACCCGCACTTTTATATATATATCTTAAATTATATATATATATAATTTATGATTTTACTTGTTCGATTAGTCACATTTGCGCCACTGATAACTTGTACATGTTCGACTCCGCTGTCTACATAGACCCTTCATCGCCTGCTAGAATGTGTGAATCGTCAGTGCTTATATTTATTTACGAATTTAAAGATGCAATTTTCCATACAACAGAAGATATATAAAAATTATTGTAAAGTACATTACAGGCAGGACTTTGTAAAACATATTCGATTTTCAATCCTTTATTTTTTTGAAATACATTATTTTGCCATAATATTTTTAATTATTGAATTCGTTTTATTTGTAGTACGAAAATTAAGTCGCCTAGCCTTGTAACCGCACACGCACGCATGCACCGATAGGCCTGCGACTCAGCTGCGACAGGTCCACCAGGGCAGACGCGCTGCAGCTCCCCGCCAAGAGCGATATCATCAAATAGTGGCGTGAGGTGACGTCGTGCGGGGAAGGGACAGAGTATACATGTCCGCGAGACACTGGGCTAACCGGCCTTGTACACAGTCATCTATAAATCGATGCATTAATAAATAAGTAGAACTATTTAATTAGATTTATTTATAATTTAATAATCCCGAGGGTTACAAGTCCAGAATGCTAAACACAGGTCTACCACAAGCTTACATTGAGTCGAGTGCTTAAATATATTATTTAAAACATTTAATTATTTTCTGAATCATATATCCCTTTGCTTGCATTGATTTTCTTATATATTATTTTAAAAATAATTATGACGCAAGACGGGCTGTAAGCAAACGAATCTCTATAGTCACAGGTGAATATAATTTGAGAACTATTAATGCCAGGCTCGTGAAATTCAGCTTTGGATAGATCATTTCTATCCACGGGAAATTATTTGTTAGGCTCTTTATAAGGATCGTGATTAGTTGAAAATAATATTTGCTTCATAGTGATGTTTTTAACGAGATCTGTTCATAACAGACTTTATTACCCTACAATATAGGTTAAATAAGGAAGGAAAAATCTGTACTAATTAATATATTTTCTTAAATTTACTATAATAGATAACAAAACACACCAAAAAAAAGTTACTCGTATACTGGTTGATGTTGTCCCATTAGATTTGTTTCAGGTATGCGTGTTACTTTTATAGATGTAGGGTACGTCAAATAAAAATCTGTAATTAATATTTGATTTTTAAATTTTTTTAAGTTGTACTTAAATTGTACAAAGAGTACAGCAAAAAGTTATCTCAATCTCATTCCAGGCCTTCTCGCTTCAAGACTAAATACTACACAATGTTAATTATTCATTATCTCGAATGTTTTTTAGGAATAAAAGTACCCGAATTGGCTTTTTTTAATGTTTTAAAATGTGTTTATGTGACTGAACAACGCACCATCATAATCTCTATATTGCAGGGAAAGTAGGAACAGGATACAATACCAGCGACAAATTAAACACAATTCACATAAGATCTTTGCAGCAACGCATAATGAACATAATCAGGTAATACACATCTCAAGACAGTCCATTCTAGCAAGCATCTAACCAGAACCCTTGGCCATATATTCTTCTCGGCAAACTGCTCCATAAACCCAACGGCTATAATCGCATGGGGGCACCTAAACATTTAATGTTCCACCCACTGTAACTCATGCATGCCGTCTGCTCTACCAACAATCAATCAAATTACAAAGGCCAGGAATAAGTTTTTCCATTTCAAATTTAACATTTTAAGTATTTATTTTCATTACATAATTTTACATGGTGTTGTGCAGGAAGGGCGTTATCAACAAATTTTGACTTTTTAAGATTGTACAACCACTCTATATAATTTGTTCTTCTGAATCGCTTGGCAATAAGGGCGTCGTCATATCTCTAAAGGCTTAGATGATATGGAAAATATTTAGGGCGTTAACAACCTACATTTATTTTTCCTAATGTGAAGTGAGAGCGTTATCTCTATGCGATAATGGCATTGTCAACCTACATTTATTTTTCCTGGCATGCAGTAAGGGTGTTATCGCTAAGCAAAATAGCAGGAGACAAACATCTTTGGTTTTCTAGGTAAAATTCGCTCTCCTGTGCATTCTGTTTATTTATTTAGGTAGATAATGTATTTCTGACAAATGAAAAAAGTTTTTGGTTTTGAATAAATGTTAGTTTATTTATTCTATGGTGTTTTATGAAAATGTTCAGTGTCATTTTTCAATGCCACATGCAGTAGTCGTGCAAAGAAAAGGAAATGTCACTGCGTAGTAGAGGACGGAACTTGTTTTAAACATGAATGAAGCTTATGCTTAATTAAGCCGTGGTAATGGTGAAAATGAGTTGAATGCTTCAAATATGAGCATCTTAGTTGACAACGAAGTTGAGGTTAGCTTGATTCCAAATAATGATCAGATCATATTTTCATTTTAAAATACGTTTGTAACAAGTAACTGTAATAATTTTGTCCTTAAAGAAACCTGAAGGCATTGGCGAGCAGTGACATTGAAAATGCTGACATTGTGTTCGATGGTTCTGCAACTATTACAAGAACACTATCAAGCTGTAGTTGTGAAATAATAGGGTGCCAGACAAATGTAATTGAAAATTTTGATAATGTAGAGGATGAAAACACTGTTTCAAGTGGTTTGACAAGTGATCTAAATAACAACACTGATGTCGAAACAAATAATTTGCCTGGTGGAAGTAAGGACTCGAGTGAAATTCTGCCTAGCAGAAAAAGGAAAGAAGCGAGTGAATGGCTTAAGGACAAGCGTAAACGACAGAGAAGCAGTGGAGAACCTTATCATAATGATAAAGGGTCGTTTGTTTGTGGGAGAAAATTGCAACCAAACCCATGCCTCAGTAAGAAATGCCATAATGATTGTTCAAAGAAATGTTCTGAGCTTGAGAGACAAGAAATGTTCCGATTGTATTGGGGATTTTCTGATCATAATAAGCAAAGAGAGTGGCCATTGTCTTGTATTAATCAAGTACAAAATAAACGGAGATGGACGAAAGATAAATGCAAACAGAGAAACACACCAGTGTAAACACTTCCAATGAGTGGGGAACGGGTAACTGCATGCCTTAAGTTTTTGTTGAGAACATTGGACATATCTGAAAATACTATTCATTACACTTGGGAAAATAAAACCGAACTCAGCAGTGCAAAACCTGATCAACGTGGAAGAAAATCGTCTATCAACAAAACCAGTGCTGAGGTGAGAGGTGGCATTGACTCATTTATTGTAATTTTACCAGCAGTGCCATCGCAATACTGCCGTAGCTCTTCCACCAAGGTTTACATCCCTGCTCAATTTAAAAGCCTCGAAAATGTGTACAGGTTATACAAAGAAGATTGAAAAACTAAAGGAGTTCCTTTCACAAAGTCAGGTGTCTTCAAGAAGGCGTGGAGGAAAGACTACAACATTGTAATCCATATTCCAAAAAAAGACAAATGTACAATGTGTCTTGCCAAAGAGGAAGGGAACCTAATGGGTAGTGGTTAATCAATTGAGATGTTTGACGAACACTTAAGGGGAAAAATAGCAACTAAGGAACACTTTGCTAACAATCAGAAAGCCTGTGGAACTGATGGATTTTGGTGTGTTAGTTTCGATTTACAGAAGGTGTTGAACACCCCACATGGTGACAACATGCTACTTTATTATAGTCGCAAATACAACTTCACTGTGTACGAAAACAATACAAGAAAGGTGTACTGTTATGTGTGGGGTTAGTGTGACGGCAACAGAGGCGCCAATGAAATAGCTTCTTTGTTATACATGTATATCATTAAAGTTGATGCTGAGAAAACTACTACAAATTTATCATTGTATTGTGATAGCTGCCCAGGGCAGAACAAGAATCATGTCGTTGCTTAGCATGATTGCATACACTTTGAAATAACTGTCAACAATTACGTGCATCACAATAAACTATCTCCTTCCAGGCCACTCAAGCATGCCCGTTGATTCTGTTCACTGTGCAGTCGAAACAAATCTGAAACACAGGGTAGTGTGGGCACCTTCAGAATGGCCCACATGAATTGAAAATGCGCGTACGTCGCCCGAACCATACACAGTCTGCGTGATGAATTGATGTTTTTGCCTCCACAACAAAAGGAACATGTTTCGGGGGACAAGATAAAGTTTAAGGAAATTCGACAGGTTATATTATGCAAGGGTTCTGAAAGTGTTGAGGTTAAGTACTCTTTTCAAGAAGAAACCCCTTCAAAATCCATTGCGATTGGACCTCAACTGGTGAGGGGTAGGCCACAGAAACATGATGATGTCGATCTTCTGAAACAACTCTACAAGGAAAAAATACCCATTGCAGCACAAAAATACAAGGACCTAAAGCTACCGTGCGAAAAGAAAATTATTCCTCAACGTTGTTGGAATGTATACCAACAGCTTCCTAGGAAAGGAAGTGTGCGAGACTGTTTGTCAGAGAGTGACCAGGAAGACAGTGATAAAATTTTTTCACAATAGGAATTTGTATGTTAATAATAATGATTGGTTGAAAAGGCAAGTTGACATGTTTTGAAATGTTTCAGTAAAATGTTTTGTTATTTTATAAACACTAAAATCTTCTGAATTTATTCTTTTGTTTTTGGTTAAACAATACTGTATAAAACAATTGCAAACCTGTAACAAAGATTGTAATGCAGTAAAGCCTGTATCAACATTGTTCTGCACACTATCAACACTTTGTAGATAATGTTTCATGCAGTAAGGGCAGTCTCAACATGAAAGTGCCTATTTATAATTGTTTTAATTTATTGCAGATTATTTTATATGTTTTCATTATTCCAGTAAATGCTATCCAATGGAAGGTATTTTTGGTGTAAATTAAAATCTTTGTTTATTAATTGTCTATTTTTGAAGCAGATATATTGCTCTCCTAAACATTAAAAGTGTTTAACGTTAAGGCGAAAACATATAAAGGGTCAAACATTTTCAATACGTATAGGGTAAGCTATGCTTACCTTACGTCTATGGAATAAACGCCACTGGAGTGCCAAAAAACCTAATATTGTCGAAAGTGCCTGACTAAAGTGCGTAGTATAGTAGAGAAATATTCGTGTACAATTTTACTTTGTATGAAGTTTCATTAAGAATACCAGTGGAATGATTATCTTCGTCTTGAGCATGGGGATGTGGATCGGAGCGTCAATGTTGTTCATGCTCCGTCACTCCGGTCCCCTGGCCGCCATCTTGTATGCCATGTTGGATCCAGGTGACATTTTTACCTTGACCCGTGATCTTGATACCATGCCCATGACCTTGAATTACCTTGAACTCAGATATATTCTAAAAAAAATACCCAAACACACAAATTTTAAAGATTTATTAAACATAAAAAAATTTAAAAGATTTATAAAGTTGTTTAAAAAAATATTTATAGATGTACATGTAGGAGGTCCGGGATTCGATTACAGGTTGATCGACTACCATAAGCTCCCGACACTACTGACCCTCGTCAGGTCGGTGAGTGTCCAGCTCGTCAGTCGTGTTAATGTTGATGACCTTGACTTTAAACCTTGACCTTGGAAAACCTTGAAGCCAAGACAAAATTCTAAAATATCCCAAAAAAATTGGAAATATCGAAGGGAAAAAAGTTTAGAAATCGAGGAAAAATTCCATAGATGACTGACCATCAAGCTAGATGGCAGTGGCCATGGCTCCAATGACCTTGAAAACAAACACTAGAGAAACGATTGAAAATTATCGAATAAATTCATAAAAATCGGTTAGCATATTGCGTTACTGATTGCGAACCCCATGTTGGATATCGGTGACCTTGATCTTGACATGACGATGTGAAATCCAGTATGTAATGTACGACTACGTGCATTCCTTAAACGACTAGCCAACATGGGAAACAATTCTGTTATTGTGCCAAGTCCTTCAGTAAAAGTGGCAATGCGCGGCGACATGAGAAGTGTGACTATTTGAAGAACCCATCTCATGTTTTTCTTAGCTTATATAAATTATCCAGACGGTTCTCTCGGCGTGATAACTTACCTAAACACATCAAGGCTGATAAATGTAATGTTTTTCCGCCCACTGAAAAACAGCACGTGATGACTTCGTTACGTCATGTTAATACACTACATAAAATGTTCTCAGACAACGAGAGAACTCGCGTGATGGACACCTGCAAGGGTTCGTCTACTGGGAGCTTGCAAGTGATGTCGCCAATATCCCCTGTTGCATCGTGGGATACTGTTTCCACATACGATTATGACAAGACGGTTAATTGTAATGAAGAAATGAGAGACCTACGAGGCATGATAGAGTTGGTATGTGCGGAATGTACACTTGCAAGATGTTCGTGTGAAGTCGACGAACTTCAAAACAAACAGTTGTCAGCTCTAAATACTGATGATGACCATGTCACTTCCTGCAAAGAAAAGTGAACTTGATATTAAGGATGAAACACGAGGTAAAGAGGATCATGAAGACACCATTGATGATAACGACAATGATGACAGTTTTGATGAAGTATATGATGAGAAGTATGATGATTCTCTCGACGTTCGCACATATTTCAGCAACGAGTTTCCTTCGATAAGTGGTGCGAAGAAGGCAGAAAGCGTAAAGAACGCTCGTTACGTATTTACCGAAGACCCGAATGAACTTGCTGATAGACCCAGATGTTTGATTGACCTGCAAAAACGCAGGGATTTCTCACACATTGTTGAGATGTCTTCAATCATCGATGAATTAAAGGATCGTGGTTACAACAGATGAGGCTGTTGGCTACTATCCATGATCTGCAAAAATCTGAAAATTTAAAGATCTAGTGTGCAAAATAATTAGAAATATAGAATGTATGTAATAAGTAAATAAATTTAATTGATATATAATTAGTAATGTGTGTTTGATTTATTATACAGTCCCTTCTCCAAATCTGAAAGACTTATTAACTCAGTGCTGAAAATAATCGATTACGAGTGTGTTTTAGGTAACATTTATGTGAGCGTGTGCAGGAGGAGGGCTATGGTTTGACCTGAAGTATTACGTCTTACTCGGGTCGTTCAAAATTGATGAGGTCTATATGGCGAACGAATGAAATGAGGAGAACATTACTGAGGAATGTATCTCAACTATTTGGTTGGCCTGGTCAGTGTACTTAGTAAGATAATATGACCCTTTGGTATGGTCAACTGTGGTAGAAATGTTTTGCGCAATTTTTGCGAAGATTTTGTGTGAAGGGGTTAGCTACAAGACTCTTATTAGAGACTTTTATCGAGATCATCATAGTTTGTATAGGTGGGTGGTATGACAGGTTGGTCTTGTCGGTTGTTCTAGTCAGTTTTGCAGAAACTGGTCTCGTCAGGAGCTAGTTTTGTGCTCAGTCAGTCTCGCCAGGAACCAGTCTTAGGTGGAGTTAGTCTTAGGTGGAGTCAGTCGTTGGCTAGTATGGTTAGTCAGTATGGAATCTTTTCGTGACCAGATAGTAATGGTAAATTGTATGGACTGTGATTTTTTCCGATTTTTCGAATTCTAAGTAATTTGGGTCAAGGTCGAAAACAATTAACAAATGACAAAAAATGAATATGGTGGGTGGAGTGCTTTCTACAGAATGAGCAAATGTGATGGGGAAGGGGAGGGGAATGTTAATATAATGAGAAACATTGGTGGCGGATCGAACGAGTATGATAATCAACCAATAATAGTTGGGTGGCGAAGCGAACACAAGTACTCAACCAATGAGAAACATTGGTGAGGGTCAGTTTTCCGCTGGACATTGTGCTGAGGAAACTTTCGAAATTTTTTTTTATAAAGAATCTTAATTTTTTTTTAGGTTGGAGGTATTTTAGGTCATGGACATAGGGTAAAGGTCATAGATCGAGGTTAAGGTCGCTTGAAATTAATATGGTGGTTGGGTGACATCATAATATGGTAGCTGGTCGGCTCCAGTCTCCCATCCCCTCTAAGCCAAAACATTCGGAATGTTAATTCTTTATCAAATTTTTTAATAAATGTTGTAATAAAATATTTATATTAATAATATAGTTTTAATTTTTTTATGATTTTTTTTTAACAGTTTGTATGCATAGTTTGTTAATTTTGAAAACGATTTTCCTATTTTTGGGATTCAAGATCATCCAAGGTCATGGGCACCGATAGCCAACATGGGGTTCGTAGTTAGTAACGTAATATGCTAGCGGACTTTTATGAACTTATTAGATTTTACCATGGTCAGATTCATCGATCCAAATTTTCCCTCGATTTTTTAAATTTTTTTCAATTTCTCAATATTTTTGGAATTTTTTAGATTTTTTTGGTTTCAAGGTCATCCAAAGCCAAAATTGAAAGCGAAGCTCGAGGTAATCAACATTTACATGGCTGACGAGATGGACACTGGGCGACCTGGCGAGGGCCAGTCATGTCCGGAGGTTAATCTATACACCTGTCATCGAACCCCGGGCCTCTTACATGTACATATCTAAATATTTTTTGGAAAAATAAAAAAATCTAGTGTTTTATAAATTCTTGAAGTTTATATATTTTTTGGGGATATTTTAGAATTTGTTTTTTGTGTTCAAAGTCACTCAAAATCACTGGCATGGGGTCAAGGTCAAAAGTCACTTAGATCGAACATGGCAGACAATATGGCCGCCGAGGGACCGGAATGACGGAGCATGAACAGCTCCGACGCTCCGATCTCCAATCCCCTTGCGCCAGAACGAAGACAATAATGTCTGTATTACCTCAGAATAAAGTCAACACTATCTATTCGTGGACGGAAGCGGCGTTTGCAAAATTTTCTTATCAAATTGTTTTGTCTATTCATCACTGTTGAATATCAACAAATGTGACTGATATCCATACTATCCTCCTCATATCGGATGGGTGTTAGGTCGAAATAAAAATCTGACAATTATCGGTATGCTCTGCTATTGGATAACACAAGAGGCTCCACCCACTGTTAGGTGAATAAAGGATTACTACCCTATTGTTGGCTACTCATTTATTCCACCCGATCGCATTTTCGGGTCCCTTTAAAAGGGCGTTGAATGACACCCACAATTGAGGACCCGAATGGATGCTGTGGTGTTAGCTCGGTGGTATTCCAAATTTGCTTCAGACAAAAAAACTGTCATCCACGGAGCAAACTTGGAAATACTCCAGCAAGAGGCGAAGTCAATTACACTGTAGATTTGGGGGAACGTAAAGGCTTGCAAACGTGACAAAAGTTACTCCCTCCACCATACAACAGAAGATATAGAAATGGGATGGAAACTGAACGATACCAAACTGAAAGACACTGACTACCTCGTTGGCAAACACTTAGAGCAATGGAGGTATGATTCAGGATTACATTTTTTACAAGAAGGTGATTGATGACAGTACTGAAGGTAACTATGTAGGAGCTGTAACCATGGAAGACAACTATCTCAGATTTTAATTGATGTTGTGGCTACTTTGAAAATTCATATTTTCGTTTGTACAGCATAAGTATTATGTACGTAGGTGATTAAATTAGTTGATAGATTGTAGACTGGAAAATTATTTCTCCTTGGCATTAGCTACAATAGCTCATAGTTAATATGCATTTAATAGCAACGGCTACCTTATATTTCTGATCAAAATCGAAATAGTTTTCAATAAAATTTCATGTATGTTCTGGTTTGTATATTTCTTCCAGAACTATTGTGTGTTGATTTTATTATTTTTTGTTGCATACATTTCTGTAACTACACAAGAAAAACTCTTATTAAGAGTGGGACGGACCCCACATTTTCTGTGAAATAGTTGTTTGTGCGAATACTCGTATCTCGGTAAATAAATGTTCTGCAAATACGACATTTTGTCGGAAAAGAAAAAAAAAACTATATATGCCTCTGTTTCTTTACTTTTGTCATACTAGATGTATTCTTGGAGAAAATAGTTCGTGAAAATGGTAAAATATCGAATTTTTAAAGCTTCCCTGTACAGTTTCCTTAAGTGGCAAGAGGAAAGTAGAAATATACGGGCGTAGTATAATCTGTGGACTTAAATAACGTGTAATAAAATCCAACTGTTACTTATCTAATTTACACAGTACAGCGTCACGACAGAAACACTGCACGCCTTGCGCGTAGGAGCGATGAGGCACTAAGCGTGCATGTTAGTGTCGCCCGTATGGCTCACTCGCTTTTTCACCTTGGACGCGTGGTTGGTTCCCACGAGGTCCATCGCACTCTTAACATATTACATAGATGCAAATCTTGTTTAAAACTAATTTCATATTTTAAACTTGGTAAGTGTAATCATATTTTTGCAATAATTCCGACAAAACACGCAAAATATTTGTGAGATTTGCATAAAACATTTCTGCCACGACCAAACCACCAGCATCTAAACCAAAACGATAAAGTAGTATAGGTTTTTTTTCATTCACTGAACATTTCGTTATTTATATGTCCAGTTTTGCAAATGGGCGACTCATACAGACTAAAATTTAACTATTTATAACAGAACGAACAATTTAAAATGTAAAATTTTAAAGTGCCAAGTTTCTACTTGCGCCGTTTTATAGTGAATGCTGACAGAAAACTCAAGTTCGCATTATATCATAGAAACAGTTGGACAGTTGCAGACAAATTCGGTGTTCAAACACAACAGAAACATTTTGTGTTTTGTTAACACATCTCATTGACTTTCTCAAAACCGTTCATCCATAAAAATTACAGATATTATCATCTAACTGAAACCATTTAATTGACTTCAGTAAAAACATCTCCCGTACAACGTACCGTGATAATTCAGCGGTATTTTCGCGAGAAATCTTTTCCAAAGAAAAGCTTACCTACAGCACACCTGTCGCACCTGAAGAATGCGCACCCTATTGTTTTCGTTTCGTTTCGCAGCCCGCGGCAGTTTGCATTATTTGCACCAGATCGAGTTTTGTAGCGTGTTTTGCAGCCTACGTTGACTGCACGAGTACAGATATTGCGGGAACACAGAATGGCGCTTGTTTCAATCCACGCACGAACAGTTTAGTCCACATCCTCATTACATTAACTAACAACCATCCTTAAATATACCACGCGATTGTAAGTTTGGGATAGTTCAAAGGGTATATGACGCATGTTTGGCGCGATCTTAGTTGTGCAGTCTTAGTAGTTTTATTAACAACACATGTTTATCGTACAGTAATGGATGTGTACGTTTCTGTCCTTGTAGAACATACGACAGTACTACTTGCTCATTGATATATACCATAATCTCTACTGCAGATAGTTATTTATACTTAATCATTATGTATTTATGACGTCTTATGTGCTCACATCAGCAGCTCTATCTCCTCTGTGGTAAGCAAATTACAACTTACAACTGATAAATGGAAATTGAGTAATAACTGAAAGTAACCCACAATCTACTGACTTTTCTCAAATTCCCGTATTCACGGAAATGCCATCGGTTCAGTACGTCACGAGGGTAAAATACCACCCCGGACCATGTTATACGTATACAAACGGGTGGTATCGACGAGTTTATTTCATTCAACCACGGTCTTTCCCAAGTTTTATCCATCTTAAGCAACGATTCCGAACTATAACTGGGATGTTTCTTTAAGGAGTAGGTGGTGTAAGATAGGAAGGGGAGCAAATTGCTGGAGTTGCATATTACAAATGCCTTTCACGACACAACTGTGGATGATGGCGTCGTTAGCTCTAGCAAGGTGAGTGAGAAATAACGACCGATAAAGTTTATATCGCGGACATTTCGGGTTCGGCAACAATTTGACGGCGGAAGTACTTGGGCAACCCAACTGCCATTCAACTCAGCGAAGGATGTCGTGGCGGCGTCGTAAACGAAGCCGTAAATTTCTGAAACACGCCACTCGGGCTTTCATAGTATCTGTCGAAAAAGAACCGTTGGGGGGGGGGGGGGGGGGTCAGACGAGGTGGCTTCTGCAGAATTCATCTATTGGTCTTGTCAGTATATTTAGGGGGGGGAAAAAAAAAATGTGTTCAAATAACTCACGTAATTTTTTCTGGAAGGAAATGTTTATTAACAGACCTCAGCTGCACGGCACACGAAAATTTAATTGTTGTGTACTTTAATTTTTTTAATGATTAATTTTTAGCTTCTTATATTGCTGTATTATGCTGTCGGATCCCTTTTGAAATATAACTTTGCTTATATCAATTTCTTAGGTGATACGAAATTCAGAGTTTTTCGAAACTTCTCTGCATTCCATGCTTTAAGAGTTGATGGATATCAAAACTAATCATGTTCGAATATTTTTCACACGTTGAATATGCTGACACTGCGAATTATTATTAGCCATGCAATACAGTAAGAATTAATGTTTAAAATCACAGGTAGCTTTCTTCACTGTGTTAGATGACGTATAAACATTATCGATATTGAGCAGTGTCCCTATAATGCATCTCATCACCTTAAGAGGGATATAGAATTCTCTCCCCCCCCCCCTTTCCCAATCTCGACCAAGGTCAAGAAGAGAGAGAGGGAACGATACGGGCGACACTAACACGCACGCCTAGCGCCTCATCGCTCCTACGCGCATGGCGTGCAGTTCCGTCGTAACGCTGTACTGTGCAAATTAGATAGGTAGCATAGGAGTTTTATTACACGTGATGAAAGGCCACATATTAAACTACGCCAGTATCTTTGTAATTTTCTCTTGCCGCTTAAGGAAACTGCATAGGCAAGCTTTGAAAATGCAATATTTAACCATTCCCACGGATTTTTTCCTCCAAGAATACACTTAATATGACAAAAAGAAAAAAAAAATTGGGGGCATAGATTACTTTTTTTTTTTTTTTTAATTTTTGCTGGCAAAAAGTCCTATTTGCAGAATATTTATTTACCGAGATACGCGCACAACAGCATAGGGACTCAACACAAGATGGGACAAGCCCAGTTACATTCCGGCTCTCGTTAGGTTTTCATAAATATATACAAAGTGCTCCACCGATAATATAGAGCTTCTTGTAATTGTAACGTCCTGTTTTAACACAATAATAACTCGGCTTTATTCCAGATGGTCTTCCGTCAATTTACCCACCCATTGAGTTCTACTTCTGGCTACAGACCCTCTCATCATTCTCAACCATAATTACAAGTACGGTCAGAAGGCATACTTTGTAACAGTATTCGCGCAAACAACTATTTCACAAAAAAAAAACGCGCAGATCCATCCCACTCTTAACAAATGATCTTGAGTATACTCGTTCACGTCTGACATGTTGCAGAACACGTAAAATACTAGCGGGAGCTGTGCTAGTCCAGAAGCTAGCGCCAATACGGATAGCGCTTTTCCCTGGGCAATGCTATTGGTTACTGATGGCACATCAACTATTTTATGACACACTGGTTGGATCTTATTTCATGGATCGGCTGGGAATATTTCCATACGTTCCGAAATGTCAGTCGTACGTAACTACATTTCATATAGGCAGTTCACGGTAAAACGAGCACTTTTGAAAGCCCTGCTTAAGATCTACTTGTATACACGTTGTGTTTTCTTTCGCCTTACGTAAAATTAACATTGCCATGGGCCTCATCACTTTATTAATGTGTCGGTCAAGTGAAACTTTGAAGTTATTATAAAAGTAAAATACTTTACAAATCTTCTCACTTTAATTACACTTCGCTGCATTAAAGTAACATAAAGCGAAATAAAATAAATTTAAGTTATCACAAATGGTTACCTAACACTATTTATTCGACGTTAAGATATGGAACTACTTCTGTCCACTTTTACTAACTTTACACGGCGAATGCTACTCAGTGCGCCCGTTAGAATATATGCATGCAGGTGCAGTGGCTTTTTTATAAGGTTTATTTCTTAAGTGCTCACTTTATAGTAAATAGCCTTTACTGAAAGTGTCTTCTTTTGCAACATCTGAAACAAAAATAAAATTGTTTGTACTTTAAGAGGTTAAATGAGCTTGGATAACTTTTCTTTCAGAAATCAGGTATTAAGAAGTTTACATAGTTAATTCGTTGGCGTAAAATTAGAATATGTTCTAGTTTTCAAATTGGAGATCATTCACATTAATTTCATCAGAAACTATGCTAGCCAGCTGCAAATATTTTCCAGAAAGCAAGGGACAGTTACATATTCAAAACAATTATCTGTGACATTCCTAGAGGGGGATAATGACAAATCCTATAAATGTTTTCTGTTATGTACATTGTTACCAGACACCAGAGGGGCGTATCTGAGTTCGTGAGGGATGGAGGCCTTAAAAATAGAATAACTAAATTTGATTTGTAATTTATTCACACAGCTATTATTTACAGCATTAAACTATCTGTATCTACTATTATAATTTTTGTTTCTCAGTGAGTGCAATACTAAATGTCTATTTTTGCTCTAATTAAAGTCCTTTTTAATGCGTCTGTTTGGTTATACGTAGTCAATTAACTCATAGGCATTATTAAGACACGTCCAGTCGGTCTGTTGCCATCATTTGTAATGTCTTTTACTAACGCATCCACTCCAATAGTTCAGCCTGCCAGCCGCACCCTTCACTGCTTGATGCTCGCAGTCGCAGATTTCCCTCCCGCTGGTCACTTCCGGCACAAATTGTTGCTCTTCCAGCTCATCATCTGTCACTTAACGCCACACAATCACCCAGACTCCCAACTCTCATAAACCTCTCTGCTCGGAGGTTCAGCCGTTTTTATATCAGTCGCCCTGGCCATCTGGAAGGTTCAATTCACCCCGAGTTACGCAGAAGTAGATAAACGAAGGTCAGTAAACCAGAACAATGTTCAGATAACTGCGGAAATCTATCCGCCTAAGGTCAGGAGCACGTTGATCTGTTCGTCCTTACAACAGAATCGAGCAGACAAAATAGGTCAACGAGGGGCGTCGTAGCATAAATGTAGAGAAAGAACTGGAATATAACTCAACAACGCGTCTCTTTATTTCACAAATATCTTTACATTAAATGAATTAGGGAATACATAATCAAAAAACGCTACTGCGTTATTAAGCTCTCGGCTGTAGGTTATTACGTTACACTCAAAACATTGATTAGTTCAACAGGCTAGAAATCGTCCATTACAAGTGTCTACTTTAAGTTAATGCTCAATAAAAAGTCTATATGGTTTCATCCAAACGCGGCCTAACCTGACCCGGGACCTACCCTGCATCCAATCTCGAGATTCTTACCACTGGAATATTTGATGGCGACACTCGACCGGAAGGCTCCCTCCTGGAGCTGAAGTCATAGCGCTCTGGCTCAGCGTCGTAGTGCACGGTGCCCCGACATCCTCGACGTCGTGGTGCCCTCAAGGAGTCTTGGGAGTAATATACGTAAATATGGCGGCAAAGTTCCAAGTCCGCGGGACGCTGGTTCGATTCTGCGCAGGGAGCCGGAACAACGCGAGCCGCCAAAGGGTTATCGGGACGGAATGCCTTCATAACTCAACCCACTGGTAGGATTATCGCTAACCTGTGAATCAAACATTCCTTTATGATTCCCCACCCGATATAATTTCACTACTCTGTCCTTAGCACACACTTCGCTCGCTTGGGTGGGGCAACGCCGCGACTAGTAATAATATGTGTGTGTGTAAGTATAAACATATTTACATAAAACGTACATTAATTCATCTACACAATGCTCAGAAACTCCCCTTGCAAACTCCTAGGACTTTTAGAGGGGACTGGTAGACGATATTTTGAATAGGAGCCCATGTCCGGAAAAGTACCGTTTTCGTGCTTCAACCATTTAAAATTAGATGTTTCAAGCGTCTACTTCTGCGTGCGTAATTTAATTAGGCGTGACTCAGTAGATAACATTTCTAACAATCATATTCATTGGGTAACAATGCCAAGGGAACAATAAAGAAATGTATTCATTTAACACAGTAACAATTTTGTATGCAGTTAAACGCAACAATCTATTTCTGTCTTCTGCAGAGGTTTGTGTGGTAAACGCTACTGGTCCACTACAATAGCGGCTCTATGTGGAGACCACCAACGTTGTTGCACACATAATACCTACGAATCATGTTCTGAAACGTACACTCACTCCATCACACATGGGGCCTATTTCATAAAAGTTATAATTCAACAGGTGACAGGAAATTGTCAGACATGCTTACAATACGACAAATGTGTTCCATAAAAGTTGACGAGTTTACAAAAATTTGTCATGACAAATGTGTTGAATTGTATGACAATTCGACAATAGTTGTTTCACAAAAGTTTTAAGCTGACAGGTAAAAATCCGACAAATGTGTCAAATATTACACTACATACTGTTTTATGAAACAGATAAGTAAAACCGCTGGGTGACATATCTACAAATTTGTAGAATTGTCACTGCATAAGTGACAGGTAAGCTTTCCTATGTAACCAGTAATTTCCACGCCCTCACGCGACCACTTGTATATTTTACTTCTAGATGATTATAAATTATATTTCCCTGTTCTGAGACGTATATAGATGAAACAAAATTTATAATTTCATAATAATTAAAATTCAAAAGTATAAAGTGAAAAGTGAAAATTAAACTTAAATAACCGGGAAAACAATACCGGGTGCCGATTAAATATACGTTTCTATTAAATTTGCATTACACCACTTTAGAATTAAACAATAACAAGTACACAGCATCCGTTAGCCTGGTTGGAAGAATGTTCGGCCCAATCATATGACCGTCCAGAATACTTGCCCACACATTCACAGAAAATCTGTGCTGGAATTCCTGAACATGCGTGGCATTAGGGTTTACGTCTGCCCAGACATGGCTGTCATGGCTGTTTCGAGAGTTGAGAATATTGTCCCTAGTGAATTTACATACGTTTGCGAACAGAATGCGACGTGAGAACAGGGGCTCGTCGGTGCAGCGGTGCAGGAACAAAGTGCAGAAGTCAACACGTGGCGCAAACTTGGCTGGACCCAAAGACTGCACCCTTTGGAGGTGGTAAAGATGTAGGTAGTTGTTGCTCGTGCAGAACCTCCCAGACGATCTTGGGAGCAACACCCACTGCACGCGCAATTGTTCGCGTACTCGCTGACGGATTCTGTTTAACGTGACCGTGATGCAGTACAGCCTCTTCCAATTCGGGAGTGCGGCGTCTCTTTGGAGCACCACAGTCGTTCCTGTCGGCGGCGAAGGTACCTCGTTCTCGGATCCGTTGCATATTTATAGCAAAAAGAGTATGCATGACGTCACACAAAGCGGATTACGCTCTTGATACAGCCGATGAGCTGCTCTTCCATTACCTTATTACTTTCAGTTGTGCCATACTTGAGGATCATGTCTGTGTATTCCGCAAACGTGTACTCAACCATGTTAATCGGAGACACGAAGGCGCGTGAGTGGGGCTCGAGGCAGGGTAGACGTCGCGTGTCATCAGGTGCATACCCACACAGGCACATCCGAGACATTGCTCTTTCCTTCAGCGGATGTGGACGCGGGACACACCTTATTTGAAATGGTTCTAGCACTATAAAGGGAAGTTTCTGGACATGGGTTCCTGTTCAAAAGATCGTCTACTCAGTCCCCTCTACAAGTTATAGGAGTTTGTAAGGAGAATTTCTGAGCATTCTGTATATGTTGCAAGGGAGCAGGTTGTATTCCAATAGTGGACTGTAAATCAAGCTTAGAACAATTAATTGACTGATTTATAACATCAGTTTGGATAAGCTTCCTCGCACAGCTTCAAGAAATTCATAGACATACTCAATATATTGTGATTAGTATAATTCTCTTGGAATTAATTTAAGCAAGGAAAAAAACACTCGAGGTGTAGTAAGACAGTATCAAATCTATGACATTTCTGGAGTTAGGCACGTATGTTACAGCTTTGCCTTAAAAATAATATAGTCCTCTACAAAACATATTTTCTGTGATTGTATACGCCGAATATCGTTTTCGAACAAACATATATTCCTTAAATATATTTTAAATATCTATTTAATCAATCATGAATTCATTTCTGTGTATCGCGTTTTCGTGAGTCTTATAAAAATGCAACATATTTGATTCTAGATATGTGTATCATTGTATACTACCCAAAAAGACCGAAATGAGAATGGAAGGTCGATTTATTACTTAATCTAGCGTTTGTAAATGGCTTTAGTTTGTTCAGGTTCTTTATTTTAAAGGCAAATAAAGTATTTAAAGGTGACAACCCCTAAGAATGAAAACAAATGGAATAAGGACAAATAGTTTTACAAATTAACTGCATAAGGAGTACAAACTGACAGAGGAAAAAGAAGACCGCTTTCCTCAACTCCCATTTGAGTACATGTAGGGAAAATTAAGGTTATTATGGTAGTTCGAAAGTGCACGGTTTTTTTCATATCAGGGTCAAGTATAACTTTATGGGCGATACGATCCATTCGAGTGCGCTGTTGCCACGTAAGTGTCGTTTGTGCCGCGACGTGGTTGGTCGATGGCGGACTTCTAATGGGGCACTAATCGCCTTGTCTGTCCACATACAACTACGCCTCTGGGAGGAGAGGGTGGAATTAAATTCCTCGGCCATGGGACGCGCGAAAGGGTTAGTGGTGCGGGGATGAGATTCCAATAACAAGTAATGGGAAGCGTTGGGGGGGGGGGAGTTTCGTGCCCGGGGGTTAAGTGGGTGAGCGGGATAGATCCGCGGGAGTGTGGGGAGCGTGGGGGTTAGGTGATGACTCCTGTTAGCGCACAGATAATGTCGCTAGAGAACGATCAAACAGCATTTCCATGACAAGAGCCGTCCCCGAATTTATCTCCCTCTGTGTCTCCCCTCGCGTGCCGGAACGAGATTACATAGTTGCCGCTGTTTGCCTCGTTATTTCGTGTCGCTTCAACCCCCCCTCCCCCCTTACGTCCTCGCCCACCAATCCCGTCATAACTCCCTTCCCAAAAATTCCCACCCTTCTTTCGTTCCCGGGGTTGGGACCGGACAGCGTTAGGTTTTTTTTTTTTTTAACCATCTGCTCGCGCACTGCCGTCCCGGCCAAAACACGGCGTAGTAGGGCGCCAGTAAACTTCTGCCCTCGGGCGGGGTGTTTTAGGAATAGCCAACTCAACAAAACTTGCCCCCCCCCCCCAAACCAATAAACTCAGCTGTTTGAATCCTGGAAATTAAGCGGTCTGTTATTGCCACCCCCGAGCAGGCGTTTTTAAACCTCTCTCTCTCTCTCTCTCTCTGTGTGCTGAGGAGAACACAGCGGTGGAGTTTTTCAGCGATTGCCCAACCTGTTTTGCTGAATATTCATCTCGATAACTAGCACATGCACTTCGCTGACCTGGAAAGTATTGGCTTTGCCATAAATCAGTTTTTTTTTCCCCCGATGCGACCACGAAATGTTTGTACTATAAAAATAGTTTATTACCTCTCGTCGTAATTGTTTACTAACACGCCAACTCTATCGTGACTGGGTCGTATTTGTACTTAACAGTCGTACAAAGTCACAATTTTGTAAGTATGTCGACTAGCGATATATATATATATATATATATATATATATAATATATATATATGGTAGAAGGCACGTTATAATATTTTAATTTTTTTCTGTTTTAGTAGATATACGAGAAGGCTTTTGGAGAGGCGGCCTACAGCTGTTTAAAATAACCGGCGTACGTATACAAAAAATCACGAAAATGCATGACTTAGATGGGTTTCGAGCCGAGAACCTCGTTTTACATTGACATTGCCTTCATGATCACAGCCGCTGAGTTCACCAGTTGTATCGATATGTATGTACTACTTATTGACAAGCCACTCACCCCCAACTTCAGAACAGACACCAAAACTATAAATACGTTCTGCCAGATGAATGTCATGCTTCTTAAAGAACTGTTTTATTTCCTGGATATGTTGACATCGTTAGCAGGCCTAATAGACGATACCGCAAACACCATATATGAATTGCGATTTATAATGTGGGAAATTTTTGAGTTCGCGTAAACAGTAGCATTCTAGTTTTATAAAAATAATAATAAAATGCGCGTTATACTGACCGTGTATGCCTGTGCTAAGTTGAAAATTGCCAACTCGTTTCCACCTGAGAGAGTGGAAATCAGTTACGCGAGAGAAAGTTACTCCATTTAAATCAGAGGAGAGGCTGAGATCACTCGGTCAAAATTCAAGTGGCTTTACACCACCCGCTACGCTTTCCCCATGGAATGTCAACCTTAAATATATTTTATATGCCGAGTCTCGGCTCAATCCATGGACTTCAGCGATGAGGGCCGGAGCATTTAATTATCCACTATATCATCCTACAGATACGGTGATTATGGATATTTTTAAAAATACAATTCTGAGTAGAATAGATTTAAAACCTATCATGCTACTACCCATTTTTATGAATTAAAAATCTCAATTGCATTTTTAATGAGAATTTGTCTCGGCTTTTTTTTAGATAACTTGTTTTCCAACAATTCATTCTTCCAAGTGACGTATATGATGTTACATTTCCAAAACTGTGTCAAAATTAGGCTTACAGGCTGTAAAACATGTAAACTCTCCAGCAGTCTTAATTTTACCATTTCTCATTTAATTGTTTTTATTACGCAATTCCTTACCTAATGTATGGATTCTCTTTCGTGATATCGCACAACTATAAAATCTTATATCATTGTATCAGTTCTTTCAAGAAAAATATAAGTGATGTTAATAGTTTAAACCGATAAAAATTCAACATTTTAATAAATTAGGTTTTTATCTGGTGTAGCTTTAAAATCCAAATGAGGTTTTTTCCTGGTGTAGCTTCAAAATCCAAGCTTACAGACAAAAATTGCTTCTACACAAGTAATTATGGATATCAATGTTCACTTCTACATTACTGGCATTATGGGTCCTGCATTTTAATATGCAACTACTTATCTCAGGTATAGTCTCGTCCCCAGCAGCCACAAGTCCCTGCCTACCCAATCTGCTGAGGGGACTTATATACAAATTGAAACATAGTGGTTAAGCTATGCGAGGGGGTGAGATTTTTACCCGACCCAATCACTATTCAAGGCATGTTCCAGACGTCATAAAATTCTCCGAATTTTATGCGTGAAGCACTATCTATTTGTATTAAAATTACGGCGCGTGCTTCCCAAGCGCTCGACGATTCTGGCGCTCCAAGGCGAGGACACGGCGAACTAGGGACGGCATCCATGTTCCCCAGTCTAGAGCCAGCCATCATGCTGCTGGCACGTGTGTGCCGGGAATCGGCAGACGGACTTCACGCAATCGTTATCGTTCGTCTATTTCACACTGCTAGATCGTGTACAAAGTAAGTAACAGTTAAGCCTATTCTGTACTTAGAACAAGTCTTTTAGGTGTAAGTTCTGTAGTAATTTCGCCGTAAAACGAAATTACGTCATACACTTTAGCAGGCCGGCATGAGGCCGGCTGACGTAACTTGATGGTGGCGGAAAGTAAAGTTGGGGCGTGTAGTTTTCTTGTCTTGCAATATGAGACCTCCTGGTCTAAATGGTTTCATAACCGTGTTTTTCTGGTGGGGAAATAAATACATTGTGTTTGCCGTCAGAGGAATATAACAGCACTAAGCATTCCCGTGCTCTCTCTTTCTCACGCACGCGCGCGCAAACAAGTCTAATGCGGCGCAAGATGCACCTGGCCTTAGGCCGTGTCCGAACTCAGGTATATACTTGCGTACTTGCATCCTTCACTTACCCTTAGCACCAAACTTGATGAATTTGGACATGCAGTCTTATTGGTTTCGGTGCCAGATATTAGCCAGCTAACCATTTTAAATGTTCATTTATTCCGACTAAGATTTGATAATTGCTGAAGGTTTTAGGGGTTAGTAAAATATTAAATAATATTAAAATTGATTTACATTAACATTTATTGCCTTGCATTATTGTATGTAAGTGCATTTTGGATTACTTTTTTTTTATCTTAGCTTTTGTAGGTTTGGAACATAGGCCTAATACGAATTTAATGCTTAGGCCTTTTTTTTAAGGTAAATCCTGCGATAATTATTTATTCAGTTCAAAATTCAATTTCTAGTAAGTAGAAATGTTGCCCTATTAAACTGTAAATCACATAATTATGCCGGAAATAAATTATAACCCACAAATTGCTTCTCAAAATGGCGGCACACATTCCGCAAGTATGCGAGAAGTATACAACTTCGGTTAAATGTATACTTGCATACTTCACTTGCAGTTCGGACAGCACTTACGGCGTCACTTCCGCCAACAGATACGCACAAGTATGCACTTCAGGCTAATTCGGACACTGCCTGTATGGGCAATAACACGTTAAATTTCAACAAACAACCATTACATCGTGAACGAACGACGACGACTAAAACATCGAAATACGCTTGGTTGGTGCGCCACCGATCCGGGGTGCTGGAGGCTCTGGATTCAAATCCCGGGTCACGGGTGATCATTTAAGTTTGGTTATAAGTTAGTCTGTAAGCCGTCCCCTGCTAAGCTTACAAGCATAAAACCGGAGGACGACAACTGCAAAATACGCCCAAAGTTCAAAGGCCAACAAAACTGGCTAAAAGTCGAGACGGCAGGCGCGCATAACGGAGTCGCACTCCGACGCCCGTGTCCAGAAATCAGAACCGCACGCAACGGCGGTTGTCACGCTACTAGAGGTTGTTCACAATAAAGTGAGCACTTCTTAAATCAACCTTAGAAAGAAGTCATTGCTCCTACCTACATATATATTCTAACGGGCGCACTCAGCCGCATGCGCCCAGTCAAGTTGGTAACCAAGGATGGGAACGAGTTTTCCTTCCATTAGGAGGACTATGCGCGGTATGTATTTTCTGTGAAATTCTGTCGTTTGCGCGCAAACGCGTATCTCGGTAAATAAAAGTTATGGAAATACGACTTTTAGCCAGAAAGGATTAAAAAATCATTTTGTCTGTATCCCTACATTTTTACTTTTCACATATTTAGTATAGTCTTGGGGGGAGTGGGGGGGGGGGGGGAATTCGTGAACGTGGTCAAATATAGCATTTTTAAATCTTGCCTATGCAATTTCCTTAACGGCAAGATAAAAGTACAAATATACGGGCGTAGCTTAATCTGTGGTCTTTCATCGCGTGTAATAGAATCCCTCTGTTACAGATCTAATTTGCGCAGTATAGCGTTACGGCGGAAACACTGCACGTCTTGCCCGTAGGAGCGATGAGGCACTAGGCGTGCGTGTTAGTGTCGCCCGTATCGCTCACTCGCTTTTTGACCTTGGACGCGCAGCACAGCCCTTAACGTCAAATTGAAAGTGTTAGCAAACCATATGTGATACGTTATGTTATTCCTGTCACTTTCATTTTTTCTAATTAATATAAGTGTGAGAATGGTAAATATTTGTGAAATATTTACCTTGCTAACAGATCCATAGTTTCACTTGAACGACACATGAATAAAGTGATGAAGCCCACGTCAGTGTAAATTCTGATTAAGGTGGAAGAATACACAACGTGCATACAAGTAGATCTTAAGCAGGGGGCTTTCCAAAGTGATCATTTTAAGAGGAATGGAGCACGAAAGCAGTATATTTAACCCGATTTACATCGTTAATGGTTTTCCAGAGGCTTTATGAAAATTTCTGGCGCGGCAATACGTAAATAATCATTGCGAACACCTTCTTACACTGTTAGATATTCGCTGCCTTTGTTACTCTTGGAGCACTAGTACTAGATAAGAAAAAACATATTCTTTATTATGTTCCATCATTGCTCCGATAATAATAAAGGCAGTGAGTATCAAACAATTTAAGAAAGTTTTCAAAATAATTATTAATGTCTTGAAGTACCGAAAATTTTGAAGAATACTTTGGAAAACTAACTTGTGACAACAATTTGGTAAGTATACAGCTTCCGCGCACCATTCCCCTTAACGTGAACCGCCCACAAGCATCCCAGTGCGCAGGGTCGCGTCTCCCACGCGAGTTTCATCAATTCCGTCACCATGTAGGGGGGGGGGGGCGGATACCGCTAGAGGCTGCTCTGAGAAGGGGGGGGGGGGTGTCTCCGTGTAATAGGTAACCGCCCCCCGCCCTTTCGAACCGCTCAGCCGCAAGCGATTTGATTGGCGCGCGCGAGGCGTGCTTCGTTATCAGCCGCGCTTACAACCGCGAGCAGCCGAGTCGGCTGCCAATTTCGAAATCACGCAAGCGCGCGCATGAAGCTGGGCCACGGGAATATCATTACGTTTAGAGGAGGATGTACTGAAACGTTTTCTGTGAAATAATTGCTTGCGCGTATACGCGTATCTCGGTAAATAAATGCACCGCAAATACGACTTTTTGTCAGGAAATATAAAAAACAATTATCTTCGCACTTATTAATTTTTACTTTTTCATATTGATAGTTATATGGACCTGCACGTTTTTTTTTTTTGTGATATAGTTGTTTGCGCGAATGCCTGTATCTCGGTAAATAAATGTTATGCAAATACGACATTGTCAGAAAAAAAAAAACTACTAACTATGTCCCTATTATTTTACTTTTGTCATATTTCGTATATTCTTGGAGAAAAATATTCGTGAACATGGTCAAATATCGCATTTTTAAAGCTTGCCTGTGCAGTTTCTTTAAGTGGCAAGAGAAAAGTACAAAGATACGGACGTAGGTTAATCTGTGGGCTTTCATCGCGTGTAATAAAACCCCACTGTTGCAGACCTGAACTGCACAGTACAGCGTCACGACGGAAACGCTAGGCGTGCGTGTTAGTGTCGCCCGTATTGCTCCCTCGCTTCTTGACCTTGTACGCGCAGCTCCAGCCCACTCATAAAGGGACTTGGAAAGGGTCGCGTAGCGCCGCGAACCCTTGAAACACAAAGGCAACAACAGGGTATCCAACTATTTAATATATTAGTTGGGGTTAGATTTATTGACAATGAATACTGGCATCTGACACATACAGCAATAGTTTATACAGTCTACAGTTTTCGATAGAAAAATTGCTTACTTTCTGTGACAAATTAGGGATGTAAACCTCAAAGTAAGTAGAAATCCCAAAATAATTTTACTAATTATAACAAAATATTATTACCCATAACTCTATCGAATTTAAACATCGCAAAGAAAACATGTTTTTAACGTAATATTCCCACAGCATGTTAAAAAAAAATTAAATTCGGTTAAAGTATAATTCTTTTTTTAATTTTCATATTATAAAATTCTTTATGATAAAATTCTATAAATTTAAAAACGAAAAAATTTTATGCGCTTTCATTTTGTGATTTCTATACTGTATTATTCTAAAGAAAAAGAGTCAACAATTTTTTATTTGAAACGTAGTCTATATTTTGTAACGACGATTGCTGTATGTGAAAGTTTTGGTCAACGCAGCAAACCGCAAATGTTAAGTAGTTCGAATTCAGCTCATTATATTAAATTTCGCAAATTCACGAACAGCGACACCTTTCCACGATCCACTTGGCTGTGCCTAGCGGAGAAATGACGCTGTTAACAGACAGACCGTATAGGAACACTCGCAGCAGGGCACAAAAAACACGTAATATTTAGGTTTATTTCTAGGTGCTCAGAACAGAAAATTATGAGAACACAATGATTCCTAGAAAACCAGTTGTAGGCATTGGAACGTTTTCTATTTAGATATTGCAAATTATTCGAGGGGCCATGTCGTTGGATGGATGTTTGCGTAAATCCTAACTGAACGATTTTATTATTTATATATGCTGTATTCATTTTAATATATTATTTATTGTTTTTAATTTACGTGCAAAATGATATTCACGACCAACTATGGGAGATTCACGCTAATGTGAGCACTAAGGCCCTTCTGATATTTTCTTTTAATTACATTTTTATCTTCCTGTCACTTTTTAATATAAACATTGCTATCAGACTAATGAACACAGTGTATACATTTCACCACTAATAAAAGTTAACGTCTGGAGCTGCAATAAAATCTGTTTATTAGTGGTTAATGCCTGTTGAAAGGGCCTTAAAAAGTGCTCACTTTATCGTGAACAGCATATAGCTTTGAACGCAAAGCATCAACCATTGAACAAAGAAAACCCACACAAAAGTACTTAAGCGCAACAGTCTGCTGTGATTCGGAGAACTGTGTCTGGCTGATACTGCACGACTGCGTTGAAGTGCCGAACACTTGTGGCCACAACATCGCCCATGACCCCAACAAGGACCAATAAGAAATGAGGGCGACGTTCCGAAGAGGCGGAGACGACAAGTGTATTGAGGACCAAGTACGAGGCGATGGTGAGCTGTCGACGACGAGACACGACGCGATAGGCTGCCACCTGAAGCGGCGATCTGAAGGTATCTACACCGTTAACAATTTCGGTACAGCTACAGAAATTTTTACTGAATGGTACAGTATATACAAGGAAACGCAATCCGCAACGGCGAAAAAAGAAGACAAGTCCGTGAACAAAAAAAAAAAAAAACGGAAATTCTCTGTATTTCCCATGGACTCATGTTTCGTGGATGAACAATGCGGAGTCTACACGAAGTTTTCTTCGGCAGTGTAACAAGAGGATTATCGTTTTTGCGGCAGTTAAGGTAATCCACGCTACTAAGACCTATCTTTTCAAGGATTAAAATGTAGCATCAGTTGCCTGTAACATTTGGCAATACTTAAAATACACTAACTTCAATATAACTGAAAAACAAAAGTTATACCGCAGACGTCGTGCTGTTTCTTCCAGTTTAGAATAAAAAGCGTTAGTGAAAAGTCTTAATTTTTCACAATGTGGATGTTCTACGGTGTATTAAAAAGTTAAAATATTTTATACTCTAGCAAGATCTGAACCCGAGTACAAAATTTTCAAGTCGACAACTCTAACCACTTTTTTTAACCTTCATTTGACGTTGTTGTGGCATTTTTTTTTTGACGTTGGCGAAGCGCTAATGAGGCCGACTTGTTGACGAATTCCCAGTGCGACAATCGAACTGAGCATCTGCCACGTCGGAGGCATCGGGGCGCGAACCCGCGACCCTCCAACTACAAGTCGGCCACCCTACCCCTGAGCTATGAGACCCTGCCCTCATAGCTCAGGGGTAGGGTGGCCGACCTGAAGCCGACGGGTCGCGGGTTCGCGCCCCGATGCCTCCGACGTGGCAGATGCTCAGTTCGATTGTCGCACTGGGAATTTGTCAACAAGTCGGCCTCATTAGAGCTTCGTCAACGTCAAAAAAATGCCACAACAACGTCAAATGAAGGTTAAAAAAAAAGTGGTTAGAGTCGTCGACTTGAAAATTTTGTACTCTGATTCAAATCTTGCTAGAGTATAAAATACTTTAACTTTTTAATACACAGTAGAACATCCACATTGTGAAAATTAAAGACTTTTCACTATCGCTTTTATTCTAAACTGGAAGAACAGAAAACTTGGAAATTATCGAATATGTTCCGTGGAATTTGCGGAGAGTCCGTCATTTGAAAATCAATGTGTCCGTAATTTTTCAACACCTCTTGATAAATTTGTACCAGCGTTTTTCCGTAAAATGAAGGGATATTGTTTTTAACAGTGTACCCGCTAGTTGTGAGGGCGAGCAGGGATCATTTTCTATACCACTCCCTAAGATTCCTTCCTTAGGGATCAATGAGGTTTCGAGCAGAATTATTGTAGTCAGTATGTATTAACTACTCCAGCTATTTATTAATTGTAAGTAGGACAGTTAAGTTAAATTATTAACCGATACGTAGCTGAATGTGTCGTGTGTATAAATTAATAAATACATAAAATAATGAACTTCTGAAAAAAATATTTGCGCCGAAACTGCACGATTTTGAGAAACACCGTATGTGATAATTGCCGTAAGTAAAACTGGAAGAGAATAAGCTATATTAGAGTCGTGTTTCGAGGTATTATCAAAATACTAATTTTTATGTTGATGGCACTGATTTATTTGATACTCATTATTGTAAGTTTTGGTGACATAGTGGAAGTTTTTCTTTCTTTGGGAAATTCGCGATTAACCAAGCACTTTTGTAATCAGCCCTGAAAAGTGTCCTTTCTCTTACATACTTATATTTTACCAGGCATACTTTGTGGCATGTGCCCCAATAAAGTCGACAACGAAATAGGGAAGTTATATGTGTCTACATCGTATAAAAAGTGTCCTTAAAATAAATTATGATATCGTATTTATGCAGTTTCATTTCTGTCTGTTTTTATGAACGTAAGGGCATACAATTAACGTATTTACGTTCCTAAGAATTTCTCGGTTCCAAGAGATCAGCACAAGAATAAAGCAATCCGCTACATTGCAATATAGGTTGTCCACCATAAAGTGAGCACTTTTCAAGGCCCTTCCAAAGGGCATTAACCACTAATAAGTATGATTTATTGGAGTCTCGGACGTTTACTTCTTGGAATTGGTGAAATGTATACGTCATGTTTATTGTTCACATGTTAATGTTTATATTAAAAGTGACGGAAAGATATAAATTGACTGAATGGAAAGATTTTGCAGGTCCTTAAAAAGTGCTCATTTTACCATGAATAGCCTATAGTAACATATATGACAGATTGATAGAAATAGTAAAGAAAACGGACGCTTGGGCGGACTTCTAAAAGTGATCAGTTAAAAATTATTACATATAGTCTGTTTGTATTTAAGTATTACATAATTATGCATAAAAACTTATATAACCATGGCATAGTTGTTACATGTGAAGTAACACATGGTAGACAAAAATAAGAATATAAACTGGGTTTTCGAAATCGGTCACTGGCCATAAACTAACTAGCCCTCTTGTTGTGCGTAATACAGTGTTTCGCCCAGTGAGTTCCCAACTTGCCTGAAGGGCGTGTGCGGACTAAAACTTTTAGCAGTGTGTCACCGTCTTTTAAACGCAGCGCCGAGCGACGCACTGAAAGAATGGAGCAGGGTTAAAGAGCGGAAGAGAAAGAATTGTTTCTCAATCCCACCAATTTACGGGTCGCACGGGGACGAACCAATGAAGGAAGAATTCTACCCGAGGGCCCGGGAGTAAGCTAAATTCTCGAGCCATCTCACTCAGACTGCTTCCAACTCCCTTCGTTATCTTCATCGTGAAGGTTATTAGATTTCTGTACCAGTTTATTGCTTTAATTTAAAAGCAAGCTTTGTTGGTGGGGGGGCATCGCATTTTTCAACCGGTACACCTACTGCTTGTTCGCTTGGAATCAGTCCATTATTGTTACTATAGGCTGTTCACGGTAAACTGAGCACATTCGAGGTCCTAGTTACTTTTTCCTTTGAGTCATTTCTTATCCTTTAACAACACTTAATATATATATATATATATATTTCATGTAAGTAATAAACGGAGTGTGTATATTCCACCGCACACTCGGAAGTTAATGTCTAAGGCTAGAATAAAATATATTTACTGGCTATTATTCCGAATGAGAGGGCTTTCAAAAATGTTCATTTTACCGTTAATATCATATACCATGATATAATTTGATTAAGAAAACATATAAAGAATCTCATACCAAAGAAAAATAATTACTGTAACGTAATCACGTTAGTGTAGTAACTAAAAAATGCTTCTTGCTTATTTCTTTTGTCGAGGTGTTCTGGGACCAAGGTTTGTTTGTAAAGGGAGGTTGCTTCAGACGGACGCGCATCTTTCTGCGCAGGTAGCGTGGTGACGTCACGTGAAGTCCAGCGCCTCGACCTTTCTCTCAGCCAAGACGCGCCCTCTTTTACAGACTTATCTTTCTGTGCGGCCAAATCGGTCACGGCATGGCAGTCTCGTTGCGAGCGTACTTCCTAACAGAAGAATTAGTGGGTTTATCATGTCAAATTGTGCAGTTTATGGCTGTTACAATCACACGTGAAAAACTAAAGGAAGTGTGATTAACGGGCCTGCCTACCAAACCTGCAGTCGCGAACTTCAAATGGGGAATCAATGTTAAACGCAATTCCTTCTCATTGCGTCAATATTAAAGATAACTATTTCATACAAAAAAACACGTTGACGCGATTTTCTCAGAGAATATTGTTACATGAAATTGTTTTTGGAAAAAAGTTATTTACCCATTTTTTTATTTGTAAATTTCAATATTTGCATTTTATAAAAAACATACTAAACAAAAGAATTGGCAAAATATTTTAACGTAGCATGATTCCTTTAGAAATTTCACGTTGAATACTTTTTGTTTGAAATACACTGTAAAAAATATTATGGTAAACTTCCTAAAATGTAATGGAAGTTTTTAACCGACACAATATATGGTGGTATGGACACATCAAGCTGCAGATATAGCAATATTTAGCAGTGCTACTATATATTGTTGGGAACTACCTGGCATTTGACTGTTTCCTGAGAAAATATAGGAACGCTACAATGAATGTATAGGGGAAAACATTACCATTCCTGCTTTCTCACTAAGCGTATAGACTGATATGATAAATTTTTGAATAATTCCCTAGAGTGTAGTTAGCTTTAAAATTGGCGCAATGAGAAGGAATTTCGTCTAACATTGATTCCCCATTTGAATTTCGCGGCTGTCGGCTTGGTAGGCAGGCTCGTTAAGTAATTCAGGTTTCCGAAGAATGAAGATTTGTGTAAAAATTGGGCGACAGCCTGCAAACGAAAAGGTAACAATGTCGATAATGGTAAGATAACTTCTTATTTCGTTTTTACGTGGGTCTATTGTTCCTGATGGTATTGTAAAATAATTTTAGAATTTAATACCCTAGTACTAACCTTTTTAGAGAGAATTTGCTCCATCCACTTTACGCGAGCAGAATATACGAAGCAAACAACATATGATGTTGAATAATTCTCCAGCTAAGTGCCGGAAAATTAAATATGGTTGAATCCCATCATTAGATACATCTGCCACTGAAAGAATGCCCAAGTCATAATAATGAACACACTAAAAGATGCAAGGCAAGAGAGAGGAGAAATATTGTCTTTTAGAACTACTTACAGTTTCGCTAAAGATTATGTTTCTTGTTAGGTAAATTCGTTCTGAATTTCCTGATTTTCTGCTTACTTCAGATGGTAACATTGACGACAATGTATCACACAAAATAAACATGGAATTCCTTGCATTATTGTCCGTTTTTGTTCTGAGCTATTACTTTGACGATTTAGTATATTCGCATATCAGACTAATCTCGCAAGTAGCCTTTCGCTTAGATATTCCAGTAATTACAAAAACGCTGTACTTGGCTAGCTGTGCGCATGGAAAAGTGCTGCCAGGGGAAAATGTTTTAAAACAGCGATAGTAGGATTATGTAAATCATATTAATATAGTAAGCGAACTCTTTCGTCTGGTTTATGTAAATGTTATAACTTTAGCATGATCTCGCGTATCTTTGCCACCCAGTCAATAAACGCAGGTCTTAATTCTATGCCGTCCGTTTTTAATGGCACTCTGCATGTATTTACAAGTAAGACATGAATATTCACTTATGATATTAACAATTTAATATTGTACAACAAATAATGTGTATGCTTTGCTTGAAAACCAAAATAAGATATGCTAACATTGCAATACCCAGCGGCGGTGCGAAAGGCACGAGCGCGCACACAACTCCGCGCCTTTCTCAACTTTCATAAATATAACACGTCATCTGACGAAAACTATTCCATTTGGCGTACTGCGGTTTTTTGAAAAATGAACGTGCACAATTCTGAGCGAGTTCTGATGTACACAGCAAGTTTTATAAGTAACAGTATTAGTCGTAAAATATTATTTTAATGACATAATGCAGAGCACGTTAAACTTACAATTTGTCTTATGTAAAACAATATTTTTTTTAATTGCAAAGAACAGTAGCCATATACATCAAACCGAATATTTAGCATCGTCATACTCTCTTGTGTAGATAGTCCAGGCAAAACAGGAAAAATAGACGAACTAAAACACGTAGTTCCAAAAGTTTCAGAAATGCGTAGGTGTAGGTTCCCTGAACAACATAAAATAATGTCCCGTCGATTTTTGAGGCCGCGCAAGGATGGGGTGGTGTAAAGGTCCCTTTTTTCATTTTCCCGCTTATAACTTGCAAACGGTACGTCCCACGGAAAATTTGTACAGAAGAAAAACGAAATAACATTAAATACCCTACAAAATAGTATTTGTACATGTTTTCCTATCTTTTATAGTTTCCGGGATATCTGCCGGCAAAAATGGATAATTTTTTTTAAAAGTTTTTTCGCCTCCCGTTTTTCGTCAAAATTGCCCTTATGCCTCTTTACTGTTTCGTTTTACAGAAACATCATTGGCGAGATAGTTGTAGAGCATTAAATATTCTTCAAAAAAATATATACACATTTATCATCAACTGGTCTAAAGTTAGAGCGATTTGAGTTCAGTAGACCTCAAAACACTGTAGTGGATGGTGGCTTTTCCGTCGTAGAGTTAAGTGGAATGTTGGTGTCCAAGTTCTCTTCCATCTGCAAGCAGCACGTATCATAACTTATCAATCATTACGGTGCCAACTCTGCTGTAGTTTTTGATGAGTATGAAGACGTTAATTCCACTAAACTGCCCTAAACAGAAGCGGAGAGGAACATCTAGAATATCAGTGGATGTTAACTTCGATGAAAATATGCTGGCCACTGTTCAGCAGGAGAACTCTCATGCCAATGAAAAAAAAAAGACCAAGCTGATTGGATTGTTAGTTGAGACGTTGACTGCAAGAGGGATAGAGGCGATTACCGCTACAGGAAATGCTGATGGTAGTATCGTAAGATGTGGCTTAAACAAGGTTACTTCTCATTCGTCTGTGGTTGTTAGTGGTGAAGATGTTGACCTGCTCGTCCTATTAACAGCTCTCACACCACCAGACACAAATATATAGTTCATGAAACCTGGAAGAGGAAACATTGAGGACACGGTATACTCCACCAGAACAATTTCAGAAGCTACCCTTTAGTGGATCTATCCTGCCCATGCACAGTTTCACAGGGCGTGACACAACATGTGCGATATTCAACAAAAGCAAATTGTCCATCCTGAAGTGTTTCCTAAAATTGCCAAATGAGACTAAAGCCATAGCTGACATCGTCTACGACCCCACATCAACACCTGATGCAGTAGCCCAAGCTGGAGAGGAGATGTTTCGCACCATGTACCAGGCCCAACCGAACGAAGGTGATTTGAACAATCACCGATACAATTCCTTCGTGAAATACTCCACCAAAGTGAAAGCCAATCTTGCTTCACTGCCACCGACCATAGGTGCAGCCAAGTAACACTCTGTCGGAGTGTATTTACAGACACAACAATGGCTTGACAACGACTCTCTCAATCCAGCACGTTGGGGTTGGGTATGAGACGACGGCGGAGTCCTCAGCCCCGTCAAAACAACGGATCTAATAGCTCCTGACAGCATCCTTATTGAAATGTTTTGTGGTTGCGCTATTGGCTGTGGTGGCAGATGTGGATGCCGGAAGGCAAGTATCCACTGCTCATCTATATGTGGATGCGATGGAACATGTATGAACAGCGCACCGATACGAGAGCAAGACGTGAAAAAATATGAAGATTTTTATGGATATTGAAGATAAGACTGAAATTTGAAATTATTTTGAAATAAATTACTCAATATTTTTTACATTTTTTTGGTAAATAAAACGATTTTGTTCTAATTTGCATTTCGTTGCTTTATTTCTACCTGGTATATTCGCGATTTTTTGAAGAAAGTGAATTTTTTCCTATATTGACGAGACGTATTTTTGAATGATTATGTAGGTACCTACTCGTATGTACAGTGGACATCGCTTATTCGGGACACATCAGGCGGCACCCTTAATTTCCATATTACCCACTTTATATACCCGCTGAACCGAACATAAAACGTAGTGTTTATGTCTGTTCGGAACTAACTAATATGTCCCCGTTAACCAATATGTCTCTTTAAACCAATGTCCCCAATTACCGGTTTTCACAGTACATACTATGTACATACTTAATACAAGGTTATTATATATCTATACATTTACTTATAAATACTTAAGCTAAATATATTATAAAGTCATTAAAAATTATTTTTAATAGAAAAATAAAAATTAAAAATTAAAAAATTATTAAATACACAATATATAAGGTGATATAGAGAAATAAACCGTATAAAACGTTATATTGAGAGTTATAGCCCTCGAAGAGGAAAAACAGGAATGAGCAGTTTTCTAGAAGAATCTCAAAATTGACCTTATAAATACAAATCTCTCTAACTTTCGACCAGTTGAAGATAAATGGGGTATACATATACATTATATATATATATATATATATATATATATATATATATATATATATATATATATATATATATATATATATTTGAAGAACATTTAAAGATCTACAACTTTCTTGCCAACGATGTTTCTGTAAAACGAAAGAGTGAAGAGCTATAAGTTCAAGTTTGACAAAAAGCGTGAGGCAAAACAACTGTTAAAAAAAATTATCCATTTTTTTCGGCTAATATCTCGGAAACTATTACAGATATGAACACACACATACACACACATATATATATACACACACTCACATTTAATCTGCTTTCATTTTTCCTCAGCATTAATGTTCTGTGGCGAAGCGCCGTTTTCGAGTTACAAGCGAAAAACTGAAAAAAGGGAACTTTAAACCTCCCCCCCCCCCCTCTCGGGCCCAAAAATCAATGGGACTTAATTTTAGGTTTTTCAAGGTGACCTACCCCTACACATTCCTGAAACTTTTGGAATTACATGTTTTAAAGCGTCTTTTTCGACTTTTTTTTGTATAGTTTGCTGGACTAAGAAACTAAAATTTGGAGGGATTTTTACCTGTCAGTTATTTCGTAACGGCAGTTTAAGTGAAGGAGCGTCTGTGGCCCGGCGGGCAGGTAGCTGGAAAGTGGCAGCTGCAGGACTTCCAGTGACGTCACGCGCCCTCGACCGGCTGGCTACACAGCCCTTACGGAACTGAGACAACCTTCCTGTACTACTCTTGGTCTGGGAAGGCCATGTTGTGATGGCACTCGACCACCATATTGGGTATTGGTGACGACCTTGGCCCATGACCTTAACCACAAAAAAAAATTAAAATATCGCAAAAAATAAAAAAATCCAAAAATCTAGGAACATAATATTACCCTACTCCTCACTCACCCCACCAAACATCACCTCGCCCCCTCCCCACCCCCATCCCAATCATAAAAAAATATAGAAAATCGAAAAATATTTTAAATAATCGAAGAATTTATAACTCATATCTTCAAAATTACCGCACTGAGGCGAAATTTTCTCAAAACGGAAATACCTATTAACATTTCGCGACTGCTAGCTGGTTGGCAGTAGTGCCCTCGAGGGTATTGGAGCCACAAAATTAATCTTTTTATATTTGCACCAAACATTATTTTTCATGTACGCATTGTATGTGATGACATTATCCTCGGTTAAAAAACTTTGACATTTTATATCTTTTTTATATTTTGAGGTCAAATACAAAATTATTCTGTTTAGTTGGAGTCATAATAATAAATGCTAACTTAGTTGTGCAAATGAAAATATTTACAAGTTAAACTAATACTATGCGCTACCGGGTGATACATACGTAGATCGCCAAAACAAACTATATATACGAAAAAAAAATTTAAATATTAAGATATTTGTGTATTTTTAACGTTTTCTTTTTAAATGTACGAACTTTTATTTGTTTGTTACAAACCTGTCAAGTGGTAGTCCACGGTATTGGTTTATGTTATAATTTTTTCATCTGCACAACCTAGTTAGTATTGGTTATAATGGCTGCAAGAAAACGAATTTTGTATTTGATATCAAATTATTCAAAAAATATTAAAGTGTAGAAATTTTTTATTTTGAGGGAAATGTCTTCACATACAAAGCGTACGAGTTGAACAGTGTTTGATGCGATTATAAAATTATTAATTTTTGAGGGTGGAACGCGGTTAAGACCTGAAAGTTTCGGACGGAGTTAGCCGGTCGCGCAGCTACTTGACACACAATGGCGGAGTGGCCGAGTCCAACTGCGAGACAGGCGGTTGTCGATAGCGGGCTGCCCGCCGAGGGATTAATCCAACCCGACACCTCTGGCGCACGCAAGGGGGGGAAGGCAGAATCAATCGTGTTTAGATAACCCGGAGGAAACGCCACCATTAGCGGTCGACGCGCCTCGAGGAAACGTTCTGCGGCGAAAAGAAGCGGTGACATGATTAATGTTTATCGCGTGAGTTTGTGGTCTCCCCCCCACCACCAAACCCAGGGCGGAAAGGGTGTGCGAGGGGGTGCAAGATGGATGGTGGCTGTCTTACGACGTGTGTGGGTGGAGAACGGAGGGTCTTTGGGTTGTCGGGGCCAGCCATCTGAGAGGGTTGGTGGTGTTGGTCCGAGACTGTGGTGCCGATGGGAAACATTACCGAGTCCCTTCAGTCTACAACAGTATTACCTATAGACGACGTGCCCATGTCTTTTCTATAGATAATATACCACAAACTGACAACAACCTTTTTCATAGTCGTTTAATATACATGTCGGATTTCACAGAACGATGGCATTTAAATGACTGGAAGTGTTATCCACCAAAGAAACTTTTCTGTCAGGGTCGCGTCAATACGAACGGGTGTGAGTGAGTGAGTGAAGAGATTTGGACGGTTCTTAACATCGAGGTGTTGAGAGCCGATGAAGGTTATTTAGATGAGTATAGAACAGCGCTGGAATGAAATGGTGGGGGAAACGGGAGATCCCGAGAAAACCCGCCGACCAATGTCATCGACAGCACAATTTCCATATGCAAAAATCCGGGGAGTGACCAGGCCTTGGATTGAACCCGGATCGCCTTGGTAGGAGGCAAGCAGGCTAACCGCTAAGCCACCGTGGCTCCTGAAACTAGTGTGGTCGTCCTTCGAATTGTTTTTACTAACTCGCTACAAGCAGTGCTCTTGGGTGGAAAGCACTCCACAAGTGACATATGATTACAAGTCCGCCTTATGGTGTTGTTTGGGAGGAGTTTACTGTTTAGGGAACGTCAAATGATATATTTTATAAATGAGTAATTTTTGCCACATAATTTTGTAAACATTGCAATCGGGAAAACAATATGAATCTCTAATGTGGATCTGGCAGTGTAATGTCTGCATGAACTATTGTATAATTCAATATAGAATGAATTGTGATAACTATAACACATAAAATCAATTCGTATTGGTAAAACTTGCAAGATTCACGTAAGAAAAACTAGCTGATCTAGATAAAATTAACCAGACGTTCTCCATATAGCATTTTCCTTTTACAACAGTGATATGTTACTCTAAAATATTTACAGTATAAGTATATTAAATGAAGTAAGCACGTGTTCAGAATTAATTAGCGTTCAGTTGATAAACAAACCTTGGTTAAATCCTTTATCTACAACTACTTATGATTATATAGAGACGTATGTGGTGGGTTATTATTAAATTCCTATGAAAGCTGATAGAAATGGACAAATAGTTGCATCGTTTGGCTCATAAACTGAAGCGCCTCGCATGAATTAATATCACTATGCAATAAAATGCGTTGGATCACTGCACGCTCACATCATCTGTGGCCCTGTGAACTACCCACGAGTTAAACAGCTTATTTAATATAATACTAAAATATTTATAAATCATAAATTTATCAGGACGGCACTTGCCACGAAGACAGAACGCTGCAACAGAACAGTAGAACTACCTACAGCAGATCTTGGTTGTTTGTGAATAATGTAAGTGATGGCTCTTCGTCAAGTGTTAAGCTCGTAGGCACGTTCCATTCAAACACATTTAGAACAATGGGCAAAGAAAAAAATTCTGCGATCTACACTGAGAGTATTCACGCGGATGTCATATACAGCATAACGACTCGAGACAACCTCAAAATAAGACAATCGATCTGTTTGGATCGACGAGATAACTTCAGCACGTTAAAGAAAGTCTCAATATTTTAAAAAGTTTAATACAATAAACATAATATTCTTACATGC
This sequence comes from Dryococelus australis, assembly GCA_029891345.1. Classification (NCBI taxonomy): domain Eukaryota; kingdom Metazoa; phylum Arthropoda; class Insecta; order Phasmatodea; family Phasmatidae; genus Dryococelus; species Dryococelus australis. The sequence continues at coordinate 50,577,787 of CM056997.1, read as the reverse complement.
CCTGGAAAGCGTTGTTATAATCGTAAATATGAAGTGTCTGGTCCATTGATCCAGTAGTCAGGGCGCCTGATTTGTTCGTCAAAGGTCGTGGGTTTGATACTTGACAAGGAAGTAAACGTCTTATGTAAGAAGAGTTTACTTTCCACACCGAATACTGGGTGCAGTGTTGTGCCTCTGTACACTAAGGAATTGTTTGGAAGACCACTGTGGAATGATTCTGCCTAAGCAGTAAACAATTTTATTTCCTTAAAATGATGTATTCACATACACTATAAGACTAACAATATTACATTTTGCTGGTATATATTACATTGTTGGTTCACATTTAATTGAAGCACTGGAATGGTCAGTAATAAAGTTTTTGTAACGTTTCGTGCATTCACTAAACATAACTAGCAACAACCTGACAATCGTAATATCCGGAAATTCCAACGGATTCAAATATTTTTATACCGACCTGGAAAAGTGCGAATTAGTTTCACTAGTTAAGCTCTACAAGAATAATAACAGCTGTTGCAAACGTAAATTAAAATTGGTTGAAAGACGCCGAAGATGACTATGAAATTCAAATAACAGTTACGAAACCATAGTACAATGCAGCTAACATATAGCCACTTAGCCTAAACTGCAGGAAGCAACGAATGGACATTTGGGGATGGCTTCCTTTAAGGGCACAGGCACCCAACAAGAAAGGATTTTTTGAAACTCAAAACCTAAGACGATGAAAAGAGATAAAATGTGTTTTGTATAAAACTTCATCTGCTCACTAATCCGACGAGATATCGTCATTGTCTTCTCTTCAAAACGTTGCATATATAAATACTAAGGAAGAAATTTTAGGAATTTCAACCCATAAAGGGGTGAAAAGGAGTCAAATGTGTTTTCAAGGTCTCCTAAATTTGTCATAAGCCCGAAAATACATCGTTTTTATCTTTGTTTAAAAGGTCACTTATATGAATGTATCAAATCAATTCACTAACGTTTTTAGAAATTCATCCACTTAGAGGGTGACAAATAGTAAACTGTGATTTAGAGGACGCCCGATTACATAAAAACTAATTTTATGATTTTTGATATTCGACACTTAAGAGGTAAAAATGGGTCAAATATCGTTATGCTCTTTGTCCCTAACGGTTGGATATAAAATTTTCTATAAACTGCACTCATTCGTCAAAAGAATTGATCACCATGAACAAATCACACGAGTACAACAATGGTTACACACACAGTATAGTCATAGCCCGTCATGTGTCCCATTTTCGTTTAATGCGGTTTGCTTGCGCTTGCGCGGATGTCCCACTGGGCAGCATGCATGACCATTCATGGCTGCAAGAGACCTAATAAGGCCTTAGTAGCAGTGTGAGCAACAGACCAAAGTTCAGTGAACACGCAGCATGCCCCAACAGCATACACGACAAGCCTTTGCTCAGCTGGACGAGTTTGAGAGAGGTCGCATCGTCAGCCTCCGAGAGGCAGGTTGGACGTTTCAGCGCACTGCTCGCAACTTGAACCATTCTACCTACACTGTGAGTCGGTGTTGGGCGCTGTGGGAATAGGAGGGCACACACACTCATAGATAGGGATAGGGAAATTTCGCGAATTCATTCCGGGACAAGATAGACGTCAAACACACACACACAGTTAAGTCACCTTTGTAATTGGATCGCAGTTTATTAGACACTCCTTGGATGCCTCTGAGCCAATAACAGACTTGGAAGGAAACAAATAGTGAATCCCATGCAGCCAATGAACACACAGCTGAAGCTCGAGTTTATACAGGACTGTGGAGTCTAGACTACAGGTCAATGAACTCGCAAAATTTTTCTATTCCTACACGTAGAGAAGGTTCGGGTCGAACCCGGTGGACCACCAGCAATGAGGGTCGTTTCATCGTGCGACAGGCTGTAAGCACTCCACAGGCGTCGCTGCGCATTATCCAGGGACATGTAGTGGCAGCTGGGGATATACCTGTGTCCACCAGTACTGTATACAAGCGGCTAACAGAGCGAGATGTATCTTCATGGCTTTTCTTAAGACATATACAATTACGAGCTAAGCAACACCGAGCACGCGGCAACTTCTGTCGGGAACGGGCAGCATGGCAGCTTGAGAATTGGCAACGAGTGGTGTTCGGCGAAGAATCACGGGTCTGTCTAGATATAGACGACCGCCGAATGCGGGCTTGGAGACGTCCTAGCCAGCGCCGTGAGTTAAATTTCATTGCAGAGCGTCACACGCCTCTATGAGGGATGTGTCTTGTTGTGGGGTGCTATTTCTTACGAATATTGCGCCCCACTGTGGGTGATTGAAGGAATCCTGACAGTGCGGCGAAAAGTCCAGGAAATGCTGCGACCACATGCACTCCACTTCCTGATGCAGCTTGGCAATCACATTTTTCTGCAGGATAATGCCCAACCTCATACAGCACGGGTATCTCTGGCCTGTCTTTGTGATGCCAACATGCCGACTTGGCCAGCAAGATCCCAGACTTATCGCCCATAAGAAAGTTTGGGACCAGATTGGACGTGAACTTCGGCCAGCGGCAACTACATCGGATTTGGAGGGTCAGTTACGCTAGTTGTGGCAAGATCTTCCTCGGGATGACATCCGATTTCTGCACGCCTCCATGCCTGACCGTACCGTAGCCTATCTCCGTGCTACGAATGTTCCAATGCATCCTGCAAGTTTTAATCCCCTGCAACACATAGACTACTTGGGGTGATAAAATATATATTTATGTTTTGTGTATATATACTGCAATGTCCTGTTCCTGTGCTATCTTACGTGCCCTTGCGATGGCACCTCCAGAGTGATAATTCTTTTGCAAGTAAGCGTAATAATGCGAATTAAAAAAAAAAGTATTTGAGGAATCTTTCAATAGCTCATTAATGATATTACGTCATACTATTTGCTTCCATATGTTGGGGACATAAATGCCTAACCCGGATTTCTTGGTTTTTAGATATTCAAGCCTTAAAGAAGTTGAAAAGAAGTATTTTCGATTTAATGTAACCTACGTTAGGTGGTTTCGATGTTTGAAACTTTTAAAAAAATATTTTTTTAATATAAAAAAAATCAAACGATATATTTATGAATATAAAGGTAATGTCTTAATGGAAAACAAACGCTTTATTTCCCTTAAAATTGCAGACAAATTTATCAAAACTGAGCACGATTAATGATTAAATATAGCAATATTATACATTTTGCGGCCAGTGAAACAGATAGTGTTGTGTTATTCCTTCCCTTATGCGTACCGGCATCATGTTATGCCAGATGTTTTTTTATTTATATTTACTTGTGTCTATGACGTTTTGTTCTCAGACGCAAAATGTATATTTTTACTTGTAGTAATAGATCGTTTACAACTCATCGTACGTTTTTCGTTTATAGAATCTATTTTTAAAAGCACATACGCAAAGAAAATAGAAAATTAAAATCAGTCTATACAACACCAGCTTTTGTCCTTGGCTTCGCCCGCGTGTAATATACCAAGCAGAATTTGTGATTATACCGTCAGATGCTAGTATTACCAGTTGTTATGTGAACTTACTAGTGCTAGTGCAGCGTTTTGGCAAGTTAAAGTTTCGCAGTAACATTAATGTAGCCCCAACATTAAGGAGGGTAAATGATGTTGATGAGCTCCGCTAAGTAAAGGCCAACATCATCCATGTTTCTGCCCATTCGAACATCTTAAGCAAACTGTGGTAAAAAGATGCATCATATTGTTAACATTCCAAAATCCTCGTAACTTCTTTTTCTTCTTCTTCTACAGCAACATATTTTTAGCTGTCTGTTGATTAACATAAATACGCTACACTGAAGATCAAATAATCAGATTTTCGTTTTCTGAGCATGTCTAGTATTGACGCTAGTGGAATATACTCGCGTTACGTTAAATATTGTTGTCATGAATAAAGGTTCTGATTTGTAGGAAAAACCAATATAAACAAACTTCATCGCCATTGTCATAACATATGATTTGCAAGTTTTCCGAATAGACAGTTCTGTTTGCAAAAAAAATTTTTTGCAACGCATATATCGTTACTGTGCAGCTTACCTGGGCACTGTATCGCAATTCACACTCCATCCTAAATTACATAATAAATTAATAAACTCGATATAAAATTCGATTTGAACACACATGCACATGGGCGGTGTTTTTCACTGACTGCGCAATTAATTAAAAGTCGCGAAATCTAATTTATTGATCCTGCTCAGTTTCGATAAATTTGTTTGCAACTGTAAGTGAAATGAATCATTGTTACACTGCAAAAGAGGTGTTTCCTTTCTCTTCATGTTTATAGTTTAGTAAGATACAATGTACAGGTTTGAAAGTTGTAGGCATGTATACGCTATAACGTAGGTAACACATTGAAAATACAATTTACCCCTTTTCACCTTATTAGGGGTTTGAATTTCCAAAAACTCGGAAATTAGATCTTGAGGTATTTATGCAGCCAAAGTAAAGAATCAAAGAGCATAACCATATTGTATAGAGTTAGAGAGCTATTGAAGGGTTCCTTGAAAACACTTTTTAACAATTCCTGCCTTATTTTGGTACAATTTCGAAAAAAAATTGTAATATTAGTGTTTCGACATTAGTGTATGTAGTTTTTTGAAACAGTGAGTATAGCGATATATTATCGCGTTAATGTGATATAGGTGTTATCGATAACTTATCTTACCTCTTATCTCTCTCTTAGGTATTAAATTTTTTTAAATCCTGAAATTGCTTTATATGTATTTATGAAGGCAACGTTTGGAACCCAAGAGTATAACGATTTTTTATGGGGATAATAAACCTATTGAGTAGTCCTCGAAAATACATTTTATTCGTTTTCACCCTATCAGAGGTCAAATTAAAAAAAAATAGTCTGTGGGGGCCTGTATCCTAAGGGAAAGCCAACCCTTCATGTTCATTATTTTGCTCCCAGCAGTTTGGGTTTGACGTTGATGAATTAATGAGTGAGTCAGTCAGTCGGAAACTTCATTTCATACAGTTAGAATAGGCATTTAGTTATAAAGTGAATCAACAAACAGTTATAGAAATGTTGTCATAGAAGCAGTTGTTACAACGATTGAACAACAATAACGAAGAATAAATCATTACCATTGTTTGCTTAAGTTGTTTGATGGAGTACAAATCAGTGAATACAGTTGTACAAATGGATTATGCAGTTCATTACCCTGTGGAATTCATGAGTAGCATCCATCCTTCAATCACTACACCAGCGTCTCCTCCAATACGGGACTCCATTAATGTTGGTGCAAAACATTTACCTTCCAAAACGATAAAGTCAACACTTTTGAAATCAACCTTAGAAAAAAGTCACTGACCCTGCCTACATATATTTTAACGGTCGCTCTGAGCGACATGCGGGCCAGTAAAGTTGGTAACGAAGGATGTTTAGTAGTTCCATATCTTAGCGTCGAATAAAAAGTGTTAGGCAACCTTTTGAGATAACTTAATTTATATATTTCCCTTTCTGCTCTTTTAATGCATAGAAATGTAAAAATGAGCAGATTTTTTAAATATTACTTTCTTAATATTTTTTTACAATTTCACTTGACCGACGCATAAATAAACTGCTGATACCCGTGACAAAGTTAATTTTGCCTAAGACCTAAGAAAACATAACGTGCATACAAGTAGATCTTAAGCAGGACTTTGAAAAGGGCTTATTTTACCGTGAACAGCATATAAAAATATGTAATCGAGGCCACATGCTTTACTGGATGTGCACGGGTCGAATATACATTTTTTATAACTCACATACCACTATTTCCATCCGAGTACCCTTTCGAATTCGAGAAATTGAAATTCCCCCTGAAGGTGTGTTTTGCATTGACTATAAGCAAGGCCAAGGGAAAGTTGGTAAAAGTGGCAGGTATAGACTTGAGTGAGGACTGTTATTCACATGGGCAGCTCTACTTGGCTTGTTCCTGAGTAAGCTCACATAGCAGCTTGATAATCCTGTACCACTAATGTTTAGAAATGAAACCATAAACTTATGCAAGAATATTTGTTGTACCAGATAGTCATTCGTCTAAATATTTGTATCAATTAATTAATCTGCAAGTAATTAGAAGTAAATATTTCAAGTGCTTAGTATTAAGAAAGTCGTGAAACTATGGCGGGGGGTTGCTGGTAAAAGAATTGGTACCCAAACCTTCATTTCACAAAGTATTTTATTCTTCCACTTGAGTACAGCCTTTTCATGTGTTACGTCTACACCTTTACATCTTCTAGAGACAAGTGCTGAGCTCCAGACGCCCGTTCCTTGTTCTATCCCAGGAACTGACCCTAGCGCCCTTGTACGTCACGTCCGCCTGCTTCCTTCGTTTCTAGGGTGACCCCGAGTCACGAGGTTGTCTTTGACGAGTTTACCGAGTCCACAATCAAGCAATGTTTGTGCTGGTTCAAGGAGCAGGGGCTGAAAAACAGCGTGACACGGCCAGCAACTCATTGTGTATTTGTCTTGCAGAGATAATCAAGACTAACATTATGCGGACGTGCTGGCACCCGGGTTCGCCGCTACTTACTGCCTAGTTTTCACACACATTATTATAAATTATACTTTGTTTAAATTAAATATTGCACAATACCATTCTCTCATTATTTGATGTACAAACTATTTCCTTATTATTATTATTATTATTATTACTCTTCACTTATGAGTACATTATTGGATACCGGAGTATGCTGGCAAAACATACTGAGACAATCACAAATACACACGTGCCTCACCCGCGACTTGAACCCAAGAAATCTCGTACTAAAAGGTAGAGTTCAATCCAGTGCACTACGGACGTCGGATTCGGAGCGTCAACTTCGGATTTAATAATTTCAATGTTTCGAATGATAGGGTTTAATAACATAAAATATTTACAGAGCCTTTATTTTGAAAATAAGTGACTGAGCCACATAAAACATTTAAGTATACATGGTCTGCCATGGCGCTACGTGCGTGAAAAATTAGGTGGAAATCAGCTCTTCGTTCCCTGAGATATGACATAAAAAACTTTACTTTCATATCTGATGCTATATTACAAATTTGCCAGAAAAAGAGGCTCTATGCTATATGGTTCTAATATATACGGTGTACATACAAATTTCGGTTGAATTTGGTTAAATTGTTTAATGTTAATTTCTAATTTAAATAAATGATTTAAGCTGTCATTTTGAACATTGTTGTCTAATCCACTTAAATGATCGATGTCTACATAGCTTTCTGTAGCATTTTTGGTGTGCACAACTTGGTACAAATTTATTTGAAATGTTCCAGTGCAACACTTGGTGGGAAGCGGTTGATTGGTCCTCGAGATATGGCATAAAACCTACATAATTTTCATGTGGCGATCTTCATAAATGAAGGGGGAAAAACTCATGTAGTAGCAATTCGATGATTGTATACTGCCAATGTACAAAGTTTAAGTTAAAATAGATGTCATAGTTTCGTAAATATCGCCAATAAAGCTAAAATTATTTTATAACCAACATTCTGAAAATAAGTGCGTCATACTTAAAATAATACATTTTTATAATATGTCCTACCACAGTACAAAATCTTCGCCAAATATTGTAAGATTGGGTTGATTGTTATCCTAGATAAGAGATAAAATCGTTATTTTTATTGGTAGGAATATTTTACAAAATGGCAGAGAAATGAGGCTCTACAAACACAAATTTGATGGTTGTAGTAGGCATTGCTAGCATACAAAGTTATGTTGGAATTTGTTTCGTTAATAAAATATACTGAGCTAAAATATTTATATAGTCACGATTTTGAAAATAATTACCTCACCTATATAAAAGATATCATTTAACAACATCTGCTGCACTATTATTTGTTTGCCAAATTTGGTAGTAATATGTCAATTGTTTCCCGAGATATGATAAAAAAAGGTCATGTTATTCGCATGGCGACAAAAGATGTTCAATGTCGATACAGTTGATAATTGTTATGTCTACTGCCAGCATACAAAGTTATGTTGAACTTGATTACATAAATTTACGATAAAGCATTCTAAGCTAAAATGGCTAACTGCCCACCATTTTGAAAATGAGTGTCTGACATACTTCACACATATCACTTAACATAAACTATATTAGTACTGCTTGTCTCCAAAATTTGGTAGGAATTAGTTAATTGTTTACCGAGTTATGACATAATAACTTTAAATTATTGGTATGGCGCTATCTTCAAAAATAGTCAACAAAAATGGTGATTTGTTGGTATGTACGATTCTTGTAATAGATACTTTCAGTTTACAAAATTAGGTGGAAATTGGTTTAACTATGTGGCAATATGTTTAACTAAATGAACTTATCAGTTTGTATGGCAGCTATTTTGAAAATAAGAAACTAATAATGTTAAATCACTTAAGTTTACATTCCCTAGCATAGTATTACTTACATACCAAGTTTGGTGAGGATTAGTTGAATTGTTTCCGAGATGTAATTTAAAATATTTATTTTGTAAATTCGTTCTATTTTCCAAAATGGCGGACCAGCAACAATATCCATCTCAATTTTATGCATATAGAATTGTCTGCAAAATACAAAATTTGGTTTAAATAAGTTCAATGGCTTCCGAGATGCCATATGACACAAAATATTCAAATGGCCACCATTTTGAAAGTACGTGTCTGGCGTGGTCGAATACTATAAAAGTCAGGCGTCCTTACTAAGATTTGTGTGTGTACCAAGTTTGGTGAAATTCGGTTTAAGTGTTGAAAAATTGAAAAGGGAGTAACACACACGCAGGGGCGCCAACACAGGCACACATGCATACACACACAGACAGGAAAATGACCTCATAAGCTATTCTATCCTTAGGAAAGTAATTAAAAAAAGGCACCGGGAACAAATAAAACACAAAATAATGTAACAAAAATTTCCAAGAAGAAACGAATATCTGTGGTGTCGTATAAAACGAGAAAACAAAATATTACGTTATCATTTCTTTAATTTTTTGTACTTATCACTGGCACAAGGATCAATACATTAAATTCGTATTAACATTGCAGCTATCCACTGCCATTAAACTTTAAGAATATTAAGTATAAATTTTCTGAAGCCTTACTCAATTTCTTCTTTTTGGCTATTCCTCCGCCTCATGCAAACAAAGCTTTACCGAGTCTAAAGGTTGTTTCAAGATACAGTTAGCACTTTTGAAATCAACCTTAAAAAAAAAGTAACTGCTCCTACCTGCATATATTTTACGAGCGCCCTGAGATACACGCGCCCAGGAAAGTTGATAACGATTGACGGGAAGCAGTTCCGTATCTTAACGTCGAATAAAAAGTGTTAGGTAACCATTTCTGATAATTTAAATTATTTCTTTCGCTTTCGGTTTTTCTTTTAGTGCATTGAAATGAAAAAATGAGCATATTTGTAAAATGCTTACTTTTCTAATAATTTCACGGTTCCACTTGACATACGCATGTATAGAGTGATGAGGCCCCCCGACAATGTTAATCCAACATAAGACGGAATAATACACAACGTGAATACAAGTAGACCTTAAGCAGGGCTTTCAAAAGTGCTCATTTTACCGTGAATAGCCTGTAGGAAATTACACCAACTGGATAACGCACCGCATTCGTGCGCTTTCAGTTCAGTAATATTTTGTATAAGAACTATTCATTACTAGGCGTTAACAACACGCCTATATTCTCTTTTTTTATTTGAATTATTATAAATGAAAAACAGTTTATAGATAAATTATAAGTAAGTGTTCAACTTAACCAAAAATAAAACATCTTAACGTATAGGCCTAACAAGAGTATAAAACGCTTGTGATAGATTTCACATTTAGTAAACAACTAAGCACGCAGTACATGGGGTTTTCTCAATGGTTTGGTTCAGCATCATGATACTATCGTCGGTTTCGTTAGTAAATGTGCTACTTGTAAAGTGTATGATTTTAGGCTATGTATTATATATTATATACACAAATAATATAGAGTGAGTTTTCGTGTATATTTCATTGAAGAAATCCGCCTAGCTGGTGCTTAAATTGAGTTGCAGTATGTTTAAAATACGAATTTTCCCACGAAAATATTAAACGTGCGTCAAATGTGCTGATATAGGCTGTTCACGGTAAAATGAGCACTTTTGAAAGCTCTGCATAAGATCTACTTGTATGCATGTTGTGTGTTCTACCGCATTATGTAAAATTAACATTGTCATGGGCCTCATCACTTCATTCATGCGTCGGTCAAGTGAAACTGTGAAATTATTAGAAAAGTAAATATTGCAAAAATCTGCTAATTTTTTTACACTCGGATACATTAAAAAGAGATATAAATAATCTAAGTTATCACAAATGGTTACCTAACAAGTTTTGTTCGACGTTAATATATGGAACTACTTTCCCCTTAATCGTTACCAACTTTACTGGACTCATGTAACTCAGTGCGCCCGTTAAAATATGTGTATGCAAGGGCAGTGATTTTTTTTCTAAGGTTGATTTCAAAAGTGCTCCATTTATCGTGAACAGACTTTATATTAACTAACAGCTGCTTTTTAAAAGCCGCTGTATCTTAAAAAATAACCGTGAGATACAAACGTAATTACTCAAGAACCCCTGCATTTAACTTTGCTACAGACATTACACCAACAAAATTACGAGTTCGCCGATAAGTCCCGTAGAAATACGCAGTGCGGCGAGAACACTGCACGCCAGTTCAGAGACTTGCGCTTAGAGGCGATGGCGCGCATGGTTTGCTTGGCAGTGCCGTTCTTATCGACTTTAAACGCACAAAATAGTTCCTAGTAGGTGGACACCAAATCAACATCTCACACGCGCAGTGCTAAAGAGTGAAATACCAAAATTAAAATTCACCAAACCTACATTTAAAAAAAATATATACAAAAACTTACGCGGTATGGATGGACCTGGGATCGAACCTGCAACCCCTGGATACGAACTAGTGTGCGAGAGACAGCATTAAATTCATTGAAATCTAATTATCTGAATTAAATAAACCAAACAAACTGTCGCCGCTTACGTCTTCCGGAGGCCCGCAACATCAAGCGCCAGGGTCGCTGCCCATCTGCGATCCGCAAGCGTGAGCAACGGCTCGGGTAGCGCTTGCCACGACCACATGGCCACGGCGACATACACCCTACAGCCGCCTACTTTGAGCATATCCAGCCAACAATGCCGACGTGGTGTTGATTGACGACAAGGCGGCTGCCATTGTTCACACTCGTTTACATATGGCGCATTACTTACACTGGTGGCTAACAGATGGCGGGAAGTTGGCTCGCATTGTTAAAAAATGTTTTCAGCAATTGTGAATATGTTTACTATGTTTCTGGTGTAAACAAAAGACGAATGTCTTTGGAGTGGCGCTACTATGTAAACAAATTGAAGATACACTTCGTTTAATGACGTCTAAATAATGGATTTAAATTATCTGTGAATTGTACGATATCTTTTGTTTATTAAGGAAACTTTCGTTTGTTCATTGTTTCTGCTTCTGAGTAGTTACAATTTCGTAATATTTAATATGGAATTATTCAATAAGCGCTGGAGCTGTAAGCGAAGTATAAAATTATAAAACATGTGAAATATACATAAATAAGGCCATTTTTGTTTGGAAATATGATGTACTTGTAAAATTTTGTTTCTTTCGTAAAATATATACGCAATTTTCTAACATTATTTACGTGACACGTTCTGGAATAAAAATGTGCCTTGAGAATTTGATCTCGCGGAGGGTTGAGTGAAATGGAAATGTCAGGTTAGAGTGATACTTACTATTAAGCAGCAAAGACGTGAAGATCGTGAATGACGACTCTGTGGAGGCCGTTGCAACAAGTGTCGGAGCTACGCTTGAGAAACACAGGTATTTGAGAACAAAAAGCTAACAATGTGAATAATACTAATTTGGAAATGACTAGCACCAAGTGTGTATTACAGAACATCTTACATTTGTGTTCGAACAGGGTTCGTAACATTTAGTGAAGCAGTTTGTAAAGTACACGAAGAAACCGATCGTTTCATTCGTGAGATGAATAACTTGATTGGTCATATAATTAAAGCAAAGGTTCAAAAACAACAGCTATAGATGTTTACATGGCTGGCTGAACGCTTTTTATTCAAGAGTGTTTGAGAACGTGTTGGACTGAATATGGGATTGTAGGTAAACTTTCCGAACAACTGTCTCTCACCGAAATTAGAATAACGTAAAAAAATATTATTGAAACTGCATCTCAGGAAAAATATGCTGTTCGTCTTATCTATCCATATTGTTACGATTTATCTTACCAGAAATTAAGTAGGCTCTACCAAGTGCGTTAAGGGATGGAGGTTCTTAATAAAAAAAAAAAATTAATTGTAAGCTTCTTATTTTATTTACAATAACTACAGCAAAATTCTCTGAACACAAAGCTCACAATAAAATAGATAACACTTACTGTTCGCAACTAATGACTCAAATTTAATACAATTTATGATTGCCACAAATAAATCAATTAAATGAAATAATTACACATCAGTCCCAATAGACAGTGTATCAACCTATTCAATTATTATATAAAATATGCGTCCAAATAGAGAGTTCGAATGTTTACAATAAAATCCGTATTACACTTCCATTCAGTCCCACCTCAGTTCAGTCCATGTTCCGCCAGTCGCAATGTTCTGAAGTCCTCCAGGTGCCCTCACGCACCGTAGGCTTCACTCGTCGGTTTCATATCCTCTCGTACATTCACTCCATGAACACTTCGCCTGCCGTCGTCCTGCAATCTCCTGTCGTCGCCCACACATCACTTCGGTCGCGCACACTCGGCCAGGCGGCCTCCATTAAAGACTGCCGGCCGCTGGGCCGTGGCAGTATATATATCGTCTAGGCCGTCACCCAGAATCTTCCCCAACTCGCGAGTTGCGCCGAGGAGGGCCGGGGCGCCAGCCAGTCTCACCAGAACATTCTTGCGTCGTCGTTAAACGCTGCGAGCGCATCGTTCCTTGGAGAGGGGAGTGCAAGGTGGGTCACCTGCCACGGCGTGGAGGCAGCCAGCTGCAGCACGTAACAATATGTATGAAACAAAATTTGTATTAATGTAGGTTTGTTCTCTGTACAATTTTACACCGCCTGGCGGGTCTGGATCAAATTGAGCAGGAATGCCCTTCAGTGCCCAACTTCAAATACCATGTACGACATAAGATGCTCTTTCCCTCTATTGGGCCGGAAACCTTCCAAACGTGATCGAAATTCTCCAGGGCCTTGTAGGGTCGGAAACCCCTAAAACCTGATCGTGTACTCGCATTGCCCACTTATACCCGGGAAAAGCCGGTAGCTCTGCTAGGGTGCAATGAAAACGATCTCCGTGCCACAAAATAGCTAATATTTACAGCGAACTGCGACGTAGCAAAGAGTATACATAACTACAACAGGTTACCGTCAAAAAATTATTCTTGTGTGAATCAAGCGAGAAAATTACTACAGAGGAAGAAATACTTAAATATGTAGTTTCTAGCATTCTAGAAATGGGAGAATGAATAATAGCGAAAGTTACTTTTTTATATACCATAACCTTACGATTCAATGAGATTACAGGTAGTAAATAATCAAACGTCGTTTGTCGAAATAGAACTGTAAATGGTGAACCGTTTTTGGATGACAAATGCCACTATAGCCACTTTGCGTCAACTATAATTATTTTCATCAAACTAATATCGAGATGTGTTTGAGGAAAACCAGTGAGAATTTTCGTGCAACTGAGTAAATGAATTCATATTTAGACGTGCCGTAGTTTCAGATGAACCAGTATATTTGCACATGGTGTCAGAAGTTTACACACTACGACAGTGGCGCGAGAGTCGATGCCAGTAAAACAAGAAACGTGTTAATAGTTGTAAGCCAGAACAAATCTTCATAGAAGATGGCGGAGAATTCTTTGAATGTATTTTGCTTTGTGAAAAATCTGTATAAACCTTTTTATTGGAGGATTCCACTGAGAAAACCAAACTGAAAAGGATTCATCCTTATGGGTGTGTATATGATCTATGAATACTGATTATTATGGGTGTGTATATGATCTATGAATGCTGATTCTTATGGGTGTGTATTTGATCTATGGATACTAATTCTTGTGTGGCTCACGATAAATTGAAAAGAGGGAAGTGGCCAAATTTGAAAATATAAACCTGGTTAATAGTGGCGCGTCAAGAATTCGGGCGAACAATTCAACAAAGGCTTTGGGGAAAGCTCTAAACAAAGAATATTGTTCCTGCGTAGAACTTGATCAACATCAGTGAGCTGCGAACTGCTATAAGCACTATAACATGAGTTAAGTACTTCATTTATGGCACATCTGAAAATACTTCGGTCCTGCGTGTACTAGAAAAGACAAATGTGTAGATAAATACAGCAACTTATTCCTTGTTGGATACTGCGATAGGAGAGACTGTTGGAGATTGGAATCAAGAAAATGAGTATTGTTGAGTAGTCGTATTGTGTCTATCATTACCAATTAATAAAGTAACAAAATTTACATATTACAACTTAGTAGGACATTCAATTATCAGTGGTTAAACTGCTTTACTATTATTACTGATGTCATAAACTAGCAAAAAATGAAGCATGTCTTTCATTAAATCTAAGACTTTGGCAACATAGAGTACAGTGCCTAAATTTAACTTCTCTATGGCGAACTATCATAAACAAAATGAAAGTCTAGTGTTTGATGTTTTCAACTAATAGAAATAGGTAATGTTATACTTTTATTAAATTTTATTAGTTTATTTTTAAGTTGTGGAAGCTGTATAGGGATTTCGTGGGCCACTAAATTATTAGGTAGAATCCCTTCACCCACTGTTGAAAAAATGAAAATAATTCTCTTTAATAAAGAAAGCTGTATATTTAAAAAAACAATATAATTTTATTTTTAAATATACTTAACTCACAATTAAATTAAGTTTAATTATTCGCATCATCATTCATAAAATATATAATTTTTATGTAGGCGTGCACTGTCAGCGCCTGAGCGTTGTGTTGTTCACTTGTTTTGATTCCGTTGTTATGTTCGTTGCTGGAGACGGTGGAGTTGACATTTGAAAACAATTGCAGGAATTGGAATAATTGAGCTTCAACGGATTTTCAAATGCTGATTGCCTAAGAATAAATGGTACAAGAGTTATTGATATCAGCGACAATGCCTTTTCAAAAGAAAGAAATATGTACAATTAGCATTTTAATAAACGATTGCGTAGTTAACAGAGTAGCCAACCGTAATATTCTCTACCATCTATTGTTAAACACGCATTTAGTTCAATTTTACCGTTTGTAAATACAGCATATAACTATAACATTTTTTACCAAATTGTTATTAGCAGTAACTAAAACGTCTGTCTGAAAATTGAAATAGTTATGCGTAAGAGTTGTTCGGTTGGCAGCAAATTCTACCTAATAGAGGAAAATACCAGCCCACCAAAATAGCATTGAGCTTCGTCTCTTTATCTTGCTTGCTTTGTGGGTGTGTCTTAGAAGATCAAAACTGTATTAAGAAAGGTTCTTTAACGCCACAAATGAAATAAGAAGTCTGAAAACCAAATATGTAATATGCCAATAGGAGGCGATATCATAACGCCAGAACATCTTCGGGTTCTGCAAATAGCAAGACTACGCGCGTTTTCGTGATCATCGCTTCAATATTGTTTACTTATTAGAACATAATCTCAGAACAGTAGCTTTGACTACAGTGAAACAGTTAAGTCGCTGCTTGTACACAGGGTAACACACGAGAAAAAATTAAATGAAACTGCCAGAATATTACTTTAATGAATATTCTACAAGCTCTGGTGCAAACGTTACATTGGTTCAGTAATATTTTTGGTAGAATTTAATAATTTAATGGGACATACTGTGTTCCTCAGATGTCGTAGAAATATAATGAAAATCGATATGCTTGAACGTGTAGTTTATGTTTAATATACTGTGTGACTTCGTAACGATGCCTCTGTATAAACGTTTGTAACTGTAAATAAATCAGAATTTACAGGTGTTTAAGGAATACGGAGGGTCATTTATATTTTTCACAAATTATATCAATATACAATACTAGCGTTATATGGACGTTTATGACAGTAAATGAAACTAATCAAATCACAATTTTTTTTTTAGAAGTGTGGGTACCGGAATCAAATAAACTGATTGATGCTCGATATCTCTTGTTTAGACCATTGGTAAACTGATTCTTACTTTGTCTATGTTTTTGCTCGTAAATTACTACATGTGCCGTGAATTAAAACATGAATGACAATTAACCTTGTGAAAATATTTCCACAAGGACCTATCTATCTGCTAACTCCAGAGCATTTGGCAGAAACGGAGGTAAAAAGAAGATTGCTACTATCGCAAGCAATTTGGCCTACAACAACGTAACTGACAGTCGATCAGTCTGTGACTCTGCCATCAATAAATATAGTTTTAAAGACCCTACTATTCATTTGTCCAGGGAGTCTTGACCGTTTAATGCCTTGCGATAATAAACAATTAGACATTTCCTATACACTGTTATAATAGTATACGTTCTATTAAAGTACCAAGTTTATTATCGTCTGGATTGTGCCAATAAAGTAATTTTATACATGATTTTATTCACCATATATAACTTGTTTTGTATAGTTCAAACTTATTCATTTGAAAGCATTTCCCATGTTTGTTTTGAGAAATACTAAATTAGTACTGTGTAAATAATATAAATATATGTTTACTTAAGTTACATTACTTTGTTAAAAAATAGTGTGCAGAAATATTTAAAACTAAATAGTATTGTCTATGTAAAGTTGGATAGAGTAACTTCATTGGTGACGAGTTAATGTTTGAATTAACTACAGTTTATTTTTCAATAAGAAAAGATTCGAGACAAAAATTCAGACACAGAATATTTTTCGCGCACATATTTTTGGGAAATATTTTTATGGCACTAAGATCTAAGATGTTCGCTGTCTAATGTATCGTGTAAACTTCTTTACAATCTACAGAGATGAAAATGACACCGAAATCCCTTGCGAAATACTAGGTAGCCTGCAAATATTTTCTTGGACGTGAAAAATGGCTATGTCAAAGTTACATGGGGAGATTAAAATTGCGAATGTCACAGACAAAAGTTACATATCTCCAAAAGTGCGATGTCTTACTTTCCTGTGACGAAGAAAAATTTCCTACCATTTCTATATTTCTTAATATTCCGAGGACACTCCAGAGTTGTGTAGCGACGGCAGCGAGATCTTAAACGCATAAACCCATGCTTAAATTAATATGGCGTGTCAGATAAGACTGACTGTGGATAAAGTGTGTACCTTAAATTTCAAGACACTGAAAATATATCTTGTGGTGTAATTTAAATTCTGATACTTCAAACGCTGCGCAAGCTAAATAAAATGTTAAAGTTTGTCAAATGTAACTGCAGTTTCATTTATACATTTCGGTTCAAAAAATTAATTATTTGTAGATAAAGAAACATAATACAGTCATGAAACAAATTTGATTACTACTGAATTTTAACCTCAAAAGTCGACAATATCCCAGGCCCTCAAGTTAATAAGAGGCCAACAGCAAGTTTATAACTTTGATAGGCACCGCGGTGGCTGAGCGGTTATCCTGCTCGCCTCCCACCAAGGAGAACCGGGTTCAATTCCTGGCCGGGTCACCCCCGAATTTTCGCATGCGGGAATCGTGCCGGACGATGCCGCTGGTCGGTGGGTTTCCTCGGGGATCTCCAGTTTCACCCGCTCTTTCATTCCGGCGTTGCTCCATACCTAAATCGCCTTCATCGGCTCTCAAGACCTCGCTGTTAAAAGCCACCCAAATCTCTTCACTTCACTTCTAACTATGATATCTATCACCTCACCATAAAATAGAATTCTCCTGAATGTACAATTGCCCTCCTCCTTGCTTCGAACACTGGATGGAATGCCACTCATATTTTACAGTGGTGCAATTACAGCTTTGACTATGTAATAACAATATCATGTGTATTATCTATTTATGGTAAAGTGAACACTTTTCAGGCCCTCCGATCAGGCATAATAATCGAAAAAATACGCGATATTCTGGCCTCAGACGTTAAGTTTAGAGATATATAACATGTAAATATTATGTTTATTGGTCACTCCGCAATTTTTATTTTAACAATATGGCGAAAGATTGCAAATAAATGAAGGAAACTTTAAAGCACAGCCTTAATAAGTGCCCACTTTACCGTACACGGACTATAGTGACGTATTAACGCTGCGTGGTGTGGTTACCTTAAGAGTGCTAGATAACAAAATATATATTTTTATTATTATTATTGTACCTAACATTGTTTCTGCCATTTTCCTCGAACTAAAAAAAAATACATTTAATATTTTTTGAACAATTTAATGTCAAATCCAAACTCTTTCCTGTTTTCCTGCATCCATAACAACAAATATTAAATTGTACGAACGAAGAATTTTACAACGTAAACTAACGCAGTAGGCTTCCACTTGACACATATGCAATCACCAAATAAACAGTTCGTGAATTTTTTAAAAGCCGTTAAAAATATGCAAACTTTTTATATTTAACTAGTTTTTCATATGGTCGGCCTGTTGGTGATTATATCGGTGTCATGTGGTAGCCTATGACATTAGTTAACGTCGTAATTTTTTTTTTTCATTTGTACAACTTAGTTAGTATTTGTGCTAGTGGCTGCAGCGAAGCAGAACAATTTTAGATTTGACAATAAATCATTCTAAATATGTGAAGTGTAAAATATTTTATTCTAGGAAAATGGCATTACATTCAGTGCGTTCATGATGAACAATGTTTCATACTGATATAAGATAATTAACTTTTTGGTATCCAACACCCTTAATAAACGTACAAGAGTGTAGTGATTGCCTTACAGCCTTATCTACGTGATTTCGTACTTGCCACTGAGAACTTCTGAGGGTGTGGGGGATCATGGTCGGTGTTGCCTTTTTTTTGACGATGTGTTCTTGGCCCAGTGGTTTTAGTACTTGGGTCTATGAACACCATTACTTCTGGAACAGTTTTGTACTTTTTGTACCATCCAGCGTTTATCGCACTCGGGCAACAATTGGAGATTGACATTTCATGTTCTGCATGACAGTGCACCTGTCCGTAAAACAAAGACTATAATACAGTTAACTGGTAACTTATACAAAGAATAACAATACAGTTAGTTAGAAATTGTGTTTTTACTATTCTATACCATTACGAATACTAATAATATTATAAAGAGGTATAGGCTGTTCACGGTAAAGTGAGCGCTTTTTAAAGTCTCCCAACATGCTTTAACCACTAATAAATATATTTTATTGCAGCACCAGGCATTGCATTTTGTAGTTGCTTAATTTTATACACTATTTTTATTCTTCACAAAGCAATGTTTATATTAAAAAGCACCAGGAAGATGAAGATAGGATGAAAGGAAAGATATAGATGGCCTTAAAAAGTGCTCACTTTACCGTGAACAGCCTATCATGAGTGCGTTTATTTGTTTATATGTCTCGGGTAGTCTCGGAAACTACACGGCCGATTCCATCAATTCTTTCGCTATTAGAAAGCTAAATTGTTCCATGTAGGCATAGACTATATTTAATTTTTTTTTTTAATTCCTTGAGAAATTTCAAAATTTGTAAACCAAGTTGGAGAAAAAAAAGCTACTTGGCGGCTTTCTAAGCATGCGCTAACAAAACCATTATTTGCAGGTAGTCGCAGGTAGTCACGGGTAATGACGGGTAGTCACGGTTAGTCGCGGGTAGTCACAGGTAGTCGCAGTATATATTTTAATAACTCCATCATAACACCTGAGCGAAGCAATGAGGGGCTGCTCGTAGGAAATAAACAGTAAATACAAATTACCAGAAAGCTCCACTCTTACCCGCTGTATTCATTATCGAGAATTAAATACCGGTAATCGATAATGTGTGAAACGAATTGCTTGGGTTAGTCATCACGCTGCCAACAGTCTATTAAGGAGTAATTAAAAATAGTTTTAAAAAAGAAGGGTAGTGGATAATATGAACACGTTAGTTCGGTCCGAATTTTTTTCTGGTTAGAAACTTGTGGCACTCCAACTGGCCAGTACATAACTTATGCATGTCATTGTCTTTGATGTATTTCCACGTATTTGTACCATGAATTTTAGAAGCTTATCAACTTTTTAATTGATTATGACAAACACATTAAATAATTCACTTTACGTAGCGGCACGCGCAGTTCTGAAATAACTTATGAAGTAAGTTATATTAAATTCATAGTTATTCAAAAAGCTTAGGTCAACATTATCATTTACAATTAGGAAGAGCTTTATTAGAACAATAAAAGGATAATCGGATTTGTATTCGGATGAAATACTGAAACTATACTTTTCAAAGGCCACCAAAGCACTTACTTGTGTTCGTCTGCTAGTAACGACATGGAAACACTTACTGTGACCCCGCTATGAAATGGTAAGTTTTCACAAAGGAGAATTAGACATATACTTAATGGTAATGAGTAGTGGCGCCTGTTTTCGACAAAATGTGCTCCACGACACTTCAACTCAGATCGACTTTTCGTTTTTTGGATTTGTTTAACTGTAACGCTTGTTAGTCGCCTCCCCCGCGGATCAGTAAAGTTCACTATCGGAATACCATAATCCTGATCTGCCAAGTCGTGTTATCGTGTTACAACACGTCTCCTCACAGATATTCTGGTAATAATCAAAGTAAACTATTGACGTGCACGTATTAAAAGTCTAGTCTCTACGTACTGTAAGTCTATATTTTTTTTTTTTTTCGAATACAGACAAACCTAGTAATGAGCGATAATGGCAAAATATTGCCAAAGTAATTATTATAGTGTACAACTGTAATCATTTCCATGTTAGCTATGTGAGGTACGTTCATTTCGTAACCGTTTTAAAGAAGGGATCTCTCGAAACATTGATAATGTTTTCTGCTACATTATAGGGTGATTTCGGAAGAGGCAGTTCTGAAAATAAATACACAATTTTGGTTTGATCTAAGAAGTTTACACTTTTTTAAACATATATTGTGGGTTCAGAAAGCATGTTTTAACGGCTTCAATTTGCGTAAATTTAAAAGCTCCAAAAGTAAAATTTTTCCGATTTCAATCCTACTCAGATGCTACTGGGCAGCCAGTGCACACAGCATTAGAACATAAATGTATGTTACTCAAAAAATAATAATGCATTTTAAAAACGAATACTAAGACAAAGTAGATTTTAAAAACCACTGAATTATACCCATTGGCATTAAAACATGTATTTTTATTTTACTATTTTAAAGATGGCTGAATCATAACATAACTTTTCTTAAATGCGCTGCAAATTCATCGTAATTTTCTTTGGAGTCAAAATGTTAAGTGTATTAAATTAATTAAGATTCGGGGGAAGCAAAGCAAGCTTGCCTGAGCATTTACAGCAAATCCGAGAATACTCTAGCAAATATGTGCAGAATTAAAATGCCGAGTTTCCTCGGATGTGAGTTATGTTTCGTACTGTATTTTTTCGTGGTCAGTAACGGCAATTTATTCTCAAACGGAAAATTCAACTCCAATGATCATAACACGTGAACAAACAAGAATACCGGAAATACTACCGAACGAGCCTGTTCCCTGTCTTTCATACTCGCCGTCGGGTGTTCATCGTACACTTTATGTAGTTTGTTGTGAAACACGTCTCGAACTGCAAACACGTAGGCGAGATAACGGCATTTATTTCGATACGAACTCTCGTCGTGACGTCTCTGCGAGCGAATCCAGCACGCACGCATCGCTAAAGGATGTTCATGGTAAAACGAGCACTTTAGTAATCCCTGCTTACGATCTACTTGGGTGCACGTTGCGTATTCTTCTGCCTTATGTACAATTAACATTGCCATGGGTCTCATCATTTTATTCATACGTTGGTTAAGTAAAATATGTAAAATTATTAGGAAGGTACATATTTTACAAATCTGCTCATTTTTACATTTAAATTCTTATAAAAAAAAAACAGAACGCGAGAGAAATAATTTAATTTATAACAAATGGCTAACTTACACTTTTACTCTACGTTAATATATGGAACTACTTTCCATCCATCGTTATAGGCCGTTCACGATAAAGTGAGCACTTTTGAAGCCCTAATTACTTTTTTCTTTCAACCAATTTATATCCTTCCACCACATGTTAATGTAAACCCTGCCATGTGCGTAATAAACACAGTGTATACATTCACCATACCCAAAACCAAATGTTCGAGGCCACAATGAAATTTATTTATTTGTAATTATGTCTAATGAAACAGCTTCAAAAACTGCTCACTTTGTCGTGAACGGCCTACACCAATTTTACTGGGCGAATGCCACTCGGTGCGCCCGTTAAAATATATGCAGGAAGGGGCAGCGATTTTTTTTTCTAAGGTTCATTTCAAAAGTGCTCACATTATCGTGAACAGCCTTTAAGAGATATAATGAGTTATTTATCTGAAGAGTAACATCTTAGTCGTGGGACATAATTCGAGTGCCCTGGACAGGCCTGCAGGGAAGGTAGGAAGAGAAGGGATAGCAGGGGGGAAAATAAGGATTTAATTACGGGGACATCAATTGCGGAGTCGGCAAGAAGAGGCGGCGGTCACTAGCTACTAATTAGACAGATAATTGGTCGGTGTGTTCAGGGAGGGTGGGCGGTCGCGGGGCGATGGAGGGGGAGGGGGTGGTGCATGGGGACTGCTAGCGTGAGGCACTTGGGCAGGAAGGGAACTTATCCAATCTATTGATTGGCCGGCACAGTAGTGGTGTGACAAGGAGGTTGGAGGCGCGTGGGGGGGTTTTTCTCGATGTCGAGGGGATGGGGAGGGGGAGTTGGGGCCAACCGTAATGGCCCGATGGGGCCGCCCCCCCAGAGACCACAGGTCGAGCACCTGCTGTCGCAGACCGCCGGAAGGTAAACAACATTCAACTCACGACGTGGAGTCCTCGGCCCAACTCGCCCATGTTAACTGTTGTTTGGCACAGGGGCCATGGTGGGGACGGGCGCCAGTTATTAACGTCGCCGGGCGGTAACGGCCAGTGCAAACAACGGCGACGCCACGGCCTGGGGTATTACAGTCTGTTCACGGCAAACTTTACCACTTTTGAAAGTTCTGCTCATTATATAGGTTTTCTTCTCATTTTGGATCCTTCCGCTGTGTGTAAGACGTGAACCGACTCACTTTCTCCATGCGCCACCTAAGAAAAACCATGTAATTTTTTTTTTATTTTTCAAGAAATTAGATATCTTAATAGTGTGCGAATGTGTGCTCTTCAGTGTACGAAACAAGAAATGATTACGCCAGCAAGTCATACATGTACAACGTCTTATATTTCTATGGATTCTTTGTAATCTTAACCAGGAACCTGCGGCATAACCAGGAGTGTATGTGTATATATATATATATATATATATATATATATATATATATATATATATATCCTGTTCCCGATAAAGTGAGCACATTAGAAATCAACCTTACAAAAAAGTCACTGGCTATGCCTGCGACCAGTTTAGTTGGTAACGATAGATGGAAAGTAGTTCCATTTCCTAACGTCGAATAAAGAGTGTTCGGTAACCATTTGCAATATCTTGGATTTATTTATTTCCGGTTCTGCTTTTTAAATGCATAGAAGTGTAAAACTGAGCGGATTTGTAAAATATTTACTTTCCTGATAATTTCACAGTTTCACTTTCACCAACACATAAATAAAGAGCCGAGACCCATGGCAATGTTAATTTTACATAAGGCGGGTGAAGACAACGTGCATACAAGTAGATCCTAACCAGGGCTTTCAAAAGCGCCCATTATACCGTGAACCGCATATATATGCTATGATTTTTTTTCAAATGTTCCAAAGCGCTCACTTAACCATGAAACGCTTTTAAAAGGGATATATGACGGGCTCCGAAGTCGTAGGTTACGATCCAGTAGAATGCCCCACGAGGAATCGTCGGCCGCGGACAAACGAGTGGGACAAACTGTTTTCTCCTGAATTCACTCCGCAGCCATGTAAATACTAGCATTAGGAAACAAATGTTCGTACACTTACAAAAAAAATAATTTTTTTTTGTAATCAAAATTTGTTTGGCGCAACCAAATTACTTTTCGTATAGGAGCAATGAAATATTTTGTTGTTAATAAATTATTTTGTTCTTTATTTTTGGTAGCCGCAAACTAATATCTGGTTGGCGTGACTAATGTACTGTATGTGAAGCCAAACAAATCTTTAAACAGTTGCTGTTATTATAATGAAATATTTGACGCCTGACCGAGTTTTGAATGTACTTACATCCGGGGGCGACACTAGCAACTTCAGCGAAAATGACTAAAGAATTTTAAACGCTTTTAACTATATACTGTGAAGATTCATAGATCGTCACCTAGTAAAATGTATGGGTTTTAGTGATTTTGAACCACAGTTGGTAACGCTGCGTATTTACTGTTTTATGTGTATTTATATTTTGTTATATAGCGGCCGGTACATTTATTAATTCAGTATGTATTTTATTGCACGTAGTTTATACGGTAAAAATATTCTTATTGCTTAGTGTTAATATATTATGCATTTTATTACACGTATTGGATATGGTTGTTGTGTGTAATATTTGTAATCGATATTAATTGGTTAATGACTCTGTAAAGAGTCGCGACCGTAGCGCTTGGGGTGGCGGGAGGCCGCGACGTCACCTGGCTATGACAGCGCGCCCTGGCCAGTGTGTGAGAGTCGGTCGCGGTGTGTGGACGGCCGCTAGTAGTGTGTGCTCGACCGCGGAGCTGGACAGTATTGGGAAGTCGGACTGACGTTCAGCAGTATGGGATTGCTACGTAATTTCTCCCCGTTTGTGATGTGTCATATGTCACGTGAGCTAGTGAATGTCGCCGTAACGTTTTCAGGAGCAAGCAAATGAACTGTTTAAAGAATATTGTAAGAACATGCCTGACGTGAACGTAAAAAAGACGTTACTAGGTTTGCCTATAGCAACGGATCTCGTGTTCGTGAAATATGGGCCAAGTATCGCAGGCACGTAAACTTGATGCGGACGTACTGTGTGTGGAAAGGTTTAATATTAAATTTTGTGAGCACCAGTTATCGAAAGTTATCGCGTAGAGCAAAATACGTTGAACTTAATTAACGGGTCTGCCCACGCAATATGTAAATTGAGTGCGAAACATTTTGATATTTTTATTGTGTGCATTTGCGAGTAGAATCTGTGCCTGTTAAGAGTCGTTTTGGTGCAAAATTAATAGTGAATCAAAGATCTTGGAAATTAAGAGTACAGAGACTTTATTTGCAAATGACCCCCCGAGTTACGAAAGACTTGTATTGCTGTAACATAAATAATAGTATTTTGACTGTAGATATTTATAAGGGAAAGAGCTTGGGCAGCGGCGTTTGGGTTTTTCAAGTCGAGATCGCTTTCTGCCGCATAGGGATAGTTTAGGTAATACAAGTGTGTCGTGGTGAGAGGTAGAGGTTGACACACCTAACACCCCTGCGTGGCAGAAGGGCGTCTCAATACATTTCAAATACTGGACACTGTGCGGTGACAAATATCTCAAGTTTCAGAAATTTGCATCTTCTTTTCCTGTTGAACTTGTTTTATTAATATATTTACATCAATATTATGCATCACTAGATGCACTAACGAACCCTTTTACTAGTCTAATTAACTTAAAAAATGTAGACAAACGCTCACGGTATATTTTAATTTCTGACGAAAGCAATCATACGAGTGACCAGACTAATATAAACAGTTCAATAAACTAAATATTTTTCACGGTGTAATTTATTTTGCCCTAAAACAGAGATTTTGTTCATTCAAATGAGTATTTTCTGAGACGAACAAAAGTAATTTTGTTGCTTTTCAAGTTTTGCTAACTCAACAAAATGTTTTGTCTGGAGGCCATGGTGGTTTAGTGGTAAGACTACTCGCCTCCTGCTTAGGCGAGCCAGGCTCGATGCCCGGTTGGGGTCGCTCCCGGATTTTCACATGCGGCAATCATGCTACACGATCCCGCTGGTTGGCCGGGTTTTCTCGGAGATCTCCCGTTTCTCCCGCTCTTTCATTCCGGCGCTGCTAAATACTCACCTAGCTTCACCCTCATCGGCTCTCAATACCTCGATGTTAAGAGCCACTCAAATCACTCAACTCAACTCTCCACTCCACGACACTTTATTTTGTTGAATCAACTAAATATATTTTTGGCCTTGTGCAGTACACACCAATATTTGTTTGCGTGGAACACACATTTCTCTCAATGTAATAATTAATGGTTGCTTTAAACATTATTAACGTGGAGTTTTGCTTCTCAATTTCAATACAACTTATGTTATTGTGGTTAATACAGTTGTATATCGAATACTACTTTCTGGCGTGGCTTGCTAATATTTTTTTTTTTTTTTTTTTTACAAATAATTAAGAAAATACCGTAAATTTCGGCTATTTTAATATCAAACATACTGTTTACTATATAACAGCCAATCGTAGCGCATCGCAGAATAAAATTCGTTCTGAAGTACTTCTACAAACTGTTTAATCTGAACAAGAGGTTAACAGCGATCCGAACAATTTTGCAGCCAATAACAATGTACAGAACTGAACATATCTGAAGTGTGAGCGCGGGCATTGTCACATCTTCACTGTTCTCCCTGCGACAGCCAGTATATTAATATCTTGCAGATATGTAGTGATTTTAGAGTAAAATTTTGGACTGGACTGAACTCGGATTGGAATCAACTCTTAGCAAAGTCTGAGTGAACTCGTTTCGAAAGTAAGCGGTTAAGGCAAAGTTTCGAACGTCGACTAAAGAGTATACAAGACTGAATGCGGATTGAAACGGGATTGAAGCACTCTATAGGCGACTGGCAGAACTATAAAGCAAACGAATTATGAAAGTCCAGTAAACGTAAAATATATTTTCCTGGCATATTATAAAATAAGAATTCCCCGTATTTCTCCGTCCAAATGTTTCTCAGTTCCTTGGGGGCCATTTATTTTTCGCTTCACTTCCAAAAAACTCTTAGCGTCTATTTCCCTAGTCTCGGAATGATTCTAACCTCTTACATAACCAAACTAACGAGAAAATATGACGGCCAATTCTTCTTTGCTCTAATTTCAGTCCGATTAGTGATTAAAGTAAACTTTTCAATCTATATTCTACATCCCAGTTCACCTCGACAACTGGACTGGATTATCTCACTCCACTCCTACTTCAGTTTAGTCCGGATATGTTTATCTTTTATATTACTCGCAGTTTCAAAGAAAGCATAAACGAATAATTTAACTAGGGTTACCGAAAGTTCATGTATTGATTAATGTTAAAGTGTGTTACGCTAAATTTATTTTACAAACAAATTATTCACAACCACAGATTTAAAAAATGTGAAATGTTTCCGCTATTTGCTATAATTGTTAAAATAAGAAAATATTTGCAACGTGATTTTAAAGACTTCTTGAAGTAACTTATGGTATTATTTTTCAGTGTAAATTATATAATTTCTGTAAGTGGGTAAGTGTTCATTATTTGTATGTATTTATATCGTCATACTGTTTGCAGAAAAACCTTTCTCAACTCCCTTTCTAACAATAAATACTTTTAATGTTTGTCAATTCGTGTACTATACAGTGATTTAAACCCCCTTTTTAGACGAATGGCCTGGATTAATTTTTAAATGTTTTCTCTCCTATTCACACATTTCTAGACGTGTTGCACACATTTTGCTTTTCCTGTTTGAACTGATGAAATTTTGTTGATTAGGTTGCTCTTCCTCCACTAATTTGCTTCAAGTAATAAGATTTGTAAATATAAATTTAATGACTCAGTTATCCTCTTGTATGTTTTATAATAAAACATTTTATTTCGCTTACAAAATTCTTTAATTTGGACGTAATCCCTGGACAGTAAGCAGCGGTAAAATTTGGTATATTCTTCCATGTAAAATATAGTTTCTTGAGTGCATTTTGTGTATATTAATTTCAGTAAATGTAACTTCAAGCTGCTTGATGGAGATTCAGATCTAAACAAGTGATTTCATTGTTTAAATCAGTTAAGAGGACCTGACTTATTCAACAGTCACTCAGTCAATTTAGCTGATGAATTAGTGGAAAAAAAAAGTCCGTTTTCCTTAAATTATTGATATAGTGATATTTTCCACTGATTCATCAACCATTTCATTCACTACTTTTCAGTGCTTTGTTTTTCAACTCGTAGATTAGTAAAACAAGGCGAATAAATCAACAACGTGTTTAGGAAACATATACAAACTCAGGAACGTGATTAGTGACCGGAAAAGAGGAAGATTGATACCGGACACCCATAGTCTATTTCAAATAATAAGGGCTGTAGAAGCCCCTAAAGCCGGAGGGCTACAAGCATATTGCCTGGGATAGTATGCCAAATACTTGCTTTAGATGAACACAAATTGGCATACGGATAAATTGAACCAAGATCGTGTATAAAAGGAAGGTTGGGTACGTTACACACTCCCCATAAGGTAAATAATAGCGGTTGGCGCAATTTGATTGCATGTAACATGTACATCGTGAGGTCAAATTCAGTGTAGATATCTTTGGATGGAGCAGGACGTCGTAATTAGTAAATACGGTCCCCTAGTTGCAACGCTCTAGGACCCACCGTTTCCAGTGAAATCGCAAACTACGTGTTCAGTAGTAGTAATACCACGACTTCGTGAGTAGGCAACCAACCCTTTGTGCACCAGGATCAATACAGCGGGGAATCTCCTCCGAATGAGTATGGCCAGGAACCAACACGCAGCAAACATATTAGTACTACAAGTTGCAACTACACCAAGTTGTAGCTGCGTAGGTGGCAGATTGCACAGCACAGGGTAGAAACGAAGAAAACACTATGTTGGTTGCACTGGCTAACTGTGGCCATATTCGTGATAAACACACGTTTGGGGCGTCCAGTGTTGATGTGTGATGTAAAATGCAGTCGGTGTTGTGATACGTTGCAAGTAGTGATAATGACTTAATGGGCCCAGTAGCAAGACTCTCTACTAATGTGTGCAAACAAATAAATTCTGTGATGTAGCAATGCGCCATCGATACTGCAGGCACTATCTGACAGCACAACAGAACAGACACTGCAATCATTCGAGATTATGCAGGTGGCGTATCACAGCCAATTTCACAAAAAATATTTGAAGTCTGCCCCTCCAATAGCAATACAGTAGTTCATACAGTGTATTAGAGACTGGAAAACGCGTTGAAAATCTCCTGGCGTGTCACCCAATTGATCGCAGGCAGCCATGGCCCTCGCTAAGACGTCCCCTTTAGATGCCACTGGTGCCTTGTACACGCAAGCCTTAAGAAATCCCCACAGCCAGAAGACAAATGGCGCAAGATCCGGGGAGTGTGGT
The DNA here is from genome assembly GCA_029891345.1 of Dryococelus australis. Lineage (NCBI taxonomy): Eukaryota > Metazoa > Arthropoda > Insecta > Phasmatodea > Phasmatidae > Dryococelus > Dryococelus australis. Next base: position 50,548,370 of record CM056997.1, on the reverse strand, counting down.
GGCCAAGCACGACTGGGTGCCCCCCCCCCCCCCCGGGTTCTATACATCGAGCGGGATACGGTGTGTCTAGGTAGTCACGCACAATCCTGGTGACGTAGAGTGGTGCATCGTCGTGTTGCAGCCACATGCGTTCTCTGATGGCGAGCGGAACATCCTCCAGTAATTGTGGCAATTGGAACTGTAGGAAAACATAATATTGAAATCCTGACACACGGTTAGACAACAGAAATGAGCCAATAACATTGTCCCCCACTATGCCGGACCAAATGTTGATGGCAGAGCGGTGCTAGTAGTCTCTAGTTACTGTTGCACGTGGGTTGGAGTCATCCCATATGTGGACGTTTCTGCTGTTGAAAAAGCCTTTCTGTGTGAACGTTTGTTCGCCTGTAAACATCACAATCTCCTGGAAATCAGGATCAATTTCACACTGCTGCATGAACCACTGGCAAAATTCTAGCCGAGGAGCATAATCTGCTGTCCCCATTGTTGCTTGTATCCTACGCACATGGTATGGTCGCAGCAACTGTTCAAGGAGGACGCACCACGCTGCGCCATTCGACATATCCATTCTCCGGCGGCGGCCGCGCGGCTGCTCGTCGAAGTGTTGTCTGCTACATTCTCCAAGACCGCCTCTTCAAACTGCGGAGTGCGGACTGTTCTCGGGCGACCAAAGTCCACATCGACGCTGAAACGTGCTTATTTCTCGTAGTCGATGTGTAAGGCGTGCGTGTGTCTAGTGGTTCGGCTGGCACCGTGCAGGGTATATCTTAGGCTGTAAACAAGCGCAGCTGCCTTGCCGTTGCCTCTCACTTCACCATGCACCAAGACCATGTCTGTCATTTCAGAATCCGTGTACTTGTCCATGTTCACGTCTGCAGTACCTAGTAAATTGTAGCAGTGACAGGCTGCTAATAACAGCCCCCCTCTGGCAGACAGTGCAGGAAACTACACTGCTCAGAGGCGAAGGAGCAACTGGGTGTGACGTGTAACATCGTGCATCATACCACCAACATGTGTTTATCACCGGATGCAGGACGTGTTGCCTATCCACCAGGCCATTGCCTTTATACCACTGTACCCTTCGTTCGCGTTTTACTCGGAAACGATGGGCCTTTTGTGCTAATTACGTCGCCCTGTTTCATCCCATGGTATGCACAATCAATTTAACCTCACGGTGTCAATGCTGCATGTAATCAAAAGGAACCAACGCTTATTATTTACATGATGAAGGTGTGTACGAAGTTCCAACGTATTTTATCCAAGATCTTAGTTTACTTAATCTGTATACCAATCTGTGTTTCTCAAACGCAAGAACATTGCATAATATCCCTCGTAATATGCTTATCGCCCTCCACCTTTAAGGGAATCTACAGTTATTATTTGAGATGGACCATGGGTGTCCTATATCAATCTTCCTCTTTTCTGGTCACGAATCACGTGCCCGAGTTTGAACCCATGTTACCAAAATACGTTGTGTGTGTAAATAATTTTACCAATTAAACTAAAAATAGAAAGAAACGATATGCAATTTGAAGCTACATATTGGCGAGATAGATCGATCAATACGGAAATGAGTGGGAAGCGGGCAACTGAGGGTTCAAATATAGATACCGCTAGTTTTTAAAAATTAGTTCAGTTTGTTTTTAATAACGTTAAATTTCACAATATACCTAAGCAGTGAGTATTGTAAACATGATTATTTCTCACAATGACTTGGCTAAATCCAAAAAATATTTTTATTTCATCGCACGCAGTTGGCTGTCACTTATTCAATCTGTCGAATTGTTTCGCTGATACAACTAGTGTTTTCTTTTTTCTTTTTTTTTTTTTTACAGTTTCTTAGTGGAGCTATTTATACTGATTCGAGTAGTTGAATTTCACTGCGAATCAGTGGTTTTTTCCACTGTTTCGAATTAATAGTGAACACACGGATATTTTGTAACATAAATTATGTCCTTTTCTGTTAGACATTAAAGTTGTAACACGAAAAATTCTGAAAACCTTTATCGTCACGCACTGTGTGTCCAATTGCATTTTACCTCTTTCACAAAAAAATACATCGCTTGGGTTAACAGACAATGCACTTGTCGGCAGATTTAATCGCATTCCACAAACTTGTTCGATACAGTTGTGGCACATTCAACCGTTCTTCTAATTTTGTCGACATTTCTCCAACGAGACTCCGACATTTCCCTACACGCGCAGAGCCAGCAGAATCGGAAATGCGCCCTTCTCCAAGAGTCGCCTGTGAAGTGAAGAGATTTGGGCGGCTCTTAACAGTGACGTCTTGAGAGCCAATGAGGGTGATTGACGTGAATATGGAGCGGCGCTAGAATGAGGGGGCGGGGGGAACGGGAGATTCCCGAAAAAAAAAAAAAACCTGCATACCAACGGCATCGTCCGGCACGATTCCTACTTGCGAAAATACGGTGACCGACCGGGAATTGAACCCGGTTCGCCTTGGTGGGAGGCGAGCGTACTAATAGCTCAGCCACCGTGCCCCAAGAGTCTCTTCTCCAACGTCAACTAGAAACTCCGGAAATGGAGTGTTCCGGTGAAAACTTTTTCCTGTTAGCTCTCGAGATGTTGGCCATGAAAACAAACACATTCTCGACCTGGAAACAAAAAATTAGCTAGCAGCATTTCAGAATTTAATAGTAAAATCACTCGAAACATCCCTATTACTTTTGTTTGCGGATCTCTTCACAAACACGAGGTTAAAGTGTTTTGGTACGAATAAAAGTATTGCCTCTATCTGGTGAGCTCTTGAATCTCTGTCCAGTTTATCCTTTCAAATCGCCTGGAATCCTTTCGACGAGATGAAGAAATTAACGTTGGCATGTAAGTAGTATAGATGTGCCGATTCGAACGTAGCCCCCAGTTATCAGAAAAAACCACGGTAAATGAACTGCACGAGCCATCAGAAAACCATCAGAAAAAATTGCTCTTAATTTTCTGATCCACAACATCAAATGACGATTCGAGCGCAACCGCAAAAAAAGTGGCTCAAATAGTTGCGTTTGGGAGCAGTTGCAAAAAAGTGGCTCAAAAAGTTGCGTTTGGGAGCAGTTGCAAAAAGTGACTCAAAAAGTTGCATTTGAGCACAACCGCAAAAAAATGGCTCGAAAAGTTGTCTTTGGTTAGATTGTAGTCTTTAGGGAAAAGTTGCGTTAAACTTTGCGTTTGAGTGCTTCTGCAAAAATATGCTTAAAAAATTGTGTGAGCACAACAGAAAAAAAAAAAAAAAGTAATGGTAATGTTTGGAAAGAATATAAATTTATGAAAGATATTTTTGTGAAAAGAAAGAAGAGAAGTATTTCACGTGTGAAACTAGCAATCACTTTTACAAACCATTTCTCATAAGAACTCATCTTAAATGTAGATTGCACAAAGATCTTGCACCAACACATAATAAATCACATGAACCAACAAATGCATGGGAAATTTTTAAAATATCACAACATTTAATATCAAAACAGAAGTTCCCACGAGAGAAACAAGAGAAATCTGAAACTTGTAATCACTATCACAAACCGTTTCTCATAAGAAGTAACTTGAGAAGTAAAATTTATAAGTACACACACAGATTCAGTGTAGAAGAAATCGAAACAGCATTTCAAAGTAGGATCAAGACTTATGCTGTAAAGAATGTGATTGCATACAAAGACCCAAATCATTTCCTAAAAGATGTAAAAGAAACTGTCATGGAACTAATTAGTAAAGATTTAAAATCACTCAAAGTGAACATGAAACTCTTCACAGAGTACAAAAGGGGAATTGGTGAGAATATTGAATATGTAGAAAGCTCCTTTAAAACAAAGAACAAAATTATACTAAAATCTTATAATCTGGAAGAATATTATACCAACAGCATATCGAAAATCATAGCTGAAATGGGGGCATTCAAAACAAAGGGATCTCAGTGGGAACTCAACAGAATATTTAAACTAGAAGTGCGAATAAATAAATATGTACCATTCAAGGGCAGTTCTTGTGTTGATCTCCCAGAAAAAAACCAAAACTAAGCAGGTGGTAATTAATGTTAAGAGCAATGATCAATAATGTTTTTTGTGATCTGTTCTATCTGCATTGCATCAAGTACAAAAATACCCTCAAAGAGTGAATAAATAGATAGCTTACGAACATGAGTTTGATGATGCACTAAAGGGTTTGGAATTTCCAATGAAATTAGATAGCACGCCAACCTTTGACAAAATAAGTGGAGTTTCTATTAATGTATACACATACGAAGAAGATGGTGGTAAGAAATATATAATCTCCCCATTAAAAACGAAAGATAAGATGGACGAGCACATTAACCTACTCTATATCAAAGACGAAAAGAACGCCCATTACTTCTGGATAAAAAGTCTTTCGAGACTTATCGCATCACAAGTATCAAATAATGGTCAATATATATATATATATATATATATATATATATATATATATATATATATATATATATATATATATATATATATATATGCGATAGATATTTGCAACATTTCTACTCTGTAAGTAAGCTAAAAGATCACAAACAAAACTGCCGAGATCACGAAGATGTTAGAGTTGAACTACATGTAAAGGAAAAAATGACAAATTAAGATTTAAAAACCAAAATCATTCTTTGAGAGTTCCGTTTGTGATATATGCTGATTTTGAATGATTGTTGACTAAAATTGAAACTTGCCAACCAAACCCAGATGAATCCTACACGAAACCACACCAAAAACACGAAACTATTAACTTCTGTTACTATGTAAAATACGAACATGGATAAAACAAACCACCAGTAACTTATACACTAGATGCATCAGATCCTTCATATGTTAAAATGCTAATGGAAGAATCAAAGTGTATTGGTGATCTATACACAAATGAAAAACCAATGCTTCCACCAACTCAGAAAGAAAAAATTGTTTATGATACAGCTACCCATTGCGATATATGTGAAAAGCCTTTGATGGTGATTCTGTGAGAGATAATTATCATCTTACAGGGAAATTTAGGGGAGCTGCACACAGAGATTGTAACTGATTGTATAGAAATCCATGTTTTGTCCCACTGTTTATACACAATCTATCTGGTTATGACACACATTTATTCATAAGAGATCTTGGCATCGATAAAAATAAAATTGATCTAATTCCCAACAAAGAAAAATATATTTATTTTACGAAACATGTATGTGAAAGCATAAATCTTAAATTTATTAACTCATTTAGATTTATGGCTAGTAGTATCGATAAACTCTCTACCAACCTTTCCAGAAGCCAATTCCAGGAAACATGGAAGCAATTTTCCAATGAACTTCTTGACTGTTATAAGAAAAGGTGTTTATCCATATGACTACATGGATAGTACTGAAAAATTTTGTGAGACGTCACTTCCATCCAAAGATGCTTTTTACAATAAACACAATAAATGTGACATTACAGACGAATATTACGAATTTGCGAGAAAGGTGTGGGAAAAATTTAACATAAAATCTCTAAGAGAGTACACACAACTCTATAACAAATCTGATGTATTGATATTGTCTGATATAATGGAAAATTTTAGAGATGTATGTCTCAAAACATATAAGCTAGAACCAGAATGGTATTTCACGGCCCCAGGGTTAGCGTGGGATGCTATGCTCAAACATACTAAAATAGAACTAGAATTATTAACAGATTACATGATTTTGATGATAGAAAAAGGTATTCGTGGTGGAATTTCACAGTGTTGTAAGCGATAAGCTAAAGCAAATAAATATATGAATGCTTATGATAGTACAAAGGAAATCTTTTATCTCACATGTCTGGATGCTAATAACTTATATTGATGGGCTATGAGTTAGTATTTACCCTATGGTGGGTTTAAGTGGAGAAATACAAATATAGATGCAACAAAAATACGAGATGATTCTAGAAAAAGTTATATATTGGATGTTGATTTGGAATACCCACATGAACTACACACTCTCCACAAAGATCTGCCATTGGCATCAGAGAATAAAATACCAGAAGGTTCGAAAAATCCCAAACTCTTAACTAATCTATATGATAAAGAAAAATGTGTATTACACCATGTAAATCATAAGCAATATCTATCTCTTGGAATGAAGTTGAAAAAGAGCCAAAGAGTTCGAGAGTTTGATCAATCAGATTGGCACAAGTCCTATATTGATCTAAACAAAGTCTACAAATGACTTTGAAAATGATTTCTACAAATTAATGAACATTTTGTTTTTGGAAAAACAATGGAAAATATTAGAAACAAAGTAGATATACGGTTGTGCACAAGTTCTAACCAAATGGATAAACTAGTGGCTAAACCAAACTTTAAAGATAGAACTATATTTACTAACTCTTTGGTTGCAGTTCATTTCATTAAAACAAAACTATGCTTTAACAATCCCATTTATGTTGGAATGAGTATACTTTACCTATCGAAAGTCTTAATGTACGATTTTCACTATATTAAAATGGGAAAAATATTGAATTGTGCTACCAGTATACTGATTCATACATCTATTACATAAAAACATTTGACTTCTCTATGACATGTAAGAAATGGTCGATCATTTTTGATACTTCTGACTATAAAAAGATAATCCATAAGGTATACCATTAGTTAACAAAAAGATTATTGGCAAAATGGAAGATGAATGTAATGGAAAAATAATGGAAGAATTTATTGGACTGAAATCGAAAATGTAAGCAGTAAATGTTGAAGGAGGTGTAAAGAAAAGAGCAAAGGGTGTGAAAAACGTTGTAGTTAGAAATGGGATTAGTTTTGATGACTACAAAAAGTGTTTTTTTTTTTTGGCAAAAGTATGAATCTTATTAAAAGTAAGAAACATGAACTCTATACCATTAAGTTGAAAAAAAAAAAGCGTTAAGTTTCGAAGATGATAAAAGATTTATTCTTAAAGATGGAATTAATACACTACCATGGAGGCACTACAAAGTTGAAAAAGAGGGATGCTTAGTAAAATGATATAATAGTAAATGTTTTTAATGGATAACCATCCATTAAAAACTAATAACCATACATGTTTCTGCACTATTGGACTTCGGTGATTCTTTCACTTTTAACATCATAAATTAGGTTTTTTGGATTGCCAGTACCACATTACAAATATATGTAGCTGATATTGGTTTATTAAAATCAACTGCAAGTTTCAGATTAGTTCGGTCTTTTATAATAGCGCTTTTTCTGAAAGAACAATCAATAACATACAATGGTCTTCATCCAATAAATGACCCAGAATTCAAACACAGTTCATTATTACGATAAGTGGTATCTAGTTTAGTCTCTGAATTTCTAAAATCAGTGTAAGCAATATACATCTTATCGAAAATCTTATCATCAATGTTTAAATTCCAATTCTCTGTGGGAAACACTTCATTCCGTCCATTCTTAATAGAAATATTTTTAACAAAACAAGAGTCAAACATTGAACAGTGTGTGAATTGTCCAGGATCTTCTTTTCTGTTTTGCTGAAAACCAACAATGACAAAGTTTGTAATATCGAATTGGATTGAATTGAACTGATCTTTTGTATCAAACTGAAATGAGTTTGCATTAGAAGTTACTGGTTTTTCAAGACAATGCCAATGATTAAAATCAATTGGAATTTTGGGGTGTTTGTATAATGTTGCTTTAATTGTGTCTCCATAAATAGGATCGTATTAAACAATTGGCCACAGAATTTCCATTTTCTCAATACACAATTTTACTAGCATATGGTATATTATCTTCATCATCAGATCCATCTGCTTTCTTTGGGGGTCTTCTGTAAAAAGAATCATCATTAGGATTTCGAATGAATGTGATCTTGTACCCACCTTTCCAGAATATTCAATTACAATCTCTCATAAACCCATACGAATATCAATGGCTAGGTAATTTTGTTACGCTTATTTATCCTAACATATTTACCCAGTTCTATCCCCGACATTTGGAAGTATACTGATTCTGATTCCGAACCTAGCAATGTATGCATCATTGTTGAAGTGATGCCAGGGTTGTCAATACTTTCGATTATACAGCCATGTTTAGAGATTTCTCTCCTTGAGAACTGGAATGGGAAGAAATTCTAACAAAGATCAATAAATGAAGTTTTTTTTCATAATCTGCATTTGTATCTCTTTTAGTTAGCTTATACTATTGGTATACATAAGCTTCATTCGGATGTGAAAATGCATCGTCGATAGGAATATCAAACTCAATGCGCTTGTTGTATTCATTCAAATTATTTTTTGTTTGGTCATTCGGCGGAAACGACTGACGCTGATAACTTTCAATTTTTTGAAGATCCATTTATTATATAGAAGAAAATTTTTTTAAACAACTGCATTTTTCTTATCAACCCAAGAATTATGACTACTAGCAAAACCTAACCATTTAATTAGCAGCTTATTTCCTTTTCTTCACAGAACTTTTTCCACTAAGTAGTCTTTATCATATTTGGTCTTAAGCAGCTCTGGCTCATAAAAACTACCTTTAATAAGTTCGTTTTTTAAATTTTTTATTCTATATGTTGTGGGGTTTGTGTGCAATACTTCACACACCTCAAATACTTCAGTGGACCAATTTGGTGTATATCCTTTTTCAAGTAAATTTTTACTTTTACTTATATGAACTTTATCTCCTATAGCAAACTTTGGTTTAGCCATTTATCTTTCTCCTCCATGCATGTTGATTAGAATAGAACTTTCATTCTTTGCATTTACATTGGTGGGTTTCATTCAGATTGTACTATGAACCTTGTTATTAAATTCACTTATTAATTTAGGTAATATAGCCATCCATTTATAGTTCTCCTGCATAGTAAATATCTTCTACATTTTCCCCTTCAATGTTCTATTAAATCTTTCTACAACACTATCTTTCTTTTCACTGAATGTTGAATAGTGTGTTATGTTGTTATTGGTCATTAATGTCTTAAATGATTTATAGTAAAATAATTTCCTTTGTCTGTTTGTAAACGCATGGGTTTGCTATCATTCAAAATAGTTTTAAATGCTAACATAACATTTTCACCAGTTTTATCTTTGTTTGGTATTGCCCATGCATATTTGGAAAAAACATCTATCATGGTTAACATATATCTAAACCATTTGTTAATTCTGTGTATACCTTTTAAAGATCCAGAATTCATCTCAACTAAATCAGCTTGGCAAAGATCATCGATGCCAAAAGATAGAACAGTTCTTCTGGGGAAGTTTTTTTCTCATTGGTTTATGAATTTCATTTACACTATTTTTTTTATACCTCCACCAGGGAATATCGAGTTATTGGTAACACAACACCTACAAACACATTTAATTCTTACTTTGTTATTATTTGTATGTTCATATGAACTTAGTGTATTTTTCATACATTTGAGACAGTATATATTTAAGTTATCATTCTTCATTTTATTTATTTCTATAATACATGAGGCAACAAAAAATTGTAAACAATAAAGAGAAGAATATAGAGAGAAGAAGACAGCTAACTGAGAAGTTCAAAACTTTTAGAAAATTTCGCCAAGTTGAATATGATAAAAATAAAAAACACGATAAACCATTGATAGATGCAATAGAAGATTAGGAACAAAATATTGGACATGTAATAAATGAGAATAATAACTTAATAAAATAACTTGTTCCATTTGCTGTTAAGAATTTAGACATCTTTTGAAAGAAAACTGTTTGGTAAAACAGGCACCGATGAACGCTATGACGATGGCATTAAACAAATTGGCGATGACGATGAAAGCTATCACGATGGGATTAAACACATTGGCGATGACGATGAACACTATAACAATGAACGCTATGGCGATGAATGCTATGGCGATGATGAATCCTACGACGATGAATGCTATGACGAAGTGTTGGGGCATTTGAAAACTGATATCTCACAGTTAACTATCTATAAAACAACATTTATTGATAAGAAAGTGGTCGATTTAATAATTGACTGCAAAGACTATGTTTATCGACTAAAGGCTGATAAACGTAGATTGTATATTGGTGATAGTGAAGTAACAATCATCAATGAGAAATTTACTGTAAAAGGCTGGACATACACTGCAACTGATGGTTTGATGAAATTACTAACTAGTAAGAAACCAACAGAAAGTGACTACACTGCAACCGACTATGAACACTATAGTCGTATCCTAGCAGATACAAATGCAGTTTTTCAAAACACTGATCCAAACTTGGGTACGCCGAAATCGAGTAAAGGGAATAAATGGAAAATTATTGTTAAACCTATTTACGGTTCGATTAAAAAGAAACGTTCCTCCCCGAAAAAAGGGAAACCTATAAAGAAGTATACAGACTATCCCAATGGTTACATACGGATGGATGTTAGGATGCTTATTGATCGACTTATTATTTATGGCGAAGAGAATGCTGGAAATAATAACCATTACAATGAAAATGTTGGAATAATGAATATGCTCAACAACAAGTTTAGTGACCTTGTTGTGAATAATCCAAAAGGTATACCATATCTGATACGAATGTTAAACACAATACCAAATATTTTTTGGGAGTCGGAGCATCATGGAAAAGGGTTACTCAATGACATAATAAATTCACTCCCTTTTGAGTTGCACGTGCCCGGTTATCATTACTTACGTATGGGTACTAGACTAAAAGAGAGAATTGAGCGTGTTGATAAACCCGTTAATCCACAAGATGCGGCTGCAATGGAACATGATATAGCTTATCATCACCATAAAGATCTAGCTGAAAGACATTTAGCTGACAAAGAACAAGAAGAGAAAGCGTTCAAAAGATTGTTAAGTTCAGATGCTGATCTCAATGAGAGATTGTGGGCTGGTGTTACTGGATCTGCAATGCATATTAAATGTAAGCTTGGCTGGGGAATTAAAATGAAATGATAAAATATTTGTTATAATAAACGAAAGTAAAAAACATTGTATTTCAAGTTCCTAACGATGAGTTGAAAGGTTTGAATATTGATTCTTTCCTAACGAAAGACCAACTGGAACATAAAAACAAGAAATTAAAGGAGGGTAAAGGGATGACTATCACAATTTCAGTTCCACAACAAGAAAGTGTTCAAAGAAAAGAAAACTGGAAATAGTCTGACAGTTCACAAGGGTGGATTTTAATCCCTAATTTTCTCAGCATTGGGAGCTGTAGGAGCGTTAGCTGGTGATGCATCATCTATCGCTACATCAGTAATTAATGGTAAGAAGAAAAACCAAGAATTGGGAGAACAACACAGACATAATTTAGCTATGTAGGAATACGGCAAGCGATTGAAGAATGTTAAGTGGGGTGAGAATGTTAAAAAAAAAACAACTCCACTCAGTAACTTTGATATCAATATAAGGGTAAAATAATTAACCATTAAATTTTTCGAGGTGTATTTATGATCGATGAGCTACTTAACACGCCACTCGATAATGAATGTGGGATTGTTAATCTAGATGTTTCAACAAACTCTGGTACATACTGGGTATGTTATTGGAAAAATGCAAACAACAAATATTATTTTGATTCATTTGGTGGAAATCCACCCCGACAATTAAAAGCATATCTCGGAAGTAATATTTCTTGTAACATGATAGAATTAAAAATTTCAATCAAGAAACTTGTGGTCATTTGTGTGTAAATATGCTAAATCACTTTTCACATAATTTTAAATTTCCAAAAATTATTTCGCCATTAATAAACAATGAGCTCTTGGATTGAAGATCAAATTAAAGAACTCGCGGACATTGATAGAACTACTGAGAAGATCAATCCTAATGATTTTGTTTCCGACTCACAGTTAAACGACTTTATAGCTACACTTTCAAGAAATAAAATATCATTGGAAAAAGCCTATCTTATTTACTTAGAAGTAGATAATAATATAGATTTTGAACCAAAAAGACTAAGATATGTGGGAGATCCCATTGCACCGATGAATGCAATCAATTTAGAGTACTATCAGAAAAACAAAATTAACATTATTCGTTTAGTTGGAAAATACAGTTGAAAAGAAAAAGTATTTTACTTTGATAATCGAATAGAATATTTTTTTTATGAGAAATGGAACTATAGTTGAAATAATAATAAAACCAGAAAAATATGAAAGTGTTTCAATTTATACCATCAACAGAAAAAAATTGATATGTATAAAACTTTTGAAGTATATCCTGATGATATAATATATTTTTAAATACCAAAAGCCCACAATATACCCGATTGTACAATTGTGTTTATTGAAATAGTTATGGTATACCAATACATTAAAAAATATCCGATTATGTTGGTTTTTATTGGAAACACTTCCATTAATAACAAAACTTACTTATAAGCTAAGAATTTAAGAATTCTTTAATTTTATTATGGTACTTACCATTATTTAACTTACGAGTCATATCTATTCTAACAAAACCATATTCATTATTCCAACATTTTGAACAAGTCTCCCTAAAGTTCTCAAACGACATATCACCACCGACAAAATCACTATGAGTATGTTTACGCTTTGTATCGTCTAGTCTGAATATGCAAAGAAAATTGGTATTGTTACTTATAAGCTGCTTACGTACTTTTGAGTAAGTCTGCGCTAAATAGAAACAATCAACATCTTTGTGTCTACTGCGAGTAAAGTAATCCCCTACCATATTTTGGTTTTCAAGTATGATATCATCGAAAACAACTACAGAGACTCTATATGGCATTCATTTGCGTCAACCATTTCTTCATTTGATGGAAAGAAGTATGCTATCAGTTCATTAAATAATTTTGATTCTACATCTATATCTTTCTTTAAATTGATATATTTTGGTTGGTCCAGACTTTTTGAACACACATAGAGAGTACCAAAGTCCAACCATCCCTGAGCATATATAAAATTATCTATCATAAGTGTAGTTTTTCCACTGTTACTAGGACCCACTATCAAACATCTAATATTATTAGGTAATAATTCTCCATGATGGTTAGTCGATACAGTCTTGTCTGGTATTCTTATTTTAATATCCCAGTCTACATGTTTCATGTTTTTCTTGCTCATTTATTAATATTTTTTAAAATAATATATTAAATGAGTAAAGTATTCAAACAGATAACAAATCAGGGTTCAAGAAAAGACTACAATACCCTTTAGAGATAGAGGGGCACTCATTGTCTTTAGTTCAGTTCTATACTACTTATCTAATGCATGACATTATCTCTGGGAATAATAAGCTATATTTTGTGGGCCAGAATGATGTGGAATCAGAGTTGAAATTCCAGTTGGACAATATAGCTTAAAAGATCTTGAAAAAACTATGAAAACAATTTTTTCATTTAGTGTAGATTCAATGGGTGGGAAAGAAAATGATGTATCTTTAGAGCTGGATAAAATAACAGAGTGAAAGTAAAATGTACGCTTAAATTACAGTTTAGAAAACGGGGTTCAATTGGAAAACTTTTGGATTTCATAGAAAATAAAACTCTGAAAGCAAATGCGGACCATAATGGCGATACTATTCCAAAATTTGCTCCATTTGAAACAATAGATATACACTGTAATATAGTAAATGGTATGATATTAAAACATGATGAATATAATAATAGAGAAACTAATATAATTACCACTCCAAAACCAAGAACAACGTTTGGATTTGGCGACACAATCTATTACGAACTAGCTTATCCATTATTTTTCCCAGTGCAAACAAATCAAGTTAATGAAATAATAGTTGAAATTAAGGATGAAAAAGGTAAGTTAATTAACTTTGATTTGTCCGAAAGAACAGTGGTATTAGAGATGAGACCATAGATATTTTTTGGGTTGGAAGTAGTCATATTCTATAGATAATAACTTTAATAGTTTAAAAACTTTTAAAGTTCCATGTGATAAAGATGAATAATATTTCTACAGAAAGTTCAATAAAAGATTTAGAAAATGAATTCAATGTTTCGACTACTTTAATGTGCCGAATTTGGAGATGGGTATCAAAATTTTTAATTATACTATGTTGCAGCCCATTACCAAAGTCAGAGCGATAATTGTGTTTGATAACCATTAAAACTTTATAGAGATATGAACGCAAATAAAAATCAGCTGATGGCTAATATGACGACGATCATTTACTCTTTAAAAAACCGAATAGAATGCATTTTTCTTTAACACCACAATCCACCATTCCATCATATGTAAAACTTATACATCCACGATTAACATAATTTAAAACTTTTTTTTGTGAAAATCTGAACATATCTGTCTGGTAAGGTTACTTAAAAATTTCCAGAAGTAATTACCACTTTGTATCCATACTGTGCATCATTAATTTCAGCATGGTTAATGGGATAGGACTGCCAAATTGTAAGTTCGGAAAGTTTCTTAAATTGTTTAGTTCCGTTAAATACATTTAGCAACTGATCCATCTTTATTATATAAAATATTTAATTTTTTACGTATTAAAATTTTTGAGCCACTTTTTTTTATTTAATTTTTTTTCTGTTCTGCTCAAACACCACTTTTTTTTACGCGTATTTTTGCAGATGCATTCAAACGCAAAGTTTAACGCAACTTTTTTCTCTAAAGACTACGATCTAACCAAACATAACTTTTTGAGCCATTTTTTTTGCAACTGCTCCCAAACGCAACTTTTTGAGCCACTTTTTTGCGGTTGCGCTTGAATCGTCATTTGATGTTTTGGATCAGAAAATTAAGAGTAATTTTTTGTAATGATTTTCTAATGGATCGAGCATTTAATTTACCATTGCTTTTCTGATAACTGGGGCTGCGCTCGAATCGGCATTTCTATATTTCTCATGTAGCTATACATGTTTATCACGATCTTCCAGTGTATGCTGTCACATGATTCAAAATTGAAAATGGGGTAGAAATCATAATAAGATTTATGACCTAGCGTATTAATAACAGAGAACGCGCTACAAAATTTGATATCAAATGTAGTTCTTTCAAAATTTCAGAAACTACACGAGATGAAACAACAGATTAGTGAAGGGTTTATCCGATATGTGTTAGTGTAATGTTGTTACCCACCTTCAGACCGTAGCAGGCCCAAAGGAAGGCAAGGAGAGGATTGTACAGCATAAAAAAAATCAAGAAAGTATGGACACAAAAATTCCAAAATCAATACAAATATATTGAAGCCCATCTACTCATTATCACCAAGAACAACAACTTTGCAACTTGATTTGAAAAATATAAATTGCATCTGTACATTCTGTTGCTTGCTACCAATACAAAAATGGTCACTATGGGCCATCCTTAAAAGATAAACATATGCTGTCGTGGACTTGCCTTCTTGAGATAAACAATTCTGTAGTACATTAATTTTGGTGTATCTCATATGGTTAAGTCAGCGTAAGCCATGTAAGCGTCCGAAGAGCTGCTTTTAGGACTTTATAATAAACTTTGACATTACTTTACTACACTTATATTAACTGTTAATGTATTAAATACCTAAACCTATCTCAAGAAATTCTCTAAATGATGGTGACAACCGCATCGAAATTCATCAAGTAATTGAGAATCTTTAGCCGAATACACAGACACACGCGGCCGGGCGACTTAGTTTTATACTATGTAGGAGACTAACCGAATATAATATATGTTGATTTAATCAGTGTTATTGCATTTTATAACTAACCTAGGTTATTTGGCATGTAAGGCGCTTGTTTTTCACACGCGCATGAATTAATGATGATCCGTGCATCGATGAAATTACAGTGCAAAGGTGTTACAGGCGAACATCATCTGCGATTCCGTCAATTTTGAATATAACGGGTATTGAACAAAACAAATATATTTTGTATAACATGGATTTAAATATTACATATAATCCACTAATAATTGAACTGCAGATATTTCAGTATGCGAATACGTTTAAAATATGTGCCTACCGCCTGGCGCAGGGAGACATTTTCGAATTTGGCTACCAAAAGTGATCATTCAACCGTAAACCGACTACATCCGTATGTAGCTTAGCGTAAAATACTCATTCACGATCTGCGTCGCCCTAACGTTATTCAATTCCGCCAATGTTAAGTTGAATAGCGAGAAAAATTGTCATTAACTACTACGTTCTTTACAGTGAGTGCCAACGAAGATGGAGATATATCGGAATTCAAGGCCGATGCTGGACATGGTTACGGCCTGAAATATATTGCCCTGATGTAGTAACTTTCGCGGAATTTTTAAAGCCATACTGATTTTCATGCAGGTGTTATATTTCCAAAAAGGCGCTTCGTATCGTGACTGTGATAGTGCAGGGTGCTCACTGTTCACACACCTTGCACCTATAGGGAATGACGTAAGATGAGAGCATTACCGCATCACTAAATCCGTCGCGCGTAAACGACGAATATAAGATGGTGCAAGGTTCTTGAGAACACGCTACACAATGATACGGCAGAAGTATAGAAATTTTGTGACAATGGTAATAAATATGTTTGTCAGAGAGATACTATACAGTATCACGATACAGCTTCATTTGCTTTACCAACTCGCGTTTACTAGCGTTTGCATAAAATTAATATGTTAAGATTTTAGCCATTCTTTTATAATTTTCAGTGTTGAAAATTCAGTAGTTTCTCTGTTCTCTTGAATGGGTTGACAGGGTGCACTGTCAAGGGTAATTAAATATTCGGATGGCTGTACATCACATCACTTAGTAAAACTGTCACCAAAAAATTTTAGACCATAAAATTTATACCATTCCATCAATAAAATCTAAATCAATTATATCGCGTGCTACAGAAACTACCTCTGTCCTGGAGTATGAATTTTTTTTACGAACCATGAACCTCTTCATGTTGCCAAAATTTACTTACAATGTAGTTGGGATGAATTCGTGTTTCATCAATATACAGAGCAGGCATTTTTTTTTGTCTCCAAACATATTATTAAAACTCATTAATTTGTGAAGGATACACGCCATGCAACAATTTCACTTTTCCCATGCCCATCTTATTCAGAATATGGTAGACTTCTTGCACAGTTCTTCTAACTACACCACATTTAAATGGACTGATTCTTGAGTAGACTTCTTGCACAGTTCTTCTAACTACACCACATTTAAATGGACTGATTCTTGAGTAGACTTCTTGCACAGTTCTTCTAACTACACCACATTTAAATGGACTGATTCTTGAGTAGACGTCTTGCACAGTTCTCCTAACTACACCACAATTAAATGAGTCCAATCCAAATTTACTACTCTTCAACTATAGATATTTTACTTCCTTTTTTTTTTTAGGTACAGTAGTTCCTTCTTGTTTTATTTTATTTATAATCTTTCAAACTATCCTACTATCCTATCGTGGCCGCAGCTCTTACCGTAGCACAATCGAGTGGTGCAGTGACGCGCCTTTCCTTAATTCCTTCAGGACAGTAACTCTTAACTTCTCGCATGATTTCTCTCGTTTCACTCCGCAAAGTTTTAGTTGACTTTATGTGGAATGGAGTGCAAAGATTTGCGCGGCTCCTAATATCGAGGTCTTGAGAGCCGATGAAGGTGTAGTGGCATCGTCCGGCACGATTCCTACACTGTAAAAAGTAACGGGAAAATTACCTGACAAGTGTAGTGTAATATATGTAAACTTGTGTGGGAAACATAGTTTTCCTTACAGGTAAGGTAAAATTACCGCACTCGAGTAAAATTCACGTACATGGTAGTGGAAAATCCCAAACATGGATGGAAAAATTAACTTAAGACGAGTGCATCTCTTCAGCATTGCCTCAACAGCTAAGCGTGAGGGGGAGGGACGGGTGGAAGAAACAATCTTTAACACGCTTATATTCACTGATACTATTACGCTCTCGTCATGGTGTAATGGATAGCGCATCGGCCTACAGTGACAGAGAACCTGGGTTTACGACCATCCACTAGCAAGTGTTGGGGATTTTAGTGTTGAGGTTTCGGTTAGTAATCGTTATATATAGGTAATAAAAAATAACATTACTAATACGGCGGGGTATTTTTAAATATGGCTTTGTAATACAATATAGTTCATTTTCGCTTACTTGTATGGTATTTTCTCCCGACTTTTGTTAGGTAATTTTTCCCGTACGATTAGGGAATAGTACTCTGCTTGTTATGTAAATTTACTCTGCATTTAAGAGGTAATTTTACTTAGATGTAGAGGTTATTATATTCCCTTAAATGTAAGGGAATGATACCTAGAATTTTTTACAGTGTACATGCGGAAATCCCGGAGCGACCCAGCCAGGAATCGAACCCAGTTCGCATGAGTGGTAGGCGAATTGTCTGACAACTACACTACCGCAGCGCCTAGTCGACCTTATGCATCTCTGTGCTAAATAGGCCTACACCTAAAAATTTGTTGGGATTGTCTGTATTTGGTTGCACGTGAAGGATGTTCGCCGTAGACAGTAAGCAAATTATAGAAAGATTTTCGTCGAGTCTGGCGAAGCATTTTCTACATACGATGCGCATTTTTCATCCCATACTTTCTCTTGCGCTGCGAGCAACAGAGTAACTCAGAAACCCACGTGGTGCAAAACTTTTTGATGTGTGAATTTAGCTGTTTCACTGCCGTCCCAACGCAATAAAACATCGCTGCGCTATGAAGATAAGAATTAAATCATACGCGATTTTTTCACACCTACTTGTGTCGTAGCCGTGTGTGTACTAACGTGAACAGTATAAAATCAGTCACAAGTCTTCAGTTTGCGTTTGACTCGAATGTGCTTTTACTGTTTGAACTGAGTGATGAAGAGAGAAGTGAAATAAGATACCGTGTTTCACTTACGTTTGTCGCGCAGTACGGCGAATGTTTAGCTTGTTATACATTGTTATTATTAACATTACTACCATTCGTCAGGCAATGGTGGCGCCGTAATGAATACAACAAGATGACCTTTCTTATTGTTCATTCCAGTAGAAAACGCGAATTTGCTTCGCTTTAAAATAAACGTGTCTTAAGGCTGTTCACGATAAAGTGAGAACTTTTGAAGTCAACATTAGAAAAAACGTCACTATCACTTCCTGCATATATTTTAACGGGTGAACTGAGTGGCATGCGCTCAGTAATGTTGGTAGCGATGAATGGGAAGTAGTTGCTTATCTTAACGTCGAATAAAAAGTACCAGGTAACCATTTGTGATAACTTTAATGATTTATTTCACTTTGTTTTTTTTTATTCATAGAAGTGTAAAAATGAGTAGATTTTCGAAATACTTTCATTTGTAATGATTTCACATTTGCACTTGCCCGACGCATGAATAAAGTGACGAGGCCCATGGCAATGTTAGTTTTGCATAAGGGGGAAGAATACACAACGTGCATATAACAAGTAGATCTTAAGCAGGGCTTTCAAAAGTGCTAATTTACCGTGAACAGCCTATAAGAAACAATATTTCAGTGAGGGAATACTCGAAGAGAGCTACCGGTGACTGGTTTTTTTTTCCCCCTGACGCCGGAGGAAAAAAAAGGAGCTGCGCGCAGGCAATATATTCACGGAGGTTGCCGTCGGTTGGCGAGCGTGGAAGGATTGAAGACGGGTGTTCCAGAGGGGTCAGTCGCTTGCTAGCCCCTCGCCCTCCGCAAAGTCATTTCGGCTGACGTACTGGGACAAGTATTGCACCCGTGCGACTAGCCCCGCCTTACCTCCGACGGCCCGGGACACGACCGCACACTCGCCGAGACCTCCTTCCGTCCCACCGTTCTCCTTTATTACCTTTTCTGTGCCAAACCTGCTTCGGAGGAAGAAACGACGCAAGTCGCAAGAATTTTGGTCACACTGAAATTAATAATTTATATTTATTTAATGGTAGCAAAGGAAAAGTAATTATAAAAACAATGTGTGATGGAAAAAAAAGTTATCTTATCTGTTCAAACATGTGTGAATTATCGGCGTCAACATGTACGTTAATAAATACTCATGATATGATGAAGTGTCCTTTATATTTAATGGTTTATAATTATAGAGCATACATCAATTACTAGGCTTCTGGGTTTCAGCCACGTCGGGGATTTCTTTTCCGACGTTTCTGCAGTCGTTGCAGCTGCCATAGTCAGTGAACGATACCTGATTGGTCTCTTTATGCAAGCGTCTCAATATTTATAGTCTTGTCTAGATGAGCGATGAAAAATTTACGTAGCAATTTTTTTCTTCGTTGAAAAAGAGAAACGCCGGAACTTCCGGACTAGATCGGAACCCGCATCCGTTACACCCTGGAATTTTGCATTTGTGACATTTCGCACTGCAGTTTAGCCAGTGGTCAGCCAAGTTTTATCTCAGATCCTTTGGTTATTGGTGGAACAGCAACCCTGGAACGATTCTTTATCCTGTTACTAAGCTGCTCGTGTATTTCAGAGCTTGGCCTTCGTCTCGTCTATACATTATTTTCCATTCTGCTGAGCTGCAATCATGAAATGTTTCTCATTGGAAATTTTGCAAAAGGAATTTTATTCAGTTGTACATCCTTGTACAGGACTAAGATCCAGGCATTTATGACAGCAAGTTCAACCAAATAATGAAATAACCTAATGTATTTTAATGTAACGAACGTTGCATTTTGTACGTAATTACAACTTCTGAGAAGACGACGTCAAGTTTTTGTGCTGATTTAATAGCGCTAACATTCTGTAGCTCATTTACAACATGGGCACGTTCCATAAACTCCTTGTAAATAATGCGCAGATCACTATTTTTTTAATTTGTTTTATTAATTCTTCAGCTTATTTTCACAAATGAATTATAAATCATCATTTTAAGGCATTTTATTTAAAATGTGCGCCTTTTGGTTTGAAACAAAATGAAGCTGTTTGCGTTTCAAAATACGTTACCTAATCTTAAGGATACCTGTTCAAAATTCGGGGCCACGTTTTCAGCGCATATGTAACTTGCCACCTCCTGTGTCACTGAAATAATACAATATTTCATCTCAGTAATTCTAACATTCCAACATCGACGCCTCAAAACACACACAACTCACAAAGGTATGTCAGATAATCCCTTACAGTGAACAGTTTACAAATACCGCCGAAGGACGAGAGACGGAATGTTTGATGTTTGAAGATGAGGTCTAGGAAAGCTGATGTAATACCTGCATGAAGCATTAAATTGTGTGGTATTTCAGTAGCCGTAGCACGATACGGCACCAGAATATAGTTTTGGACACTTAAAATACTTGTGGCATTCTACTAATGGGCTTCTAATAGGAGATAAATTAAATTCATATTGACTGAGTTTTTTAATATGTTTAGAAACGCGACTAGTTTGGAAAGAGAAAACTTATTTTACCTCTTCACCCAACAAAGCCTGTACAAGTGGGAAGAAATAATTTCTTCCACGACGCACAGCCTTCGAAACATTTCCGTAGGCATTACACGGGCAGCAAAAACAATGAACTATTGTAGGTTCGTGGATAATAATAAATATTTTGAAAGTATATACTGCTTAAAAGTTTTCTCGTACCGTTTCTCTTTCCAACACTTGCAAAAGTAGCTCTTCTACTGCTCAGTGTTACCTATTTATGCATAAATCATGGAATGGTGAAAGTTTAAAACTTGAAAAGCATCATAATGAGTAAAATAGAAGACATTATTTTTATTACCAACTAAGTTAACCATCACACATTAAATATGGCATTAAATCATATCAACGCACTTAGATTTACCTTAAAATATGCGTAGGTGCAGGCTAAGATTCTTTTAACAGTTTTATTTTTTTTTAATTTCGAATTTTATTCAACCAGCATTTAACTGGTGTTACAGAACAAGTAATCACACAGATGTACCACTTACACTCATTACCAAAACGTGTAGCATTAAGTAGAATTTCTCAACTATGTTTTATTGCAACTTATTGTTTGAGCCGTCTTTGTACTGTAAGAACAGTTGTACGCATTCTCTGGCATATATTTGGTGAAGGCACGTAGAATATAGATTGAAATACTGCGTGGGAAATAAGGCAATGATACGAAGACCGAAGCCACGACTAAGAATCCCATTACCTTGCAAATACTGCATTTGATGTGGTAACAAATGAGCTCTTGTCCACGGAGGCTACTGCAGCCTTGCCCCTTCGCGGTAAGTCTCTTGAAACCAAATCTTCTGGTCTCCCAAGTTATTAACTGCACCTTAAAATCGAAACACGTAAAACTTTTCCAGATCAACGAAATTGACTGCAGAATTGTTCAAACTGCTCCACCTTAATAAAAAACTTCTAATGACCATTTCAGTTGGTGGCATTACTTTTTAAGCAGTCGTTTTTTGCTAATTCCTTGTGAATTGCACTTGCCTGCCAGAAAACCTCAGTGCCTTCTACTCACTCACCGATAGACAATAGCTCATTAACTAAATATTCAGTCAAATAATTCTGCTGACTCAAATCATGAATTCAGATTTAGAGTTGGCCGTTGGGGCTCTAGAACGTACTTTTTCAGAAGAACTTGTGGTATTTTCTATTTTTTAATCTTCGTACTTAATAATAAATTATTCGTCATTATTGTTAGATCATTGGTGTAAAACTCCCAAAGAAGGTTGCAAACAAAGAACAAACGATTGGTTTTAAGTCTATTAAAAATGAAATTAGTTGCAATTCAACAAAAATATAATGACGGAAGACTTTACAGTTAATAATGATATGAATTTAATCAAATGAAATGTTTATTGTTTTTGCCCCACTGCACACAGTTCGCAGTTACAAATGACGAACGTGAGTCTAGTGACCTTAAAAATAACAAGAAATTCACGGGCTAGCTAGGCGCGTAAAATATTGTATACCGAAATGTCACGATACAGTGAAATATAACTCTCTTCCTTTCAGTTATAACCATTTTTGTACTAAATTCTGGAGCGTCATGATGCCAAAATCATCTCCTGTAGAACAGCAAAGGGTTTCTTGTAGAAAAATTTGGCGGCCCACTAAGCAGACCTATAAGACATGGGTAATGTATATTCATAATATTACAAATAAACTTGGGTTTGTAATACAACTAATATTTTGAGAAATATAAATAAAATAATTGTTTGTGTTCTAGGAAATAATGATAGTAATAAGCAATAGTAGCCAAGCAATAATAAAAATATATTTCGATATACATTCGCGGTAAAAATTCTTAGGGTCTACCCACAACGGATAACCCTTGCATCATAATACAAAGCATTTACAGGGTTATTGGCGTCAGAGGAAGAGGAAAACATGGAAAAGTCAGGAAAATATCGGGAGAAATTTACTGAATTTAGGGAATTTATATAAAATGGTTAGCAGTGCGCTGGATACAAAAATAAATATTAGATTCTGTCGCTTCCGCTACATGTCGTATGATAAATTGTACTGTGCGTTATTTTGGATTGTTCCAATTTTGTCGGGAGATTTAAAAGCTAGGGGGCGATTGTGTTGTTTTTTTGTGTTTTCATAACTCATATTATACATATATTCGTGGCTGAAGCACTTCTCTGTTGATACACAAAGTGGAAAGTATCATTTCATGTGCCAGCTGAAGGGCTGGTAAATAAAATATTAAGTGAAAAAAATAATTTGACCATGTGTAACGGTATTTAATAAATTGTGACATCATATATGTCTTGACTTTGTATTGCGAGTTTCTTTCTCGCCTGAAATAGCTATTATTTCAGCTGTGTCACTCTTTAGAAGTAATGTTTATATATGATGTATATATGCATTTTTTCATAAATATTTGTAACCGCATAGCAAAACATCCGTAAAGGACGGGCTGTATTAATGATTTTCATCAGTGAAACTACTAATTTATGAAGAAAGGACATGAAAACATTTATAATACTTGCCAAGTATAATGGTCGGGGAAAAGTAAATGGATATCTATCTCTAAAAGCATGGGAAATATCAGAGTATTTGTTATAGGGTGACTGCTAGCCACCCTGATTTAACCACGTGACTACTTTGTCTTACAGAATACTTATTTTGATGACATAACATAATAATGGCTTGCGTCGGGACGACGTTTATTGGCATTTCACACGTGCGAAATGTTATCGTAGTCTGTTCGGTTGGTTGCAAAAGTTGTTAGGCATGGGAATACGCAAAACGGCTTGATCACGTGAGCTTATTATGCCTGTGAAAGTAATCGAAATTCTACAGTATTCTACAGTCATGAAATATTTTATAGAGAAATATTTCGTTTCTTTAAGTTCAGTGATTATTGTTCAATATCATGCCATACAAAAAGTAGTTTTCGGTTGTTTTATGTGGAATACTTATCACAAAATGTAGTAGTTTGTAATTGTGACTTCCCGATTAAAAGCAGTTCTGGGTTGGTAAATACATGTTTTCTATAGTTTATTACGTTTCTAGAAACCTAACAAAGAAAGAATATTTCAAGGGATATTATTATACTTTTACAAAGTTTTATTTATTGTAAAAATAACTCAATATGTTCAAAAATTAAATTGCTCAAGCAACGAAACCTGAAATGCCACTGAAACCGATCCATGATTATAATTACAAAAGGCATATTTGTCTAGGAAAATACCTGACGTGTGCCTGTTTACGTATCGCTCGACAATAAGGACTCATAGTTCAAACTCCAAGACGAAGTGTCGCGCAGTCCATCACAATAATTCTTTCGTGCTGTCTTTAGCTATTATATCGTGTAAACGTGTGCCGTGAAACCCACCGGTTATCATGCGATCTCTTTATGGCATACTGGAGGGGTAGGCACCCTAATGTAATGGCAACTCAACGAGCTGTCGTGGAGAGGCATTAGATGATAAGGAGAGCTTGGGGGAGAATCTAGAGAGATAAATTTTATGACCTCATGTTAATGCACTGTCAAAGGACTCCTGATACACCAACATAACTCATTAAATACGTGATCTCCACCTCATGTCAGTAATCGAAGCCAAGATATTTTTATTACAAGCACGCTATATGAGCTTCGATAATTCTTCCGCAACATTGTAAAATTTATATTGCTACAGGCGTAACTACAGGCATATTTGTTGTGTCTCTGTCACCGAATGTTCCAAGTTCTAAGGAGGCAACTGGAATAAAAGTCCTCGAATCGCCTTCTTAACGCAGAATACAAGATACGGTGAGCAGAATAAACAGTAATACAGCGACTATAAACGAAATGGGCGTCGGTGACATTCTTCGGTTTCAAGGCAACAAACTGTTTTTTTTTTTATCTTCCTGACTGTAGCCAGCTGAAAGTCTTTCTATTAATACCCCTGTAACGTAAATTCTACGAGAAATTCACGGATAAATAAATAATAAATATTTATCTAACTAGTCTCTTTTCATAGTAGTCTTATCAAGAACCTTCAGTAACCAACCTCCTAATTGTGTACTACGAATTTTTGTCAGTCAGCTTCTCTGAGAATATGTTGTTATAAATTTTGACACCATATTACATAACTTGATAACATAATACTAAGAGAGCAAATAAAAATCCAACTGTTTACACATAATAATTTTCTTGCGGGTAGTCTCTAAACAGTGGATAGAGTTGAAGTGTCCACATAGATCAGTAAACAATATTTTGTATATTTGTAGTCAATTTTACTGTAATACTTTGAAGTGTATTTGTGGGCACGATATTAATAAACAATCAAGAATCTGGTATATCTATGACAATTAGTTGCTGACTTATTTGTATATTTTATTTGTAAAGACGTGTGTGTGTGTGTGTATGTATGTTATATATATATATATATATATATATATATATATATATATATATATATATATATATACACATACACACACGCGGACGTTCAAGTTATGAAAAAAAAACCGTGTGCTTTAATGCTGAATAACTAAAAAAATATTAGTAACCACAATTTTCAGAGATTACATATATGTTTTAGCGAAATTTATTATTTTGAAAAGAATGTTTTATATCTTGAAAATATTGTGGATGACCACCAAGTTGAAAAGTTTCTGAATAACGTTCCTTTGAAAAAAAAATGTTTTTAGTGACGTCTGGATGCTAAGAATATTTAATAAAGTTTTCACGTACGAGGACTTTTCCATGTTCTGCTCCGGCGCAGGATAGTTGAAGTAGTACTGAGATATTTAGCACACTTTGAGATATTCAGCACACTTATCTTAATTATTCCATGATAAAACAAAGGGTTGGAAGTCCTAATGAGGCGAGTTGGCGACGGTAAGACTGCATGCCACTTCAGGAAACTGTGCTTAAACGGCGCCATATGCAACAGATAAAATACAAGTCGTCTGATAGTGCGTAAACCACGCCAGCTACTTTATGCGTACTATCCTCACAGAGTGCATGTCTTTAGTGAAACCGACCCTGCATTGAGGGATGCTTACTACATAAATTTGTTAAGGACAGAGCTGAAGGAAAATAAGCAGTTTTGGAAGCTGGAAACCAACAACAATTTAGCATTGGCGTGTGGACTGGAATTATTGGAGAATTGCTGAGAAAGTTTAAAAATTTTTCACTTAAAGAATTTCCACTAGACTCGGTGCACAGTTGTTTTGCGAAACGTGTGTCAATAAATATACAATCTCTCATTTTCGTTCGTTGTTTGTTTACTTCCGTAGCAACACAATAAATTACAGCCTGCAAAGGCAAAATTCCAAAAAGCTAAGAGAAATTTTTTTTCCACAATTTCTGTGTAAAAACATGTAATAACTGCCATGGGCTGTTCACGGTGAAATGAGCACGTTTGGAATCCCTGCTTAAGATCTACTTGAATGAACATTGTGTATTCTTCGGCTTTAAGTAAAATTAACGATGCCATGGGCCTAGTCACTTTATTCATGCGTAGGTCAAGTGCAACTGTGAAATTATAACAAAAGAAAATATTTGGCAAGTCTGGTCATTTCTTCACTTCACGGCATAAAAAAGGTAATGGAAATAATTTAAGTTATCACTAATGAATACCTGACTATTTATCCGACGTTAAGATATGGAACAAATTTCCCTCCATCGTTACCAACTTTACTGAGCGAATGTCACTTAGTACGCCCGATAAAATATATGCAGGCAGGTGGCAGTGACTTTTTTTCAAAGGTTAATTTTAAAAGTGTTCACTTTATCGTGAAAAGCCTTTAAAAATCGTACTTTCTATGTATTTGAAGAATACCGCGTCACGTCATTCAATGCTGTGGATTTTATTGCAGAAGCAGAAGTCTATCTCATGGCATGCATTGAGTATGCTTTGCGTGAGCGGGAAATGTGTGTGTGAACTTTTGAAACATTCAGTATTCCAATTGGCAGATTTTTGGCCTCAACTTCTTAACTTTGATCATGTTTCACTCACTTACGCACTTTTTGGGACCTAGAGCTCGTTACACAGCTCACAAGTGGACACTGGAAGCAAAGTCGTATTTTAGCATTCCATACAACTAGCTAAGTGGTATATCCAAGAGAGAGCTGCTAAGGGGCTCCAGCTACATTTCCCCAAAATGTCTGTGATAAGTCTATATTTCACTGTCAGGGTATCATTAATATATCACGTGTTCACACGTAAATGAATGTCCTTGTCAGTTTTAAATATCAACCACAATATTTATTTATTATTTTATTGTTTTTGGGCAAGCCACCGCTATTCAGCATAAAAATAGGACATTCGTTAGAATTGCAGAGATCCAGCTTTCCAGCTTAAAATGCAAGGTCTGTCCAAGTTATATGTTGGTGTCTTAAGTGTTGTTTTGGTTCGCGGGGTATGACTACTATCTCTGATAATATACCGCTTCAGCCCCAAATGTTCGTACATCATTCCTTCTAAGACAATTGCTGTTCATGAAGGTGCTCTTAATCAAACTACTGTTATTGCTTTTGTTCAACACCTGAAATCTATTGTATCCAAAAATATATAGTTTTACAAAGGGTATTAAATTGGCTGTTCCGTAAATTGCTTCGTATTACTGACGATATGGGTATTTTGTGTCGTATACTGTTTTCTAGATGCCAACAAACTTTGTTCGACCGAAATATTTTTATTCCATTTATTTTACAATGGTTAAAAACTAGACCATGAAGATTAATTCGTCATGCGTCAAATATTTTAGAGGGAGAGAATATTCGCTAACAAATGTTAAATGTTATACATGTTTTAATGTTTCTGACAATACAGTAATAGCAACACCTCTTGCCGCAATGCTGATAATTCAGAGCTGTCCGGTATTTGTCTCTAGTGTATTTGGTTAAAGGCTGTTCACGATAAACCGAGCACTTTTGAAAGCCCTGCTTAATATATACTTGTATGGACATCGTGTAACATATTCTTACACCATATGTGCGATTAACTTTGGCGTGGGCCGGATCACGTTGGTCATGTGTCATTCAAGTAAAACTGCAAAATTTACTGATTAGCTAATTATTGCACTCATGTGCATTAAACAAGAGGAAATCGTGAGAAATAATTTCAGTAGTCATGAATGTTTACTTCACACATTTAATTCAACGTTGTGCACTAACTTATGTCTTTCGTCACCAGCTTTACTGGGCGTACGCTAATCAGCGAGCCCGTTGAAAAGCAGGTAGGGGTAGTGGTATTATTCAAATGTCGATTTAAGAAGTGCTCAAATAACAACTTAGCCAACCCCGAATGAAGCCTCAGGCTACGCCACTCATCACATACATAAGTAAACTAAAAAAACTTATGGGTGAAGGTTTGGCTCCTAACCAAAATTGGCTATTAAAGAAAGGAAACGTGTCATGAAGGGTTAACCAAAAGTACAACAAACAGGTGCACAAAGTCAAATAAAAATAATACATTTCAAAATTATACCAGGATATAAATTGCAGCTTCTTTGATTTCTTGAGTGCGTCTGCGTGTATATATATATATATATATATATATATATATATATATATATATATATATATATATATATATATATATATATATATATATATATATATAAAACTACTGAAACGGGTAAAACATACAATTAAAGTATAAGACAATTGATTAACAGACTAGAATCATACATTTAGACAGGCCTCCTAAACTCAAAACCAAAGGAGGCAAAAAATACAAATTTAATTTAGATTTATTCAACTGCACAAAAGGCACAGCAATAAATGGACACTTTCATAACAAAAAATGTATATTCTAGTAATATTTCCATTTCAAAATAAAAACGATCAAAATCTGGAAAATTTACTTTTCATCGACTTCTTAACAAGGCAGCAAATGCACACTTTCATTTAAATAGTGTATTTTAGTAATTTTTCAATTTTCAATACAAAAGCTCGAAATCTGAAAATGTTATTTTGCATTAATAAAACTGCAGAACTACAAGACAGGAGTCAGTAATGGGCAGCAGGAGACAAGTTATACAATTACAATTTCACATTCGTACCCGGTTTGTTGGTTCCCATCGAGTGAGCGAGTGAAGAGATTTGGACTGCTCCTAACGTCGAGGTCTTGAGAGCTGATGAGGGTGATTGAGGTGAAAATGGAGCATCGCCGGAATGAAATGGTGCGGGAAACGGGAGATCCCGAGAAAACCCACCGGCCAACGGTATTGTCCGGCACTATTCCCACATGCGGAAATCCGGTTGCGACCCGGCCGGGGATTGAACACGGATCGCTTTGGTCCAAGGCGAGCAGGCTAACCGTTCAGCCACCGTGGTCCCGGTTCCTGTCTACAGTTGTAATATTCGGGAGAAGGCGTTTTGCGGCGTTTGTACCTTCAATTCAAACCTCCACCGCCCCCTTGGCCAGGGCAAACCATTCACGAATTCAAGCTTTGATTCACCTACTTAGTTTTGAGCATGCGACTTCCTTAAGAAACACATTTTCAACAAACCACTACCTGCTTTCGCGGTTATTCCTTACAGACCAAAACGGCAACAAAACATAACTCTCTTCTATATCAACAACCTTAACAGTCCAAGACCTATCGTCCTTATTGACATCCTTACTAAAAGACAAAATATTTCTGTATACCTTCTTAGGATAATATCTAGACATGCGATTATGCCGAGGAACCATTATTGATGTGTCTTCTCTAATGACACGGAGCGAAATGAAATACACGAACAAGTTACAACCTTTATAAACTTCACGAACAAGTTACAATCTTTAGAAACTAAATCCCATTGATATTACGTTTCGATCTTCCTGGGGGGAATGCCGGGAGGATAGTTTATTGGCTCCACAAATCTGGATATTCGTGTACTGCAATGAGAATTAGCTCAATGATGCACAAAGAGCTATGCTGGCCGCCACACGTAATGAAACATCAGATTTACTATCAATTTTTTGATGGAAAATTTGTGGTAACATAAAATGCCGTCTTCTATCTTAGTTTCAAGTGTATGCGGTTATCTTCGCTGAATATGTACAGACGGCTCCTGTTGCTAAATGAAAATGTTCAATGCCAAAAATACCACTTAAAATATTGTACGCTGAAGATACGGTGAGGTACGCCTTTCATAGTTCATTCGTCACTGTTTTTGCGTGTAGCATAGCTGTTCAGGGTGACTGCTTGCGTAAATGGGAATGATCAGCTTATGGGCAGTTTGTGTGATTTACGGTTACGTGCAATGCATTTCGCATTACGGAAATGTATTCTACGCTGTTTGCCATAGTCTATTCGTCAATTTACAGAGCACGTCCCGTGCAAAGAGGTTATATTTCCGATCGTAACACATTTCATTATGTAGACAACCATTCATAGAATAGCTGACTGTTACAAGAATTTTAGTTACATTCTTTGGGATTTTAAGGTACACGAGGACATTTATTAACGTCACGTCGCCTTCTAAGTTATATTTTTTGTCATTATTTTGGTTTACATTTGTAGCCCTTTTTTTTCTGTATAATTATCAAGAAGCAGAGACTAATAAAAGACAGGATACTATTAATTTTTATACTAAATATTGGAGCCTCACTAGGCAAATTATTAACTACTGATCGACTAAAACTCGAGCAACATTTATTGTAAAAATACAGAGCTTTCTCATCACTTTCATTTACTTTTATTTATGAAAATTACGTAATATTTATGTAAGTGAAAATGCAACACATCTCAACCAAAAAGGGGTTTACAGCTATTCGCGTAACTTGTGAAAAGTCGCTCCTTATACATATTAACAGCCTAGCAAAAATTAAAATTAACGACATGTATTTGTGCCTAATCAGGTATACTCGTATTACACAAAGCGTATGTAAATGTATATATTTTCCACACTTCTTTGAAAAAAAGCTGGCATTTAACAATCCACAAAGGTCGTTTACCGCGCCCAAATAAAATTCAATGCTAAAGTTGGTCCTAAAAATAACTTTACACGTGGAAATTGAAGTGTACTCTTCGCATCATTACTGAAACAAGTTTGTCCGCGTGGCGCTTCTGCAGCAACCCAGCAAATTCTCGACGTATCCGCGTCCTTCAGAAGGAGCAATGACCGAGCGTCGTTCAACCACGTCGATAGAAATTCAGGACAATAACCCACACAATTCACTCCCACTCCTTTTAGATAAGCTTCAGGTTAAAACCGCGCAAATCCGAGCACACAAGAAAGCATCTGTTGAAAACGAATCTCCTATCATACCACCGGGTCGTCATACGAACGTGCCTATTGTACCTAACGGAGACGCCCAGCAAAACAATTTCCAACTGCTGCGTTTCCACGTTTCTGGTGGTTCCACGTTCGATTACGAAGTGTCCGTAAGGAAAAACTACCACGGTTATAGTTCTCATCACACCCCAACAACGCGATTAAAAAAAAAAAAAAAAAAAAAAAACCTCACAGTATTCATTTTTACGCTCAGTCATACTCAAATGAAGTTACGCACGCCCTATAAGATCGCTCGCGAGGCATGTTACAGCCGTTCGACAGGGAACATTTTGCCTCTCCTTACACGACTCAATCAGACTCGGCTGTCAAAGAAGCACGCCCCCTCGCCTCAGCTGACGAAAAACGACCCTCAGCTCTTACTCGTAAAAATAATTTATTTAAAAAAAATGGATAATTGCTAACTGCTAATATGCCTACGGCCAATAACAACGATAAAAAATTAAAAGAACATCAGGAATGGACGCATAATCGAAAGTCCAAAAACGAAATCACGATAACTCGCGAGCATTCAAGACGTTACAACGACGGCGGCTCCTGAAAAACTCCTCGGCCGCCCGCACCTGCGCGCCAGATCCAGGCGCTGGCCAGCAAAATGACCTCCTGCCCAGAGTACACGGCCAGGACAAAAGTTGGGTGTGGCTGTATTGGGGACTCGGCCGTTTGTTTTGGGTTAATAATACGTATATCGTTGACGCGCTCTGACGCTTTGATGTTTATCTTATTTTCTCGGCACCGCTTCACTCAATCACATGGGCTTTTATAGGTGTCACTGGATTGCTTTTGAGATGCTCTTTTCAACCGTATACGATTTCTGAATTTCGACTTGGCTTTTTGACGAGTATAGGCCGAAATGGTGTTAAGTTTTCTTAATTTTTTTATATTAAACTCATACGATTTCACCATAACCACGTCACACGAATGTTTTTTATACACGTAATCGATTGATATTGACGAGAGGTGTCGATTGAAACCTAAACGAGCGTTGTAGCTTCTCCTAGTCAAAAGTTATACTACGCGGAAGTTATGAGACGCGGCGAAACAAACTCAAAATTGCCCCCCCCCCCCCCAAACCATGCGCGATGCTTCACAGTCCTCACTCAACGTAGCATATTCTTTGATCCTTTGGCAGTCGAGGTGTAAATTAATTTTGAATTTAGGCTATATATTCGGAGCTGCAATGCCAAACTGTATCCCCCGATTTTGTTATTATCGGATTTTCTGGATTCCCAGGCACTATGGTCGCAAATTTAAAGATATATTCACTTCAAAATATACACAACTATAACCTTGATAATGAATGTTAGTGTTTGCTCATTAATAGTTAAAACAATTTTTATCACTTTCTTTCAATGATTTTTCTGCGCTTTTTGTCACTTTTGTGTTATTGTGCACACAGAATTATAAATGCTTGATTATTGCTTACTTTCCAGAAATTAACAGGACCAAGACAAAATGTCGTCGTGGCGAGTTGCAGTCACATCAACGAAGCAGTAAAGTTGACAATCGCTACCCCAGAGCATGTTGATTTCAAGCATATACTAGTATATAATACTAAAATTTGTTTTCCGTGTGAAGAAGTAACATTAATATCTCACGTGTGAGTGTATGCACATTTTAACTCGTATTTTCTAAGTTTGTCGGTAATAGCTAAGAAACTACCACAATCGTCACAAAACATTAGTAAGATAAACGAGTTATTATAATTTCGTCGTATTTTTTTCTGCTGCCAGCCAGCCATAGCAACCTTGATCATGCTTAGGTAACCGATCTGGAAACCATGTCACCATAAGTGGAATTTTTATCTTTTCCTGGAGATCGTAATTTGGTTCAAACGCAGTCTCTTTAAAATGTTATGTCTCGTGCTATTTTGGATTCACAGTATTCGTGAGTCGTCTCTGTTCCGAATGAAAATTTTTTTTTGCTAAATAATGCGGTGTTTTAGTAAACGAGTTCAGTTACATATATATTATTTTTTAGCTGCTATCGCTAACATATGCAGTGAAATTTGCAAAAGAGTGATTGATTTCAATAAAATAAATTAAAACATACGTGGTAATATAACTCCGACTATTTCGGAAAGACTGTGTCTCTTTTACTCACGTGAAGCTACCGGAAACGCGGAGTTCAAATAATGTTGTGAGATTGTTGGACGAGTAAACGAAATATCCTCTTCTACATTATTTAATCGCCACCACTTTAAGACAGAGTGCTTATATGATATTTCATTACTAAAATCGTTGCTATTGCAAGGTCGTGAACATATATCGTGCTCGGAGATATTTCGCTTTAAGTTTGATACGTGAACTCGTTTCTTACGGAATTTTCGTGACATTCTTGCACGAGATTTCTCATGCAAGGCCTCGTACGAGAACCTTTTTGGTGCAGCTTTACACATCACTACATGATGAACGCATCAGTACCAGTCTGCGAGTCTACGGCAATGTTCGTTTTTTTTTTCTCATACGACGAAAGAATCACAAAAAAATTTCATGGCTTTCAAAAGCACCTACAAACCTTAGTGAATATAGATCACGTCCGGGAACGAACATAAACCACACCGAAGTGTTGGCGTCGCTTGTGCTGTTCTTGCATCGCACGCCTTGCGGCTGTGTCGGCCTGTGGGGTCGGCGGCGTCCGGGGGGTTTGAATTTCATTGTGGTGTGAATTAGCCCGCAGATGACCCCCTCCTCCTCCACACAACGCTCTTCCACGCAGGGCGAGCGCAGCGCCTCTGGTGGTCGTTCGGCGAGAAACGGCACCAACACTCAGAGGCGCTCCTGAAAACGGTGTTAGCGTGTTCCGCCAGGGGGTGGAGAAGGCGAATAAGGGATGGCGAAGGATGTATCGGCTTGACCAGATGCCTGGCGGCCAGGGCAATAAATTCACCCCCAATCCCTGCAAGGCGGTGTCTGGATTACTATACCGCTACTACCACTACCACCACCACCACCTCCTATTTCTTTTTACTCCCCCGTCCCTCCATTTCTTCCTTATTTCCCCTCCCTCACTGATCTTGTTCATACACCATCCTTCGTGCTTCCCCCTCTCCGGGGTCATTCCTCGGTTGCTGAAAAAAAGATTTTTTTTCCGCAGCAACATTCTTTTATTTTATACCAGCCGTCCCTCGCCCGAAACACACCCTTTCCTCCCACACCCCGTACCTTCCCCCCGCCAATCCAAGGATTCCGGCTCAATTTCATATTGGATTTCGCGGAGCTGTATAGAAGCTACGTTTTGATTGGTACTGCCAGACGTTTCGCAACTCACGGCTGTCTAATATTTGACCCCAAGATGAAAGAAAAAAATATAAATACCAAGTGGAAACTATCAGAGTTGCGTGCACGAAATCGACGACTCCCGCCATGACACTAGATACAGCACGTTCGGAGTAAGAGTGGGTACAAGTTAAGAACGTGTGCAAACAGAAAACAAGCTCTTCTGACGTGAAAGATGTGAATTCAGAAGATTACTCCTTTTGTTATGTAAGCAAGACTCAACACTGAAATTTATAACCCTATGAAGCATATAAAAACTAGCTGAAAGTCACATGTAGGCTGTTGACGGTTCATTGAGCACTTTTGAAATCAACCTTTGAAAAAATGTCACTGCTCCAAACTGCATTTATTTCAACGAGCACGCTAACTGTAAGCGCTTAGCAAAGTTGGCAATGACGAAGAGAAGATGGTTCCATGCGTTAACATTGAATTAAAAGTATCAGTTAAATACTTGAGGATACTGAAGTGATTTCTTCTGCTTTCTGTGTTTTTATGCATGTAGGTGTAAAAATAAGAAATTAAAGAAAATGTTTTGTTTTCTAAAAGTGCCACAGTTTTACTTTACCGGCGCATTAATAAAGCAATCGGGCCCATGGCAATGTTAATTTTACATGCGGTAGAAGAATACGCAATGCGAGAGGCTTTTCAAGCGGGGCTTTCAAAATTGCTGAGTTTACCGTTAACCGTTAATTTGATCATATAATGGTATGTTTTATTTTTGTATTTCCTACGAAAGAAAAAAGTTGGTATTTTGACATTGTGTCATTCGTCAATATGGCATTGCCTGTCTTGGTATAGATTCAACGCCTGCAATGGTTTTTAGCTCTATACAAGATTATAGAATTTCGTATGTCGTATAGAAAAATTTAACACTTTCATATTCATGAAAAAACACTTTATACGGGGAAAATACTATTTTTATTATAAGAGTGACAGGGCGTAGTATTTACGCTGGGTTTATAATCATAATACTGCCATTCCGAGGATTGCCTTTCAACCACTCGTATTAAAAGAATAACTCAGCATATATATATATATATATATATAAACTATTTACCCTGTGATATTTGCGTCATTATTAAGTAAAAAGCGGCGGGAGTGAAACAATTCTAAACTTTCACAGAACGAATAAATAAAAAAAAAAACACCCTAAACGCATTGTGTGGTGATATTGGTGAAAACATTAATACGAAAAACTTGTAACATTTTGGTTTTTACTAAGTTTTCTAAATATGTAATTTTCCTTCTGCTTCTATGCCTCGCGCATCTTGCCTGGAAGATAACATTTATTCCTCGGGTCGACCTCCTGTGGCACTGCGCCATCGGTCTGGGGCGCGGGATGTTCTGGGTTAGAATCCTAGTAAAGGCGTGGTGTTGGTTTAAACTCGGTTATAAGTTAGTTTATAAGCCGTCCCCTGATAAACCTTCAGGTATAACAGCTGGTGACGTTAATAAGCCCTTTCCAATCCAATCCAGTTTGCTCCTCGGACATATAATAAGAAAACAGGGTGTGTTATCTCCACTTTGTATATATGTTTTGGCTTCTGTTATAAGTCGATCTTTGAAAACTTAAATAAGGCTTAAACGTAGAGATAATAAGGTTAATATTCTGAATAAATCCCCCTGGGTTTCACCCAATGATGCTTTATGGCAATCTTAGAAATAATATATTTAATGGCATTGACACAACCTGGATAAAATACACATTGTTTCTCAAGAACTACATTTTGTTTGGGAACGGAAACTGAATAAATAAACTTATCTATAGGTGGGCCTACCATTTTGAATTATCGTGGAAACGCAACAAATCTCAGCGGTTACATGTTTGTTATAAAAGTGTAAGCTAATGAACAGTCTTTAGATATGTTTAACGTACTGTAAGCTTTGTATTATTAAGAAAACTGGATAATATCTTATGACTCGTTATTTACACACTAAGCTTTTATAAGCTTCCTCCATAACCGTTTTAGATTTGCGCTTATAACATTTTCAGAAACAAAGCAATTTTTCAGCTCGCAATTTTGAACGTTTATATCGTATCGGCATTTCCTGGGTCTATGAGCACGATTTAAATCAACCTTTGAAAAATGATCGTCTCCGCTCCTACTTGCATAGATTTTTACGGATACGCGGACTGGGATGTGAACATTAAGGTTAGTAATGACGAAGGAAATGTAAAAAGCGCTCTAACTTTGAAATTTACGTGTTTGGTAAACATTTTAAGAATTGTGAAATTACTTATTTTGTTTTCTGGTTTTTTAATGCATGCAAGAGTAAGAATTAGGAAATTTGTAAAATATTTACCCCTCTGATAATTTCACAGTTTCACTTGACCGACGCTTGAATAAAGTAATTCGGCCCACGGCAATTGTAAGAGTTTATATTGCGGAAGAATACACTACGTTAATACAAGTAGATATCAAGCAGGGCTTTCAAAAGTGATCAGTGTACCGTGAACAGCATATATTCAATATCGTCTATGGACCTTTCACGTGTTTTTTATACTTCGTATTTTCCAAAATGTTTCTTTACAAGGTTTTGTAGTAACAGCAATGCTGCATTTCCAATGTACGTATTTTGCTATTTACACGAGAAGTACTGCGCGAAGTTTCATAAGGTTTCATAGATAACCGAGGATCGAGATATTTTTCGTCAAAGAGACCCAAAAATGTTTAATTACTTCAACAATGGATGTATTAGATTTTGAAGCCTCGCAATTTAATGTCTACAACTTCCTACACGCTTTCTCCAATGCTAACTTAACAAAAATTAAAGACACGCTCGCTTCTTTATTATTCCTTGTTACCATACGTACTATTTCTTGAAAATTAAGTCGTATAGCCTACATTTCAAGGTTATCTTCTACAAAAAATATATAAATTTCTACTACCGAAGCTTATGTTTTACGTGAAGCTCTAGTATACATAGTACATACATATATGCATACATACACACACACACAAAGAGTAGGGAAAATTTTTAAATTTAATACCATTGAGAGATACTGTAAAATTTAATTTAGAACCAATGACTTAGAGGCCGTGTTACATGTCACTATAGATGTAGAAACCTGAAATAAATGTTATATTTTCCTAGCAACATATAATATTATGGCTCATTTTGTCAAACCGCTCTTTCCTGAGATAAATTTCTTCCAAATATGTCCTTCGTCCACTACATACACTACTAACATAAAACGTCAAGGACAACAAAATACACTTAAAGTATACATTTTGAATAATGTAAATATTGTTTTATAATTCTGCTGTTTGCTAATTTAGAATCGTTTCATATTCATACATAATGCAGCAATCATTTTAAGTTTGCAGTCAGCCTAATAAAGCATTATTTGCAATTTAATTTATAATATATTATTATATTAATAAGATACTTTTAAGCGTCTATAATATAGGGAGGACTAACTTCCATAATTTAGAATTATTATAATTCACGGTTACTTCCATATTTTCTGTATCCTTGCTAAAGTTCTCCTATCAGGATGTTTCTCAGTTTCATGCAAACAAAACTTAACCGAGTCTAGAAAATTACAACAGAGGGAATACGCATCGCATTTGCGAGTACCCAATGTAATAATATTCTCCACAAAAAATATTTCTTACTAGGTATAGCCAACGCCTATTTGCTCCTTGTTTTGTTAGTATTAATTAGAAATTAGATATTAAGATTTATAAAATAAATGTATGTGAAAGTTTAATTTATCCAACAATGCGTTACTTCTATGGTAATACAAATGTAAAACGCTTGTGATACATTGAATATTCAGGAAATAACGAAGTACATCATAGATATTGGGGGGGTGGGGATTTTTCAAAAGTTTGATTCAAAAAGTGCGGAGAAACAGCGAATACACTATACACGAAGCAACAACAAATATCATTGGTAGATCCCCGAGAAAAAGCACCGGATGTAGAGAACGTCGGTTTTGTTATTCTCATACAAAAATGTCGTCTCGGATCAACCGGGATTGAAACCCGGTTCGCTGAGGTGGGAGGCCGGAGTGCCGACAGCATGGCCGCTGGGGGTTCCACGGCCACACGCGGGAGGCGCGACTCACCGAAGACGACCATCTTCTTGGTCATGAAGTCCTCGTCGCTGAAAGTGGACACGAGACACTTGTACTCGCCGGTGAGGTCGGTGGTGGGGTTGACGATGTAGAGGGCCCGGTGCTTGGTCACGTGGTTGTCCGACGCCTTGTGGTTGAGGTTGAGCCGACCCTTGAGGATGCCGAGTTCCTGCGGCTTCTGGCCCGGGATCCACTGGTAGACGGGGAACGGTCCGTTGCCGAAGAACCACTTGACGACGAGCCCCGGTTCGTCCGGCTTGAGCGAGTACTCGCAGTCGAGGATGGCTGGTGACCCGGAGCCATTCCTCACAACGGCCGGCACCCGCAGGGCTGTGATCTGTATCCCGGACACCTCCGCTATGTCTGCAAACAAGCAAGGGGACACGAGTTGTAATCCATCCACCGTTACGTCATACTCTTCTGAAGCCCTGCTAAAGCGAGTGAGTGAAGAGATTTGGGCGGCTCTTAAGGTTTTAAGTAAAGCAACTGCCTATGGAACACTGCACCCGACTATACAACGTGAAGAACTCGTAAAAAAGTAGTACAGACACCATAAAAATTGTCAGAAAAGTGCGATTTATGCTCTATACGAAAGAAGAATGTATATATTTTGCAACTTTATAAATTATTTTACTAAAATATACATTTTAAATTTTAAAAAATTGATTAAAATAGTCTGTATTTTCAACAAAATTTAAGAATATTTCAATTCTGGTTGCTTTAGAAAGCAGAATTTGCAATAAATGTTTCGTCGTGGAATATCGTCATTATGTTTACTATGATTGTAATTATAACGTAGGAAGTAATTATTATAATCAATTTTATGTGCGTCCATTTGTCAAACATTTATGCAGAAACTTACGTAAATAAAATTAATTATAAAATTGATATGAAACATTATTACTGTGATTTTATTACATACGTTCACAGTAAACATTATGACTATCTTTCTTGAAGAAGATTTTCTGGTAAATTCTGCTTTCCGAAGTATCCTAAACGGAAATGTGCTTAAATGTTGTAAAAAATGCGGACTGTAGATCGATTAATTGCTTAC
Organism: Dryococelus australis; assembly: GCA_029891345.1. Lineage (NCBI taxonomy): Eukaryota > Metazoa > Arthropoda > Insecta > Phasmatodea > Phasmatidae > Dryococelus > Dryococelus australis. Next base: position 50,508,469 of record CM056997.1, on the reverse strand, counting down.
ATTACAAAAATATATTTTAGTAAAATATTTTATAATGTTGCAAAATATATTCATTCTTTTTTCATATAGAGCATAAATCGCACTTTTCTGACTATTTTTATGGTGTCTGTAATACTTTTTTTGTGAGTTCTTCACATTGTACAGTCAGGTGCAGCGCTCCATAGGCAGTTGCTTTACTTCAACCTTAACAGCGAGGTCTTGAGAGTCGATGAGGGTGATTGTAGTGAATATGGAGCGGCGCCGGAATGAAGGGGCTGTTATACTGGAGATCCCCGAGAAAACCCGCCGACCAATGGCATCAGCCGGCACGATTCCAATTTGCGAAAATCCTGTGACCAGGGCCGGGAATGGAACCCCGTGGGAGGCGAGCGTGCTAATCGCTCAGCCACCGCGGTCCCCAAGAAGTCCTGCTAAAGTCCTACGTCCTGGATATTCCACCGCCTCATGCAAACTAATCATACCTAAATCTATAACATTACACTAAAGGACAAAGCACCGAATTAGTGCTCTCTCAGGTGCGATGATATCTTGCATGAGAACTATTTCCTACTATACGCTACAACCGCACATGTTCTCACTTTTCAAAATGTTATTTATAAATTAAATATTATAATTTATACATCAAATATAAGTAAAACTTAAATATACGGAAAAATAAGATACTTTTAATTTTAACAGAGAAAATGCCGTGTATCACAACTAAACTATAGAAATCGATTTTAACAAAATTTTGGGTTCATTTGTTGGTTAACTATATGTTGTCATTCAAAACAATAATACAAACAGACCAAATACAAAAGTACATGCAATTTTAATTCAAATTATGGTTCTACATTGCCCTTGGCATAATAAATGAACGTAAGTGAAACTAAATCTAAGCGATTTTCTATTTTGTCTATTCAGCCGCCAAACAAATAAGTGCAGTTACTAATCAAACACGTAAAAAACAATCTTTTGCTTTTGACCTAGTATCAATTCGCTAACATCTGCAATTATAATCTAGGCCCATGTGTAAATATTGTTCGTACTGCTGACTTAACACGTTGCTATGGCTGTCTTTGCAAAGCATGTGAATTTAAGTGATTTAATCATTTTTATCAGCGATAAAATACCAACAAAATTTCCCGTGTTGAGAATATATGCTGCCAACAAACTTAATGGAGAAAAAATACTTAGCAATATGTAACTAAAAGTGAAACGTTCGGAATATTTTTATTTCCGAAAGAAATAATCATCCATTATATTTGCTGCAGGTAACCACTAAGTTAAACACAATATAACTACAAAGTAATAAAAATCGAGAAATTAAATAAATGGAAAATTTACGGAGTATATCAGTTACCCAGTTTCTCCAATTTTCTAGTAATTTACAGTAATTAATATTGGCAATGGTTTGCTCACAGTGACGAGCTGTTTGTGAAATTCATCGATTGCACAAATAAGCTGGTGAGTAAATCAAATAATTCAGTTTCATGCAGCTACTTTGTGGTTCACCGAGTACTTTTGAAAACTCTCATTTTCTCTTCTCATCCCAGCTCCGGTTGACTTTATGCCGAGCGAGGTGGCGCAGTGTTAACTCACCATACTCGCATTCGGGAGGACCCAGGTTCGATTCCAGGTTCCGACCATGGTTTCCCGAAATCACTCCAGGCGAATGCTGGGATGGGTCCCAAACAAAGACCATGGCAGATTCCTTCCCCAATCCCTCTTCCCTGTGCAACTTGCACCGCCTCTAATGACCTCGCTGTCGACGAGACGCTAGGCCCGACTACCTATCTCCCGGTTGACTATTAACTAGTATCCAGGCAATTGCTAATACTTACGATGAAATTTGTATAAATCGACCGTATTTCTGTTATGACACGCCTGTGGAAATAAACCAATAAAAATTAATTTTGACAGCCACGAATTTATACAACACATTCTGAATTATACGATAAGTGTCGTACTACCGTAGTGTAAAAGTTTTCTGCCAAAATCACTGCAAATAAGCATTTATTTTTTTATACATTTTTCAGTAGTGTATATTGCGAGAATGCTAAGGTGCAGAACTCCACAATAATACATATAGTGAAATATTTTTCATTGCCGGCGTAAATGGCAGTTTTTGGGTAATGCCAGGTACCCAATAGCTTAGAAAGGAAATGTGATACGGCGATTCGTTTGAGAAGAAGATTTTCGGTGTCTTTTTGAGATGGGTGGGGTATATTGTCTTTTGTGCGGGTTAATACTCGATCCATTACGGGCTATTACCGAGCGACCTATTGTTTACTAAAAAGTGACCCTCGTAAGAGTAAGTGATCCGACCTTTGATCACTGCTCCCAGGAAATCACTCTTGTGTTTAACCATTAAACCCCTGGTGGCTTCTAGTTTCTGGCCAGAAGCAGGAAACAGACGGTGTCTAGCACAGGAGACGATCTTTGAAGACGCGATCTCTTTGTTATTCCTTGCTTCGGTGTAGAATTTCAGCGTACTTAGCGGATAACACAAATGGACAGGCCCTATCAATACTGCGTAATTACTCTATACAGTACATATCGACAGTTAACGGTCAATTAAGTAGTTTTGAAATCAATATTTGAAAATTTTTACTACCCTTAATTGTATGCAGTAAATTTTAATTGACACACAGATTGTAAATCCCAGTAAAGCTGCTACCGAGTAGATAAAGTGTTTCCATACCTTAAAGTTGTATTACGAGGGTTAGATAAGCATTTAGTGAATACTAAAACTTTTTTTTTTAATTTGTTTTTTTTTAGAGTATATAAGTGCGAGAATTTGCAAGCATTCCAGCGATTTCATATTTTTCCATGACCGACTCGTGAATTAAGTGATCAGGCCATATTTTTGTATGTTTAATTTTACTTATGGTGGGGAAAATACCCAATGAGCGTACAAGTACATCTTAAGCAGGGTCCTCAAAAGTGCTCAGCTTATTGCGAACCACCTATAAAACGGCATACTTCGTATAATATGATTACAAAGCACAGTGCTTGTAAATTCTTGCCAATATTTTTTAAATTTTGGTCACTGATGAATTAAATTTCCGTGTACACGCAGTGCAATTTTGGCATCATACAAGAACCATTAAAATTCCATTAATGGAAGAAAATTTATCTTTTTTTTACAAATAGTACATAAATGAACTATCACTAAAATTAATACAATTAAAAAGTAATTTGCTTGTTACCTGCAATATAATATTTGGCAGAATCGGTTGATTCAATTAGTAAAACAATGGAAAGAAACAATTCAGTTTAAAAATGTACAACGAGCATTTTTGAAGGGCAAAATACAGGATTTACCCGTTCCCTAATGAGATACCTAAACTCGAGCACCACTACTGTAAACTGCAAGGTTTTCTATTGCAAATATTCCTTTATTCTTTAAGAGGAGTATGTACCTGTACGTTTAAGGTCAAGAAGCGAGGGAGCGATACGGGCGACACTAACACGCAGCTCTAGTGCCTCATCGCTCCTACGCTCAAGGCTTGCAGTGTTTCCGTCGTGGTCCTGTACTGTGCAAATCAGATCTGTAGCAGTGGAATTTTATTACATACAATGAAAGCCCACAGATTAAACTACGCCCGCATTTTTGTACTTTTCTATTGGCGCTTTAGGAAATTGCATAGGCAAGCTTCAAAAATGCAACATTTGACCATTTCCACTCATTTTTTCTCCATCAATATACTTAATATGTTAAAACTAAAAACATAGAGACATAGATAACTGCTTTTTTACCTTTTCTAGAAAAAAAGTCGTATTTACACAACATATATTTACTGAGATACGCGAATACGCGCAAATAACGAGGTCACAAAAAAAAACGTCTCAATGCACATTCCTCTAACTCGCTTAGTCTAAGACTAGTTTATTAATTACAAGTGATGTGTAGTAAAAAATATATATTTTTTTCCTAATGTCTGTCATAATTGCACGTTTTCACCGAAAACTTTTGTTTACTTTGCGCTCACCTCCATAAACCCAATATTTTTCTATAAATTACCAAATGAGATTATCGTATTAATTTACATATAAATATAGGTATGACACTACATAATTTATGAAAGAAACTCGCATATACCAAACTTGTTATATAAGGCTGCTGTGCCATGCAGAAGTTAATGTTGTATTTCATTGCAAGTACTTATTTCGATAAATAAGATCTCTACTGCATTGCAGAAGTGCGAAAATATTTTATATTACGTAGCAAAGAATTGCACACTTAATCTGAATTACTGATACAAATCCATGTAATTATTTTTACCGGAACTTCACTTAACGTCCTGTTATGGTACCTAGTGGCGAATTAGTGTAATGTACTGAGGTTCTAGCACCAAGCCAGTGTAATTTACAATAAATCCATGCAAATCTTTAATAATCCATGATTACCAGAAACTAAAGTAGCTAACATAATTTTGCTCATTCAAGTGAAAATTTTCAACAGATCTGCGCACACATTCATTATTTTTGGAGTAGTTTTATAAATGTTTAATTAATAGTGTAATTTGTTTGATTTGCAGTGTTTGTAAACGTGTAGCAATTTAGTTAATACTTATACTATCCTAAAGCTGGTGTATTCAATGGGTTGAGTTGCTATTTATTCTAAGTTATTTAATCAGAGCTACTACGAAAGAGCCTTTAAAATCATCTCTCATTGTAACTGTATCTGACGTGAATAATAAATTACGTGATTTTTCATTATTCAGTGAAAGGCTTTGACAGCAGCAATTACGTGCCGTGTTTTTACGCTCTATTACTCCTGGTACGAGTAAATATAATTAAAAAAAAAAGATTAACATTTTTTTATGGCACAATACGGTACATGCTATAATGTTACGTAATGTATTTTGCAGTAGTCTCCCCAGAAAAAAAAAGGTGATGAAAGGTTTTTATGAGGGCTGGGGAGGGGGGTGGAGAGGAGATATCCTGGCGAAGAAAAAGATAAAGCGGGGAATGAAGACAGTGACAAGTCTTTCATATTTCTTGGGCGAGGCAACTTAACATTTGGAGCAGAGCCTTCGCCAAGACGTACCGGTCGTAGGGACGAAGTGATGGGTTAATGAAATTGCGAGCAGGTTGGTGGAGGAGGAGGGTTGGGGTGAATGGTGAGTGGAGGAGGGGCGACACGGTAGTGGTAGGAAAAGGGGGGGAGGGCAGCAATGTATTAAGGACACGCCGTCGTGGCCTGCCTGCCTGTCCAAGAGCCGTCACATGAAATTCTATTAGCAACCCGCCACGTTAGCCCGCGGAAGGAAGGGGGCACGGGTAGGCAACCAGCACGTTATCCCTGCTCGCCGGGGTAGGATCCGTTCGTCTCGCTCGGCCCAGGGGCCAACGTTGGTCACGGTGAAGGAGGGGTGCGAAAGACGAGGAAAGCAGGGCAGACATGTCCGTCACGTCTGTCTGCCCCATACCCCACCCTCCTCAAGAAAACCAGCCGAAAAAAAAAACCATCCCGACCTCGTCCGCCATCGCCGCGGCCTGGATTTGAGGGTAAAATATTTTCCCACGTCCCCAACCCCTTATCGACCCCCTTCTGACACGCGGATAGCGAGCGAAGAGAGGGAAAGAAAGACCCGCGCGCGAAACTAATGGCTGGAACAGAAGTGGAAAATAAAGTGGCCCGACAAACCAGGCTTCGTGCTGTCGTCTTCCCATAATCCCATTTTCCGGGCCGTCAGTAAATGCTACTGCGTACGTTAACGTATAGATTCCAGACAGGAGATTTCTTTCCCAACTATAAAGTTTGTATCCCCGCTTTGAAATGTGGCCGTTCTGGCTGTTATATCGTAGGAATTAAGTCATTAAACTCATATTAGAGTTAAAATAATTTTTTTTAGAGCAAATACGGGATATGGCATTCATGATTTGACAAGTTTTGCTCTTTTTTCATTCTATGACCCTGTTTGAAACGTTAAAGAATAGTTAATATAATGCAGTTTCATGCAGAAAAATCGGTTCGATACGGTACTGTATGATTTAGCTTAAACCATACGAATTCTTCAATAGTACCTACTTACATTATACACAGTCTCTACTTACATACCGTAGTCATCTATGTCGTTGACATTTAATGGGAGAAACGTTGTAATATGTCCCGAGTCCGATATAAAACACGCGTGTGTTTTATTTATTTATGTTTAGTTTTAATTTAAACTACCGTGTAAACAGTTCCCTGATTAACATTCAGGTATAATTTGGCGACATAAATAAACAAACCTTAATATAAATACACATGCAAAATTAAACAAATGCATCGAAAACAGTAGCAGAAAATCGTGTGAGTTAACACAATGAATCCAAAGCATGAAGTTAGTAATACTATAGCTACCCACGTGAATTATAGAGTCACTTACGCTTAAGTCCTCTCAAACTTAACAATTACATTTCAATGATGATCACACTGTATTATATCTTTCCTTCCTCAAAAAGATGTCATCTTGAATCTAGACATCACCTCTACACCACCAATTCTGCGCTCTTCCTTTTCATCAACTCCCCGAATTTTTTGTGCTCCTCATCCACCTACTCGAAAGAATTGTGGAACAAGTCCTCCTCACTTTTACACTACCTTTCCCCAAAATTATCTCCCTACTGAGATTCAACGTTTCAGGGAGAAACTTTAAAATACCGTCAAACACGAAATTAATTCGTCAACTTCCTATCGAATTACTACGCTTCGCCGTGTGTTAGAGATGCAGAATAGTAATACCAATAAACTGTTGATACATATAAAAGAGTGTTACATAAATGTCACAAAAAATAGCACGTTAAAAAACACCGAAAAACAACTTTCCTGGCAGACAGGAGAAGATTATTTCGCATGAAAATTTATTGAATTGTCTGACAGTTTTTACCCGCACATGTGTTCTTCCAAAGCCAGCAGTTTGGTTTATTTCCTCAACTATATTTACCTGAACGAAATGCAGGTGTGACATACAAGTATGAATTGATTTTCGTGAACAATTGCAACATTCAAAAACAATATTTAAAGCTCTACCACCTTCGTGCGTAGCGCTTTCTCCTGTTATCCGTGGTGTGCAGCTTCTCTTTTTGATTGGCCTTGTTCCCATTCACACTAAGCAATGCTCCGACAAACGTGAAGTTGGTTCCCTCCTCGTCCCTTTACTCCACATGGACATACATCATTTTTTTGTTATCTGATTACGTTTATCGTTTTCACTTTCGCCAAAGACCTCAAATGTTATGCACTGCCCTGACCGCACACCCAATCGTAATTATTGCTCGCACAGAAAAAAATATTGTAAAAGTCAACCTTCTCATGTTGGTATTTGTATTTTGTGTCCTGAGAGGTGTACACAGAGAAATACGCTTACCACATACATATAAGTTATAAATAATTAGTAACTGAGCATCCACTTCGTCAAGGAAGGTTACTAAATACTCAGAACCTGTGATAAGAAATACAGCTGAAAACCTCTTAAACAGCGAAGAAGGTCAACATTAACATAACACTCGCAATGTTTCGTAGTTCACGTCAGTTAAGTTATAGAGGATTTCTGATTACCGATACGTACACAGGTAAAAAGGATACAATTTAAAATACCTGATAATTCACTACTGCTTAGTTTTTAAACACTATTTAAGTATAATTTACATATTGCGAATAACTTAATCGAAACACAAATGAAAGAACTAGTATATTTCTGAACACGACTCTTCCGATTTCATCATCTATTTAGTAGCTGTGAGATTAGGAGTTTAACGAGTATTTTACAAACGGGACCTTTAAATTATGTGTAGGAAGGTTTCATTTACGTAATTAATTCGAGTATTATTTGAGAAACTTTCAACAACAGAATTCATTTTTTGTAATTCATAGATTTCTTCATTATAAGTAGGCTATATCGAAAATCCGCACGCGAGATCTTACATTTACTCCATTGCATGCTTTTGTATTTCGTCCTTGTGGTACATGAAAACAACGGAAAGTATTATTTCATTGTGTAGGTATTACGTAATAAGCACATAACTGTTTTGGTTGAATACCTCAAGGATTGTTATGCATTTTCTTCTAATTTTCTACGTGTGGATTTCAATGCTGCTTTTTGTTTGCTGATATTGGACTTAACCCAAAGTAACTTTACTTCGTCTGATTTGAAGTGAGATTCAGAAGCATTTTAGCCTTACAAACTACTTTAATTCAGGAACATTGCGATATAGGGCCTATAATGTGTTTTGTCGTGAGACCAACAACTTGTTTTAAGTTACGATACTGAAATACGTAATATATACTGTTCAAAGTGTTGGAGGTTGAAACCTTAGGGGGTTTAGGTCAGTTACTTTTCAGAATTCGCACTTGGGCATGTATATTGCAGAGCCATGATTTATTTTACACGATGGAGCTGAATTCGACGGACAAACTTTGGGAGGTTATACCTTAAGAAAAATTAGGAAGGGAATATATCAAGCACTTAATCAACGGAAGCAGTAATGTGATTTAACAAAGGTATTCTCTAATTCTAAAATATCCCAATTCCCTTGAATATTGCGAAGATAATTGTAACCAGTTGGTAGGATTTAATTTAAATACATCCCAGAAATTCAAAGTGTCTGAGTTTATACTAAAATTTCACACGGCTTCAACAAGTCGCTAACTAAGAAATGATCTACAGTAAAACCTAGAACGTTGAAATATTTTGAGAACGAAAAGCGTGGTCTCTGCAAAAACCGTGACGCAAATGTTGGCAAGTCTGTTAGGGTGCACGTATGTAAGATACTCGTTAAAATTATAATTTATTTTCCCGTTTTATTTAAAATATTCGAAAGGTAAAACCTTGGCCACCAGATTAAAAAAAGTACGTTCCTGCTAGCACATGGATATGAAGTACACAGTATGGCACATTTATAGCTTTCTAAATGATTTATAAAACTAAGGTCCCAGCAACAACAGAATATTACCCGTTTCAATCCATTTACGTGTATTTCTATATTTAACATGAAAATGGTTAAATAAATGAAGCTTACCCAACCGGAAACTGCCGAACTAACATTAATGTAAATACCGTATTGCAATATTACAAAATGAATTTTTTCACTTACGCACGTTGGTAAGCAAGACGTGTTTGTTTTTCACAAGGCAATGTTTATATTAAAAAGTGATAGGAACATAGAAATATTTAAAAAGTAAAAATTCAGCAGGGCCTTAAAAAGTGCTCACTTTACCGTGAACAGCCTATACACTCGCACACTCCCGCTCGGAAATGACATCAGAGAGCGCTGTTCCATATGACAGAGTGCGAGTGCACAAGTGCGTGTTGTGAGTGTGTGTTGATGCATGCTCAAAATATTGTTTGTTCATTTACTTCTGAACACCGTCGTCATCTACATGATGCCGAACGAACAAACCATTTTTCACTGTAAGTGAATGTTTGCAATAGTGAAATAATATTTATTTATAATATATAATGAGTTTGCTACTGTATATCATGTTCAACATGCATCCCAATAGAAGTGTTATTTATATTGTATAAAAACAGCAGCCACAATTATAAGGATTAAGATGATTTGTTTACTTCGAGTGAACGTAAAGCATAAACAAATACAATAATTATATTCGCAAATAGCGAGTGCGAGTGTGGATCTGTTCCAAATGAAGAGATGTAGGGAATTGCGGGGGGGGGGGGGGGAGCGAGTGAAAGTGTGAGTTGAGTGCGAATGCAGGTGCTATTTATTTGTAACACGGCCTTAGTACACAGCCGGGCCGTCACTAGTATGAGCTGCCCCTGGCTGGGCCGTGCCGGCGGGTCGTGCGCTGTCATCTAGGGAGGCGAGCCACCTACACTGGCGGCGCTTACAATAATATCACTCTGCAAAGAACTTTTTGAAAACTACTGGCGAGTGATATTTCTTCGTCCGTCTGTTTTAAGAGTGCAGATATCATAATGTCACGGCAAACGACATACAGCTTACTCAAATTCAGGCGACGAAATATTACGAACGCAGCACTCAAACATGCCTCGCTAGCATGGTCCAATTTTGTCTCATATTGAATTTTTTTTTTTAAGTAACGCTTTAAATTTTTTATTTCTGCTTATTGGATATAATTTCTTTAAATGTGAAAATCAATTTCTGTGGATCTTAAAATAATAATTCTTACACTCACTTTAAATGATGAAGTAACATTTTACGAACTAAACATGTATCCATATTTCATTATTTGTAACTGTAATGTGCTTATTGAAAATATCTATCGGTGTTTTAATACAACTTTAATCTATGGAACTTCATAAGGAAATTCACTGTCAAGATTACAGTACTTCAGTAAATATGCCATAATGTCCAGAGGAATTATCTAAACGTTTAAAGCAAAATTAAGTAACTAAGAATAAATATGCGTTTGCAGGATTTACCGGACGCGAAACAAACGTATCCTAGGAAATCAAAGGGCCGCGGTGGGTAGTTATTAGACTACTCGATTCCCACCAAGACGAATCGGGTTCGATTCCCGGCGGGATCGTCCCCGGACTTTAGCATGAGGGAATCGTGCCGGATGATGCCAATGGTCGGCAGGTTTTCTCGGGGATCTCACGTTTCCCCGCCCGTGCATTTCGGCGCTGCTCCATATATGCCCACTCACCTCGCTTCGCCCTCATCAGCTGCTAAGTCCACGATGTTAAGTGATGCCCAAACCTCTTCACTCACCCAAGGAAATCAATTCTTCGCCACATTGACTGAATATATGAAGACAATTATTACTGAGAAGAATTATTACTCAAGCAGGTCATGTAGACAGTTCACGGTGAAATGAGCAGTTTTGAAAGCCCTGCTTAAGATCTGCTTGTATTCACGTTGTGTATTATTCCGCCTTGTGTAATATTAACATTGTCATGGGCCCCATAACTTTATTCATACGTCGGTCAAGCGAAACTGTGAAATTATTAGAAAAGTAAATATATTTACAAATCTGCTCATTTTTACACTTCAATGGATAAAAAAAAACAGAAAACGAAACAAATAATTTAAATTATCATAAATTGTTACCTAACCCTATTTATTTGAGGTGAAGATACGGAACTACTTCCCATCCATCGTAACCAAACTTTACTGGACCCATGTCACTCAGAGCGCCAGTTAAAATATATGCAGGTAGGAGCAGTGATTTTTTCTGAGGTTGTGCTCACTTAATCGTGAACAGCCTTTAGGGGCAGTGACTTTTTTCTGAGGTTGATTTCAAAAGTGCTCACTTTATCGTGAACAGGTTTTCATTATCTTGTACCTGGCAGAGTGACGTCCGGAAACTGACCCAGTACGGACTCCTCTGAAGTGTCAAGGAGAGGATTCGTTCACTGCTCCTGTCAGTGGGATAGCCGCACGGGCAAGCACGGCCAGGGCCTAACGGGCGGAAAGGTAGGGGCTGAATTAACATTAGAACGTCTGGAGCAGTCCACCTTCTGCACCCTAAACCCCCCCCCCCCCCAAAAAAAAACACGAGTCCACCGCTGTTTGGGGGACTGCGTTTTACGGCGTCGTCAAAACGACGGGCCGAGGAAACAGGAAGCCTGCTCGGTACAGGCAACGCGTGGGAACAGAGGAGAGATAGTGTGTTGGGGGGGGGGGGGGATCGCCCGGGCCAAGACTTTATACACCCCAAGGCCATAACATAAATTGAATTGCGCGCAGCCGGAGGGGGGGGGGGTGCTAGCTTCCCGACCGCACGTCCTCTGGCGCGTGGGCCGACGGGTTTTGAGGCTTTTCCTGAAAACTATTTCAATTACACAATTACACGCTCGATGGTGTAAGAGACGGGAGGGAGGCGGCGAGATGTAAACGGCTGGGGCAGGACGAGCAACCCTTTAGTCGGGCGAATAAACACGGGGGAGCTGCATCCGCGATGCGTACCCCCGGAAGGCCGGAGGTGAAATACTCTTAGTCAGGCATGGTCATAAGCATGTATGTGATATGACGACTCCTTATGGCTGGCTTCCGATTCCCTATAGTCTATTCGCGGTGAACCTAACCTTTGACAAATCACACCACGTATGGTGTCTTTAGTTATTTCGTAAATATAAACTTTTTTGAATCATTCTTTTGAAGAAAATCCCTACCCATAACTGGATACATTTCACACGCACACACACACACACACATGCTGGCCTGCTCTCAGTAAGGTTGGCAACGATGAAGTAGAATAAGTTCCACGTTTCAAGGCAGTATTTACAGTGTAATGTTTATATCTAAAAAAAAAAAAAAAAATAGAATTTATTTAATTCTGTTTATGTCTCGTTTATGCACACTGTCGTCCATTATAGAGCAGATATTTTATGAAACATCGTAACCAAATATAAAATCCAATGAAAGTGAAAAAAACACCAACAGGTTGAGCTAGTTTAGTGAACACTTTTTTGAAGAGTAATTATAATGACAAGCGAAAAATGCAAATCCAGTTATTGGGAAGAAATTGCATAAAATTAATTATTCTATCAATCCAACAAATACATCTCAAATTATATATAAACATATATAGTTCAAGTCATTACTAGCAATTTACTATTTAAACATCGTGGACAAATAACATTTTAATTTCTATACTTTCAGATCAGCAGTGGTCATAATACTGGATATTCTCTGAAGGAGAGCTAAAAACAGTACATTTATAAAAAAAAAAATTATAGCTTGAAATGTATTAATAAACGTAGCATGTAATTATATATTAGCTAAAAGGACAAAAATAAGGCAAGCACACAGAGCCTTATAGAACAATCTATATTTCACTTTTAAGATGTAGTTCAATTGGCCAAGTACTACGTATGAAAATTAACATGTAAACTACCGAATGTGTGGGGTTGGTCACTGTGCCGTTTTAGGGTTGTGCTGCTGATGTTTCTAAAGATAGCTTTGAAAGTTCCTGGCCAGAACGAAGGGATCTCGCCTGTTCACGTGCCCGCACCCCCTCTGCGAGAAAAGCCTCTTCGTCCCTTCCCGCAAACTCCTTCCCGAGAACACCTCCCCGCCATCATGGACCTCCGGTGAACTGATGGTCCCCGCCGAGCCATTCGGACGCCGGGTAAAAGGAGCAGTAACAGCAGATTTGTATCATCGCCAATTCACGCGCGACGAGGGTCGCAAGAAGAAGCTGACCTCCTTCCAGAGGCGACCGAAGAGGGAACGCTTGGTAGAGTTCCCATGTAGGGTGCGCAGTAGTCATCATCTGCGTTCCAATATTTTACTGCTCTCCTGCCAATTGCGCTATAAAAACTTACGTCGATTGGATTTCAGGTTAAAACACCGTTTACATGCTTTGAGATGTTTTCACATGCGTTTTAAATTCAAATTAACACTAACAAATATAGCTATCACAGAAAAATTCTTGCTAAAGTGTTTATTATAAAGGCCTACTAAAAACGTAGGTAATATTATTTTAACGCTATAACTGATATAGTTTATAAACAAATATTGAATAATATATTATAGAAAAACTGCTTTATTCAAACAAAATCATTAAAATTTTTGAAGGAATTTTATATGAAAATTATACTAGATTTACATTTACTTATTAATTAACGACTAAGGTATAGTTTTAGCATGGGTTTATTATTCATTCTGAGAGTGTGACCCTAAAAGCAGATTATTAGGGCGTCATATGACTCCCCCCTCCCTCACTTACTGGTTACACCGCCCATGGCAACTAGAATCAATTAGATTTAATCATAGTATTTAATTCGTATAAAAGGGTTCACCTGGTGATGCACGACTCAATGTTGTAAATATGCGCAAAAGAGCAATATATATTAACCTCTGCTTTAGTTAATGGACGCGTCCTGCACAGCGCCCTCGGTGCCAGGCAATGGAACTAGCGTCCGTTCTGGCCGATTTTGTCACGGTAGCCAAATATCGATGGTGAAATTATAAGGCATTTAGTAACTTCTCACTGCCGTGTTAGTTTTGTCTGATTGTAAAATTAAACTTTTTTATATGTAATTTTAAACAGTAAACGCAAATAACTTTGACATATTATTAGAATTATTTTATGCGTATAACAATATGTTCTGAGTTTACGGTAAACTTGTGTTTCATTGCCGGTATAGGGCATTAAAACATGAGTAACTATGAAGAGTATGTTATTTTGAACTTTTCACACAGTATATTTCTGTCTCCGGTTATACGACATCCGTCCAGTAATTATCATAAGTGTTCAGTAAGTGACTGCTTTATTCCAAATATTCCAAAACGTAACGTGCGAAAAAGTGAATTACAAAATGATGGAACGGAAAACACAATCATGGGAAAGGTAATCGTTCATTTATTGGTCTCAAGTGATTTATGAAGTAAAGAAATTTTATAGTTGTGTATAATTTATTGTATAACATGACTCGAATGTGATATTGCATGATTAAACAGGCTTGATTTGTATACCGTAAATAAATCTGCTACGAGAAGGCAATCACGATTTACGATTCAGCTTATCCTGAAAATTCCCGAGACAGGATACTAGGTTCCTGAACAGGTAAGATACAAGTTTGATTAAATATATTTATAATTAAAGAGAATTTTTTATTAATATATGGAACTAACCATGTGCAGATTTCATAAAAATCTTTGTTGATAGAGTTATTTTCAGTTGAAACAACTGGTCTCATAGCAATTATCACATGAGCGCAAATCATTTACTCATTGTTATGGCGTCATGAGTCTTATTTGTTTCCGAAAATTCTGCATTTCAAACCATTCAAATGCGTTAGAAATTTAGTTTTTTTTTTGGGAAAGTAGTACTGAAATTAGAGTTCCTAGACTCAACTCCTAAAAAATACGAAGAGTAACTAACATTGGAGTTATGGGTGTATGTTACAGAACATTATCTTGCCAGTTTTTAATGGTTAATGTACAAAATAACTTGTGGTTGGCAATATCCGTGTTTCCTGGTATAGGCTGTTCAGGGTAAAATAAGCACTTTTGAAAGCCCTGCTTAAGATCTATTTGTATACACGTTGTGTTTATTTCGCCTTTTATAAAATTTTCATTATCATGGGCCACATCGCTTTATTCATGCGTCGGTCAAGTGAATATGTAAAATTATTATAAAAGTAAGTATTAAAAAAAATCTGCTAATTCTTACACATCGGCGTATTAAGAAAAGGAAACGATGGAAATAATTTAAGTTAGCTATCACAAATGGTTACCTAACACTTTATATTCGATGCTAAGATATGGAACTACTTTCCCCTCCGTCGTTACCAACTTTACTTGGTGCATGTCACTCAGTGCGCCCGTTAAAATATACGCAGGTAGGATCAGTGTCTTTTTCTAACGTTCAAAAGTGCTCACTTCATCGTGAACAGCCTTTAACGTCAACTGCCGTCCATGGAGAATTATTTATAAATTGTCACTTTGAGTAAACACGTGATTAAAAACACTGTGCATACGAAAACTTGCTTCACGGCCAACAAACGTAACCGAACGCGATGTTTGAGACAGCTTATAACTCACGACGCTACGAGGGGGCCGCGGTGGTGTAGTGATTAGACTGCTCGCCTCCAACCAAGGTGAACCGAGTTATACACCAGGCGGTGTCGCCCCTGTATTTTCGCATGTGGGAATCGTTCTGGACGATGCCGCTGGTCGGTGGTTTTCTCGGGGATCTGCCATTTCCCCCGCGGAACACTAACCCCACATTTACGGGGCAAAAAGAAAGGGAGGGAATAACACGTACGCCATATAAATATTTCAACTGTATTAATAGCGTAGGACTACCTACTAAGTATTTTGCTATTTGAGATTCCGCAATAAACTCCGTACGCTACGGAGTGGTATATTTACACGCTCTTGGAGTAAATCCAAATCTGAATCTGTAAAAAAAAATCTACCAGTACTGAGATCAGCAAAAAAATATGCTCCCATATTCCTACCAGTTTATTCCCAAAAGCAGTCACGCCCAGTATATTTACTTCGGTTAGAAGGCAAGGGACCAGTTAAGGCTACCCTCTCAGACAAGGATGTGCGAATCGTAGCGATCGCCGATTCAAGGTCAGGAACTTTGCTATTCAAAAAGTGGCAAAAGCCGGGCATTTGCAGGTGTACTTATTCCACTCGGCTGCTGAGACCGATATCAAGACATTTTTTATTGTTTTATTCATATACAGATATTCAGTATTTAGTTACTTTTTACGTTCATATTAAGTATTGATACCTACTTTGTTATTACTTTTTGCAGGCAAAGAATTTTACCTTACCATGTGTAGTGTCAGTCCTTCATCCTATCATCTACAGTTTGAGTATAATATGCTAATTTAACTAGTAGATTATAAAGGTGTTAAATATGGTTGCTACAACGATATATCCGAATTGCTAATTGTGTTACTAAGGATCTTCAGTAATATTGTAACTCCCGTCCTACATGAAAAGTTCCAATGTTTTGCGAGGTTAGGAGGAATATTCGGATCAATTTCTAACCATTTAATTTTACTGTAAATTTCACTTCTATGTGGCTCTGATCTTCACCGCACATTGTGAGACTCCAATCTGCAGTGTACTTGTAAACCAGTCTTTTGTAACTGGCCGAATCGCTGCTGAAAAGTGGAGATGAGTGATAGCAGTCATCAGAGCTGCCTCCCAGCTTCATGGTTAAACGAAAGTTGTAGAAGGAACGAACTCCTAAGAAATTTTCTCTAGGTTTTTTGGTGCTGCAATGTAAACAAGACGTTACTGATATTACTAATGAGCGTAATTTCCCCAACATGGGTGCAATTAATTTTTAAATAATTTCTTTAAAAGATGAGTTGGTAGTGAGGACTTGACTTCTATTTGAAAGCAATAACTTTACAAATGAAACCAGCAACTTATGCAACAGTTGTGAGATATTTACAAATAAACACGTGCCTTTCCCGGTATTGAACCTATATAACCTCGTACTACATGCTGGCGTGCAAGCCATTGCATTACGTAGGTCGAATTCGGAGCATCAACTTCGGGCTTAATCAGTCTAATGTTTTGAACTAAAGGGTTTACCAACCTAAAATATTTACATGGCCTTTATTTTGAAAATAAGTGACTGGGCCATCCAAAACATGCCAGTTGACATGGCTACTTATGTGAAGAATTTAATGGAAATCGGTTGTTTGATTCCTGGGATATAACATAAAATACTTTGTTTTCTTATTCGATGCTATCGTAAATATTTCCAGAAAAAGAGGCTCTATATATGATACTTCTACTGTATACTGTCTACGTACAAATTTTGGTTGAATTTGGTTAAATTGTTTAATATATATGCCAAAATTACCTAAATGATTTACAAAGCTGCCTTTCTGAACAGCGTTGTCTGATCCATTTAAATTATGAAAGTTAGCATTGCTCCTGTACCATTTATGGTGTGCACAGTTTGGTATAAATTAGATTAAATTTCTCAGTGTAATATTTGGTGGGAATTGGTTGATTGAACCGCGAGATATGGCATAAAACCTCCATAATTTTCATGGGGCGATCTTCATAAATGGAGGAACTTCGATGATTATAGATTGCCAATATACAAAGGTAAGTTAAAATCGATTTCATAGTTTCGTAGATATCACCCACAAAAGTAAAATGATTTAATAGCCGTCATTCTAAAAATAATTGTTTCTTTAATCTGATTGGTTGCACCTACGTTACATTTACGACACGTTAAAGTCGGTTTTATTTCTATGTAAATACTCTAATGCTCGATCTATTATATCTGAACATAACACAAAATTAATGCAACGAACTCCGTCAAAGTGAACTGACCTTCACAGCCGAGTGTTGGCGCACAGTTCAACGAAAACAGTGCACGTCTTTTCAGTTCCTTGAGCATAGAGGCGATAACTAGAGCCCCGAGTATTTCGCGGATTCAGCTGGCAGCAAGCCAGGCTGGACAGTTCTCAATATACACTCGAGACATTATCATTTGCTTATTGGTTGCTGTGATCGTGTGAGGCATCTGTACATGACTGTTAAACACTCACTCACGCCTGCTCATTATCGGCTCGCAGTTGAACGGGGCGTGTCTAGAGAACTGTCGGCCAATCACAACAGTAGGAGAAAAGAACAAGTGTTTGGAGTCCACCTCGCCTCCGAATGAATTCGCGAAATACTCGTGGCTCTAGTGGCCACCTGCGTCTTTCGTGCTCCATCGACCCCGCGCTTCGCGCAAACAAACCCGCCCAATAGCGGGTGCGCTTAATTCAAATTCAGGAGGTAGTTTTCCCGAGACTGCCGTCAGATCGGCAGGACGAGGAAGATGGCTGGTGGCGGGAAACACCCCCCCCCCCCTGCTTCCCTCTCTCTTCTGTCCCCCGGGGGAGCGACTTCGGAGAATAGAGGCGCTGAACACCTGGCACCACGGGCACAGAACTGCTGTTAAGTGGAAAGTAAACCCAAGAGGTAGTTTTCCGCGGCGGGTGTCATAACCTCTCCTTCCATCTCTGTCCCTCCTCTCTCTCTCTCTCTCTCACTCTCTCTCGTTCTCCCCGAAATTCAAATGTGCAGGGCCGTTACGCCGTGGAGCCGCTTTATCCCCCTCTTTCGCTACCTCGCTAATTCACCGCCCCTGGAAGCAACCCTCCGCTGCGAATACTAGCGCATGCCGAGATTAGCCCGAGGGAGAAACGTGAGGCAATCAGTCGGAACGGCCCCGACATGTCAACGGGCGAGATTCCCCGACGCCGCTGAAAACTCCCGCCGGAAGCTGATGGACCAGCGAGATTTTGACTGAGGAGTTGGGGGAGCTGAGCTCCACCATTCCTTGTCTGCTGGCGTGCGCTAAAACAGTGGATCGATTCTCTACACTTCAAATTCGAATCAGCGGAAAACCACTGATTCGCAGTGAAAATGCTCCACTTAGAATCAGTGAAAAACTAACAACTGTGTTTCAGTGGAAAAATTTCACAGATTGAATTAGTGACGTGAAACGATTTCGCTGATTCTTAGTGGAGCCATTTTCACTGTGAATCAGTGGTTTTAGAATTTAGAGTGTATCCCATAATTTCTCATGGGACTGACGAAACATTCCAATACATGTGGACTTTCAATGAATGTGGTCTTGAAACGTAGATAAATAAAAAAAATGGGACGACGTAAATGTGTTGCATGGTTGCGCACATTCAATTCATCTGGGTTCAATGTATAGAAGTTCGCCTGTTTTATTTTTCGGTAGTTTAAAGTAAATACAAAAATATTTTAAACCAAATAATTTGACTGGGCGAAAATACTGTAATGGTGAAAATATTCACTATGCTCTGCTGGTGGGTGGTAGAAACAAATAAAGAACTGTGCTATTTGTGAGGTTTCATACATTCAAAGACAGCAATTGACTTAGTAAAATAAGTTACATATTTGCATGGTACGCATTGTGTTGACCAAAAAATACCCTCCCGTCCTCGCAGCAGGTTGAGAATGAATGGGACTCGTTACCTATAGGTATCGACATTTACCTGAGTTTGCCGTTACAATAATATAATAGTGGTTTTCTACTCGGTATTCAAATAGCAGCACATTTAGCGGCACACGTACTTATATTATTTATGTGTAAAAATTAAGAAATATATTTGATCCATAAATTAAGCATTTACTAAAAATAATTTAACTTAAATTTATGTAACAAGATCTGACTGTCGATTTTGACAGGTGAAGCTCTGTAGCTCACAAAATATGCATGGCATATTACATTTATTTTGGTGTAATAAGTAATGCCATTTTAAGCCATGTGAATGAAGGTAATCCGCTAGTATATTTGCTCTGCAATACCATTTCCCTATGTCTTATAAAAATGATTGATAGGTCGCTTTCAGAGCAATCAACGAAATAAAACTTCTACGAGTCGTAAATGCCCCAGTTATTTGCGCGTGTACATTTAAGTGGTATCCTTTCATAGGATCATTACTCAAGTCGCATATACCAAACGAGTATGTTTTTACACATTAAATATTTATTTACTTCATATTTATTTTCACATAAGGAGAGAAATTTAACGTTTTCAGTTTGAGGCATTGGGTATGGGTTTCCTCACGTCAACTACAGTATGCATGGTATAGTGAACTCACTCTTGCGTGGGAACACTTAAAAGTACTTACTTCATCCTGTCCCTTTTAAGTCATGTTCATCTAAACATTACAATTCCTGTTGAACTGTTCAGTACCATCGTATCAATATCACACTGAGAAATGTTAGAATTAACACGGATCTCTTATATTTCTACTGCAAAGTTATTACGTCAATATATGCAGATTTTTAAAGCAAATGTTGGTGGAAAGACGTTGACAATACAACTGTTTTCCTTATTTCGTTGTCAGAAGTTCTGTAAATATTCTACTCTGTAAGGGTTTACATTAAATTATAAACAGGTACAGAAAAATAATGTATTTGAAAAAATGTGATTTTCAAAACGGCTATGTAAGTGCGAAGCAACTATACTTTCAATTGGCCACAACCAAGTATCAAAACCACGATGTGGAAATTCTAGGTACTAAATGTTCACCAATGTGGTATCGCGGAGTCTCGCTTGTTGAATCCATCTTAAGGGTCCTATGTGCTGAAACGTTTTCTGTGAAATCGTTTGCGCGTAAATGCGTATCTCAGTAAATAAAAGTTCTGGAAATACGAAGTTTTGCCAGAAAAGATAAAAAGCTATTATCTATGTCCGTATCTTTACTTTTATCATATTAAGTGTATTAATGGAGAGAAAAAAATCGTAAAAATGGTCAAATATAGCATTTTTAAAGCTTGCCTATGCAGTTTCTTTAAGCGGCAAGAGAAAAGTACGATTATACGTAGTTAGCTTCATCTGTGGACTTTCACCGCGTGTAATAAAATGGCACTGTTACAGATCTAATTTACACAGTAAGGCTTTACGCCGGAAACACTGGACGCCTTGAGCATAAGAGCGAGGAGGTGCTAGGCGTTGCGTGTTAGTTGCCCGTATCGCTCCCTCTCTTCTTGACCTTGGACGCGCAGCTACACGGCCCCCTTAATGAAGTGCGACTTGGATCACTCATAGCCCAGCGATTTAATTTGATGCAGTAACATCACTCGAGCTGTCACTCTCAATAATGGAATTTTCCATTTTCCGCGCGCAAGTTGCTTTGGACTGCAAACATGCGGTAAATTAAGATTACGTTAGAAACCATTGAACACTGCCTAATAAATGGAAAAGAATGAAAATGTAGGCCTCAAATAAATATTTTTTTTACGTAAATTATAACTAATTGAAAACGAGCGTGAAAAAATTTTTGCTTATAATTTTTCTTTACCGTATATAGGTTTATGAAATAAATTGTAAAATGGTTAGTGTTTCAGTTGTTCGCCCGGGGTTCGGATTAAAGCCACGCAAGAAAGCTAGACAGTATCAAGGCCACTAATGTACTTCTATAACTCCTTTCAGGTAAGCTGTCGAATGACCCTAACGCCATAATTGAAAAAGTTTTGAGGTTTCATTGTGGTTCTGTAGGACACTGTAAACAGCTAAGAATGTGGCTAAGTATCTTTATAAAAACGATTCTGTCCCAAAATTAAAAATTTAAAAAAATATACCGGCACATATACGCAAGAAGACTGACAACGCGTAGTTAACAATGAAAACTATTTCCCTAAAGTAATTTTCGTAATGGTGAAGATGATTCGGATTTTTAGTTATTTAGTGAGCAACTATTCTTTAATAAGTTAGTTAATAAGTTAACTGTTAGGTAAATTAATTTATAGTATTTGTAAAAACGTAATTTTTGTTTTATTCTACACAATGCGTTGATAAATAATTTTCCAGTCACATTGTATACGCAGAAGCGTTTCGTTATCGAATTTTTAGGGGGGGGGGGGGGGTAAAAATTAAAATCTCTCTCGATCTTGCGCTCCAGCAACGTGGTTCGAACTCGACACAAAATTAATCTGTATAAATAATGAGGATAACGTATCCTAGCGTAAAGGAAGGAGTTCTTGATTGCCGATTCTATAGCACTTGACCTACACCAACTACCCGTATGCGAGGATCCCAGTGATATGTTAGTGATACGCCCGTATTGCCATCAGACTCCCTCTGATCCAGACAGATAGCCCGCATGCAGCTCGGACAATTCCATCAGGGGGCTATGTCGCCCTTCCAACACGTCAAAGAGAACGCATACTTACTCGTCTGCGGGAGGGGGGGGGGATTCCAAATTTGTCCCCACGGTGCTGATTGATTCAGTTGCTGCCAGGCATCGGTCAGTTACAGATTCCATAGTTTTCTATCTATCTCGAAGAGATGTCCATTTTAGTTCCTTACACAAAAAAGGTGTATAGCAACGTTTTCTCTTTATCTCTTTTGGCTTTATGGTTCACTCTTTATCTCGATCTGGTTGTGATGTAAAAAAAAACTTTTCATTCAAATGTTAAATACCTATTACTATTATTAATAATAATAAATACCCTAACATTTTACTGCACGGTCGTGTTCTCGTATGATATTTTTAAGCATGAATTTCGCAAAGATACAACGCATTACTTATAGATGTCCAAGCAATAATAAGAATTTCAAATTAAGTGATAATTGTATTAATTGTTGTAAAATATAGTTTAAAAAAATTTACAAGACAATATGATAGCTCAGATTTCAGCCCAGAGGAAAAGCGTGTGTGTAAACCCAACCTTTGAGCCTTACTGGAAAGTGAACGCTATCATTATCTGCTAAATAAAGATGCCTTTTCCCCACATATATTCTGTATAGTAGGAAAATTTAAGCATGGAAAACATCTAAAATCTTGTTTTCTCTGTATAATAAAATATTTTACCTAATTGTACTGTAAATAAATTAGTTTCTTTGGGATTAATTTAGTGAATCACAAACACCTGAAAAGTATCAGACTTGTGCGTTTGTAAAATATCGTGATTATATATTATAAAATAGTAATTACACTCAGTGACATATTTCCATAAGGACTCGTAATAAAATTACATGCTATCAATATAAATTAATGGTGGTTATTTACATCCATGCAAGTACTGCGCAGAATCGTCTCGAATAAACCGTGAATAATATCAAAACTTATTTTGATAATACAATTAACTGCCTTTATATTATTACTAGCGGCCATCACGGGTACCTCTATTATGAAAGCCACGAAATTAGTTATCAGTTCACAAAAATATTTAAACACCGTATTTCGGTAAGTCAGTGGTTTTTGTAAAAATAATTTCAAGTCAGTATGTAGGTATATATGCAGCTCATTTTATGTACACCAAGCAACAGTTTTCGACAGAGAAAAAATATAGAACCTCATACTATCGCTTTTCTTTTCAGTACGACTTGAAACGAAAAGGAACTTAACAGTTTATGCTAACTGAGAGTATACTGTAAAAAATATTTGGGAAACGTATTAATTTTAAGTACTAAAAAATGTTAAGAAAAATGTAATGCATTTTACGAAGGTAGAAATAAAAAGATGGAATGAACGTGAAACCCTTCTGAGGTGGGGTCAGGATGGAAACGAGAAGATGCTAGTGCTAATCAAAGCATGCCTTAGACACATAACTGACGTTTTCGGCTTGCCCGAACAATGGATTGCGTTGGTAAAGTGAAGAGATGTAATACGGAGTAGCTGTGGACTGAAGATGCAAGCTGAAGTAGTTATTACCTCCCGAAACCCGTACGTCACGGTAATGTCCACCATATTCCTCGAGTGATAATCCGAAATGCGAGTGTTTCCGTCTTCCAGGAGACTGGGGGTCAAACAGGGGATCGCAACAGCGAGACGCTGGCGAATAAGTACCGATACAACTACGAGTCCGAAAAAAATTCAGTAACACTATTACTTCGTGATAGTTTGGTGACAGCGCGCAAATCAGTTTTAAATACCGAGAGGTCACGTGAGATACCAGTGTAGCTACCTATGGCTTATAGTCTATTCACGGTTTCTTCACATTTTTCGAATTAAACCTTTGAAAAAATAACCTTATATAATGCAGTTGGTTGTTTCGTAAACTCTTCTTGTATCACAAAAGATTCAAATTTGTATAAACATGAAAATACCTTGTTTTTTTACTAACTCGAAGTTTTTTATAAACTATATTATTTCATTTATAATAAATTTTAATAAATACAGTGAGAAAATAGGTGTGTTGTTAATGCCTGATAATAAGTATTCCTTATGGAAATTATGCCTATTATTACACTGAGTGCGTACGAATGCGGTGCGCTGTCCCCTTCGATGTAATTTCCTAGACTCGGTTAAGCTTTGTTTGCCTGAAACAAAGGAATATCCTGGAAGTAGAATGGACTACATCCGTCGTCACTATGATAAGCTAGAGCCACGAGATAAAGGTCGGACTGAAATCACTTTCACTGATATATCGGTTTTGGTTCTACTTTGAGAAAGCACGTCACCTGTTGCCTTATACAAGAGATTAATTAGTTTGCGCCAAACAAACTTTGCTTTGTTCAACAAAACCTTCTCAGCGAGCTGTGGCGGCGTCCGGACGCCGCGCGACGCGATGTCCCCACGCCAGCCCCACGGCGCGCGCGGCAGATGGCGCCCCGGGAAGCAAATGACACGGAACTAATGGGCGCAGACATTACCGCGCGAATTAGAATGAGTCCCCGAGCAGCCAACGTCGCTCGCGTGCTCTCGCTGCCTCCTCATTATCCATTCCTTCGCCCTCTCTCACCTTCGCCACGCGATCCCACATACCTTTCTGACCCACCTTGTCCCCCCTCCCTCCCTCCCTCGAAGAGGCTTCCGAGGCTTAACGGCAGAGGTAAGGAGATACATGATGACAAAACCAGATTATAAGGAAGTAGCATTAACGGTGTTTTGACGTACCTCGGTTACGTGTACGAAACTGATAGAGATAGAGAGAGATGGATATATATATATATAGAGAGAGAGAGAGAGAGAGATATGGAGAGACAGAGAGAGGGCGAAATAGAGAAATAGGGAGATAGAGAAATAGAAACAGATATAGAGATAGACAGAGATATAAAGAGACAGAGATGGAGATAAGGCTGGAGATGGAGAGCTAGAGACAGATATATATATATATATATATAGAGGGAGAGAGAGAAATAGGGAGAGAGAGAGCGATAATCAAACGCGACTTCAGTGCCGAGTTTGTTGAAGTGAGTTGGAAATATAGCTGTGGTTGAATGGAACGCTCAAGGTAAACGGCAATACACCGACAAACTCCACGGCCAATGGTAACGCCCGCCACGTTTTCTACATGCAGAAATCAGGAGCAATAGCGCCTGCGTGGCCAATGGGGGTGCTTCAGTGGCACGGAAGCCAAGAGGCGCTAAAGGCAACCACATCACTGTCATGAAATGCTTCACGGGTTCTAAGCACAGAGCATTATATCACTTTTCGCATGAAACCTTACGAATGTTTAAAATAAAAAAAAGCGCCATTTCACAAGTATTCAAGTATCATTCAACTTAGACCTAATAATTGCGATCTCTTTTCTGTCACTTAAAAATCCTATCAATAGCTTTTTTTTTCTCAAACACGTGACAAAACTACATACAAATAAATTAAAACTTGTAAGCATGAAAGTTTTTATATTGAAATATACAAAAATATCATGAGCCACTCGAGATGTTTATCTAATCCCGCAGTAAGAGCAAACGTCCCGTGGCGCAGTCGGTTGGCGTGTTGCCGGTCTGCAGGTGCGGAAGGTTCTAGTTCGAATCCTAGGTAATAGTGATTAACACAGACACTTTAATAATATGTCAAATAATAATAATAAAATCATTATTAATACAGTTACTGTTAAAAGTCATAAACTTGCCAAAACATGATTACAAATTTTAATAATTTACATATTATACCTTTTGAAATATGGCGAATAGCATCAACAAAGAACTAGACAGTTGCAATATACATATTCACATGGCATATCGTTGTTTACATATACCTAATAGAAGGGTATATAACAGTAGCAATGCTTCAGGATAGTGTGAAGTAACACCGAATAGACTATATTCAGTTTCAATTAAACAGAAATTAACTTTTTTTTAATTTAAGAAACTTTATAATGCCCTTATTTTTATGCCTTTAAGCTAACGAGATGGCGATAATATACAATCTCAAGGTCGCACGACACCTATGATTTACCAAATATTGAAAACCGAAAACACGCTGTCAGAAATTTATGATTAATTACATAAAAACTTTGAACGGATACTATAAAGAACATTAGATGAATATTTCTTGTATTAGTAGCTCGTTACTTCCACATAGGATGTATACATCCGACAAGTACACAAAATGCGTTAAACGTGTTTAAAAGATCAGAAAATGTATTAGTTCTTGTGAATTTCAATGCGGAAAAACATTCGATTCAGGCGTAAATGCTGACCGTGTCGATTCTCATAATTAAATCAAAACCTTTTTCAAGCCAGTTATTTTTATACTTTGAAACCCTCAATTATACGGGCTTGCTCATTAATAAACCATTCCCTACGAAATGAGTGGTTGCCATGGCAATGGAGTTCAGACCATTTTCGTAACAAGGCAGTTTGAGAAAACTCCTGAGAAATCATCTGACATTTTACTTGACGACCAACGATACCTACCACACCAGAAACAAAATAATGATTTTTTAACTCTTCATGCATACAAGTTTGTTCGACTGAACTCTGATTAGGGTTTATCGTTAGATTCTTGTTAATAGCGTGATAATAATTTATTTAAATCGTTTTTGGTTAAAAATTAACGGTTTTCGTACCGACAGCAGTTTGTAATCAGTTATACTCAAGCAACAACCAAGAACGTTTTCGTATCACTGAGCAAAGAAAAAATTATGCTATGAACACAAAGGGCAATGTTTCGTATTAATTTATCGAACGTCTAAAATGCAATGAAATAAATCTTGACATCCCAGTGAGTGTAATACATTTTCTTGGGAAAAAAAAACCAATTCAAGATAAATGTTACGCGTATTCCTGACTTTCATAGAGTAGTTGATTTGAAAGTGAATTAGACTGGGTAGTCGAGTACTAAAAAGTGGGATAGATAAGCATAAATGGAAGGCAAGCCACTAACTTTATACATTCAGACTCACTTCGTATTTATATTATCCCTATAGGAGACTAAGCTGGGTTAATTGAAAATAAAGCAAAAATATTAATTTAACCAATAACTCTCGAGTAAAAAAGAAAGGTAGAGTCTACGAAAAACTCAGATTAATTATCAAATTACTAAAGAATAATCAAAGCTCGCAGACAAATTTATTAGAATATGATAATAAGAGAACCTAAGATTAGTTAAGAATAATGAGCGAAATAATTTATAAAACAACGTTTTAGATTTTCGAAACCTTTCACACACCAAAATATAGATTCTCTGCAATTACCTAAGATTCCAAATGTCCCACAAGGACAAAAGACAAAAACGACAAAAAAAAACACTGCATCTAGTTGCTTTCGTATGTCTTAAATAAAAATTAAAGCACAAAGGGAAATTCTTAAAAGGAAAAACATATACATCTAAATTAGTTTTAATGGCATTAAACTAAATGAATCATTAAGACTAGGTAGTACTTGGTTCATTTAATAATATTGAAAGCTGGTATAATTTCTTCCCAAGGGTGAAACTACGAATTCACAAAGCAAAGGGTATAAACAACAAACACCCAGCACAGTCGTAAAAACCGCGGATCGCCAATCTCAAGCGCCCGTCCGACGAGATGAGATAGGAACGCTACACGCATCTCTGCGATCTTCAGCCATCGTTATGGACCTAAATCAAGGGAGGGTTTACACCTCTCCTAAACGAAACATATCTAATGTCCCAAATTAATGCTTAAACTCTTTGTACGTTAATATCAAAGAAACAATGAATGAGAGTCAAACCACTCTTGCACGAATGCATGCAACAGATGAGAGAAATCCATAGATAACATGATGCATGATAAAATAGCAGTCGTAGCGGAAATATAGGCAAAATACACAAGAGATAACCACTTCCAGGTTGAAAATTCTTAACTACAATGTTATTTCTTATGGAGAAAATGTGTAAACGTGGCACGCCACAGTAGAACTAGTGTAGCTATGTGCCGCTGGTGTGAGGTTATGCTACAGCAAAATGAGCGCCACTGAACCGATGTCGATGAAACAAACTTTATTATCATTTATCCATTACACGTCAGCTCTGCATGACCAAGAACATGCAAATTTACAGTCGTGCCAATTAGCTTCCAAAGAAACTATCGGAGACAATTTGATTGGTCTGAGTGTATTTGAAGTTATGAGGTTTGACTGTATGCGACCGCGTATGTAGCCATTCTGCTGTTGTCAGTTCGGTTTGCAGCCACGAGCGGCAGCACAAAAAATTGTGCAGGAAATGGCGGAGGTGCGAAGGTTTTCTTTCGAGCAATGCAAGTGGATTTCAAATTGTTATTGGAAATATAAGAACATGATTGAGGTGCTGAGATGATGGAAGGCAGAATTCAATACTCCGCCACCGCCAGGTGTAACAATAACACGGTTACGTGACAAGTTTGAGATGGACGGAAATGCATGTGATGTGAAGATAGGACGGTGCTGCAGAAAGAAAAGGACAACGGACGAAGTAGGTGTGGGAGCTTCGTTGCACACTTTCACAAGTTCCCCCGGGAAATCTAAATATTTACGGCCAACTGCGCATAGGTCAGGTGCCAGTAAATCAAGTGTCAATCGCATTTTAAAGCAAGTAACATTAATTTTACTGCCGTTATTGTTTCGTTAGATGAGGCAACCTTTAAACTTAATGAAACGGTTAACTGCCATAACCGTGAGAACTGGGCCCATGAAAATCACCCCCTTGTGGTAGGGCAAGCAGTTAATCTTCTTGGGTTAAGAGTATGGTGCGGTATGTGTGCCAGATGAACTGTGAGACCATTCTTCTTTGAAGTAACAGTGACAGGTGAAAGTTACCTTACCGTGTTGCAAGAAAACATTATACCAGCTGTTCACTAACTCTACCCAGACGAATGCTCTTGCCTCAGGACGGTACACCACCACATTATCCTCGAGAGGTATGATTACTCCTGGATGAAATATTTCTTGGGGGGGGGGGTGGATGGGTCGACGAGGATGTGTTGAGTATCCACTCAGATATAGGCTGTTCACGGTAAAATGAGCAATATTGAAAGCCCTGCTTGCGATCCACTTGTATGCACATTGTGTATTCTCCCGCCTTTAGTCATGAGATAGTTAAGTGAAACTGTGAAATTATTAGGAAAGTTAATATTTTACAAATTTGGTATTTTTACACTTACAATGCATTAAAAAAGCAGGAAGCGAAATAAATAATTTCAGTTATCACAAATGGTTACCTAACACTTTTTATTCGACGTTAAATGTGGGACTACTTTCCATCCATCGTTGCCAACTTTTCTGGGCGAATGTCACCCAGTGAGCCCGTTGAAATATACGCAGGTAGGGGCAGTGACATTTTTCTACGGTTGATTTCGAAAGTGCTCACTTTATCGTGAACCGCCTTTATCCATATTTAACACCATTATATATATATATATATATATATATATATATATATATATATATATATATATATATATATATATATATATATATATAGACACACACATCAGTGGGGGAACTCTGAAGAACAGGTTACACGTCACAAAGTCACGGACTCTCGATGCAACGAGAGAAGCGATTTTGATCACGTACGAACCCATTCCCATGGAAATCGCCGCTACTGTTCGTCCGTCTTGCTGATGGTGGTGGAGATT
The DNA here is from genome assembly GCA_029891345.1 of Dryococelus australis. Lineage (NCBI taxonomy): Eukaryota > Metazoa > Arthropoda > Insecta > Phasmatodea > Phasmatidae > Dryococelus > Dryococelus australis. Next base: position 50,478,796 of record CM056997.1, on the reverse strand, counting down.
TCCTTATATTTCTAACTGTTACTAACGTTAAAACACAGCAAATGTTTTCCTTATAGCGTTGAATACAGGCAGTCCCATCAGGCATTCTCTAAAATTTTACCTGCTCTTTATGTTTAAAGAGTGTAAACATTAATTTGGGTCATCTCGCACGTGTATTCGAAACCTCGCCTGCCTTCCCAGACAGATGGTACAGGCCCTCGGCAAAATGGCCTTTGGACCCCCTTTCGCAAAGCAACTGAGCGAGATTATTCCGAAACTACACCGCGCCCGACCTGACACGTGACACTATGTCACATACTTTTTTATGTGTATTTTTTTGGGGCTGAATTCGGGTTGTAATGCCTTTTTACAAGACATTTGGTAGACCATTACACTAGATTTTTTTTTGTTGAACGTTGATGATGGAAATCCAAAAGAGAGAAAGCCAAACCTAGTGCTGCCATTGTGGATCAACCTCGCAACATTCCACATCTAAGCACATGGTTGGTGACACCAATGGCAAAGTCAATCCGAATTCTGCGTGTATGCAGATGGAATTCCATTGCTATGCGTCACTGGTTGCGAGCGCATTTCACTCAAATGCCACTTAGTAACGACTTGTGAAGTGAATTTTGAGTGATAAACATTTCACTTACTGAAATCGCTTACTTAGATTTCGAGTGCAAATAATAATGAATATTTCAATCATTATCTTTGTATATGGCTCCAATCTCGGTTTGCGAATGACGACAAGCATATTCATTCGAAATATGAAGTTATTTTGATTTGCAAAAAAACAGAGAAATTTGCATTATACTTAGAGATAATCAAAAATTCTCGCACAATGTCACAAGTTGAACAAAATTTCCAAAAACAGCCACACGACTTTTTCGCCTGAGACAGCCTTACATTGGGTAAGAAGAAGCGTGCGTCACGCACAGTCAGCTACTACGTCAGATTGATAGCGCTTTCATTGCTCGATAGTCTGGGGAAAGGTTGAGATTCGACGAGATAGGAGAAGACGAGGCGGACTTTATTTTGTGGAGAAACGGGAGCAATCCCAGAAAACTCTGGCATTACTACATTTGCCACACTGCCAACGAGGGGCAGTTTCGGTGCGAAGACTTAAATGAATTTTGAAGCTTCAAATAAAATTGCAATATGATCAGGGATTTCTAAAGATGTACAACAGATCTTCCGAGGAAATTTGTATAATCTGTTTAATTAATTGATATTTAAATTATATGTATAGTTAAATTTATAATATTTGAGAAATTTAATTTGTACTCGAATATTAATATTTGTTCTACAAATATTTTTCAGTTTTGTTAAACACATTTCAGTGATTTCGTTTTCAATTTTAATCATTTCACATACCAAGAAAAATGGGTTTCATTCAAATTATCCCTTCTCCCCCACCACCCTTTTTTAAACAAAAAAAAAATACAGTACCGAAAAATTTTACTTGACAAAAATTATGTTTCTATAATTGATCGCAATCACCAAAGTAGGGAAGTAATGAAAAAATATATTTTTTGGCGTTTGTTTTCTTTAAAAATTATTCAACCCTTCGATGAGTTGTCAGTTACAACTCGAACTGTGGTTACAGATTTGTCTCTGTTGTAGCGCACAACAGATGTTTTCCTTCGCCTGTATTCACATAGTATTTTAGCGACGCGTGGTTTCGATAATAGCACGTAGTTACAGAGCAATAAATCAAACTTTACGTTGAATGTACGTCTCGGGAGAAATGATGTCTCCAAATGACAGTTATCAGGAAATATGACAGATCGCATACAACACAGCGATTCGTTACGCCGCAGTCATAGCTATAAAAACAGAAAATACATTGAGCTATCAAATGTGAAGCCTATTTTAGTTACGCTCTTTCTCTGCAATCCGTAGGATTTTTTTCTTCAAACACGCTGCTAATAATTCTTGATTATTTGTAAGGCATGAATAAAGTTCGGTTTTGTTTTCGAAAATAAAACAATAGAATATCGTTTATTAAAACAGTAAATTGTTCACATGATTTTCAGTGCGTTATCAAATAGATACTGAAAAATCAGTATCTAACTTAATTTTCACATTCGCCATCTTTAAAGTTATTCGTATCTTGATGAAATTGCCCTGCAGTTCAGATGCGCCACACAGGACGAACTTACAAGATTTCATTAATAAAAACACAATAGTTTTCCTGGGAAGTCACAGCCGACATACATATCATAATACGTGAAAGCAGAAGTAATGCAGACATGATATAATGCCCGAGTACCCGAAAAAACCCAATAGTTCAAATATTATTATATTTAATTAATCATGATTTAATTTTTAAGAAATATATAGCATAGATTACTACGTTAATAGATTCACGCCTAATTTTGGCACTTCATTTCGTTCACTCGTATGCGTGTATGAAGATTTGATCAATTCCCGTCCACATAGCGTACTCCCTTTGAGCATGAATGCTCCGTAACTTCGGCATACAGACTCTTCTAAATATTTAATGATTTACCTTAGGTAATAGATATAATAACAGCCAAGCAAAGTATCTTTTAGAGAATAAATATTGTCTAGCGAGGCTTTAGTAAATGCTAACAGATCTGCTTCATATTATTCGTCTAGGTTCAAAGGCAGTATGTCCCTCTCTCGTATCTTCAGTTACGGCGTTAAAATAATTTCGTCGAGACCGGACTGTGTATGCTCCTCTAATAATTTAACATAATATAAATGTTTATTTTATTGAAGAGCCACCTTGTACATGAAAAGTTTTAAAGAAAGAAATTTAGCATTGTCGGTTACTGACGTCTATTAAACGTACGAGCATTTCCGTACTAGTATCCAGGATTTCAGATAACAGCTGGATAAGATAAGACTATCCGCGATATCTGCCATCAAAAGTATTTAAAATATATTTTTCGAAAGTGGTGTAAAGGAGCTCGCAGTGAAGCAGTAAAAAGGCTACTCATGTGGGGGGGGGGGGGGGGCAGCAGTAGCCAATAAATAAGCAAGTAGTTTTAGTGTATACAGGACTTTGAAGTATAGTCTGCTGCGATTTGAACCCGCGAAATTCTCCGGCTCGGCCTATGGTTAGAGCCCCGAATATTTCGCCGATTGAGCTGGCAGCAAGCTAGGCTGGACAGCCCTCTATACGCTCGAGACTTTATCGTATACTTATTGGTTGCTGTGATCAAGTGAGACCTCTGTACACGACTATTAAAGACTCACTCACACTACTTCTTCCTGCTTGTTAATGGCTCGCAGTTGAACGGGGCGTGTCTGCAGCACTACCATCCAATCACAACAGTAGGAGAGAAGAACTGGTGTTTGGAGCCTAACTCGCTTCCGAATGAATTCGCGAAATACTCGTGGCTCTACCTATGGTCCGTTTTGCAACTTTACATAGTCTCTCAGCTGCCTAACATAATAATAATAACTTTGGTCATGAACCTATGGTGACGTAACCAACAGTTACGAGGGCACGCTGAGTGGCGTGGAGAGATTCGGGAGGCTCTTAACATCTTGGTCTTGAGAACCGAGTAGAATGAAGCGAGGTGAGTATGTAGCAGCGCCGAAATGCGAGGGCGAGGAAAGTGGGAGATCTCCGAGAAACCCGCCGACCAGCAACATCGCACGGCACGATTACCACATGCGGAAATCTGGAGGCGACCCCACTGGGAATCGAACCCGGTTCGCTTTGATAGGATGTGAGTAGTCTAACTACTACACCACCGCGGCCCCATCCCACTGAAGAAATGTTCAGTTAAGGCCACCACGGTAGACGCACTGAGTGCAAAACTTGAAACTGACATCCTGATTTGCACTGTACCTCTAACAAATTGCGGTATTAGCAAAGAAAAATACCTACAGTTGTTTATGAATGATTTTATAATCGCCTTAAAATTTTTGAGACATAATAAATTCCGAATAGGCTCCTTTTTCAAATAAAATAAATACTAAGGTGGAAAAATGTCTTAGCAGCAGATACAAACTTAGATCTCTCAACAATTTAATCAACCATAATCAGTATTAATTATTAAAATTTTAACAAATAATGAATATATTGGACTCTTAATAATTATATATTATATAAATTCTATATTTCCCAACAAAAACAAACTTCACTAAATTATAATTGTACTTATAATCAAGTTTACTTAATTTATCAAGCACATAAAGAACAATAATAACCAAAACTTCAAATACAATGGCAATATAACAATGAAACGTGTAGACAATACAATTAATCTCAATACGCAACCCCCTGATGCCAAAAAAACAGTTAAAACAACTTGACGACTAGTGAAAAATTAAAATATTGAAATTTGCCTTTTAATTAGTATTTTTAATCCATAATAGAGTAGAATCGTAAATAATCCAGAACTATCATTTGGAAGGCCGTGCGTTCGTTTCCTAAGTACCTTAAGTTGGTCAAATGCTGCCAGCCATAACATCAAAAGCATTTTTTAAAAAGTTGAGAAGGAGAAGAGACAGTATATAGTAATACCTTATTCGTTGATTTCCCTTCGTTACGTATATTTCTGTAACAACCAGAGCACAGCTTCGTGGAATATTTTGAAGGCACTGCAAATAGATTTAGCTCTTCCTTCATTATAATGCAAGATACGGATTTTGCTAGTAAACAAGATAGTTCCTTTAATGTCTCAGTAGAGATTCTGCCCGTGTACCGTACAAGCTTTGAAATTTCTTTCCTGAGTTGTAGCTCGCTGTGGGTCGTGAAAAAAATTCTTGCAGAAGATGGCAGCTGTAATTTCGTATTCATACTTAAAATTCACGTACTGTTATACTCGAGAATTCCCCTGCATATATGTTATTCAAAATGAGTAAAATTTCTGAATCAGCGGCATGGAGAGAGAACTGACGTCGTACGGACGGGAATTCGTAAACAAAAGAATAATTAAGAGTGACGTTAACATAAACTAGCAACCACAGTTATTGTCAGACACTTCGTAGAAATAACGGGCGCACATTTTCGGACAAAACATATAGATAGTTTTACGATTTACATGTGTAAACAGATTCACATAGGCCCTACAGTAGACGATTATGGAATTAACTGCAAGAAATGTAGATCTGCATCACCTACTCGTTTTAACACATATTATATAATAGCGGTAACACTACGACACTCACTACAATAAGACTGCTTTTACACGAACTCTTTACATTTCGTATGGGAAGTGAGTAATTATTGGGGGAACGTGCAACTGAAATTATGTATTGGTAACGCAGAAGAATTGAAAACAAAATGTGTTTTTTGCAAAAGTATGTAAAGGAATTATCAGAGGGATGAGAAATTTCCATAATTGCTAGCTAACACTTTTTTGAATACCTCCAAAATTGTTCCTCTTTTCTGAATGAACAACACACTTTTTGACTATCTGAACATTAAGCAATTGAAAAATAAAAACAAGAAACCTTAGCTTAACAACGGGGTTGCCACGATAACGAAAACGCTGGCCTGCAATATTCGGGGAGCTCCCATGGCGCTAGGATCCCACTGCTAAAGAATCGTTTCTGGAACCAAAGGTAAAATTAAGTTTTAACAGTTCTGCAATGAAAACATGATTGCATAATTTCCTGTAAATTAATAAACAGATTAAGTCCATTCTTTTGCACACGAATAGACGTGGTAACTGCAACTTTTCGTATACGACTTTCCAGAATCGGTGTATCCTATAAACACAGCCGTTTCTTAATATAGTATTCAAAGTATCATTTGAGGACTTCGAATCGTAATGTACGATTCAAAATTCTAAATTTTTGCGAATTTCAGCAAATCAAAAACCGAAGAGATAGTATGTATCGCAATAACTATTTCGTCTTTTTTTTCTCCCTGATGCAAACATTTTCACACCATTCCATATAAAATGTTTATAGTTTTATCCTTACCACCAAAATTTCACACGTTAAAGTCAAGCGCAGAGAATAAGTGCGTCTCTTCTTCTGACTGAGTGGCGTAAATCCCGTAAAATTAAACTGCCGGGATGTTTCGTTTACTTAGTAAATTGCATGGTAATAAAATTTCTAATGGTGTAGAGTTTTGGAGCAACACGGCCGCAGTTACAACATCTGAATTGAGAAATTGCTGCAGTATAAAATTAAAAACACTATAAATAGTAACCAAAAAATAGAGTGTTATAACTTTTTTTTTCGGCTGCTTCGTTTTGACTCACAAACTCAAACCCTTTATAACTCTACAAAGTTACGTTTATTATCTCCATATAATGTCCCCTTTGTGTTTGTATCGCCATCCCACTTTCATAATTATTCGGCTTTTATCACATAATACCTCATTTCCGTAATCAGCTCAAGAACATGTGGGTAGACAACGATCGTATTGTAAAAATAAACACAGCAAGCATGGAAATACGCGTGTGGTCCTTCAGGCATCGTCCGTTCTGCTGTATTTGCGTCTCATTTTCACAGGTTTCTTCTGCCGCATTTAGATTCTGTCATCAGTTTTATGCGACTCACGCCTCTGTAAAAACAACTGTGGACGAGTAAACTGCAATTTATTCGTGTGTTCTATAGACAAAAATGTATTAACTTCAAATTATAGACTAAAAATGAGGTTGGCTGATATCGCTGGCTGCGCACAACCAGTCTCTGTGTCCCAACTTTGAACTGCTTTTCTGCCAACACGTCTAGCAAAAACGGCATGGTTTGGATTTTAGGTGATAAAACTTAAGTGTAAACAAATGCTTTGAGAAGTATGTATACTTCCTCTAACCAATTTTTAATGCAAATATATGAAACTCGAAATTTTAAAAGTATTTTGTTTATATAAAAGTGCTTGTCATTTAAAAATTAAGATATAAATAAACACTTTCATTACTGTTGACCATGTGACCGTTAGTTTATGATTGGGGTACGTCAATGCCGAGTACATGCGCAGAAGACTAATAAGCGCTCTACTTCATCTTTAGTCTATGCTTCATATAGTTCTGTACTAATCAAAATATTTCCTTTCACGAAGTAAACTATAATGAATTCTCGCCTAAGTATACATTCTAGACGATTAAAAAGATACTTAAGTAAATAGTGAACATGAAATGTCTATAAATTATTTCTATGACATAAGAGACTATCTAAAATTTTACGGAACAGCGAGACTTCATACAGAATTAAGCCACTTACAGAACGACACAATTTAAGGTAATCGAAATGAATGTAATAATTAAGTAAAGTGCCTATGAGCGATATGTCGCGTTCGTTCCGAAACGAGATGCCTACGCTCCAGAGGAAATATAAAATCAAAAAGCCTCAAGAACCATAATGAAATATTTAAATCGATTGTAATTCAGCGCGCACATGGCGGCAGAGTGAAGGGAAAAGAAAACCTAGATGGTGGTGGGGGGGGGGGGGGGGGTGATAACGGTAAAAAATGTGACCCGGCCGCATGTATACAAAAATATGCAATAAATTATTCTTAGGTTTCGTCCAGTCAGTCACAGCGTTCAAACTGTGCTTCCATCCCCTATCCCCCCTCCCTCCGTAGCTACCATCCCTCGTCGACAGCTGGATAGCTGGCTAGGGTCTCAAATTATTCACGGCAATGGAGATGAGACTATCAATCGAGGGTACGCACGTTAGTCTGAGGTAACAATTTAAAATTCAACGCACCTCCTGATTTAGTCAAGTGGGGCAGTGGTGGCGCAGTGGCTAGGGCGCTCGCCTACAACCACGGCGATCCGGGTTCTATCCCCGGCGGGAAATCGTGCTGGACGATGTGCGCTTGCCGGCGGGTTTTCTCGGGGTAATCCCGTTTCCCCCGCCCTTGCATTCCAAGGCCGCTCCATCTCAGGGCCTCATTTCATGTCATGTCCGGGGATGACGGACACCTACGGGTTCCAGCTGGAAAGCCCGTCACTCGGAGAGTGTTGCCGGGCCCTGGGTTCACTCCCCACTCGAGTTTTCATTTATTTTTTTCGTTTGTGCTAGTGGGGTGATTGAGAGAGGGTGGCTACAAAGTAAAACCAATATAGATGTTTATATATATAAATGGTACATACATCATATGGATAACTAGAAGCCTCGTAATCTAAGGGAAAACCCTCCTGACGTCCTTAGCCACGCGAAGAGTAGTAAGGTAGGAGGAGAATGACTCAGTGGCACTCTGCGCGTAACTATTAAACATGCGAGGGTTATAAAAACGTAGTACATACACTGCCGAATTGGCTTCAAGTACGATTTAGACTGCACGTGAAAGAAGACTGCATATATTTTGCAACACTGTAAAATACTTCGTCAGGATTTACTTATTTAAATGATTTTTTTAAATAATAACTTAATCAGAGTTAAATTCAATCAAAATTAAAGCTTATTGGCATTGTGGATAGTTCAGAAAAAAAACATTTATTGTAATAATTACCGTAGTTGTAATGAGAAATTAGTAATGACGTTGACAAATATTTTAATCATTTGGTTTTATGCACACTTATTACAGTAACGAAAGAGATAAATTTTTTTAATGGAATTTAAGTACATAAATTGGATGATTAAAATAGATTTTACATTAGTACCAATATTTTATTACTTACGAACATAAAAATTACTGGAGAGATTTTGGCGGCTCTTAACAACGAAGTCTTGAGAGTCGATGAGGGTGATTGATGTGAGTACGGAGCAGTGCCGGAACGAAAGGGCAGGAGAAACGGGAGATCACCGAGAAAACCCGCCGGCCAACGGCATCGTCTGGCACGATTCCCACTTGCGAAAATCCGGTGTGACCCGGGCGGGGAACATAGCTATTACGGTCATTATCTTACTAGATAAAGGTTTTCTTGCAAAATTTTCTTTCTAAACACATTCAGAATGCAGACATGTGTGTATACTACATTTTAATAAATTTTACGTGTGCAGTCGGATGTAGAGCTCCATTACAAGCAACTCTAATTCTAGAGTACATTCATTCCTTCGGACACGACTGCTTAGATATCAAGGACTTGAGTTGCGGAGCCCGAATCATGATAGCATGAGATACAGAACTTGCCATGACAAACGACTTGCGTACAATGTCGAGACGTAAGAGTCCTGGAGACTTCCGTGGGATTGCATCGCTGTCTTTGACTTTCCCCGAGACAAATCGCGAACATTAACTCTGTATACCGAACTTCATATTTGTAACGCTCGAAAATGAAAAATAGATGAATAAATAATGCTACGAAGTGTTTGTCCAAGCAGACAGAAATTCTATGGACACGCGCTTCAGGAAGGACACCAGTCATGATCATGTCATCCAAGTCACTATCAGCAGTCTGCAAAGCGTGTCGAAAGGCACGAGTTTTGCTTCAGCGAATGCCTCACGTATATAAGAAAACATAATTTTTCTGTCGTTGCCATGTTCTGTACAAGTTCATGTCTCTATTTTTCGACAAATTGACACGCTTTTTTTTTTTTTGTAAAGTATAATTTTTGTCGTAATATTACGCCATATGTTCCCCTCACTTCAAAGGTTTTATTTTCAAAGGTAAGCATTACTTATCTGATAAACGCGCCGACATTATTTCGTATTACAAAATTGCATTGATAGTGATAAGTAACAACTTATAGGCAATATTACATAAACATTGAACGTTAATATACAAATTATAAACATGTATAACTGTTACACACTTTAATATGGTTTAAGGTTTATTTGTTTATTTAATGTAGTGGCGAATCTGGTATATTATCATATCCAGTGCAATAATCTTAGCTGAACGTCGTTAATTTTTCATTCGTTTTATTCCATGGTAAAACGGGTTTATTTTTTGGCAATCTGTGTGAAATAAGGCAAAAAGGAAATTATAACGAATTGACTTAAACGTAATTATAAATGTACGGAAGTAATATAGAAAAATAACCTTATGTTAAATAAATGTTTCTTCATTATATATATCAAACAAATTGTTCTGAAATCATTGCTAGTTAACGCGACTCACAAACATGCAGTATTAATTAAACAGTAAGCATAGTTATATAGAAGTATCCCATTGACAAATGACATTATTCAAACAAAAACAGTTAGCTATAGATATACCCGCAAGAAATGAGAAATTTCACAGCACTAATTTTCGGGGTGAAAGCTACATTTATTAAAGGTAGTCGTGAATTTCTTGCGTGTTGGAAAATAATAAAAATGCTTAGCACTGTGCAAAATATCAAATATCACTTTCATATGGTAAATGATAATTTTGAACGTTTTAAAATTCCATACTTGTAATCCTCGCTTTAAGATTCGCCAAGTAAAACGTGATATGTGCACTGGTTTTGTGTGATAATGTTCGTGAGGTAACATTCGCATTGATATATTATTTTTTTTTTTTCGTTGGTGGATGGTTTTATTAGTTAGGATGAAAAGATAGAGATATATTTATTGGATCACACTACACCACGCTGAAGAAGTGGAGCAGAGTCTGAAGTAACAGCTGAACGATCCTATTGTTTGCTTTAATCGTTAGATATCTCATGCTCTGTATATTATCTGTGGGTTTCCTGCAAATGAAAAAAAAAATCGTTATTTTACAGAAAAGATCTTGTACACATTTCCCATAACTCTCCGTAAAATTAGAGGACCTACGTACAATCTCTTCATACTAGTTAATTTTTTCATACTTTAGTTAAAAGAAAAAAGAGAATACAAAAGAAAAGATTCATATTCGTTATGCAGATGTTTCATAAGTATAAAAAAGTTTTAATTGTTGACGTATTTAAATATAAAGTGAGATTAATCATAACTATTCGATTCACACACAACCTTCTCCTCGTTACGTGAGTTGTAAACGGTTTATTTCCTGAAATGTGAAATATGTTACTTATTCAGATTACAGTAATGAATAAGTGTTTTTAAGTGTTGCCAACTGCTACAGGTACCGCATACTACATTTTGTTGTTTGAAGGAATAGGTCTAGATAGCGTGGATATCATAACAGGCGTAGAATATTCTTTTTGGTGATACAGCGCCGAAGAAGAGCTCGCCACTATTCGTTCCCGAAACCCAGTAGCTATAGTAAATAAGGAGACTGAGTATTATGTATGCATGACGCTCATCTCCGTAGTTCGTCATTACAGATCGCGTTTCTCTATATTAACTGAAAATTTCCGTAAAATTTTCCGTTAGTATATGGAAATATGTTGATAGTGCATACTGTACTACTAATTCATTCTGGCATACCCGGGCTTTAAACCCGAAGCCCCATGGTTTGAGGCAACTTGACGTCCTCGGCCACGGACGCCACCACAGCAGCGGAATGAAGGCGTGGGAGGAAACGGGATAACCTTGAGAAAATTCCTATACTGACAACGTCCACCACTTTTTCCATTTAGGATTCCCCATGGTAAGAACACATTCTCGGCCTGTAACTGGGATCAAGATGAGTGTAAGGCTAAATCTATTAATTATTTTAACATACCGTGGTTCCTACATCAACACGAGAACAATACGAGCAGCTGCACTCTTTGCTCAAAAGTATAAATGGGTTTTAAAAAAATACAATGCTGAATAAACCACACTAATAGAATTTTAATAGATATTTTGATAAATGCGAATGGGTAAATCAAGCGAAAAAACACCATGAACACACATTTAACCAAAGTAATATATTTAAAGTATATGTATGTATATAAAGTGCATATTGTTCATACCAGTTAATATATTTTATCAGCACAAGTACCCTAATCTGTCCATAAAGAGAGCTTACTTTATTTATATGAATTCGTGGGATAAAGATGACTACAGTTTTATTATCTGTTTATGTAAGAAAGTTTTGCAGATGGTTGTATGTTCCTCAGTGAAGAATCTGAAAGAAATAGATGAATTACAGATCTTTATAAACCCTCAGTTTTATGTCTCTATGAACTAGCAGTTGGAGGACAACATACTAAGGAAAACCTTCATCATGTTCGTAAGGACGCGCGTTATTTATACTTTATTAGGGATCTCCTACCGTGCAGAGAGAACATGACCTCTCTGCACGGTAGGTCTACGTGCAACCAGCTGCGGCTGCGAAGGTCACCTGAATGACGACAATAATTAACGATATTTTAAGAATAACTGTAAGAGAGAAAAAAGTTCTTTGTGGGCTTTGGTATCGGCGATACAACAGGCGTCCATTAGCGGCTTACTGACGTCACGCGACGCGCAGTGCCGTACTTACGAGCCGTCCGGCTCCTTGCTTATCACGTGCGGCGTCGTCCGTACTTGTGGGTCGCCGCGGTGGTGTAGTGGTCAGACTACTCGCCCCCTCCCCAACATAGGCAAACCGGGCTCGATTACCCGCGAGGTGGCGCCCAGGTTTCCGCATATGGGAGTCGTGCCAGAAGATGCCGCTGGTCGGCGGGTTTTCTCGGGGATCTCCCGTTTCACCCCGCTCTTGCATTGCGGTGCTGATCCATGCTGGATTGGGAGAAGTGATGGGGCTGCGGCAGTGGAGGAATGAAAAACGAGGGAGAAAACAGGAGTACCTCGATAAATCACCTACACCAAGGCTCTGACTGCAAAAATCTTCATATGAGATACTCCGTACGAAAAATTGCGTAACCACTGAGACACAAACATAAAATACAGTAGGTATAGGCTGTTCACGGTAAAATAAGCACTTTTGAAAGCCCTGTTTAATATCTACTTATATACACGTTGTGCGTTCTTCCGCCTTATGTAAAATCAACATTGCCATGGGCCTCATCACTTTATTCATGCGTCGGTCAAGTGAAACAGTAAAATCATTTGAAAAATAAATAATGTGTAAATCTGCTCATTTTTATACTTCAATGTATTAAAAAATACAGAAAGCGTGATAAATTATTTCGGTTATCACAAATGATCACCTAACACTTTTTGTTCGATGTTAATATATGGAACTACTTTCCCCTCCATCGTTGCCAACTTTACTGGACTCATGTCACTCACTGCGCCCGTTAAAACATATGCTGGTAGGGGCAGTGCCTTTTTTTTTAAGTTTGATTTCTAAAGTAATCACTTTATCGTGAACAGACTTTAATACATTATAGTTGTTTTACGTTCATATCCTTATATCCTGTATCAGCACTGATCGACATGCTGTCCGAGCTTTCAGGAATTATATCCAACTGATTTTAAAGTGTGGACCAACGCCTGGCATTCTCTACCAATCACAGTGTTGTTTGTTCAGGGCCACATTCCAGCATGCATCGTCGACAGCTGTTTTGCCCATTTGATAAAGGACATATCTTCTGACTGTATTGTATTATAATGTGATTGCTTTTATTCCATATTCGTATTATCAGAAACCAAGTACACTGATCGCCACTATTCTAGAAAGAAAAGCTGCTTATGTCCAGGTGGAATCAAATTTCTACAAAACATACAAATAGGAGGAACAGCAGATTGAAGTTGTAGGAAAACACAAGACAAACAAGATTTGTCTGTATTAAATTTAGTTATTGTTAATTAATAGTTTCGAAACACAAATGAATATATTTGTCCGTTGAAGCAACAAGTGTTACTAAAGATAAATGCCACACTCTCATACACAGCCCAGAGAAAAATGAGCCTAGTTTTCTGCTGTGAATTCAGTACAGTACTAAAGACTTTCCTGGGAGAAAATTTTGAGCCTAGAGTAACAGGTCGAAATTCGAATTTAAGTGAAATAGTTGATAACTCTGTAACAAGTGGTTAAAGTATGCATGTTACTGACGACGTACACTATAGCAGTAAAGGTAATTCTAATAATGATTAAAGAAAAAAATTATAGAGTCCTAGACCAAACTTGCTACACGTGTTGCGTTTTTTAAACTCATGTCATACTCATAAGTTACAATTATGGACCCTTTTGCAAACTTATGTTACTGAGTATATAGTGTTGGATTTGGATCATCGGCTGGCCACGACGTAAATCATTAGGTCATTAGCATTCACATCATTCGCCATTTCAATCGAATCTCGAAATTCATCGAAGTTCTCCTCGCTTTTACACGCAGCTACCCAACATCGGTTCTTTCTCGGCAAAATTGTACGCTTGCTGTACCTGCTTCATCACAGCGAGTTCGCCAGTATTTAAAGTGAGGTAAAAATTATTTACGAAAAAAATAATAATAATAAGTGGTGGCCAGAAAACCACTGAAAACAAGGGACGATGTGCCATTTGTTATGTTGTGAAATAGATTGCCTCGTTCAACTCTCCATCCCTCATGCCGTGCTGAAAGCGACTACACAGCGCTAAATCACGAGGTCTTTAGATAAGTTGGTGGAGCAGTATGCCCACGCCACCTGCATGAAATTACGTTGAATTGTTTAACGTACGTCGGGCGTACCGCTACTTGCGCGGCAGCGACCATGCAGATCCAAGGGTGCTCCGGTGGCGCGTGAGCCCTTCATTGTTCGCCACCCGGCGCTGTTTTCACGGGTGTCTGCACCACGCCAACCCCTCCTGGAACTCCCTCTGCTCCTGGACCCGACCCCTGCAGCTGCTCGCTCTAGCGCAGAACATCAACATTTTATTCGACACGCCCCACTGGCTTTTGTTTGCAGCCGCCCGGGATACCTTGGACCTTACCTCGGGCCCCCTCGGATGTAGCTGCGCCGCCCCTCCCCCCCCCCCCGCCACCCCCATTCCCGGCGCGCACTGAATTTACAAACGAGTGAACCTAATTGCACGCCACGGCATCCGGAAATGTGTAAATACACAGCCCGCATCATTGTTCTGGAACTCATACAAAATGCATCGTTTTTATTTGCTAGGTGGATCGAGGGTGGAATGCGAACCATGAAAATTGGGAGGTAGTGATTCCAACGTTTATTTTTCGTATGTGAAATTAACTTCTCATTACTTTCGGTACGTTTGCTTCTGAGAGATGTATATATAGCAGGGAAAATCTCTGACACACTCAAAAGTATAAAAAGAAAACCTTTTTATAAATTAGCAAGATGTGGTCAAAGGCCTATTCTAATATCTGTAGAAACATCTTTTTAAAGACAATGAAGAATCAAAAGTTATTATTGGTGAATGTACTCTGGAGATAAATTCACCTGTACGAATGCCAGTCTGAATGAGTACATGGACTACAATACGTAGTTTGCATAACTGTTACTCATAGTCTCAGAAAAATTTCGAAAAGTTTTAAACGTGCAAATGCCATAAATATGCTTTACAAACATTCTGTTGTCAAGTCAAATATACAAGTCAACAAAAATGTGGTTAAACACGTTTTCAGCTTCTTTATTTGATAATCAAACAAAATTAATTTCTCCGATAACGCTATCTCAAGCAATATTTCACACTTGCTGATATATGCAGCAATACATGGTATATCGAAACAACACGAACGAGTTAAAACTACAGTCATATTACTACTAAGCAGAATTTGCAGCTTTTTCGAGTAAATAGGTGAGTTATAAATACGGAAACCAAAAACGCCTCTTCTTCACCGTTCAGGCCTACAAACGAGTCATATTTAAAAATGACTAGATAAAACTGAGACGCATTTGACTAAATAGCTATTTTTTTGTTTCGAAGTCGAAATTCCAAAAAAATGTGTAACTTTTCCAAAATTCTGTCAATTCCCGGGAATTTGCGAACTCCACAGAAAGCTCAGATGTATTTTACATTCGTGCGTACGTTACTTGGACAATGGGTTCATTAATGGTTCATTAAATGGAATATTCAGCGGGCAAAGCGTGCTACTACATCACTAGGTTCTGCTGAATAAACTGCTGCTAGCGACTAAACTATCTTTTAAAAAATATACTTGTTTGTTTAGTTTCTCCTGCGTAATTTTGTGAAACTTAAAGTGAATTTTTTTTTTTTTTTATATATAGAGAATTTATTCGCGTGTCTGAAGTATAATTCACCATTTTCCATGCGCCTTCATCCTGCTGTGTGAAAGTCTCATTCCCAGTAGTTCTGTAGGTAGTTTCATCAACAGCACATAGCTCACATACTTCTGAATTCATCTTTTCACTTCGTTTAGTGTGTCATTTGCTTGTAGTGGCTGAATTGCGTGAATCAAAAACCGCGGCAGCAGTGCTTTGTCAGCTGAATAATAACAAATATCATGTTCTCTCTTCCAGTCTCTTAGCACTTATCATGTGGTGAGTGTTGCGGACATTACTGTGTTGTGATTTTTCTTACGATGCTCCTGATTCCTTCCATATTTTCATTCCACTGATCCTGAATCTCAGATCTCAATTCACCTGACGCAATCTTCAGTCTGGACACATCTGTATGACGAACGTCTCCACTCCACTGGGTGTACGATACATCTAAGTTCACCCATGCTGAACATTCATTGAGTCAGTATGGTTGATTAGATCAAGAAAGAAAAGTTTACAAATACGATTAACTGATTTGTGAAGTTTTTAGGCGGCAACGAATCTCAGAGCAACACTCGTGTGCAGATGATTCTGAAAAACCAAACTTGAGGTAACTTAAGATAGAAAAGAGCCACCGCCTTGTCGCCAACAGGGCTGTTCTACACACGCACTCATCGAATACCTAATTGTATAGAAGCAAAACTTCGATGTCTAAACCGAACTTGAATAGCGCGCCTCGACCAAATGGCCTAACGCACTGGTAACAAGGCGCAGGGTGATAGCACCAATCAGCGACCCCCATCCCAGCCGTACATGGTGCGGTGCAGCCAATCACACGCAAGGCCCGTTCAACAGCAATGTGCAATCAGCCAGCCATCACACGTGCTTATTAAGATCTATTTTTTGTCCATTTAGTATGTTTCCGCCATATTTGAATTCAACGTTTTCACGGACTCAATCATCTCAGCAACATTGACCACAAAGATCAGCATCACTGAAATTATACGCGTCTGTGCACAGTCGAGTCCGTAGAGAGCGCGCATGCGTCTCTTGAAGCTAGCTATGGAGTCGCCAACTGTCACATTGTGACTGTAGGTTAGTTTAAACTGCAGTCAATCAGTATTACAGGTTACTTTAGTTTAGACTAGCTTAAACTATAAAAATACATGCTCATCCACTAGAATATGTTAGTTTAAGAGGTCCTTTTACGTTCAGATGCTACTTTAAAGATTGACGTGTGAAAAGGCATATGCGCAATAATGACGGGCCGTAACCATAATAGTCAAGGTCTACAGACACTCGTCTGAAATGCATTGCGTACAGTGTTCATCTCGTACATATCAACTTCTGGTATAATTTCCTGTGCTTGACTAAGCACTCTTGTCTTCAACTAACTAAATTATTTCCTCCCTTTGATTGCATGTAATTTATCGGGCAGAGTGAGTGGGATACACTACAAGAAATTATTTGTAAATTTACCATATCAGTGTATTATATATGTACAGTGGCAAAGCACGAATAGTAAAATATTTTCCCATACATGCATGGCAACGTTCCTACAGTTGTTCAGGAAAAAGTGAAATATGTAGGGAAGTCCCCAACTATGAACAGTAGCGATACTAAACATTCCCAATTTTTCAGCCTGATGTGTAGTACTATTACCATACACTGTGCAGGTTAAAGACTTCCATTACAGTTTAAGAAGTTTTCCAGAATTTTTTTTTCAGTGTAGCTACTCTCCATAAAGTTGGGTAATGTAGTCCTATTTGTACACGTCATTTTAAAGGCTAGGCGTCAAAATTTGTGGACCCTGAATTAATTTATTTATATTTCTGTTTGTTTCACGCACGTGAGCGTCAGAATAAACACTTCACGGGTTATTTTTATGTCTACACTGGTCCCACAGTTTCATTTGATCTACACATCAGTGACGTCATCAGGTTCATGGAAAAATTTACTTTACATTTGTCCGAAGGCTACACAATTGGAGGAGCAGTAAATGCCAAGCTGAGTCACCATCGAAACAGCCGTTAGACTGCTTCGCGGGCCTTCGCTCGCGATTCTGCGAGGTCTCAAACGCGCTCGCCGACCACAACGCAGCCTTCGTTCTTCGGCGTGTGACAAGCAGACTGTTCGGCGGTCACCTTGTTCCGCCGTGCCGCCGAGAGCCCTGGGCGAAGGGTAGTTGCCGTCGAAAGGACACGAACCGTCTAACAGAGGAGGACAGGAGGTACGCATCAAAGAGGTTCCTGCTGCGAACACCCGGTGTGTTTGGAGCGAGACGGCAAACGGCTAGACTGGGTTTAATTAAGAGATTCCATTCATTAGGAGCAGCGCCGGGAAACGAAAAGCGAATTTTCTGACGGACGGTGAAGCAACTTGGGAATTAAAATGAAGAGGAGGAGGTGGGGGAAAAAAAAGGAGGAAACAGTGGAGGAAACGAAGTGGGGAAAAGCGGTTATTTGCACGTCTCGTCAAAGAAGCCGAGAAGCTCCCTTTCGTAGTTACTCATTTTCAGCGAGGATGCCTCGCGTCTGGCCGCTTGATTGCAATCGCCTGCATTCTGCGAGAAAACTATTTTCTGGCTTTGCCGCTAGTAGGAGTAAGAAAAGACTGCTCTTCGTCGCGTAGGATACAGCGTTTGCAGCCATGATCATTGTCGCCACGTTCAGTGATCTTGCATAAAATTGTTCCTCACAAAAAAAAATAGACACCCAGGGCCGGCTTCAAAGTTCAAGGGCTGTAAATTGGGGAGGGGGGGCGCGAAAATTATATTATGTGGGGTGTTATGAAAAGTACTTGCGTTAGAACAATGCGAGTGTGTACATTAACTACTTAAACAAAGCTCTTCGATAAAACGAAGGTACATGGACCTACCTTCATCGTGCAACAAAGAAGGGTTGGCACTCCTGTTTGTGTAAACAAGTATGTCTGTCCGAGATTGTAAACATTTTTCTGTACCGCGTTGTACATGTCCTCGCATCAGAACTTATGTAGCACGATTTGTCAGTAATGCAACATTCAGTGCCATGTTAAAGAAGTGTCGCTTGAAACGGTTAAAATCAACACGAAATTAATTTACAGATCTCCATACTACACAATAAACCTATATCGTAAAGGACAGACAAACTAATTGATCTTCTAGTGTTATATTTGCTTTACATGACGCGGCCTTAGCATTTTTCAAACAGTTTGTAAATTTAAAAAAAATGTGTTCATGTAATTAAATGCTTACAAAGTTAGATTAATTGTTTTGAAGGGAGCTATGGACTGATTTTACAAAACTGGGGCAGCAGAGAATTGTTTCCGGAACCCGTCGAAATTTTAAAACTGGTTTTCACTTTGTCATGCCCACGCACGCGCTTCCGTTTACAAACCGCGCGAGCCCAAGACATTTATCGGGCACCTGTGAGGCGGAGCAAAACCAACCTGGACAAACACGAACGTTCGCGAACCGAATCGAACAACTGGCGGTATATGTGACCGCGCGCGCGTAGGGAACATTTCGTTCACCGCAGCGGAGAGAAACGCGGCATATTTATTCAGCGCGTTACGTCCCTCGGTCCGCAGCTTGTTTTTCCGAACCGTGGGGTTCGCGAACCGAATCGAACAACTGGCGGTATATGTGACCGCGCGCGCGTAGGGAACATTTCGTTCACCGCAGCGGAGAGAAACGCGGCATATTTATTCAGCGCGTTACGTCCCTCGGTCCGCAGCTTGTTTTTCCGAACCGTGGGGTTCGCGAACCGAATCGAACAACTGGCGGTATATGTGACCGCGCGCGCGTAGGGAACATTTCGTTCACCGCAGCGGAGAGAAACGCGGCATATTTATTCAGCGCGTTACGTCCCTCGGTCCGCAGCTTGTTTTTCCGAACCGTGGGGTTCGCGAACCGAATCGAACAACTGGCGGTATATGTGACCGCGCGCGCGTAGGGAACATTTCGTTCACCGCAGCGGAGAGAAACGCGGCATATTTATTCAGCGCGTTACGTCCCTCGGTCCGCAGCTTGTTTTTCCGAACCGTGGGGTTCGCGAACCGAATCGAACAACTGGCGGTATATGTGACCGCGCGCGCGTAGGGAACATTTCGTTCACCGCAGCGGAGAGAAACGCGGCATATTTATTCAGCGCGTTACGTCCCTCGGTCCGCAGCTTGTTTTTTCCGAACCGTGGGGTTCGCGAACCGAATCGAACAACTGGCGGTATATGTGACCGCGCGCGCGTAGGGAACATTTCGTTCACCGCAGCGGAGAGAAACGCGGCATATTTATTCAGCGCGTTACGTCCCTCGGTCCGCAGCTTGTTTTTCCGAACCGTGGGGTTCGCGAACCGAATCGAACAACTGGCGGTATATGTGACCGCGCGCGCGTAGGGAACATTTCGTTCACCGCAGCGGAGAGAAACGCGGCATATTTATTCAGCGCGTTACGTCCCTCGGTCCGCAGCTTGTTTTTCCGAACCGTGGGGTTCGCGAACCGAATCGAACAACTGGCGGTATATGTGACCGCGCGCGCGTAGGGAACATTTCGTTCACCGCAGCGGAGAGAAACGCGGCATATTTATTCAGCGCGTTACGTCCCTCGGTCCGCAGCTTGTTTTTCCGAACCGTGGGGTTCGCGAACCGAATCGAACAACTGGCGGTATATGTGACCGCGCGCGCGTAGGGAACATTTCGTTCACCGCAGCGGAGAGAAACGCGGCATATTTATTCAGCGCGTTACGTCCCTCGGTCCGCAGCTTGTTTTTCCGAACCGTGGGGTTTGGGGAAATGAAACATGTCTCCAATTAAATGGCATGTGTGAACAGCGCGGCGGCGTTTCCGAAACACGTGCAATAGTTATTTGTGAAATGAACTCGGGCAATATTGTGCGAGGATGTCGTTTTTTTTCCATGTTGTCGTATGATCGTAGCAGACAGAAGAAAGAGAATTGGGGAACTAGCAGACTAGTTTATGACGTAATTCTTACGCTTACAACGTTACAGTATAACATCACACGCTACTACAGTGCAACCCCTTCCTCTCGTCCTCTTTAAGGTTGAAGTAAAGCAACTGCCTATGGAGCACTGCACCTGACTGTACAATGTGAAGAAATCATAAAAGAGTAGTACAGACACCACAAAAATTGTCAGAAAAGTGCGAGTTATGCTCTATACGAAAGAATAATGTATATATTTTGCAGCATTATAAAATATTTTACTAAAATATACTTTTAAAAAAAGATATATTAAAGTAATTTATGTTTTTAACATAATTTAAGCACATTTTCATTCTGGATGCTTCAGAAAGAAGAATTCGCAAGGAAATCTTCGTCATGGAATATCGCCATAATGTTTACTATAATTGTAACTTGAATCGTAAACTGCGTTCAAAATACGTGATTATTATAAAGTATATTTAAACAGATTAGAATTTTATGCGAATACATTTATGTGAAACGGTGTTTAAACGCTTATCATTGCCAAAATATACACCTGAAAAAGAAGAGCAAAACCAACAGTGCACATAAATATATAAGATGATTAAATATAAAAGATGATTCCAGGATATGCTGAATATATGGGCTCTCTACATGACTAGTCTTTAAATGACCAATTCTGCTAATTATATTCACGTCTTTGTAAAAACGGTTGTATGAAAGTAGGCCTAAGGAATTAATAAAAGACAGGTTACATAAATCAAATAAAATAAGGTAGAAAATTAATGTATTGGATAAAAAATTACTGTATTTTATATTCAACACTGAATATTAGCAAGTAATTTATAAGTTGAATAAAATGAGACAAATAAAACTGATACAATTAAATAGACGCTCGTTCCTACTAAACTGAATACTGTTCAAACTTTAAAACTAGATTTTACCAATGACATGTCATATGTAACGTCCTCTGCCTCAGTAGGCTGTAAACATTTCATGGGGTATTTTTTTACTCCAAACTTTCCCGACTATCTCTCTTTGCATGGGGGATAAAAACGTATTATATTAATTTAATTACCATTTCAAATACCACTATCTTATGCTGACCTGACCATATCCATCGTTCTTTCAATTTCAGGTTCCTTTTTAAAACCAATTTTAAAAGCTGTTTATTGAAATATGTCATTGGTATTTTCTCCAGCGAAAACATATATTTTCTCTCACCGTATATTACATTGAAAGTTCAGCCTGACTATAGGTATTTTGCATGTGATGCTAAACATTTGCAGGATTTCTAAGGGCAAACCAGGTACGCCCATCACATGCTTCATCGCCTCTACGAGCAAGGCACAGAAATGGCGTGCAGTCCGTAACTCACATTTTCAGCGGGTAACCGAGTTATTTCATGGTGTAATAATAAAACAGTTTCCTCGATAACTTCAAAAATTCTGCACAGGTGTTTTAGTTTAATGGGGAGTGAACCCAGGGCCAGGCAACACTCTCCGGGTGACGGGCTTTCCAGCTGGGACCCGTAGGTTCCCGTCATCCCCGGACATGGTATGAAATGATACCCTAGGATGGAGCGGCGCTGGATGCAAGGGCGGGTAAAACGGGAGTACCCCAAGAAAACCCGCCGGCTAGCGGCATCGTCCAACACGATTTCCACATGCGATAATCCGGGAGTGAACCCGCCGGCGATCGACCCCGGATCGCCAAGGTGGGATACGAGCGTCCTAGCCACTGCGCCACTACTGACCCTGAGTGTTTCAGTAATTATACATGATTGCGAGTGGAATAATAGGACAACGTGAAACAACGCTAGCTTTTCAGACACGTTATTTTAGACGCGAAATATCACGCAAACGCATTAGGTACAATCCGCACTAGGATTTTTAAAATAATTCTTGCAGTTTAACCTTTATAAAAGTATTTTCTTGTGGAACAACTAGCCAGCATGTAAGAAAGAACAGCCCCGGCGAAAATATTAGCCGTATTCCGCGTAGCACTACAAAAATTATTAATTTCTTGTTATACACGCGCAAGACTTCTAAACAATGTAATTACATGAAAATGTATTCATAATTACACAGCATTTAAACGCGACTAAACTAATTTAAACTGTATAAGCCCTACTGAAGGGGCGAGAACCCCCAAGAGGCCCGCCTACCCGCGATTTCTACTTTGTGTCCGTCTTTGCCTAAAGCACGCGAACGATTCACTATTCTAAGCAGTGGGCGGCAGATAGTTTACTCCGAACGGCCGAAACAAAGATGAATCGGTAAACGCTGGCCTTATCACTCGTCACTGGCATACCCCAGGGAAAAAATAACACATTCTGTAACCAACCCCGTTCTGTTTCACAAAATAAAAAATCAAATTTAATGGCCAGGCTTAAAACCGCCAGCACACAGGTAGTAAAATATTTATCTAAGAAAATGTTTTTGAAGTATGAGAATATTACTACATGCACCTGTGACAGTATAACTACATGCTGTTCACGGTTAAACTAAGCACGGGTAAGCTTAGAGTATGGTCACATTTGATCGACCACTTCATTCTAAGACTCGCTCGTGAGATGGTTGGGATTGCTGCAATGAAGCAAACTGAGGGTATGGAATTCAATGAAATTCATCTGAGACGCAAGTCAGTAGTGACGTCTCTGGGTAGTGTAATGAGACCAGTGACAGTGCGTAATAAATCAGTCTGTATCAACCCCAACCAGCTTTTTCACTTCATTGTGTGCACCATGAGTACTGAAGAAAAACTGTCCGATATTTTAAAATTTGAACTTTCCGCATGCCACCCTTCCCTTTTTGTTGAAGGTCGAATGAGAAAGGGCACGCAATCACCCATTGTGCGACTTTTACCAACGACTCCGAACCAATAGTAAATTGTACATGAACATAAAGGATGTCCTATGTAGTCGACAGTGGACATCTCCATCGTGTTATATGGCAGCATTCAGCGACATTTAAAGAATATACCAGCAGTGTACAGCATTTGTTACTATAAACTACTGTCAAGCCCATGTCATATTTGATGGGTATGGTGGAGGACCGAGCACGAAAGACGAGGAACATTTACGTCGTTCAAGGAAGGCTCGCCATATAAATGTAGTGGTGGAAAATTCTGTGTACGTCACCCTCGGACAGGCTGAATTTCTCTCAAACAACAGCAACAAAATGCTAATCATCTCCTTTGTGAGCCATCATTTGGAGAATGCAGTGTGCAAGGTATTTCAGTCTCGTGCGGATGATGATGTGCTAATTGTGTTAACAGCTATTCCAGAAGCCGAAAACGGGCTTGCAGCAGTCCTGAACGGTGACTATACAGATTTGCTTGTTCTTCTCATCGCCCTTGCTCCATCGAACACATCCGTGAATGTGATTATGCCAGGAACGAAGACTGACAATATTCACTACAGTGGGGCTGCTCAAGAAAAAATAGAAGAAATTAAGGACTTCCTTCTAGCTTTGCACGCCTTTACAGGATGCGATGCAGTTTCCTCCACTTACCGAAAGACATGATCAAACCTTTCAAAAAAGTTCACACCGATAAGCAGCTCAGAGAAATTTTGCTCATTATCAACGGTACTCGAGCATCAGGCGATGCTGTGGAGCTTTCTTTCTCTCACTGTACGGGTCGAAAGGGAGTGGAAACTTAGACAGCTTACATCTCCATCCTTATGTGACGACAATAGCTTAGCAGCCTGTTCATGCTCTTCTTCCTCCAACGCCCACAGTTGCTCGTGAGCACTCCCTCCCAGTATTTCATCAGGTCCGGGAATCGCGTGGTGTTAAAATGGATCCAGTTTACTGGGGATCGAAGATAGTGAACGGTTGTCTCCGTCCCACACCAAGTTCGAAGAACGCTGCCCCAAAAAAACGTATTGCATTTTGTCTTCGCTACACAAACGACCGCGAAAGGAACTGCGAGTGTCACAGAAGCTCTTTAAAATGTTCGACAATGTGCATGTATTGCGCGGGGAGTGGCTGCGGCAACAGGGACGTAAAAGAGGATGAGGGCATGGATGGAGATTTGCATTTACCTGAACAGGAAGGTAGAGATCACGTTAAAAAAGAAACTCGCCAACATGTCGCTCAGCGTCCCCGACTTGTGCTGTGCGTAACAGTTATGGCGTTTTAAATCTCAGTGTGTTGTCTTAAGGGCGATACAGTGAAATAAAAACTTTCGGAACATTTCCCGTCCCATTACTGGAGGATTATTGTTTTTACCCAGAACTTTAGTTAAGAAACAGTTTAAACTGAAATCACTTACGAAATGTTTTGAGTCGTAGTTTCTTTTAAATTGTTTCAGCAATTGTGATGTGATTGAATACGAAGGGGCAGATTATGTAACTAAAAATCTTAACCTCTATTTCATACAAGAGAGCTGTTTCATCTGCCAGCCAGTGGGCTGCTCACATGTTAGTGCAACTCCACATCCGGAGATCTGTGAGCTAAACTTAAAAGAAAAAAAATAATTTGGCATTACTATGTTGTTTTACAGCTCCTAAAATTGTTGCGAGAATTTTTTAAGGTAAATATCAACATTCAACTGTCGTGTTGTATATGATATGTTCTGTACTGCCCCTGCCAACCGACCCTAAATGCCACGCCTACAAATAAGCTGTACTGTTAACCCAATAAATTGTAAAGTTCTAATATTTTATATTATTCCGATAAGCTTTTAAACGCTCTACAATATTTTGGAACGTGTTTCCATATTATAAACAATTTGAATTTAAATAGCTAAAATATTGCAATTTCACATTTAAAAAAATCGAAAACATTTTTCTCAGACCCACATAAACGGAATAAAAGTGCGTGGAAATATAACACACATATTCAGTGTGCAAGCAACTTCTATAAGAAACATGTTGAAAAAAAAAAAAAAATCAAACGTTAAAATATTTCGAGTGCTACATTTTTTCCCCCCTAAAAATAAGCAAAAATCAAACACGGCCGCTTTATTTTTCAAAATGGCAGAAAACCCGACGCGGGATTTTTTGGGACTTTTTTTGGGGGCGCTTAGGAGACGTGACCTAACACATTTGTGAAGGTTTCATGTTGTTTTTTTTTTATGCTTGGGTCAAAATCTAATTGCACTCTACGATACACTGGTACACGTTACAAGGGCGCCATCGCCGCTACATGCAGGGCTCTGAACTGGCGTGCAGTGTTCTTGTATTTCTACGTGTACCTATGGGGCTTTCAGTGGTGACGCTATCATTTGATTGTTGAAAAGTCTGAAGCAAAGTTCAATACAGGCTTCTATCGTAGTTTGGGTCGTGTCCGAGTTAGTATATTTTAAGATACGGCAGTTTGAATAAGCCGTTTTTAACAATATCGGAGGGTTCAAAAATAATATTTAAAGTATGCGTGTTAACTCTCACGTATCATTCCGTCATCTTCTGAGGCGTGGTGTCTTTTCGTAGGTACACACGGTTTCAAACACTTTGTAACGCAGTTGAAGCGCCAGCATGCGGACCTCTTTAAAGCAAGGTCTTGAGAGCTGATGAGGTAGGCGAGGTTTGAAGCAGCACCGGGTGGGAGATCCCTGAAAAATACCAGCTGACCGGTGGCATCGTCCGATACGATTCCCACATGCGAATGTCCGGGAGCAACCCCACCGGGAATCGAACCCGGTTAGCCTACGTGGAAGGCGAACAGACTGACCACCGCATGCCGCCTATAGCGGCCCCTAGTAGACTTAGTATAATAACAAGTGTTATATACAGAGTGATCACTAACTCTACCTACAAACTTTGTGTGATGATTCGTCGTGAAAAATGAAGGAATCACACCGAGAAAAATGCTTTGTTGAATCAGACAACATATTGTGCAACCAAATTATTTGTTTGTATACGAGCAATGAAGCATTTTGTTACTGAAACCAAATAACATCGTTGTTCTCATTCGGTTGCCCCAAACTGTAAGATTTGGTTGGTGCAATTAAAGATTTGTTTGGCTACACGTACATTATACAGTTTGGGCCGATATAAAAATTTTACGCGTTCGACCGAGTTTCAAATCAAATCATCTGAGTTCGAGCGCTACGCCTTAGTAATCTCAGCTATTGTGACAACAGATGACGGCGGAAAGCTTTTAAATAGATGTACTTCGAATATTGGGCGAGATTTACAAACAAATATTTGAAGTTTTACTACTTAACTTGTCAGTTTCTTGTTGTATTTTTAATTAATATATTTATAGGATTGTTAAGCATCAATAAATGCACTAACACGGCTACAATCTTTATTGTCATAAGAAATACAAACAGACTCTCGAGCTATATTTTCGAACGAAGGCAGTCAAATGAGTAGTCAAACAAATATATGCAGTTGATTAAACAAAACAATTACTTGAAAGTCTAATTTTTTCTTGCTCTAACACAGAGATTTTGTTTATTCAAACCTATATATCGTTAGATGAACAAAATTAGTTTTGTTGCTTTTCAAATTTTGTTTGCTCAACCACATATTTTGTTAGGACAATATATATATATATATATTGTATATGTATATATATATACAATATATATATATATATATTGGTTATATATATATATATATATTGGATTATATATATATATATATATATATATAATATATTGGTTATATATATATATATATATATATATATATATATATATATATATATATATATATATACGTGTGTGTGTGTGTGTGTGTGTGTGTGTGTGTGTGTGTGTGTGAACATTTTGCGTGGCAGGAAACATATAGCGCCCTTTTTTAAGTTGAATATTTACTTGAGAACCGTTCACGGGTTACACCAATGGAACGTTTCATGTTCCTTTACTGTACAAATGATGATTGCATCATAACAAACTATGAAAATACCCGGTTCACAAACTTCTGTTGCTTAATAACACGACATCCCTTAGTTTCCTAGTCATGTGACATACCAAATGTTCACAGATAGAAGATATTAAATCAGGCTAATACTATTTACAAATTTCGTATTTCATCTCGATTAGTGTTTGCCGTTTTGCAAAATAAATTATAATCGCGAATCTCTTCCTTAACGAACAAGTTGCTTTATAAGTCGTACAAAGTTTTACACCTCATATTCAACAACGGTTAATCTGACAAAGTCGATACCTGGAGTTCAGGCTCTACCTGTATACATTTGTTAATATTTTGGAACTTAACCAAATTAAAATTATTTTTAATTGCATTTCCCTTTAAAAAAAAATACAACCATTTTTTCACTGCGTTACTTCCGGCATTTACAAACATATTGAATAATCACTTGTACAATCTATACACCTGTTAAAATAACGACCCAGTATTTGAACGCACCGCATCTATCGTCCTACGTTCCACCAACCGTTGCTGTTCGATTCGCGGATCTCTCTCCACGACTGAAATATAGTCCCACGAGTTATCACCAAAGGCGTATCTAAAGTTCCAGCAAAGTTCTTTCGCGAGACCGTCAACAGCTTTTGCGAATAAGCTGGAAAACCTTCGAAGAGACGGTCTAAAACCCAGCAATTCACGCCCAAACGAGACTGGGTTTTATGGCTGGTACTCGTTCAGCAAGTCGCGTACATGGCCAATGGTTGGTACAGCAGGGATCTACTCTGTCCAATGTTTTTCCTCCGAGTCTTTATTCGCACGGCCATTCAGAAAAAAAAAATTGCATGGATTATTAGAAAAATTTATTGGTATTTTTACAACAATTTGAGCGCATTTTTGTTCCAAACACAAAATGACAAAAATATGAATTCGTATTATAGTGAAGTTCGAATAATATATTTTTTTTAAATTGTAAATGGCTGCCTATCATACGGTGGTTATTATATTCTCTTGTAAATGAATCCAGGCGAGGGCGGGCTGCGTTACGAAACGTAGAAATGTGTTCTTAACTGTTCGGAAATTAATTGCTGCTATATATTTTTTAAATCAGTTATATCTCAATAGATGTGAGTCGTTTTTACATATACAATAGTTCCAGTCTGTTTACATCGCAAAAAAATCACAAAAACTGATATTTCCGATAATTTCTTTAAATCACGTTCTTTTATGTTAAAAAAATTAATAATATTCCTATAATATGAATGTCGACTTTCATTTTACAAAATTGTTTCAACACATGTCATATACAAAACAAAGCATAAATATAAATTCCATTTGTAAAATTTTGCCATAATTTTTTTTCAATAATGTACAACCAAAATTATTTTGCTATGGGAACACAATAGTTTGTATGGGAAAATAGTAATGTTTACAGCATATGAAGCTTTTACAAAATTACTAACATACGTGATAAGGTAATTTTATTAATTTGGAACCTTTCGACTGGAATGACGAAGTTTTGTGTTGTCATCGAGGATCGTATTAAGGCAGATTGTAGGTATTGAGAAACTATGGCCTGGAAGGAACGACAGTAGTCTACTTAGTATAAAAACAGTCAATATGAATTATTCAGTAAAATTCGGCCCTTCGGAGATCTGAGACTGCGACTTTCAGCTGATAGCTTGGGATCGCTGCACCAGTGTGGACGGACGTACGGCAAGTGATCCTACACGGCAACCATAGCCGCTGTTCTAAGTGTCTTCCAGGGGCATCAGCTATATTCGGTACATGAAACGCTTCTGGAGGTGGCCGCCTCGTTGGAGGAATTTTGCACGTCTGAGGCGTAAAAGCGTGGGAGCTCTAGGGCCGACCGAGACATGCGCATCAACTCTCTCATCGCCTCTACACGCAAAGCACTGAACTGACGTGCAGCCTTGCCGTCGACAACGAGTCTCTATGAGACTTTCAGCGGAGACCCTATCATTTATGGCGTGATAATAAAAATTAATGTTTGATGCACGTTCCTATTCATTTTTTAATGTTTTGTACCGGAATTTTCGTACCTAAAAATTACAGTGAAAACACCCGTTTGAGCCATTTTCACTATCACAAAAACATGATTTACAGAGATAAGGAGAAACTGGAAAACATGTAAAGACCCGTAAAGTTTCTTAAATGTTATGCGTAAGCAGACCTCTTTCAGACGCGTTAGACGGTTTTTTTAATAAAATGTTTTCTACTGGAGCTCTGCACACCGTTCGGCATTCTGACTCGTGATTAAATGGCCCAAGAAGAATGAATTGATATACAGATGGCAGGTAAAACATAAAATCTAGAAGTCGATTATGAACTTATACTTGACCCACGTGCAGTTCACGCATTTAAAGTAACTTTTAATTTGCTTCACTTTTGTAGACAAATCCCATGCAAACATCATATATTCAGAGATTGATAACGTCATTAACATTTGAAAAAATTTCAGTATAATAAAAACGACCAATCAGTTGTATACTCGTAATTTTGTACACGATAAAACCGACTAATAAGTCAAAAGTTATTGGAAAATATGCATAGCCTTTATTTGCGTTCATTTTTAATTTACGTTTTATGATGTCGTGTATTACGTTTTCCATAATAATGTGATGTGGGGGACTGTGATATCACTACGAACTAGCCTATCAACGATATGTAAGTTTTCGAAATGTTACCCGTCTTCAAGTTCGTCGTGGAGTTACGGCGATGACCAAATATAGACATTAGTGCAAGGTCGCAGGAAGAGAGACGAGAAACTCGAATTTGTGCCCGGAGGCTGGTGGGGGGTGGGGGGGGGGCTGTTTGTTACTAGATAGTTTTGTTTAAAAGTTAAGTAATATTACTGCCTATGTAATATCATATGTAATTTTTAAGGGGATTCATTAGCATAATTCTATACACATCTCTTTAAAATGTTTCCAAGCTACTAGTAATTAACAATGACCATGTTTGTATTTGGTTGGAAAGTTTTGTATAAATGGGAAAAAATATTGCAAATTTTGGTATTTTCTTCACAAACCAAGCACTTTTCAAACAAATTTTTGTATTTGTGCTGTTTCCTGACGGTTGTATTGAGTAATTTTTTCTGCTATAGTCGGGAAGAAAGGAAACTACGCTGAATGGATGGAAATACGGAGTTCTCGTCACATGCTTCGGATTATATCCGTCTTGATAATTAACCTACTGTTGGGAAATTAAAAGGTGCGTATATTCTTTCAGGCTAAGTATGCACTATTTCTCAGTTCGCCCTCACGTAAAGTTGTATATTTTGTTCTACAATTTAATTTCAAATGTCGACGTACTATATAATAGTCACAATTTATTTCTCAATTTTATAGAAACGTCTCCCGTAAAGCAGTGCATGATAAGCAAACTTTGAAATTTCAACCTCCCTAATCCAAGTGAATGGGAATCGTATACCACAAATGATAGGCTACGTTGATACAGTAAGTTAATTTCTTTCATTCTTCTGAAATATGGATATTCTAAGTATATCAGTAAATAAAAACGAGAACTCTCCTGACGACCATATTGGTGTTTAAAAAAAATCGCACATTTCAATCAGGTGGATATGTTGCAGGTAACGTCTTGTAGAAAGTGTCTCCGTTTAGAGACGGAGCAAGTTGCTCAGCGAACCAATAACCACCCCAGCATTTGCCTGGAGTGATTCCAGGAAACCACGGAAAACCGAGATCGGGATGGCCTGACCGAACCTCGAACCCAGGTCCTCCTGAAAGGGAGTCCGAAAGTTTATCACTGCGCCACCTAACTGTCATTTTCGTTAAAGAACATCCAAATGTAAATTAGTGTAAGGTATTGTAGAGTTTTGGAACTATCGGCAGTAACCAATAACGAGATTCCTAACCTAAAAACAATTTTCTGCAATGGTTGAAAATAAGCCAATTACATTTGCCGTCGCCGGTTTTTAATTTATAAGTTAGAAATATTAAAGTCTTTAACCCATAACTTTCATCAACAAAATTTTGTCTTACTGTGTTGAAAAATCGAAGAGAATATGGGAGAGATCAATAAGTGTAGAAAAAATTTCCCTTTCAATACCTAAATCCACAGTTTCAAAACGTGTGTACTAATATCCAGACAGAAAGATATGACAAAAAAGCCTTCATAACTAGCGTTCCCATCATTCCTCTTGTTTCCTGATTCTCCAAAGCCACTTCAGAATCGAGATTGTCGCTTCTACACTTCTTGTTATCTCGCCAAACCCTCTTTAGATCTCCTCCATTCTCTATTCCCAGTGCCATGTGAAAATCATCCCCCCCTTTCATTTCAGGGCAGAAATCTTACGCTTTCCCCCCCAGGCGTTATAAGGGGGTGGGGGTAACAACCACCCCTTTCTCTTTTTATCCCGAGAGCCACTTTGAATTTTAATGCCGCGGTCTTCACTTTCTCTCTCGCTCTACTCCTCTCTCCCTCTCTCTCTCTCTCTCTCTCTCCTCTCTCTCTCTCTCTCTCTAACCCTTGACCTGTCTCCCTCCCCAAACCCGCCTGTGCCACAAAGCCCTCTCCACGGGTCGATGGCCAGCTCCTGCCAAGCCCAGCAACGTTTTACCGTCGACCGGAAAAGCTACGGTCTGTGACGAAACAATACACGCCGAATGAATTATACAAGTTCGCCGTGCAGCGCGCGCGGCAAAACCAAACACCTTCACCTCCTCCACCCCCTAAAACAGTTCGAAAGGAGAATTTCAATTTACAGCCAAAGCCACGGTAGTCTCGTTGTAATCATGCTGCGCGCGTTTCCGCCTCTTCTGTCCCCAGAACTTGCGAATAAATTATTTTCTTTCGCTCTGATTGAGGCGATGGGTTTTTTTTTTTCCCCGCCTATCCAAGACGTCCTTAACGGGTCAAGTCACGGGGCGTGAATTAGGGTCAAAATTAATGTAAGTTCGTTGATTTCTATGCCGCACCGACGTTAACTCCGGAAGTGATGGCCACGCAAAGAAAGGAAATAATGTAAGCCACGTTTTAGTACAGTGCCTGCAATTTAAAATTACAAATCCACGAGGCATGTCCACCACAAAAGCTCCCGTTTCACTATGATATCCCGCTTACCTTGAAAAAAAAAAAACTGTCTAATGATTTTTTAACACACGCCTCAGATAAATAAATAAATTTCGTGTGGGGAGTGCATATAGGGCGAGGCGACACCCTACTAATAAGGAACTTTCACGCTGGAAGCCTTAGACATTAGGGTGGACATCACTGGGGAATCATTTGGTTTTGAGTAGCTTAAAAAATATTTCTGAATTAGTCAATTTTGAGCCCCTCTCCCTTTTGGAGTTTGTGAGATTTGTTGATAAGGGACAGAGCAGTAACCTTGTTATAACGAATGTAAAGCTAATTCAGGGGATTGTCCCATGTTGTTATTGCATGGATCTGGAAGCGTTGCTCGAAGTATTGAAACAGTGGGAGAGTTGGGCT
Organism: Dryococelus australis; assembly: GCA_029891345.1. Lineage (NCBI taxonomy): Eukaryota > Metazoa > Arthropoda > Insecta > Phasmatodea > Phasmatidae > Dryococelus > Dryococelus australis. Next base: position 50,445,811 of record CM056997.1, on the reverse strand, counting down.
CAGTTAAAGGTTAGGTTGTGGAAAGTATTGTGTCCTAGAAGAGTAGATTAAGATTCGGTGCAAATGTATGGCTATAGATTTCAAAAGGATGGTAAAAAAAAAAGAGACATTTCATTCAAGAGGTATTGGAGTGTACTGCTACTTTGACTGTATCACTTAGCGATAAAGATATAATTGAGTTAGTGTTGGAAAACATGTCCCTTGCTATCAGGCAGCTATGCATCGTAACCTGCTACTCTTTGTGAACTCAAAATGTGGGGTGTTGAAGTTTACGTCACATGGCATTCGTCTAGCCAATATTTGTTTGAACAGCCGAGCGCAAGTGACGTTGAAAGGGATATTGGAAGTGATAGGATAGAAGAAAGGGTCGTCACTTGTTTTAACTGTGGCAAAACCTGTGCATTATGCTTCTCTTTGTAGGTTATCTCAACGAGATTAAACATATGTGCTTCAATTCTGGTAAAATTGGTTCTAGTAGTTTGTAACAGCCTTTTTTAGTGGGTCAGTTAGTAGTGGAGGCAATGTTAGACACTAGGGCGTTCTCCTGTTTGATTTTTTTTCTCATCCCTCCCAACTTGGGAAATTAGGGAGATGGATAATGCGGTTGACTAGATTTAGATTCAAAATACTTCATGTACACGGAAAAGAAAACTCGGTAACAGATGCATCGTCCAGAATGTACGATCCTTTAGAATTTGTAGTGCCTTCTGATATTGCTGAGGAACAAGAGACAGGAGAGCTGTGTAATATTTTGCACGTCACCCCTGAGCCGTTTGTGGATATTAGAAAGTGCTAGAAGGGGGACGATGAAGGAAAAGACATCTTAGAGCAGATTCGGAAAGGCAAGTTATCTAATTATAAAGAACTCTAGGGGATTATATATTACATTGGGGGATCGGGAAAGAAACAGGTGTGGCAACTAAAGTCATTAGACCGATGATTTTATGCTATTTCCAACAAACCCTCGTGGGGGGGGGGGGCATATGGGCAGATGGAAAAGGGAGTTTTAGGTTAGAAAATTTTTTTTTTTTTGGCCGGTCATACATGAAGATATAGTGGAATATTTTAAAGAACTGTCATTAGTGCCAGTGTTCTGGCAATCACAGAATTCCAAAGTAGGGCAGTATTCTGTGAAAAACCCTTGTTTGTTGATTTTAGTTGATGCTTCTCGACATTTGCTGTACTTTTGTTTTGTTTAGGCGTGAGATTTCACACACCTTACTGAGCATTTAGGAATTATAATCGTGTGTTTTAGATGGACTTTTTTGTAACACCCTTCTTGAGGTCTGGAAGGAAACCTATCAGACACTTTTGAAGACATATGAGAAAATGTCTGATAGATACAACAAGAACAGAATACCATATCAAATTAAAGTTGGAGATTTTTTCATTGTAGAATAATAATTACTCGAAGTAAAAAGTTGGATTATGTCTCAGCCAAGTTAGCATTACTCTATGATGGGCCGTACAAGGTTCAGAGTTTTCTCACCCCTGTGACTGTAACTCTGGTAGACCCCTCTAACAATTAGGTTGTACGAAAAGCGCATGTATCAGCTGTAAAATTGTATTCGGCTATGTCAGTCTGAGGCAATGAGATGTATGGTACCTGGACAGTTAGTTGGGGGATATCTGCATTCTAATGAGTAAATGTGTATCTCATGTCCCCATGTGATCGTAATTTGTTTCTCCTGGGGATTTATTTGTTATTGTTTGGGGAGGGCATTAGTTTGGGTTTTCTTTTGTCACTATTTTGGTGTTACTTGTGAGTGGATATTCTCCAATTGCACGAAGAGAAACAGCATTTTTCCATAAATTGAGATAAAGAAGGTTATTTTTAAGGGGGGAGTCCGTGACATACGGACGTCATATTGTTGGCTGTGAGGGGAACAACTGCCTATTCCGTTTTTCATGTGCTGCAGTTTGGGTGCGCGTGTTGATTACGTTGCCAGCACTTGCCTCACGGCATCGTTTGGCTGTCAACGTACCGAGTTCTTGTGCCGTCTGCAAGGTAGTTGCGGGGGTGCAAGGTAGTGTGACGTACGCTTGGTCAGCTGGCAAGTTGGGAGGTAACTTCCGCGGTGTGTAGGTCCATGATGGCTGTCTTAATTGCTGCGGTGTGCGGAGGAGTATAGGTATTTAGGTAGGTAGTTTGGCTTGACGTCTCTACGACAGCGAGGTTACTAGAGACGGTGCAAGTTGCATAGGGGCGAGAGATTGGGGAAGGAATCGGCCATGGCCTTGGTTAGGGACCCATCACAGCATTCGCCTGGAGCGATTTCGGAAAACCAGCAGGAGTAGGAGTAGTGCCTAAGCGTCTGTGGAAAGCAGATTATGGTTATCGAGTTTGAATCGCCGTGCTGTGAAAGGATACGTCCATTTTAAGCCGTCTGAAGAGACAAGTAAAGGAAAGTGACGGTGATGGGTGTACACGACATATTTGACAAACCAGGCGTATTAAAATAAACGCTCTTGTGTTGTACACAGTGAATTCACGGTCGCGCACTACAACCTGGTGCTTAATACAGTTCCCGCAAAGAGAAGTTCTTGTAATTCGTGAAAAGTCCCGACTCTTGTATTGAGTTGTGCTGGCATATACGCTTTAAGGAGTATGCACATATATATTCGGGGCTACGTTTGTATGGAAATTTGTTTACTGTTGAAGACCAGACCCACAATTTTATAGCTTTAATGATTCGCAGTTCTTTATAGGAAATAAGTAAAAAAATACAATTAATAAACAATTGAGCTCTTAAGGATGAATCAGTTATTTTTAATAATTACTCAAATGAACACGATGAACTGTAAACCCTGTTACATCAGTCGCGACACTAAATGGTGCAGAGCCGAGGTGTGAATTCATTGGCCGATGGCAAGCCAATAATAAACGTTGCAGAGTACAGTAGGCGTGTCCGGTGTATCCAAGACCAATGGGACATTGGTAAGGGGATATACAGATACCAACGAAACTGTTATTGCTGTGGTGAACAACATAGGCAACTCACTTTAACTTGATCTTCAAATGCAAGAAATATGTACCTTCTTCAAAGGGTTAACGATGAGTATTTCAGATTTAATGTCTGTTAAATCTGAACTGGTAAACTGTAAAATCCCTCAATGTGTCTCACTCCGCGGCAGAAGCGCCTACAGTTAAATATTCCTTGTATGTGGCGTGACCTTATGTGGTACGCCGCAGATTTCTTCGATGCTTGGATGAGTTTAGTGCGCCTAAAAAATGGGTTTAGTGCGTAGTGTTTTCACGAAGAATTGTGCAGCGCCTCGCTTGGAATTGTTAAGCGACTGAAGTTCGCCCTGCAACGGTTTAGCCTATAGCACGGTTTAATTAATTAGGTTAGTCTTCCCTTCGCTTCATTAGAGAAGGTAACATCTTTATTTTTTATTTTTTTTTTGGGAGCTGCTAGCAGTACGCCGCGGAATATTCAGCTGTTCTTCAAATGAATAGTAAAGTTTTAAATTCCTCTAGTAACATCGTTATAGGAATTCTTAACTTTCTTCCTACTGAAGCTTCAGCACTGGTGCTGTGAACTGCGTCTAAGTAGGAGAATATTGCACGAGATATAAATTAACCTTATGCCAGCGTTTTTTGATATATTGCTTTTAGTAGACGCAAAAGATTTATCACTGATTAAGCGTTCTTTTTGTATTACTAGGTTGATATCGTTCCTTATTATATTCCTACCAAGTCATTGAGTAGATGTATTGTGAGGCTGTTGACCCAAATGTTATATTAGTGTAAATTAGCTGAGTCTGGGTCAACCAATATTTCATGTATAAATAAATTTTTAATGGTACATTATCTTTCTAGCAATCACTGGGATTATTAGTAGATTACCTTTAGTATCAGTATTTCTACAGCATAGTTCTAAATATTATTAGTTATTTTTTAAACTATTAATTGTAATGGAACAGTTTAATTTGCATTGAATGGTGGCAACGTATAACACTATTATTTTGCATATGTACTCCAGTGTTACCTATTTTTGGAAAATATTCTAAAAAGGAAATAAATTTTTTTGGTAAGTTCTAATTGTTGCCTTGTTAGTACATATCAGTTAGTGCATGTCTCCGTTGCAAAGTCTGTAACGCACCTTTTGGCAACTTAGCATCATATGCCATCATTCTTAGCAGTTTAGTTTCAAATTAGGATGGTACTACTGACGCTCGTCTACTAACATATCCTATCATATTTACCACGCATTGTTACAAATATTCTTAAATAAAATTAAAATTTAAAAACGGGATGCGTTCTATTCAAATCGTTAGTTTGCGAAAATTGACGTTTAATGCTAAACATAAATACGCAATTTCGAGCTCTCTCAAACATATATGCCGTTTGAATTTTAATTTTGGGAGATATTCCAAGTAGTTTTATGGCTATAGTCTTTCGGGCATTGAGTGAGAGGCATGGAAAGTTTTTAAATAGCAATAAAAATTAAAGGTTTTAATAATAAATTAATGGCACCAGGTTACAAGTAAGTCAAGACATATTTAAATCACTAACTTTGATGCGCATATCTCAAGACCCCGATGTTAAGAGCCGTCGAAATCCCTTCACACTCTATAATGTGCAACGAACTGACGTAATTCCAATCGTATCGGAATGCTCTCGGTTTGTACCACTGTGTCCTTTTCCTCCCGTGCATATGCTACACCTGTTTTATTCTACTTACTTATCTTCAACGGTAGGCATCTAACTCTGCTACAAATTTTATTCTGCACGTATGACGTTTAGTACAAGTACCATAATATCAAATGGCACACCAATTAGTTTTCCTGCAATAATTAATTTCAATAGGGGCCAACTGCACACCGTATTTGAGAAGTTGAAGAGAAACATTTTCTAATCCACTTTTGAGAATGGTGTCTCGCCATTTGTATTTTATTTGGTATATACACATATATGTGTATTCTTTACAATGCATCCAATCATGACCACGCTAGTTTAAGTCTGTGAGGTTGTAATTCACTGAATAATTATGACACATCAATTAATGTTGAAAAGGTTAGTATTTCAGCAATATTTAAAACCAGGCTTAGAATTAAATTAAAAATAAATTACAATAAGCAATGCAATACGCTTAGCAAAACACACCAACTCTTTAATTTAGAACGTAACTAATTACTGACGCAAAATAAGTTCGTTATTTAAAACGGCAAGTAAATCAGCACGAAAATAGTTTAGGAATTCACGGCTATATTTCTTTCATAATTAAGACGCTGAAACTACGTACCTGATGTATAAGTATTGAAATCTTCTGGTCTTAATAATTAACCATACATTTTAAATAAGTAAACGCGTGTAAAATTTAGAAAACACAAGAGTTCAGTCACATGTAAAATAGATGGTGACATTGGAAATTATCTCTGCTCCAATATGATAATTCGGCAAGTGCTTGAAGCTTTTTTATTTAATAAACAATAAAATGCGTACCGTAAAACAGGAGCGTTCAATAATTTATGCAGAATGAAATGCCTTCGGATATAGTGTACACTCATCCACCCATAACAGCTTGAGTAGCTACAGCCCATCAATTAATGAGAATTATTATTAGCTGGTAAATTACAGGTTAAAACATTTCTAACGAAAAGACCTTTTAATGTTTGCATTAAACTTTACTTATATGGTTTTAGTTACTTACCTCCATGTTTGCATTTCCCAGTATTATATAGAAACTGCATAATAAATGGATTTAAACATTTTTTTTAAACTGTTCCTTTTTATGCCTAAAACTGAGAAAATTGACAATTTAAAGAAATTAGATGTATTTATTTACTCATACGGAACTTACATGTCCCTACGTCCAATTTATGCTTTGATTGTTGTGATGTGGGATGAAATTTATGTTATTAAAAATATTTTTTAATGCATGCACTTAGCCTAAAATAAAACTTGAATGTAGTGAATGTGTACTTTAGAATTTTATTGCAGAAATTAACTGTAGTTATTGGGAACAACAGTGAAAATTATTTAATTCTTTGCATAATTTATTACCAGTGTATTCTTTCTGCAATTTTACTCCCCAATAACAAAATTATAGCATATATACACATTACAATTCCGAAACATGCTGAAGTCCCGTTTTAAATAGTTACTTGATCTCACTAAAAGCTAATGTTTGTATGTATAAAATTCAAAAAACCAATATACGGTCAACATTTTTTTAGGAAAACTGGCGATTATATGGACTATGGCACTTAATTTTCCCTAAACATGAATTTCAACGATGGCTTCATGTTTTGTCTGCATAAATAAAAAATCATCATGAGTGTACAAATGTTGTTGGTTAGTATTTCCGAGTTTTGTTAAACATTGTCTTATTATAATTGCAGCTAGTGAATTTTCAAATAACAATCTCTCATAAAATTTCTAAATTAGCGAAGAATACTTGATTTTCTAGGTTTGACAAGAATTTACGATCGTTTTTTATCTTGTTAAAAAAATAATTGTGAAACCTTTCGTGGCATATAAAATCTAAAAAATATTCATTATTAACTCTCCCTTTTCAAATCTGGTCGCATGGATGTTACTTTAAATCCGATGTAGTTAAAACATTTACTGTGAATAATTCTTCTGGTTTTATTGAAGAAAATATTTAACCTTTAAGACTAAAACACCTGAATGAAAATAAAAATATTCTTATTCAAACTGGATTTCATAAAAGTAACCCACAATATTAGTATTCCAAAATAACAAATTATTAATGAGGTTAAATTTTAGAAATAAAAGCAAATAACTAGCGGTATAACACATAGTTCGAAATATAGAAGTATGCTAAAAACTTTTGGTTTTATTCTGAATCACTTAGTTTCGTCATTCAAGGCGCAATCTTCCGTTCCCTCCTCTCTACACGATTTGCGCCGCTCATGAACAAATTGTGGACACATTAAAAGCCCTTTCATTCCGCTTTTTAACCTTATCCGAGTCTCCTACCATGCCCGGATTATATAATAATTTAATTAACAGTGAGAAAGTGGACAATACGAGGGTTTTGGGATAGTGAAAGGAAGAGGAGATGGAGCAGCCAGAAAGGAATGTTTTTTTTTAAAAGGTTTTCGCTTCTTTTGTTCGAATTCTAAAAGGGGACCTTTAGTCTACAAGTACTGTACACCTACTACAACTTCAAACCACATTCGATTAATGCTTCCGTGGAAGACTTGCCCATCTCCCCCCCTCACCACTCTTTTTTTCCCCGCCCATTTCCCTTTCTTTAGACGTCAAATTTCTCTTCTCTCGTTTTCTTCTTTTTTACCTCTGGCTTTTCTGTCTTTCACGGAGAAGTTTTATGGAGTCCATTTCGTGTACTTCGAAGTTGTTTTTCAACTTTTAATATTTATAAAGTTTGCTCGTCGTGGCTGTGCTGAAAAAAATGTTGGGCTTGAAATAACTCGGAGGAGGGGGATGAACGTAGAGGGGTAGTTGTGCGGATAAGGAGTGGGAGGGGTTATTGATCAATCACATACAAGGTGGCTTGGTGAGGATCACGGGACCAGCTTTGGTTACAAAAAAAAATTGGTTAGTACTTGCTCGACCTGACAAGTACCAAAGTGTGCCAAAAGAAAACCTCCCTGTAGTAAAACGTGTCATAAAATGCGTACCCAATGAATAATCGATGTTTAACATTTCCGCGAAACACTGTACTGTAAGTAAATAAGGCAATCTGAGTAATTATCTCAAAATAATTTTTCCTTCAATTTTACAGAGTTTGGTTAAATTCTACATTGTAATTTGCTGTTTTGAGTCATTTACGTTAGTAACCGGACTTATTAAAATATGCTAAATGTATTAAAACAGATTATTAACCCACCTTTGTTAGGTAATCGTATAAATTCCAGTATTTTTATGATTGTTTTTCGTGGCTTTGAAGAATATAACGGCGTACTTGAAACTCAATATAGGTAATTATGTGAGCTTAGAACAAGTTCCTACCATACGAGTTCGTGCGAAGTCCATAGTATAAGATCTGGAAAATACGCCAAAAATTTTAATCGGTTTCTTTGAAACTAACAATTTTCAATTAATGTCATCAAAATGTTAAAACTTTACATTTCATAACAACAGGAGAAATTAAATTTTCATCATTAAAGTAAGCCTAAATCGGTCCAAATGTTTATACTTTAGGAAAAGGTATCATGCAAGTTTCGTTGAATCACATAGATAAAATAAATGCGGAGGACTTATCAATTGTTTAAGAATTTTCCAAATGAATCATTCTTTATTAAGGCCAGCAGCATGCTTCGGGTCATTGCCACGCCGAAAGTTGTAAGTATTATTTTACATACATTAAGACAGTTATTTTGTCATATTTACTGAATTTGCAGCTCTACATCCCAAATATTTCGCGAAACGTTTATAAGTTTTAAACCTAAAAAGTATGCTCCATCAACTATTGATGTAATGAATAAATAAACCCCGACAAAATATATTAAGTATGTAACTCAAATTCTGTCCTAGATTTTCCGTTGTGACTCGCGCAGTGCCGGAACTCAGCATACCGGTAGCCCTTTACGAAAAGTAGATATAAGGCATCGACGGTAAAGCGAGCACTTTCCAACGTCGTACTTAAAAAGTTCCCTTAGTCTCGTTTTTATGCTTTTGCCGATTGTTAGTACAAAAATGCCATGCGTCTGTCTAATAAACGCAGTGTGTTATTCGCAATCGCCGAATTTGCCCATTCCCGAAATTTTCACCCGCAACGTGGCGTGGAACGCGTTCTGTGTAATTATTTTTCGGTTATTGCGCATTTAAAATCACCTACTACGTGTCAGGGCAATTGCACTCTGCTCAATAGCAGAAACAATTTGTCTTTTCCGCTTTGCTGCCACTATAAAAAATTACCAGCAACACGATGTATTTTGGTTGTACCCACAACGCGTTGTGCTGACTGTAGTTTCCTAAACGAGGTAATGTTTTTGACTAATGAAGGCGAACCCAACCCAAGCATACCCAACCTAAAACTAATTGCCAAAACCCGTATAGGGTACTCTCATATGCGCAGTGACCGAAATAATTGAGCAGAACGTATTGCGGAAGTTTATCATCATATATGTCCCGATACCCCCCCCCCCCTTTTATCATTCGCCGTGGCTATGCCCTCGATTCTCGGTAAAGCTAGAACTTTTTAAATTTAATTTTTGGATATATATATGTATGTGTATATATATATATATATATATATATATATATATATATATATATATATATTCCTCCCCTGAAATGGAGAAAAAAAAGTATCCAAAAATTTAATTCCAAAAAGTTACAATTTAATTTATGTTTTTAAATAAGAAATGTGTAACATGAAATATGTTTATAGCATTTTGTGGATCCATCTCTGTATATTAGCCAATTGAGTGTATAATAAGTAATTTTTGAGGTAATAATTATTAATATTATAGATTTCAAATTTTTTTCCGAAAATATTAATTTGTACCTCCTCCTCCCGCCCCTCCTACTCCCGGCCTTTACCATGGTAAATTCCTGGCTACGCCCTTGCCGTGAACAGCGGCGTATAAAGAGCATCGAGCACGGGTTCGGAACCCGGAACACCCCGCGGCTCAGGCTTGCGCTCCCAGCTCCGCACGGAGGTCGTGTGAGCCCCACGTGAGTTATTAATGCGACGGCGGCAGGGCGCGGCGAGGAGCGGCCAGCTTGAAATCTGGTAAAATGGCGGCGCGAAACACCCACGCGCGCGCTCTGGGGGCCCACCATTGTTCTGAATAAGTTATCAGACCCCCGCACCCCTTCGGAGCCTCGTAAACTGTCGAAAAGATGACGGGGTGTGGGGACACACGCTGGCGCGTGTGCGTGCGGCGGGCGACAGCTGCCCGGGTACCCACGCGGGCAGGCTCGCGAGACTCGCGTATGCACCCTCCGCGTAGAGCTCCCCATCCCCCGGGTCTCCCGTCGCCGTCGGCTGAATATTCATCAGGCCTCCCCCGGGCGTCGATACCACAGGCAGGTCGGCCGGCGACGTCCGGTAGCCTCCCACCCCCCCACCCCTCCACAAACACGACTCTTTCGCGATCAAGCGCTGCCGTTAAAGAGGAAACCACACACACAAAAAAAAAAAATATATATATATATATACTGCAGTCTGCTCGCGGTTCCTTCACGCTTTTCTAATCAAATCTTTGGGGGGAAAACAATAACCACACGTATGATGTGCTTTGTTGCATCTAATTATGAAGCGTCATGATTCCATCGGATCGTTCTAATCATAATAAGCGAGGCATACGATGCGAGAATGAAAACTTGTAAAAGGCTGTTCACGATAAAGTGAGCACTTTTGAAATCAACCTTAGAAAGTTGTCGCTGCCCCTACCTGCATTTATTTTAACGGGCGCAGTGAGTGACACGCGTCTGGTAAAGTTGATAACGATGGATTGTAAGTTATCCTATTTGTTAACGTTGAATAAAAAGTGTCAGGTTATAATTTAAACTATATATTTCGCTTTCTGTTTTTTTTTTTTTTTTTTTTAACGCCTCGGTGTGTAAAAATTTGCATATTTATAAAATGTTTACTTTTCTAATAATTTCACAGTTTCACTTGACCGACGCATGAATAAAGTGATGAACCCCATGGCAACTTTAATTTTACATAAGGCGGAGGAATACACAAGGTGCATTCAAGTAGATCTGAAGCAGGGCTTTCAAAAGTACTCATTTTACCGTGAACAGCCGATAGCTGTATTCAGTTAAGCACTGGCCGATACCAAAAATGCAGAAAGTAGGAATAATAACTGCATAACAATTTGATTATATTTCAATGTTAGTGAAGGGAGGTAGGATGGGGTTGGGGGGTAGGGGTGCAGCAGGACGCCTAAATGTTGTTCGCTTACACTTGTAATATGCCAAGGACCGGTTTTGGTTGTTCATTGTCTGATGCTCCAGTTTTATCCCAGAGCAGGTACCACGAAATTCTGACGTATTTCACTTGCGTTAGATGTTGGCACAAATTCGTCCGCAAGTCGCACCTAACAAGCAGCGAACCCATTGGAAATGAAAACAAAATGTACAATTGTTTGAAGTCTTAGCTTGTCCTCATCTGAATTCGCAAAATTTTCTGGTTTATAGCAATACTATAGCGATGGACTACTGTGTTGTAGTTGAAGCTATATTGCTGATGATCACCATGTTGTGATTCCCAAAGTATTGATAATATGATCGCGTGTTTATATATCAACTACTCGTGAATTGCGGCAGTGATTCATTGAATAAGGTTATGCGATAGCTGAATTATTAAGCAAAACTTTAATATGTTATAAAAAAAATTGTAGCAATATCTAAAGCTTCGCAACTAAAAATATTGAAGTTTTGGGCGCCACAAAGTGACAACTGTGATGGAACAGGTCTCACCGTTTCCCCTCAGTACGTGACTATATAGAAGGCCGTCCAATGATAGCAACTTAACGTAAGCTGTAGCTACTTTGTCCGTTCCACGGTGCAGCAGAAATAAACATTTCCGGCGACAATGTCAAACCCATTGGCTGTGGCTAGTCACTTCACAATGTAATTACTGCAGATAATACATCCAACTGTGTTTTTAATTATTGTTGTCAAACGTAGTAATTAAAATTATTAGGGGCGTCCTTTGATGCTCTGTAGCATTGAAATACTCTTTGCCCAAGCAAGATCATGTTCGTTTGAAGTTCTGAAATTTTTTTTTTTGGTTTTATTTTGGGGTAAATTCGCATCAAGTTACCAGTGTTGTGGTTGATGGTAGATGCGGCGGGTCGGACTGGATTATTGCCTCATAGCAAAAATATGAAATTTTATCATATATTATTTTTAATTGTCAAGGTAAGGGATCACCAACATAAAAGTATAAAAAATAATCATTACATTTACAATGTGAAGACTATGGTTAAGTGGCTCTGATAGCTGGTTGCTCATGAGGTACGTACGTACGTACGTACGTACGTACGTATGTATGTATGTATGTATGTATGTGTTAGTGGCTGGCAATTGGCATCATAAAAAATAGTGCAAGCCGGTGGTGCAATTAAGTCTACTACCTTGGAAACGACAAAGTATAGATAAAGGCCGTTCACGATAAAGTGAGCACTTTTGAAACCAACCTTTGAAAAAAGTCACTGCCCCTATAGGCCGTTCACAGTAAAGTGAGCACTTTTTGTAGCTGTTTCATCAGACTTAATAACCAATAAATGCAATTCATTATGGCCTCGGACTTATTATTTTGGGTATGGCGAATGAATACAACTGTGTTTATTATTCACGTGGCAGGGTTTGCATTCACAATTGGTGGATGGATATAAATAGGTTGAAAGAAAAAGTAACTAGGGCTTCAAAAGTGCTCACTTTACCGAGAACGGCCTATACCTGCATATATATTAACGTGCGCGCTGAGTGACATGCGTCTAGAGAAGTTGGTAACGATGGATGGAGAAGTAGTTCCATATCGTAACGTAGAATAAAAAGTGTCGTAACCATTTGTGATGACTTAAATTATTTCTTCCACTTTCTGTTTTTTTTTATTCATCGAAGTTTCAAAAATGAGCAGATTTTTTAAATATTTATTTTTCCAATAATTACACAATTTCACTTGATCGACGCATGAATAAAGTGATGAGGTCCATGGCAATGTTAAATTTACATAAGACGGCTGAATACACAGCGTGCATACAAGTAGATCTTAAGTAAGGCTTTTTTGTGTGTTCATTTTACCGTGAACAGCCTATATCGATCGTTATTCTCTCCTTCCCTGACGCATAATTTTGGCGCGTATATTTTGACTCTTTCAGGAAAAAAAGGAGCGACGGCTGTCAATCTGTGACGCCTTAATAAAAATGTTAAGCGCCCACTGTCACGCCAGGTGGTTAGGAAGTAGCATACGGTGACCTTCAAAGAGTTTTTACGTGCACTCGATCTAGCATAATTCCTCGCAAATCAAATCTGGCAAAGGCGATGTGACCAAATGAATTGAACAGCAGTTTACACTACTTGTCTATCTAATTTCTTTTAAGGAAAATGCGCAAGCGAGCTGTAAATATGCGTTGAAACAACTAACCAAGATTATTTTTTAATCCTTCATATAATAGAACAAAATTATAACATGAGCTACCCTAGCTAAATGACGGTTTATGATGAAAAAATTGTTGTCTTCCTAGAGTAATGTCCATTTACTGAGACACAGGAGTTCTCTACATTTCTTGGCTCGCCTAACGATGGTGCCACCGAATGAATAGAAGATCTTCTTTGATAGGCTGTATAAATGTGGGTGTTATGTATTGCTCTGTGTAGCAAATATTTTCGCCTCCATGGAATTCCCCGTGAATCAAATAACTGGGATAATGCATATAATAATGGCATATCCACTTTTATAACCCCTTGTAGGAGATAAAACGCCTCTTCCCCCTCTCAGACTGAGGCTTGTAAACGATGGACAGCAAAACTAAATTGTTATGTACACGTTCCACAACACCATTCAGCTTTATGACAAAGTATCATTAAATTAAAGGAAGTAAATTTCCATAGTTTTAAATAATCATAATTAAAACCATTATGTCTATTCTTTTTTTTTAACACGCAATTATTAAAACTAACTATAACATGGCCTAAAATATGCACATATATAACAAGTATTGCTACTGGACTGCGGAACGCAGTTAAATATGCTTGTCAGCAAAATGTCGGATGCATTAAAGAAATAGTTATAATATAAGAACGAAATTCAATTCTTATTTTGAAATGGAAGATGAATGAAATAAATATGTTAAGTACTCCCGGGTCAACCCGACGTTAGGTGGGTTAATAGACCCTGTTTTCCTGTTTTTCCTAATTAACAGTATATTGTACTGGAATAGCCATTTATACACGTGTACCAGTAACGTGATTGGAAGTACACTAACGTTTGTGGAAATTGCAATACCAAGGATACAATGTGATTGAAATTAACTTTATACTTCTGATTAAGTACAAAATAATACACAATTGTGTAGAATTACATAACTCTACATGATCTCTGTCCTTGAGAATTCTGTAAGGCGTGGAGCCCCCACATGTTGCATTCAGAGCCCCTAAACGCCGTAGCATGGAATCAAAGAGGACCTGGATATTCCTGGGGAATCTCCCTCCACGCTGTTTGTATGTGAGCCCACAAAGCATCAACAGTGGCTGCTGGAAGACCGTGACGAACAAGTCGCTGACCAACCATATCCCAGACATGTTCGATGGGCAACATGTCAGGCGAACGTGCAGGCCAGGGAAAGCAGTGGTATACATCATTCAGTGAAGAAGGCATGCACATTCCTCGTCACATGTGGCCGTGCATTGCCCTGCTGATATATGGCATGTGGAGTCGCCTGAAGGGTGGGCAGTACCTTGGGCTCTAAAACCTCAATGATGTAGCGGTTGCTATTCAGATTCCCTTCAATACACAGGAGTCGAGATAGGATGTTATATCCAATGGCACTCCACGCCATCAAACTTGACGTTTGTACGCTATGCTAATCCACAATGCAGGCTGCCAGGTTGCGGTCACCACTGTAGTGTCTAACAAGTATGCGGCGATCACTGTAGGACAGGTTCAAGCGGGACTTGATTGAAAACAGTACATTTTACCACTCAGCTCGCCAGCGACGGCGCTCACCTGCCCATTGCATCCTGAGGCGTTTGTGATATCTATACAATGGTATCCGACGCAATGGCATGCGTGCCACCAGTCCAACCCGTAGCAAGCGGCGTCGAACCGTCGACGCAGACAGATCCACACTCGTTGCAGTGCTCCAGTGTCGAGCCAACACCGTGGACCAGACTGTACGGTCAGTTACGGTCATACGGACAAGATCGTAGTCATGTCCTGCTGTGGTCACAAGGCGTGGTCCAGTGCTCTCTCGTCGCTGCGTACGACCCTCTATCCACTGGATCCGCACACGAATCACTGTCGTAACAACACGCCCTGTACCAGACGAAATGTCACGGTATGACCAATCCGTTTCCCGGAGATTGATAAATCTGCTCCATTCGAACTTATTAAAATCATTATAATGCGCCCTTTGACGTCGACGAGGCGTACTGATACTTTCTTTCACTTCGTTTGACGGCTCTTCATTGACTGAGCTCGGCGTAACACTGACCTTACGGTTACACTCGAGAGGGCGCTGCTGGGCCTACGTGTACGCCATCTCTCTGAAATCGTAATTACTTATTTCTGGTACACTGTTCTACACATATTCTGAGTTCGGATTCATTCAGGTCATTCTTTCTGGGTGTTGCAGTTTTCACAAAAACCAGTGTATTTACCTAAAGTAAAATCACATGTACATGTCCAGAATAAATCACATTATGAGCACAGCAGTTTATGTTGCTTAATCTTAGTATATATTTTTCACCTTGAAGATTTTCTGAGCCTGCCAGTGTTTGCAATGGCGTATGTCCACAATTGTTGACGTTATCAATTACCTTCATTGCGAGAATCATTCAGACAGCAGTAACATTGCTTGCACTTTCAATGCAATATCGTTTTTCATGAGCTTATTACTTAGTGTAAGCACTGAAGTTATAATTACAAAGGGAAACACCATCGCATCTTCTACAAATACATGTTTTATATTAAATTTTTATAAATAATAATGTCAGCAGCAACATTTTACTTTTTATTTTCTGACTGTCGAAATTGCATAAACACAGAGGCAGCTTAGTTTACAGACATATAGTGTAGGCCTATATTCAGTATAAAAATGCATAAAGTTGTTTAAAATAGTGTTATCAGTGTCACAGTACTGTTAATTCAATTTTCGTCAGTTTTATATTATGCTGTGTTGTACGGAGCAATAGGAACAAGAGAGAAGACCTATACGCCGGGGAGGCTCTGGGCGATCCAGATTGATCACAAAAAGAAACGAACCTTTTCACATTCGAACATACACAAATTGAACGAAAGGTATATTTTTCCACAATCTTGAGACATGCAGCAGCATCATTGCATACTCCTCTACCCATCAGCACTATTTCGAGGTGACTTGCAGAATAGCCTTGCATTTTCGACAACGGCAACGTTGTTTTCAGTTTCGTCGTAATCGGGTGGTGAGGATGGCTGATAAATGGCTCTGTATTGTGTTTAGCAACGAAGCTAAGCTCATTTGGACAGGAATGGCAATCGTTCCCAAGCACGGACGAAGAACGTATAGCACACAAATCCCGACTTAATTTTTCGGTTGCACACCGCTAGATCTAGTGGTTTCTCGATGTGGAGAGCTAACTTATATAATTCTCGGTCTTCTATAGCCGTGATCAGTGAAGTGATAATTGCGGTGCGCTTTGCAGAGTCAGCATGTCTAATATGCTTCCCTTCATGGCGGGGCTCCGAAGGGACATTTTTTACTAGTGTGCCCGGGTACGGGTCTCCAAGAACCGACTTCGTGCTGTCGACATCATTTCTTGGTCAGTTTTATCGCCGGGTTTGTCACCTACAGAACATGTATGGAGCTATATAGAATGGTAGCTTCATCCATCAACGGGTCTGCAGCATGTATAGTGGCAGTTGCAGCCACTATGGGAGGATCTTCCAAAGGATAAAATTAGACGTATTTATGACTTTATACCGGACCATGCTGCCGCATTTATTCACACGCTAGGGTTAGAGTTGCGATAAAACACGTATATTATTCAACTGTACAATTTCTGTCGCATAAATAACAAATTAACCTTTACGTTTAAATCAGTTATTTAGGCAATCATTCCTACTGCTTATGCCAAGCTTAATTCCGTTGCGACTTCTGGGTGAAGAAATTTTTATGACGATGAGTGCACTTTGTCTTGATGTAATTTGTGAACTATTCAGAGCGGGTAGCTGTAACATTAAACTTAGGAAATCACTGATATGTTGCCAGTTAGTATCTGTTTCGAAGAAGACGCTTAATTTAAAACAATTAGCATAAGGTTAGTGATGCTGAAAATTATTCTGTAACTCAGCACTGAAATTACGCGTGAAACCTTTCTACCGCATATGTTTTGCGATTATCCACACAAAACTAAAGTGAGTCGATTTCTTATAATATAATCAAATATATTTTTAACTTATAAAAAAAAATTTTATCAGCGAGATAATGATGTTGCACGTATATTTGTCTGATTGTTCACTATGTGGAGAAAGTATTTTGCATTTATATCGTACTTCGTGCTGAATATGTCATATTAGAATGCTCTGCGATATCTACGTTGAGAATTTTTAACCAATTAAACCTGTCTCTGGATTCACATGAGCCTGCATAAATCACTTATTTAAAAAAAAAACGTGCAACAAACAAGAATGTTCCTTACTGACCAGTCGCAGCCTTCGCCCAAACAAGCAGTCGCCAGAAGCCCAGATTTTCAACCACCACCATTATTCTTCGTAGATATTTAGTCTCACTTCTTTCATTAACTTCATTCTTCGTACAACATAGTTTCCAGTAGGCCGCGATATTTTTGTACAACAAAAACCTGAAACGTTACCTAAGAACTTCAAATTAACTAAGCAGCTTAAAGAGCTTCAGCTGAGTGACTCGTTAGTCATATCTCAAATAAAACTGAACCAATCCTCAGTAAAACTTTTAAGGAAACTCAAAAACCTTGCACAAACCACGCATGAACGACATGTTAATCTGAAGCAAATCTCAGTTGACCTTAAGAAAATTTGAAACAGACCCCAAATAAGTTTTTTTTTTAAGACATCTCAGTATAACCGCTTACATATCTCAAAATGAAACTCTCAAACAATTTCTGAAGCATCCTTTAGCAAACATTAAAGCCAAAATTCTCAAACAATAAGCAATATCCTATACACGCACGTATGCCTATTTTGAGTCACGTGCACTGTTCCATAGATATATGTTATATAGCTTGGTGTCAGCCGCTTAGTATAATCAAAGTTTTTGTTACAGCAGTATGGTAGGCTTTATCTTCATTTTTCATGAGTTAAATATCAAAACGTTAATTAATTTCGTAGCTGTACGTAGTTCATGAGCAATTAATAGCATTTAGTGTGATGTGTATACTTGTTTTTTTGAAATTGAAATAGTCTCGTTCAAGCGAAAATAATTTTCAGTTCTGTGAGAGTTAACAAAGCTATTCATCATTCAGCCACTTTGTTAAGACTTTATAAAATAACAGAATAATGCATTATAGTGTACATCTATAATGAGTTATAAAATATTTTCGAAACAATTAGCATGTTTGTGGAACTTCTTAAATCTTCAAATCGCCCAGGGCAACCCCGGACAACCGGGAGTGTTTTGTTTCCGAATGGAGGTTTTCCAGCTAACCCTCTGAAGCACGAACATTTGATTTACTTCCTTTTAGGTTTTGTGCTCGTGAAGAATTATTAACATAATATTTCAACGACATCAAAGGGAAGTTTATTTACATACCTATTTTTTGCTGCCATCTGCTTTAAGGTGCGTGAACAATGTTTGTTCTCCGAGTTTCACTATTCGGTTCTTGGAGGGGCAAGCAGGTCACAGGATATTTGTTTTCCTAGGAAAAACACTAAGACAAACTTTTTTGATTCCAGAAAACTGCTGAAGCGTATGTTTAGAATGTTCATCCCTCACGGTAAATTGCTGGCATACCGAAAATGCTTTAAATTATGGCAAATGTTGTAGAGCATCTTTTGATCTACGATTCTGTTTGTGAATTAGTATATAATATTGGAGGTGATGTTTCTGTGTATTTTTTTTCACGTCTTTGGTTTTGCGTATTACAATTACTGTTGTTTCTAAGTTCAGCAACTCAAAAGGTAACAGACAAAGTAAAAATATGCCAATTGTTTTTCATCATTCATTTCTTTAAGTGACTACTATTTCGGAATCACTTTCTTACAGGTTACCTTGGCAGGATAGTGTTTACAGTATAATATATACTATGACATTAACAATATCTGACTAGCTGTTTCTTAACTGAAATATCTAAAACTATCATGTGCGCCTGATTACTGAATGTTGTTTTTATAGTGGAACTATATTACGATGAAAAAATTTGATACTAAGAAATTTGATGAATACATTTTTTAGACACAAATATGAAATTGAAATTTTTATCTGGCCTTTCGTTTATCTTTAACACACATGAGAAGTATGTTATTTATATTTTAAAACATTACTTTATCTAGTGATTAGTATAAAACATGGGTGATTGCATCATACTAGTATATTACATGAAATAATTTGTAATCGGTATGCGAGTAATTTTCATACAATAATCGCTTTCAGTTATCGTTTTAGTAATATAATTTCTTGCTACTCAGTGTACTAAATCGTGTCAGGTAAATTAATTCCAGAAATGTGTGGGGAATATACAACCATTCCTGGTATAGAATTGGTGATTATGGCAGTATGTAGTGAATTTAGAGTACAAGAATGGATAGTAACCAGCTGACAGTCACGTTTGGTGCGTAAAGTGCCTTTAGAAGTTCATGAGCGTAGAATAAAGTTACTTAAAACCCAGTGCACGTACATGAAACAATAAACACCTTATATTAATTTTAAAATGCTGTTCTTATCCTAACGCGAATTCTGATGTTTTTCCACACTCAGAAATTCTGTAGTGAATGTAAAAGGGAAACTTGCAACGGTAAATAAGATTTTGAAGAATTAATTATTAGATTCACACGATTTTAATGATTTTTGTCGTGGAAGTTTCTGCCATTATTACTTGTGATGCTAGTGTTTTTATGTGACTGTTTATCGTAACCAAGCTATATTTACAGTCAATTTAATCTTGACGAAACTGAAACACACTTAGTGTGTTGCGACTCTATTCTTCGGTTGTGTGCTTAAGAGTATCTATAAATTAAGGAGAATCATCAACCAGAGTAATTGTTCTATGCTCTTATTAAATGTACTTATTCCTAGTATAAAAGAGTTTTTCGAACTTACAGTAAACCCCTTAAGATCTCAAAATATAGATCGGTAGTTATATTGAAACGGTCTAATCTTTTGAAAGCAGAAACACACATGCTTATTGATAATGGCAAATGGGTGCTTAACATGGAAAAATCCTGCATTATATTCATCTGTATTTATGCATTGCTTAATTTACTGAATGTTTGTAGTAATTCTATGCTCTTCTTGTAGATTCTGGCATATAAGATATGAGTCTTAACTGCTTAATTATGTGCCAGTAATACCTGGGGGCAATCACTCATGTAAAACACGGGTGATAAGGCAAATACGAGGGCTATATTGCACGATGACGCATCTTAATTTGGTTCTTATATGTTAGTACACATGCTAACTGGTGCTAGACTGACTAGTGTTACGTACATGTAAGAGATTGCTCTGTTATAAAAAAATTTAACGATGTTAACAAGGGACCAATTAACTTCTGCGTTTGTAAGAAAGAAAGTGGTAGCAGATAAGACACGGTTGAAAAGAGCGATACGGCCTAACTAGGTGCAGAATTTGGGGAGTGTTTCAAATATTGTGGATAGCACGGACACACAAAGAGGCATGGGCTAGAATTTGTTTGACGAATCACTCGCCACGAAGCAGGAATTTGTTGTCCACAGTTCCACAAAGTCGCCATACAGATGAATTTTTCTCCAGCGTCGGCATTTCAAACACACTACTCACTGAAGGAATCTCTCTTACGAACACGAAACCACCCAACAATGCCCTGCGACGAATGGTTGGAAGGGGGCTATAAAATGTTCCAAACGTCTTACCAGTCTGGCACGGGAAGAAGATAATATTTCAGGGCAGAAAATAGAGGAAAGCATTCTATGGCCCTTGAGCACTTCCCAATATTCCCTTCGTCTTCTCACAACTCCCCGCATCATCCCATCCGCTGGCTCTCTATCCGGACAGATATTAAATTTGGCGGGCCGGAATTAAGTCCACGCCCAAACGCGCCGGCACAAAAGCCCTCTAATATCGACTTCTGATCGTTCTGTCGCTGGCAGGGGCACAAGGGTGGGGGGGGGGGAGCGGGTGAGATCCTTCCGAACCACGTATCGTTTTGTCCGCCGACACCCACTCCAGGGAGGGGCTGCAAATGAAGTCGGGTGTGGGGAGAAGGCGGAGGAAATGTGGAAGAGTAGGAGGAGCTGAAGAAGGAATGGTAGGTGGTGACATTATGAGCACCGTCGCAGATGACGGCAAGCCATACGAGCGCGCATTCTCACTGGGGACGACGGGTAATTGCTCGCCTCTGCTGGGGGGAACTGCGACAATGGCAGATTCCCGTGAGCCCATGGGGCGGCGTTAACATTCTGCAGCCCAACATGTTCCGTCCTACCCCTAGGATAGAACTCTGTGACGAATCGCGAGACGAGCGAACGCTGCAAATGGCACCGCGACGAGCAGCTCAATATTGACGCTGGATTAAAAAAGCTATTAAAGGCTATTCACGATAAAGTGAGCACTTCAGAAACGAACCTTTAAACCCTGTATGTATATATTTGAATGAGCGCACTGAGTGCCATTAGCCCAGTAAAGTTGGTACCGATGTATGCAAAGTAGTGCCATATCTTAACGTCCAATAAAAAGTGCTAGGTAACCAATTGTGATAACTTAGAGTTATTTATTTCGCTTTCTGTTTTTTTCATGCATCGAAGTGTAACAGAGAGCAGATTTGTAAAGTATTTACATATTTAATCATTTCGACGCATGAATAAAGTGATGAGGTCTACAGCAGTGTAAATTTTACAAAAGGCAGAAGAATACACAACGTGTATACGAGTAGATCTTCAGCAGGGCTTTCAAAAGTGCTCATTTTACTGTGAACCGTTTTTAACAAAATATATCCACTATTTTCTTAAACTTTTTTACTGGCTCGACGCAGACTGATCGCATCCATATGCTCGTGGCGATGTCGTGGGGACAGACGAATAACACTAGCAAGTCATCGCTTAATTTTCCAGGTGAGTCAACACAGTCCTCAAGGAGAGACGCCTTGCGGGATTCATCTATCCCGTGGCGAGAATAATAATGATTAAAATGATGAATCATGGGCCCCTCCTTTTCTCCTTTTCTATAGACCATTCACGCTTTCTTCGGCCTTTTGGAATCGAACCTTTGAAAAATCACCCAAGGCGTAACATGTCAACCTGTTGTGTCCAATCACTTGTATTCCGCAATTATATAACCCTGTGATTAACGTTAAAGTATTGTGTTCTTTAATATATTAATAATCTACGTAGTACCTTCCATAAATTGCAATATCCATTTCGTATTAAATATGAATTAACAACAGAGCGAAAGAGAGAGCGAGAGAGAGAGAGAGAGAGAGAGAGAGAGAGAGAGAGAGAGAGAGAGAGAGAGAGCGAGCGAGAGCAGCGACGTGTTGGCAACGGCCGGTAAGAAATAGTTCACAGTTACAATATTTTTTAACCTCGTTTTTAAGTATACTATTTGTAAATTAAATGTTGCCAATTGATATATTTGTATTGTTAGGTAGCACTGACTGAAGCACATTTCATTGCTGCAGTTAAAAATATAAACGCAAATCACCGTGTGTAGGCTCCGCTCTAGTGACACGGTTTTTTTTCCGTCCGGAACAAAGGTTCAGTCTCATAACGAATCCTAGTAACTTAGGTGTGAATAATTGAAGGGGTTGGAGGAAGAAAATGGTAACCCACGCAGGCATCAGTCGGTGATAATATATATGTAAGGTTTGTCTTAATTTGTAAAACAGGTTTGTGTAAAATATCAATAGGTATTTATGCTAATGGTAATCACAATAATTTGTTGAACCAAAAATGGCTAGTCTATAAATATTAACAAAATATGATGTTCACAATTATTGTGAATTAGCAGTGCCTTCCTCCAGAAATAAATGGACAATTTGAACCAATAGTGTTTTCCTATTTTATTATTCGAAAGGATAACATTTATGTCGTATTTATGCACTATATTATATTGAAGCGATTCCCATTTGGCTGTAGTTTTACAATCAAATTAGATAACACATTAGTCCTGATACACTTTAGCAAAACCTCATCAACTATTCCTTACGGGTAAGGTAAAATTACCGCGCTCTGGAGTAAAATTCACGTGTTATTCATTGTGTTATTAGCCCACAAGTAAATAACTTGACCAACAATGCTATCTTGACTGAGCAACTGGGGCAGTCTTTTACCAGCAGGGTAACAGAGATCTCGTTGCCAGAAGTCTCGTTGTTCAGCGAGGAGACAGGCAGTGTTTGTTAGTCCGGAACTGGGCTGTGTAACTGCAGTCCCTACAAATAGCGGCAGTTTCTCATCTCGCACCTGTGCTCCGCAATCCTTGTTTGCGTACTGTTAGATTAGCACGGGAATTCTGCGATGTTAAAGAAACGTGGTCGATCTCAACCCGACGGAACGCAGTTCAGAATCGCGATTACAGTTGACTGGCCTGTTCAACCGCGAAACCGGCAGGAAATCCGTTGCAGCTGATCTGAGCGATTGCAGTTTGGTGCTCGATGTGGCGTGGGGTTTTGCAAAAAAAGGATAAGGCTTACAGTTCCAGA
Organism: Dryococelus australis; assembly: GCA_029891345.1. NCBI lineage: Eukaryota > Metazoa > Arthropoda > Insecta > Phasmatodea > Phasmatidae > Dryococelus > Dryococelus australis. Next base: position 50,422,350 of record CM056997.1, on the reverse strand, counting down.
ATAGCGAAGCTCTTTAGCACATCACTGAAGAGTCAACTCTACTTTAATGTTGGTCAGCTGATTGTTTCCTACTCTAAAACTATTTTCCTTGGTGATAGACTACTTACTATATCATAAGGTTGGGTTTGCAGTAGACTGTGACTTGGCGAAATTTCCATGAATCTGTTTTTTTTTTTTTTTTTTTTTTTTTTTTTTTTTGCTGGTATGGAAGTGACAAATTTCTTTCTTGGCTACGATAAAGGATGTACGTTTTCATAATTTGTACGTATTGTTTAATAAAAACTTTTTAAATGAGCCTTTTAACTGGCATGAAAATACCTATCTAGTTTCAAGTTAGTCAGTATGTTTGTAAATACTAAATGTTGAGGACGACAACCATTACTTAAGACAGAAATATCTCCGGGCGTATTGATACACGTAGTTGCTAGCAGAACATATGTGCGTAGATAGTGTACTAGTTTTTCTCCTTATTAATTATGAATTTGGAAAGCAATGTTTCCACGCTAGCCACTCTAGCACGAGCATACATCACGAACAAAAAGTCAAATGAAAGGCTTATTAAGACGTTAGATTCAGAATGGCTATAATAATTATGTTGTCAGAACACAATTTGTACTTGAAATTATAATCATAAATAATCGAAAATAAAAGGAAATATATACATTTTTCATAAAAGGACTACCTAAAGGCTGTTCACGATAAAGTGAGCACTTCAAAAATGAACATTATAAAAAAGTCACTGCCCCTGCATGCAAATATTTTAATGGGTGCACCGAGTGACATTCGCCCAGTAAAGTTGGTAACGATGAATGAAAAGTAGTTCCACATCTTATCGTCGAATAAAAAGTGTTATGTAACCATTTTTGATAAACTAAAATTATTGCTATCGCTTTCTGTTTTTTTTTTTTTTTTTTTAATTCACCGAAGTGTAAAAATGAGCAGCTTTGTGAAGTATTTCCTTCCTTAATAATGTTATACTTTCATTTAACCGAAGCATGAATAAAGTGATGAGGCCAATGGCAACGTTAATTTTGCACAAGGCGGAAGAATACACAACGTATATATAAGTAGATCACAAGCAGGGCTTTCAAAAGTGCAATTTTACCGTGAACAGCCTATAACCATTATTAGGATAAAAAAGTTATAGCATATTAACATTTCAAATCTCCCATTTCTGTTCAAACATGCTGCTGCCACCTGAGAGCTTCAAACTGGTGCAAAGTTGATTGTGAACAAAGAGCAAATAAAAAATTTATGAGAGTCCTCTACGTCCAGCAGACTCCGTCACCTCTCTCGCGTTTATGTATATGTATGATGCGCCAGGGTGGTTGCCGTGGAAACTTTTCTTTCCGAATGCCTAATTGACGAGGCAGAAAGAAAGGCAGAATAAAATGGCCTGTTCACTCTGCGCCACTCTGCTTTGACAACCAGCAGACAAACTCCCCGAACTATAGGTAGTGCCACGGACTTTTCGCGAAAAAAAAAAAATCGGAGCACACAGTAGAGTTCAATTCTATATAGACACCTCAGCTGTTGTTATTTCTTGATTAGTTTCTCGTATCGTTTCTGCATTTGACCGAGCCACTCAGGATTCCTTAACTCCGAAACGGAACCTTTCTTATTCGGACGCAAACAGTTTACACGGACCAGAATATATTTCAACCAATAAAATTAACCTGGACGACCCACACTACTTTTAACTGTATCTTGTCTAGAAATATTTTCGCGAAATGTCACTGCCCCTACCTATAGGGAGTTGGGCTTAACGTCCTGTCGACAGAGAGGTCATTATAGACGGAGTTGGACATATATTTACTGTACTTTTCGGTAGAGGATGTTACCTTGCCAAGAGCTCAGCACAAGCTGCCTCCGAGAATGACAACTTGACCAAACTAAATTTTACAAATGCTATAAAAAAAACATTCCAATATTAGGAGCAAAAATTAGAAGTGTCCACAATATGAATATATTAAGCTCCAACATAACTACTTAACCGGTGATAGTGATTAATTATATTAAACCACTGACATCGTACACACATGTATGCGTTTCGATACATGTATTATTCAGATATTGAACATCAATATACACGGATAATTAATTATGCTATCAATGTATTTACTTTATACGTACCCTCCGCCAGTGTAATCGACATACTACCACAATATAAAGCATTTTACAACACTGTTGTAAACCTACAAAGCCAGGGATTATTCTCCTGTTTTAAGACCGAATTAAAGATTCAGTCTTATTTTCTTGAGTTAGGTGTTTAATAGAAACCCATTTTTCTATTAATGTCGTTGTGACCTTGCCTGTGGATTTACATGAAACTATTCTAATTTTGTGGCAACTTGTTGATGTGTGATGTGTTGGCGTGGCTGAGTGCGAGTGGTGGTGAGGTCCGAAAGTAGATTTTTTTTTAAATCGAAACTGGTTATAACGTAGTTCATTTTGCTAATTTCATTAATTATTTTATCATTCGTTTGGAAAGATGATCTTCTTGCAGCAAAAATTAGTAAGTTAGTGTTCTTGTGTTGACGTGGTTCATGTCAACCTTTCCCGCGTGGGCATGATGGCGTGATGCTCAAATCGTAGAAAGTTTGTCATTTCATGAAGGAACGGGCAAAGTTGACTCCATTAAAGAAGTGAGTGATTTTGTAAAACACGAACAGCCGAAATCAAGGACTGCGTCGTTAAGGTGAGTGAGTGAAGACATTTGGGCGGCTATTGAGAGCCTATGAGGGTGACGCGAGGTGAACATGGAGCAGCGTCGGAATGGAAGGACGGGGGAAACGGGAGAACCCCGAGAAAACCCGCCGACCAGTGGCATCGTCCGGCACAATCCCATTTGCGAAAATCTGGGGGGGTCACTCCGCCGGGAATCGAATCCGGCCGCCTTGGTGCGGGGCGGGTAGAAGAACACAAGATACGAAATGAATGCAAGAAGAAATGAAGAAAATATGGAGAAAAATAGAAGAACAAGGAGGAAGATAAGAAAAGGAAGAGAAAGAAGAAGAGGAAAGAAAATGGGGAGACGAACAGAGAAGGAAAGTAGAAGAACAACAGAAGAGAGAAAAATAGGAGAAGCAGCAAGAAAGAGAAGACAAGCTCTGAAAAGGATGAAAGAAGAACGGGAGGAACTGCGTAGAAGAAAATCTAAATGAGGGAAAGATGTGATTTCTCATAATATGTTGGTTGATATCTGTGTATCTAGCTGTGTAAAAAAAGGGGGAGGGGGCGTCCGTAGGAGCAGAGCGCCATTCCTTCGTCCGAGGGGAAACGAAGGCCTGGGTGTCTAGAAAGGGTACTTCGATGTCCTGGACGATGCTTAGGATGGAGCAGAACGGTGGACGAGGGGAAAAATAAAAAGAACGAAACGGAATAGTACTGATCGGGAGGGGGCTGTGGGCCTTCGGGTTAGTGGGCGGGGCCATTCGACAGTTGGGTGCTATGACGGACTGGCTGAAAGGCTAATTAGCTGTGTGAGGGCCCGACGGCGTCTGGTCGCACGGGCGGATTCGTGGGAATCCCGGTCCGTGGCCTGTTCCGGCGGGGGCGGCCGAAAGGATACCCGTCGGGGAGTTGTCTCGGTCGGGGCAGAATAGCTCACCACCTTCCTAGGAAGTGTGAATGATGCTTTTGAACAGAAATATAAAGTGTAGCTTAAATTACGGGCGCCCAGACGAACAGCCGCCCTCCCACCAAAAAAAAAAACTTGTTAATGTATATAACTAATATGCTGTTTGTTAAATTGTAATGGTCATGATATAATTGAACACCCTGGATGAATGTACTGCTAAGTAGAGTTAATGAAATAAAAATTAAAAAAAAAAAAAGTCTAACCACTACACACCACCGTGGCCTCCGGTGTCGCTAGGACTCGAACCCGGGTCATCCCGACTGTGAGTCCTGTGCGACGGCACTCTTGCTCGGAGTACGCGGGACTGGCACTTCGTCAGGCCCGGCGCAGCGTGATCAAAGGGCAAAGTGCGACGAACGCAGGGACAAGTACGAACTGCGCATCGACTTTAGCCTCCTCGCCACTTCGGCAAAGTTGGCCAATTTCGTGGAGGGAGAGTTTGCCGGGCACGCGGCTAGAAGGTGTCGAGTGGATGTAATTCTGGCAGGTCCCGTAGTTAGAGGGCAGCACGGGTATGATGGCGGCGGGGGCAAGAAGGAAGAAGTGGTCGGGGGCGAGGAGTTGAAGCCGCCGCACAAGTGGATTACACGGCGAGAAGGGGCGTGACGACGACTGCAGCTGGAGGATCGGCGAGGGTAATCCCGGGACTTATTCGCGGGACACGTCTGGACGTGGCGGGCCTGCTATTCCTTCCGCGTGCGAATCGACCTGCTGCCGCTCTGCCCCACAGTCTTTTACACCGACTATCTTATTTTTGTAAGTAATATAAGATTGGGTCACTATAACCCCTAAGGCCAGGCTTCACCATGCATGGGTGTATAGGGAATCAAAGGCTAAATTTTGACAAAAATCTGTCGTTTTTTTTTCGTAGTATTTTCAACTAGAATCTTTTTGTTAGAGATTGAACTCATCTAAATTTTTTAAACCTTCCAAACTGGATTTTTTTATTTCAAATGTACGTTTTCATTATTCATAAAATTGTGGCATTTTGTAAATAATAATATAAAAAAAAGCATTTAAAATTTTAAAATGACAGAGATTTTTGTCCATATTTAGCTTTTGTTTCCCTATACGCCCACGCATGGTGAAGCCTGGCCTTAAGGGTAACTTTGTCCGAAATTTTAAGTAAACCTATATATAGTTTTATTTCCCAGAAACAAATGTACATAATTCCGAATTGTGATTTAGTTATCAGAGAACAGCGATAGAACATTTTTTTTTTATAATTAGAAAAAGAACACCACTTTCCAATATTCAGGCGAAATGCCCAAAGGCCACAGAAACCCCATTTTACGGCACTTGCGATTTCGTTTTATATCCACAGACTTGTATCCTAAAAATTTATCTTTAGATATTTAAATTTTAATTCCACGTAGTTTAGCAACCCGCCCTGTTTTTTTAAATGTTATATTGCCCAAAAATGCCCAAAATTCTGTCTTATATTTTTTCTTGTTCTTGTTAATACGAGCCAGGCCACTTGTTTATAAATAAATGTTTGAATGCGAATTGATTCAAGTGCCGAACTGCATCTTGGAAAGTAAAGGTGGAATTAGTTATATTTTGTATGGGCCTAATCTAAACCAACTTATATTAACTACCTGACTCGAGCAAGAAAAAAATTTCACTGGTTTCCGTTTTGGTTATAAATTAAAGACGCATAAAAATTTTCAGTTTTATTATTTTTCATGGCTATGAAGTGGCAAATTATATACGGGTCACCTATGACATCAATATCACAAGCCAAGGCGTTATCGACTTTGGCCACGAAAGTTGCATATCAGGATTTCTGTATTATGCTAGGATTCCAAATTCCTATTCTGAAAAGAAATTACACGCAATGATGAATCTGTTTTTAAGAAAAGTCGCTAACATAGTAGCATTTAGTTACATAAGTCGTAGGTACAGATAAAAACGAATGGTTAAAATGGCCATCAATAGATCAATAAACTTAAGCATTTATTGGAAAATGAGAGAATTAGAATATTTAGAACGAAGGAAAAAAATAGAGAAAAATAGAAGGAAATGATCAGATCATGTGGATAAAATGGACGAAGAAAGAATGTCGAAGTGAAAAAATTTAAGCCTTAATAAAAATGTCCAGGAAAACCGGGAAGAAGTACTCGATAGCAGATCATTAACCCTTAAACTGAAATTGAAGAAGAAAATACTTTTTTTGCATTATTAGTGTGTTCGCGCTGTGTATCTATGAGAATTGCAACAATTTTTTTAAAATATTACCGCAACTCATTACTCCGTAAATACAGCGCATTAATAGCGTTACATAGAAAACTGTATACGTCATGAAAAGAAAAACATAGTGATCTAACTTCCATTTTGCTATAACATGCTATCGCGGCACACTGCAAACGTACTGATAAGAGTGGGGGAACTTCTTCGTTGCTGTGCCACGAAAAGTGAAATTAAACATGAAGGATAATAACAATTTGTAATCCGTTATTGCTGTGTACCGTTATCACACCAATAACCGCACATAATCAATCCTTCCAAATTTTCGTTGTTAGCCTATATTCCGAAAGAAACAAAAGGCTTATGAGGCCACTTTCCCGTCTGTGTGCATGCGTGTGTATGTATGTACAGCACGACAAACTTTAGTGAAGCCCCGGGAAGAATGTGAACTAACGTTCCTCCCTCTCCCTCATACACACCACCCCACACTGCATATTCGTTTGCTTCATCTCCTTCCCGCCAATAGCCTTATCTATTACTTGTGCGTTAAGTCACGTCAACTGTAAAGTGGCGAGCGATAGTTTTGGCAACCTGTGTTTAGTTGTGTTAGCGCGCATTTACACGCAAGCTATAAGTATTACCTCCACTGTATGTCCTGATATGACTTGGGTACATATCGGTTGTCTTTGCTGGATCAGCAGCTGTTCGTCATTAAGGTGTGTGTGTATGTGTGCGCCGGTACGTTTTATTTACCTTTCGTAATATTTGCGATGCCCGAGAAACATAAAAGCAATATACCTGTGTACAGAGGAGCTAGAGAAATTGTGCAATTCAGTTTTGCGATAAAGAAGAGGCAGGCGGTAATGTTACGATTTCTATTCAGTGTTCAACAAAATGTGATTCAGTTGCAACCAGGAATCAATAGCTTTTAGTTAAAAAATTAATAAAAATTACAGTATACCATGTAGCAGCGGAACAAAATTGTCAACAAAAAAAAAAAGTCGTCTACCCACACTAAAAAAATTTGCGGGCAGTGTTGACAAATTAAAATTAATTTCATAGGTAGTAAGGACATTGCGAAAATCAATTAAAGGGATGGGGTTCCAGTTAGAAAGAAAGAAAATATAAAAACAAACGACTGTTCTTGAAAGAAACAAAGAGCATTGCGTGGCGAGCGAAATACCGTCGAGCTGTAAGGAAAAATGAGACAAGGCAAAAGTAAATACCTGTAATATACCTCGATGAGACAAGGATTCATACGAATTACACCTTAAGCAAGTGTTGGCAGCACGATGGCGTGGCAGGAGTGTACAGAAAGAAACCTTTAAGGCCAGCGATGGATTATAGTTCACGCAGGTAGTGAAAATGGCTTCACTGAGGAAGCCAAGTTGGTTTTCAAAGGTAGAACTAAATGCGGAGATTATCATGATGAAATAAATAGCAACAGCGTCTTTGAGAATGGGTATTCGGTTACTGGTACTGTGAATCTCTTAAAATATGTATTGATGTTTTTATTCGTCCAAGAGAAACTAATAAATATAACTATTATTTTCTCTTGGACGAATAAAAATATAATTGCAAAAAGTCAATATCGCTTTTAAAATAGATTCAGAATGCCAGTACTAGATTAACCATTTTTAAGTAGCCTTTATACTTAATTTATATGTTCTGTTAATAATATAGATCACACGAAATGTGATTTATTTGGAGAAAGTTAAATAAGGGCATAAACACTTGGGCTCCCATATTCCGAAATTTCCATTTTTTTTCGGCGATATATTTTGAAAGACATAATAGACTAGAAATATTTTCATTTATGTAGACCTAATGCAAGTCTCTTTCAGACAAAGAAATAAAAATGATCGTGTAATGGTTTTAAGATAAACCACGCGTTTTTTTTGTTTTTCGGCTGGTACCGAGTATCTCTTTCATTCGGAACTAAGTGTTCAGGGGAGGGTCTGGTCTGCGCGCCTGTCTACTGATACACTTCCCACGCTTTACGGGGCGACCGGAGCTACACCAGCTCTCTTACCACCTCCACCCGGAACTACACTTGATTTTGTCGCACTTTATGTGTTTGTGTACGTGTGTGTATGTTTGAAGAGGGGGGTGGGGGGGGGGGGACTTTCAATTTTTTTAACGCATCAACCGAATTTCACCAAACTCGGTATACACACAGTACGAATGACTTTTAAAGTTTTCGACCACGCCGGGCACTTACATACAAAATGATAGCCATTAATTTTTTTTTGCATATATATATATAAATCTTCGGATGTGCTAATATATAACATTCTTTTCTTCCATTTATGATGATCGTCACATGAACGATAGAGGTTTCATGCCATATCTCGAGAACCAATCAACCGATTCATTTCAAAATTTCGCGCAAGTACTGCTACAGTGGGGTATGTAAATCTACATGTTTTATGTGCAGCAGCAGGCACGTTTAAATTGGGTTTATATAAATAATTTTAAATAATTTATTATACCTATGCAACATTTCAACAAAATTTTGTACGCAAACAGTATTAATTTAAAGCATAATTTATGTGTACATATTTCCTCTTCTGCAGCATTTTTTGGCAAATTAGTGTCAAGTGAGTAAATTGAACATTTTGCTATATTTCCGGAATAATTAAGCTAATTTCCGCCTAATTTCCCACACCTACGGAAGGCCATGTAAATTTACATAATTTAGATGGGGGTCAGGCAACGATTTTCAAAATGGTAGCCATATACATATTTTGATATGTTTGACTTATCTATTTAACAGTTTAACCATTTCAATAAAAAAAATCATTTTTATGCTGACACTGTCTATTAAAAACATCGTTTCAAAGCCTTTTTTGAGCAATTTTGTAAGATAGCTACGTTAAGTAAATACGGTTTTTATGCCGTATCTCAGAGACCAACCGAATTCCACATATTTTTCCACGCAAAAAGCGTTATTATAGGCCATGTAATATTACGCGTTTTTAAAGGATTATGTACTTATTTTCAAAATGATGACCGTTTAAATATTTCCGTTTAGTGAACCCTATCATTCAAAACATTAGACTGATTACATACGAAGTTGGAGCTCTGAATTTTATTTCCGCGATACCAGCTTAACTTAACGAGTTTTTCTGAATTCGAATCCCGGGTAAGTCAATCGTGTATTTTAACTGTCTTGGTACTGCTTTACATGTTTCTGGTTTCATCTCTAAAACCCCTGTCACACTGTGAAATTTTTACCTTCAACTATACTTGATAATAAAATTTGAGGACAAAATACGGCCATCAAATTTTTCCTTCCAACAAATTTGATCAAATAGTTTTGAATGTGTTTGAAAATGTGTCACACTGTCTAATTTTTTATTGCGAGAATATAATTTGAAATATTATTCAAAAATAATTTTCATGGTAAGATATTGTTTTTGTTTTTCCATGCGGTCCATTACAGGAAGAAACGTAAAAAATATTGAAATTTATATTCGTTTCTTTACTAAATTAAAGTTTTATTTATAAGATATATTTCCTAAACAACGAAATTTAATGCCTCTAAGTTCGTAATATTATGTGCAATATTCACTTGAAATAACATTCATGCCTAGACAGCTTCTACATAAATTAATTATCTTCATATCGTACTTCGTTTCCAGAAATTGTTAGTTATTTTAAGCTTCTTGACGTTCATTTTTGTCATGCACGATTCTGATTGTCTGAGATCGTCTAACATCAAATAAATTTTAGAACCGGTCCAATTTTAAAATGTTTGATGGAAACTGAAGCCATCTATCTTTTTCAGACATATATGGCGGTGTTCAATGACGTCATAACTGTCCAACTTTATTTTACCAAACTTATTGGAAGCAGTTCGACGAAAAAATTTAAGTGTATCAGGGGCCTGATGATATTGCTTTCTATGAGACTTCAATGCCTACCTACCATCGAGCTGTAAAGAAAATCACTAAAATTCATTTGCACCCATGCAGAAGAAAGCAGGCTCATAAAATAAGTAACTTCTTGGTATTATATATTATTTTGCATCATTTATAAATTTACATATGTAATAGTTACTGCTCTTTTGGTAAACAAAAATCATAATCGGTTTTTTCCCGGAGAGGGTAGGCAACATGTTAACGACGTAGGGCGTGCTAATTATTCCGATAAATAGCTGCTGCGTTTCGCCGCGCAGCCACGCTGTGTCGCCACCGAGCGCGCTATTGTCCATTTCATGTAAGTGGGGTAAATTTTGACAGTTCTAGAAAAGTAGTACGGCCACAATGAATCCTTCGATCACAGCTGTTTTCTCACTGAAGAAAAAATATGTTTGTAAACAAATGTTTGAGTCCAATGCACACTTGCATTTTACCCTTTCCTCGTATTTCCTGTCGTGACAGGCACTGAAAGACTGACGTAAGGTAACTTTCGTCCAATAATTAATGTAGGATATTCTAGTTAGATTGACATTCCGACGTGTTTTATTTTTAATTACAGAGTTAAGAAGGAAACAGTGAGCGGCTGGGTAGCTTTAGTTTAACGTATTTCGTGAGATGGCATTATTTGGATGTTCTTATGAGTGTGTGGAATTTTGAATTGCATTTTTTTTTTTTCGATGGAGCAGTGGGAAATTTTGCTCGTTGAATTTACGATATAGACAAATAAACAAATATTATTCAATCATCATAAAAGTGTGGGAACGGCGGTTTTTTTTTCAGGCCACGTTCATTTCAATAATCATATTAACGGTTTACAAATACATTTACAAAACACGCAAACTTATTGTTTGTAAAATTCGCAACCTCTTGAACAAGTGTTTTTCTATGGCAACCATTGCAATTTTACACTAAAATCACGTTTGTTCGTCACTAACATTAAATAATTTATTTGGAGACTGATTCAGAAAAACCAACATTGCGCACGTTTCCTGAAACCAACAAACTTAAACTTCGATACGTAAATTATATTTGTGTCGCTTCATTGCGGGCGGCAGTAAGAGAAATGTCTGAACGAGCAGTTTTATGAGGCGGTAAACACATACCGATTAATATTACATTTCACTCAAGAAAACTCACTACATGCGGTACCTACAACCAACTATGCTTGAAAAAAAAGCAAATAAAACAATAATTAACTACCGATTAAATATTCCGACAGCACCGACAAGATATTCGTATAATAAACACGATAAGAAAAAAAGCACACGCACAACGGCCGTTATCAGGCTGGAAACTGGAAACACAAACAAGGTTAGCCATTGGCTGGAAACGTTTACTTATCGTATGTGTCGACATACTCTGTCAAAACAGCTACACATTTGTTAAAGTCCAGTCACTAATAGCCAAGAAAATGTAATATTGTTTTAAATACATAATTTAAACCATACCAACTAAGATTTTAAATTACAACTTTTATTTCTGAGTACTATTTTCTTCCAAAGCCATCATCAAAATAGCCAACTTAACAACACGGATCCGTCAGCAGTTCATCAGCTGATACAATACTGTGCAAACGAGAACATGTACGGTTTACATGGTGTGCAGGATGGTTACATTGTCTGTCAGATTTTACCCCACTTACATGAAATGGACAATAGGTAATGTCGCCGCGTCGACAAATTACCCAACAAACTGCTGCCGCATCTCGCCGCGCAGCCACGCTGTGTCTACGCCGCGCCGGCGGGCTGACTAATGTCACCGTGTCGGGGCGCGAACAGGACTTCGAGCGGGCGACGAGCAAACAACGCCTCCGCTAATGGACTTGAATGATCAGTCGGCGTGACGGCAATTAGCCGGGTTCCATTCGCACGAGCCCTGAGATTGTCTGGTCGTCTGCCCTGCCCTCTGCGCGGGTTCCTGCCTACCGCGCGATTGCAGCTGTTAACTCCAGCGACGACAGAGTTTAAAACCCTGCCTAAGATCCACTTGCGTGCACATTGTGTATTCTTGCATCTCAGTATGTAATGTCAATTCAACATTGCCATCCACCCGATCATTTAATTCGTGCGTAGGTCAAATGAAACAATGAAATTATTAGACAGGTAGTCACTCTTTAAACATTTAAGTAAGAAGATGTTAACAACATATTTGACTGTGTTGCAAAATATATTCATTTTTCTTCCATTTGCAACAGAAATCGGATTTTTCTGACAGCTTCGGTAGTGTTTGCACGACTTTAGAAAGAGTTCTGCATGTTGTGCGCTGTCAAGACTTCGTTCTTAAGAGCCTCCCAAATCTCTCACAACTCTCTCTCTCTCTCTCTCTCTCTCTCTCTCTCTCTCTCTCTCTCTCTCTCCCTTTCTCATCTTTCTTTCTGTTTCTCCTTTTTATCTCTTAACTTTCTCTCCCCCCCCCCCCATGTTGTACACTCGCATGCAGTGCTTCAATCACAGCCACTTAACTCCTACGCCAAGCTTCCAGAAGTTTGAAGGTTTATTAACAAATTTCACAGATTTTAGTAACACACATACCTAAGCGTCACACGGACGAACTACCTCTGGTTTGGGAGCCTATGAACTGATGGCAGAGAGTTTTAAAGCATATGCTTGGCTGTATTCAATTTTCAGTAAAATAAAAGTCACGTTATTAACTCGGTTAATTACATTTTTACACTCGCTGTTTCCATATGCATCAACTTATTTTTTTACATAATAAAGGTGCTTGTAACGTCTAACAGCAGTAAGTCTATAGACCCGAAACCATAGATTACTATGGACTTCATAACTTTTAAACATTAGAATTTCAACGACTAAAAATAATGTCAATATCCCTATCACACGATTTCATATGGTTTTCAAATAAACTGTTTAATAGTTTACTTTTATCAAATTGGAAAGTCTACAAACAGTTCCTGGACTATTGTCGACCCTACATAGCTAGCAATAAATATTATCACCTTAAAGGAAAAGCTATTAGACATTATAAAATCAAGTATGAGAGCGCGTGAGGCTATATTTTTACGATGAACGTAGCTGATTTTACATAATTCATAGGTACAAAACGATACGATGTAACATGGTAACTATACACAACTTCATGATTACACTAAGAAAGAGTTCATACCGATTAATAAAACAAGTATTTATCGACAAGTACTGATATGATATCATTAATTTGGTACGGGCAGAAATGTACTGACAAACTAGGCGAATTTTACTACTTCTATCAGAACTGGTGGATATGTGTAGGGAGATATCACTTAAAGGCTACGTTAAAGTAGGACCTAATACTTACCCGTGAACTTCGTTCCCAAACATATTAAATGTATTCATAAGTAACACTAAGCCATAAATAAATTACATAGACACATTCGTGTGCACGGCATTCCCAAGTACTGGCATTTGAATCACTGCATAAAATTAACATCATCGTCGAAGAAACGCTGACAATGAGATTGCGGGCGTTTTTGCTTTATACCATTTCACATACATTACAGTAAACCTATGAAGACTCAAGAACGCCGAGAATACTGTTGCTATGTATTCTTTGATTATCACACAAAATTAGACTTACATGTAGGCTGGAAAGGGAGGGGGAGGGGCCGGATTATGACTTGCATACATATTTCCGCAAATTCTACTATATAATATTTTAATAATACAGTTTTGCATGAAAAATAGCTCGAAATACATTTTCACTTGACACTTTAATTGACATTTGACTTCTTTAGAATAAACCTTCCGATATAAATCAAAAGTAACACCAAAAATCCTATTTAGTTCGCATGGCTTAATGCATAAGTATTTAAATCTGAAAATTTCTACTTGATGCTTCACAGTTTTCGTTCACAAACAATTCAATATTCGCAACGTCGTTACCTTGGTGATTATTTTACGAGGAAGACTTTTTTTTAGGATAGGTGGGATGTACACGAAATAGCGTAAGTCTACAGCGAACTGTTTGTGGCAACTTCCGCAGAAAAAACGCCACGCTTGTTAAATGCGTAACGTTTTCATCTGCACGCGATACCAATTTGCGGCAGAGCGCAGGGGCTAATCGGAAGCCACCTGCGAATCCACTAATTTTCGCCGACCCAGTTCAAATCAGGACCAGCAAGCTCCGATGATAACCCAGCGGTACGTGTTACGTGTCTACGGCAGAAAATGGATAAGGGGGGAGGGGAGGAACAACAGCATGTAAGGGTGGGTCTGAAAGTTGTGGAAGGGGGGGGGGGGGAGCGAACTCCTCATCCGCGCTTGATTGAAACTTCCTGGACAGGCATTCCAGCGGGGTCCATGCCGTCGCTTAATTGGTTTGCAGTCACCGCAGGGGACACCGCTGGTGGCTCGGGGCCCCGCTGGAATGAGAATGAGCCAAGCCGAGCTTTCCTACCACCCCCCGGCGGCCTGTAACATGGACCTTGCCGCCCCCGCCAACACCCCGAAGCGACGCCTTCTTCCGGCCAGCGAGCGCAGGGGACAATGGACTCGCCCGGGTTTGAGGGGAGGCCGTCAGTGGACAACACCTGAGAGACAGCGAAGGGGTTGGAAATTTCACTGACGAGGCGCAAGCAGGGAGTGAGTAACGGGCTTACTACGGGAGAAAATTATCTGCAGCCAGCAGCAGAAGGGCTGTACAACACCCCCCCCCCCCCTCTTTCCCTTTTCGGGGTACGACTTGTTTTCGAAATTAATTTCGGTCGCGGCGGGTTGATTGTTTGGATTCCGCGCGCCCGGCCGGTGCCGGCTGAAGGGGAGAGTACGGAGTTGCTTCGTGAAGCGTGGTTTGATTACCGAGGCTTCCAAACTCCTTGTGCGCTCTGCCCAGGCGCCATCTTGCTCGCAACACACGCCGCTACGGCGACACGTGCTGTGAATACCTGCCTCCCCTCTATTGTAATAAATAACAAAAGGTAATCTGAAATATATCGTGTGCGGATAGGTACGGCACTGTGAGGGAACAACACGCTAATCCTGCTGCTTTTAAGGCTATTTAAGAGCCGAAAGTTTTGTTACTATTTTTGTTATTATATTTTACTATATAGTGACGAAAAAAATACCATGTCACATGAAAAATAACAATCGTTATGTTATTTACAGCTTAAATGCGAAAATTTTTACTTAAAAGCGACAAGCTATTCGGAAACGCAATACCCAAACCCCAGACATAGTTTATTTGGACCAATAGTAACAAAAAAGCATTATTAGTAACAAAAAAGCCTTATACACTTACATACGGAAACGTATTTTTATATAATTTGCGTTCAAATTTACGGTATACAACTCCTGGAGAACAAGGCGTTGCGATCTTGCATGTAGATAAGTTGAATACGAAGTAGGCGTGTAATACTGCGTATATAAAGGCTGTTCACGATAAAGTGAGCACTTTTGAAATCAACCTTAGAAAAAACCGCTGACCATGCCTGCATTAGGTAACAATTTGTGGTAATTCAAATTATTTATTTAGCTTTCTGTTTTTTTTAATGCATCAGTGGATAAAAATTAGCAGATTTATAAAATGTTTTCTTTCCTAATAATTTCATAGTTTCAGTTGACCTAGCCATTAATAAAGTGATGAGGCCCATTGCAATGTTAATTTTACATAAGGCGGAAGAATGCACAATGTGCATACAAGTAGATCTTAAGCAGTGCTTTCAAAAGTACTAATTTTAACGTGAACAGCATATAGTAATTTAGTGTTCCGTGCCTATGACACATGAAACTTGTCGTGCACACATGATCGCACCGCCTTGTTCTGCTGATGATGTACGCCGCAACTTTGAACACAATTATCTGATATAAAATTACGTCGCCGGAAATAAGTTTACAGGACATCCGTGTGGCTAATCGTCCAAAAGAATCTTAGTCTGGAGTTTCGGCCCTGAGTTTCTGAACACTATGTATATCCGTACGAATTATAAAACTTCGTAGTAACATAAGGTTTGGTCCAGCGAGTCCCAGGAGTGGTATGCTCCAGTTTCTTTGAGACCAGACACTTGGTTAACATGCGGCAAGGGCCTTAATTCGAGCTATTTTGACTTTAAATTTTATCTCCGAAGGTAAAAATTGAAATACGGGCGAAACGCAAAACCAAATTTTAAAATATGCTTTTCATGACGTCCTAATAACATGAACCGTTATTTTGAGCGATAGACTAACGTATGGAATTTGTTCAATTTTGTGATTTGTACGAAGTAAGATACAAATTAAAAATCGTTTAATCTGTTTCATTATTTTTTTATATATATTTTTGATTCACTGCCACGTTTTTTTTTTCAGACTGTAATTTGATATCAAAATGAAAAATAATATAACATGTTAAAAATGTTGTCAATATTTCTAGCCTCGCGGTAGTTGTTTTGTTATTGTGGTAAACTAGAAATTTATCTTCATTCAACTCATCCATTCACAATAGTTTATTTAACTTATATGTCGAAGTTTCGTGTATTAGACATTTCAATATTGATCGGTGCTTAGGTTTCAAGTTTCGAAAAAAAAATCCTTATAGTTTACGCAATTTTCTCGTCATCTACCAGTTGAGGCCCATCCTAAGAAAGTATTGCAGTTACAGTTAAAAGTAATCTTTTAGTGAAAGAAGGCCCTAAGTAAATATTGCGGTTACAGTTAGAAGTAATTTTTTAGTGAAAGAAGCTCTTTAAACCTGATAAGTTCAAATCCTATTGAAACATTAGCATACGCCGTTATGTAGTTTACCAATAATTTGTCAAGCATTTTTAAATTAAATTTTCGTAAAATGTTTTTTTTTTTGTCACTGTAACTAAAGTCTGACAATAGAGCGGAAAAGCTAATATGTCCTTAAAGAACACGTATCATTCCTTACCCTGTACTTAAACTTTTGGCCCTCTTCTCTCCCTTCTCCTACCCATGCAGTAATTCAGAATACTACCCTTCTATGAAGAACATTTTTACGAACTCCATCTTATTCATTTTAATTCTTTGGTTTACGGGTGGTACTAGTCAGAATCAAGTTATTATGTGATAAACGCTGGCTAGCAAAAAAAAAAAAAAAAAAAAAACCTTGCATTTGTCGTAAATATTGAAAATATTTATATAGTATAAAATTTCTTTTTAAGCAATTCAAATATATTATACATTTCGCACACACATGTAAGTCACAAGTTTATGTATGCATGCATGTATATTATTTCATATGAGGAAGTTATTGCATATTCATTTCTTTGGCTGTTCACGAAATTCATTAACTTATTTTATGGCAAGCACGTATTAAAATGCATTTCAGAATTTTTTTTTCATTTTTAAATGTCTTCATTTGCATTATTTGCGTGATTCTAAAACAGTAAAATAGTACTGGTTTTATATATTACTGCAGCAAATAATTTATGGAATATGACGTTGTAACTTGCAAGGTTTGTAGAGTGCGCTCCTCGTAATTAACTATGTTAGTTCACCAAACTGCCGACGTTCAGTCTATGTTCCCCTGTTAATCCTTTTTCCTTCCCTGATCTTTGGATCCCCACCTTTCCACGCATGCGTGGTAGACAGCTTACGCCCTATTGGCTGGTGAAATTAAGCTGGTGCTCAGTCTTCTGATGGGCTCTTGGCTCTGCCACTTCAACTTTGTTCCTGTTTGGTAATCTACTACTTCTTACCGCCTTGTCGGTTAGGCTTCGTCGACTTGGGCCATTGCCACGCGAGGTCATTAGAGACGGCGCAAGTTGCACAGGGAAGAGGGATTGGGGAAGGATTGGGAAGGAATCGGCCATGGCCTTTGTTTGGGACCCAACCCAGCATTCGCCTGGATTGATTTTGGGAAACCATGGGAGAATGCGAGTCCAGTATGCTACTACTGCGCCACCTCGCTCAGCCCACGCTTGTCACGTTTGTGTCCCGATAATGCTGGCGTAAAATGTCAACGATGGCCGTAGGGCAATTTACAGGTGCGTTGATCTTTCTGAGTTTTTAACGTGTTTATTGAGTGGCATCAAGTTGGGCTAGCTCACGGTAAATGTGTGTGTATCCCAGTAGAGTAACATGTGTGTATTTGCAAAATGTTTATCTGTTCTTGCCGTGGCTAGTTTTGTGCGAGCAGCGTGAAAGTTGTTTGATGATACTGCCAATTGGGACCGCACCTGCTCGCGCAGAATAATGATCACGTTCTAAACGCTTAGGTTTTGCTGAGCCTCTTTGATTTTAGTTAACGTTTCATTATGTACTTGTAATTGTTATTCTGCGGGTCTTTGAAATGCTCCATCCAATTGCTCTCACGGAAATACTCTACTTTTTATGGAAACATTTTTTGAAAATCTATTTGGGCCGTAATTGAAACGTAATATTGCAAATGTGATTTCCCTTTGCTCGCGTATTTCAACATTGTTAATTGCTTTTATAGATATTGTAAGGATGGAAGTTGGATTGAACATAAACTATATTCCTACAGAACCCTACCCAGATTGAAGTTTATTTATATGCCTGGGTGTAAATTAATCTGAACAAGTTATTATTTAGATTGATTAATTGCGTATGGAAAAAGAGAAGAAGTGTTAATACACTGCTTTAATTTCACCTAAAGAAGTAAAAGAGAAAAGCGTCACCACTTTAAAATCACGCTCGTTAATAATTATTATATTTAGTCTATGATGGTGCTAGGAGCAAGTTATTACTATGTATCTAACGCGTATCTCAAACATAAAAAGCAAAGTTGTTGCTATGTACGAATATAAGTTTTCAGTGGAACGAAAATAAATTATATTTCATTGTGTGTGCTGGTAAAATGCTTAATTTGAAAACCAGAAGTTCTATATTGAATATTCAATATGTTTCTACATATTCTGTAAGAGTTTATTTCAACATGTAACTATTATTAGGCTGTATCAAGAAGCCTTATATGTTATTTAAACATATATTATAAGTTACATTTGGAACTCAAGATATATTCAATATGAGTACAAAGGTAATGTAGAAATGTTAATTTATTCATGAACGGAGAATTTGCCATTAAAATAAATGGTATATCAAATATTAACTGATCTGCACTGAAGTTAGATTCCCAGTGGAAACTGATAACATTAAAGGGTCTTAAAGAACCGTGAATATAAATGATGGAATTGACTGAAGCTAATTACCAAACGCCAAGTTTGGGACAATTTTGAAAATATTTTAATTTCCAGAAATACAATTTGAATTGATGCAATTGTTGATTTGTTATCTTTTCATTTGTTCATGTATCAAAATAGTACTTATATTTATTTCTTGTGTTAGTTTTTTGTGTTTGTATTAAGAATAGATTGTCCAAGGAATGAAATAGTCTTGATTCTTAAATAGATGTTGTGTCATAGTCTTCTGAATTATAAGAAAGAAATAGTACATAATTTAGTTCTAGAGGTTAGCTCAGCTATTCAAGTTATGAATATGGTTAAAGTCATAATTGTGTATATGGTAAAACTTATGCGTAGTTTTCGATTTATATTCATATAAAGTTTTAATTTGTGAAAGTGAGGCATATTAAATATATTACACTTGCACATCAGAATCCTTCAGCCCACCATTTACAGAATTATTTGGCGCACGCCGTGGTAGCCTGGCACTAAGGTAATACAGTATATGAAGGTAAGGCCTTCATACATAATTTTGTTTGTTCATATCATCACAATATCGCTAGCGTGTGTTGGAGACCATTGGTTTTTTTTTTTTTTATGTTTTAATATTTTGTGTAATTGTATTCCACGAGGATTTGTTGGACTCCATCTGAGTGTCATCATGGATATTCTCATGTAAATTTAAGCTGGCCTTTTAATTATATCTGTGCATTAATCGAGGCATTAGATTTCTAGGTCTCAGTTGGAATCTGTTCATCAGCTCTGTTAATACTCAAAGTGTGTTAATACTCTTGTGGGTTTAAAATCAATATATACATTTTTGTGTGTTAAAGTATGAGATTGTTGAAACGTTAATTGAATGTTGATGAAGGTAATTAAATTGTATACATGAAACTCGTTTCGTTCATCACTCGTGAGTAATTCCCCACAATCTGTTTCAATTATATCACCAATAATGTTTATAAGTCGAACAATAATGGCACAGATATAAAATACTTGAAATTTTCTTTCCATGACCTTGAAGTGAGCCACACACCACCAGAATACAGGGGCGTGCAGAATTTTAGAAATATTTCCTTTGTTGTTTATGTGAAATACCGGACATTATTCTGCGCAGTTTGGTTAAAAATGCAATTTCAGAAACGTTACATGTATTTCTGCTCCAGTTCCTCGGTTACTCTGCGAAGTGCATTTCATTCAAGATTTTAAAATACTTTAACTCTGCGTATTACGGCAAAGTTTAAGTACAAACCTTTCGTTAAATTCATCCAGACACAGGGTAAAAATAGCGTATTTTATTTAGGAACATCTTCTGACAAAATATAAACGCAGATCTGACCGCGCACACGCGCACGCGCACGCACACAGAAAGAAAATGCTTGAATGCATATCTCCGTGGTTCAAAAAATAACTCTTGAACGACGCTGGTAAAAAAAAAAAAAATGGCATTGTAAATTTACCTCCACTCTAAAAGTGATATGCCTTTCCCTGCGTAAACTTCAGACGGAATTTCATTGGTATTTTTATAATAAGATTAAATATAATACCACGAAGAAAACATTTTCTAATGGAAAGTTTACCAAGTGTGTGTTGCGTGCGCCTAATTTTATTTCACAACGTGGTTTTATTTTTATTTTTGTTGGATTTCAACATAGATGTATCATATAGCCAGCATTTCCCCGTACACCGAACGAATTTACCACAGCGAAAGGATTGTCCGCTCTCGCTAAAAACATAAAACATTTCCTCGCGAACATCCGTACAGCTACTAGGGCAGGGAGAGCAGCGTGTAAAACACAGCAGATAATACTGCACGCCCTTTTGTGCTGCTTGGAGCTACACTGCGAAACTAGGAATCTTGCGTGCAAATGCGTATACGTCCAAAAATAAACACGCTCGTAGATGCGTGTGCTCCAAGCTTGCATTTAAATACGAAATGAATGGGTACTGAAACATTTCAAACAATGTCTATTTTTGAGTTTGAGTGTTCTGTTGTGATGTCGACAGTATCGCATAATACGATATACATTGTTATGCGCACATTTATAAAAACTTGGAAACTTCAACACGCGTCTTCAAATGCAGGTTTTTTTTTTGGGGGGGGGGGGGGGGGGTTCACCAATCTACAAGGAAACTGTCGAAATGTACTACTTCGTTACTTAAACACGTGTTCTGTATATTTATAGTAGAGCACACATATAATTTAATTTATTCCATATGTATTTAGGCGGGGGCGCTATGGTATAGACTGTTCACGGTAAAATGAGCACTTTTGATAGTCCTGGTTAAGATCTACTTGTATACACGTTGTGTATTACTCCGCCTTATGTAAAATTGACATTGCTATGGCCCTCACCACTTTATTCATGCGTCGGTCAAATGAAACTGTGAAATAATAAGAAAGTAGATACTTAAAAAAAATCCGTGAGAGAATTAATTTTAAGTTATCACAAACAGTTACCTAACACTCTTTACTCGGCTTTAAGATATGAGACTACTTCCCCATTCATCGTTACCAACTTTACTCGGAGAATGTCACTCGGTGCGCCCATTAAAATATTCGTATGCAGGGGCAATGCCTTTTTTATAAGGCTAATTTCTAAAGTGCTCACTTTATCGTGAATAGCCTTTAAACAGTTTTAATGCCTTAAGTTCACGTCCAACCGTAAGGAAGAATTGCACGGCGATGGCAAATTGTATAAACAATCTTCGCGTGTGACACGATTTCTCAGAAATTTAAGCGGTGACTATAAGCTTTTTATACAGCAATCTATTCAGAAAAGATACATAACTAAGCATTGACTCTATAGTTTAAAATACTGTTTCACCGAAGTGTATATATATATATATACACACACACACACACACACACACACACACACACCGTAAACAGAGGCTGGGCCACTCATAGCGATTTTTGCTAACTTGGCACTTTTCAACGACCACGTTCATGGTTTCAATAACAAAATCTATAGATTGTCCTGAAAAAGGCTTATAAAGTCTGTTCATGATAAAGTAAGCACTTTTAAAATGAACCCTAAAAAAATGTCACTGCCACTGCATGCATATTTTTTAATGGGCGTACGGCGCACTGAGTGACATTCTCACAGTAAAGTTGGGTAACGATAGATGGCAAGTATTTGCATACCTTAAAGTCGAATAAAAGTGTTAGGTAACCATTTGTGATAACTTAAATTATTTCTTTAACTTTCTGTTCTAATGAATCGAAGTGCAAAAAATGAGCAAATTTGTGAAATTTTCCTAATCTAATAATGTCGCAGTTTCACTTGACCGACGCATGGATAATGTGATGAGGCCCATGGCAAAGTTAACTTTACATAAGGCAGCGTAATAAACAATGTGCGTAGAAGTATATCTTAAGCACGGATTTCAAGGATGCTCATTCTATCGGGAACAACCTATATTCAAAAATATTTAATAGCTTTTTTATGACTTGATTAAACGCTACTTCTTACTTATTTTATTGTAGGTTAGGAAATTATCTGCTATCATAAATGTCAACTCAGTTTATTTACATGTGATACGAACTTAATTTTCTTTTATTATTATTATTTAAAGCTAATTAAATTTCTGGCAGAGAGAAAGCTGCCGCCATTTTGTTATGCTTAAAAAGTTGTTTTTTCTAATTTTGTGAGGCGATACTAGCAAGCATATAAGGAAGCCAGATTTCAAAACATTCAATAATCTCTTAATAACTGTTAAATGAAGATCTAACCAGTTTGGTTTATCGCTAATGCTAAGGTGTGCAAATATAAGCCAGTTAACTTCTAGTGCAGGAAAAAAATGCACATATCAAGAACAGAAGAGCTACCACTAAATCAGCAGGTATGATAGCGTCAGGTAAGTTTGAACTATTTCTGTATCGTGCAGCTGATATAAATTTAGTTTTTTTTATTTTGCACCACCTAATAATTAAACTTGTATACCAGTTGTACAAAGTTAACACGAACTCCCTCAGTGATAAGATCTTAATGCTTGAGACTGACTAAAATTAAAAAAAAAAAAATTTTTGAAAATGTATTGCCTAACAAATTATTTTAACGAGAAATCTTGCTTTGACTTGCTCTGACGTAATACTTGCTAGCAGTAACGATATAAATCACCTGTTTAATTTATTAAATTGCAAAGCAAATCCTTATGACATTCATATGTACCCTTGAGAATTTGTCTGATCACTCTATTATACCTAAACATTCTTCCATCCATTTTATTAGATGATTGAAGGACTATGAGCCGCCACGGTTTTCATTTCTATATATAGTAGCCTATTAGTAGCCAGCTATTGTGTTTTATTTTCAGTCTGTTAACTTACACATTGCTGAACAGAGTCATAGTAAGTATCTGCCAGGGTGTACCAACTGAAAAGCTGAAAGGTGGATGAAAGGTGGTAAGTTCTTATTGGTGGTCGCCTATATTCTGAGTCTTATTTTCGCTCGTCAGTCTGCAGTGTTAGCCGGGGAAAAAAAAAAAAAAAACTATCTCACGAGATACACACGAGACGTTACACTCATCAGACATTAAAAACCATAAATTACATTTCAGTAGATTTTGTAATGTTTCTAATACAAGAGAAAATAATCTGTAATCTACACAATACATTTTGTGATTAATATTATAAGTTAATATTTACATGAATTTCTGTAATATTTCAATTTTCAGTGAATCTCAAGCAAGGAGCTAGGATCAAAACATATTTAATATAAAGTTTGCACGTGGGAATTAAAATTTATGCATTTACAGTTTATCTAGTAACATTTTAAACGTTATTGTTTACAGGGAAACATCACTGAAGATAAATCTCGAATCTGTCCATGCAGCAAAACGCATATGGCCCAATCATGGCTTAGGTCGGACCCCAAGCCGGCAAAATATTTGCCCCCAGCTGGCATCGGCCTCCTTGCTGGTCCTGAAGTAGCACCGCTTAACTAGCTAGGCCTATATTCTGTCCACACCTTGCCCAGTTGTCGTGAACTGGGCAAGGACAACAGCAATGGCTCATCGATGTACCACTTCGCTTTAACCATCAAATGGCCTACGGATGGCTAGCACTGCTTTCAACATGTTGAAAATTATATATTAAAGATAAAAGTTTCTAGATCTGCTCTTAACTACGCCTTGTTCCTAGTTTCCATTTAATTCACCAATGAAGACATCAAACAATATGTAAGTTTTATCACGTGTTGTTGTTGGGGGGGGGGGGGGAGAACTCATAACTCTTGCAGCGACAGTCCAGCATGTTAACCATTACCCCAACGGATACTCTTACTCTCGAATGAAGAATATATTCTAACTTGAATTATTAACAGCTATTAATGTAAATTGTTAGGTAGCCTTATAATTTACCATACGAACAACTCAACATTTAAATAGTTGCAGCTAAACAAAAAAAAAAAAACTGCGTCGTTAAGAGAAAACGTCTTACCTGAATCGCGATGTTAACCCAAAAAATTTGTCATTGATGTTATTTCTCGCAATATGTATATTACATGAATGATTTCTATTTGTTTTGAAACGCAGTCGACAAATATCAATATTTTCGTGGCGTGAAACAACAGTTACCCATCAGGGTTTAATTGCTGTAGGTAATTTTACTTTTAATTTTTACCTCGCCTTTTAATTGTATGCATTCGCACATGTAAAACAAGCACACATCAAGTTATTTGAAACCAGTCACGAAGTCACAGCAAATACTTTATTTACAGTACTTTGCCATAGATATTTCCATCACTAGATATTTACACATAATCGACTCATTGTACCATGTTATTTATATTCCTTATATCAGATAAATGTATTGTAGTGATGTAATTACTTGGGAAGAATGGGAGCTATAGAAAACTCCCATAATAAGCCATTATTGCACCAGCAATATATGTAAAATATCACAGCCTTCAAATGGCCTACAGATGACTACCCATGCTTTCATTAGCAATATGTACGAGTTATTTGCGGCCATTGGTGAAACACAGTTCGTAAGCTGTTTATAGACCATTGGCAGTTTTCCTACTCTCAGCCATCAGTTTCATTTCCACCAGTATCCCATCAGTGTGCCATAAATGGCATGCCAAATGTCCTACTGCTAGCAGGTTACCATAACAGGGCCAGTTGTTTAGACCCACAAGTTTCCTGACCCAGCAGTAATCTAGCAATGCTAGCAGCAAAACTACTGTTGGCCGACTTTGTATTGCTAAATGGGTGTACAGATCATGAAACTAAGAACACGGTTCAGTAAGAGATAATTCTTGATCATATCAATGCTATATAACCAATTCCTTACTATAGTAAATACAATTTGAAGTTATGATAGTTCTATTGAGACATCATTGCATGAGGGAAATGTATTCAATAAAGAGAACTGTTAAGTAGGCCTACGTGGAATTTTTTTTTAAAATATTGTTAATGCCCCCGATGTTTCACATCGAGATACCTAGTTCTGGTTAAAACCATACAGACTAATTGAACATCTGCAAAGCTATGTGGCTCTCTCACAACTCACGTTAATGAGACACGAAGTTACTAAGACAGTCGGTACAAACCTGGATTGTGGTTTAAATACAACTGAGCCCAAAACTTATGAAACAAATTCGATGAACCTATTTTACTATCATAATAAATGCACTGCATTGCGGCCGAAATTTAAAATTCCTGCGCGAAAATTCATGGCAGTTTTCGCATCCCATTCAAACGGCACGTCGCAGTCCCGAGGTCGCGGAAAAACGCGTTAACAATACAGATGTTGAAGTGAACCCTTTTTTGACAGTTCTATTCGGCCATAAATAAGATATCACCGCATGGAACTAAACGACGTAATTTATCAAAGTCCTGGGGGAAAGGAGGAGTGGTTTGGTGAGGGTGAAAAGGGAAGGGGAGGGGCGGTTCGGGTGAACCCCCTCGCTTATTTTCATCGCGTGGTCACGTGATTAATTCTCTCCTCGTTTTAATTGCGAACCCCTCCAACACCCCCTCCAACGCCGTCAGTTGTATTATTGCTTACACCCTAGACAGGCGCCGTTGGCGTTCTCGGAATCGATAAATCAAGTTAACTACTCCAACCGGCCCCGTAAACTCCAGCCCCCCCCCCCCCCCCCTTCTTAAACCGTTTTCTGGGTGACCCGTACACCTCGCGGGGCCGTACCTTTGTTGACGACGTGGGAGACGCCAACAGGCACTGGTCGCTTCCCCAGGCGACCAATCAGGTAAACGCTAGTCAAATGTCCACCCCACTAGGGGGCCGTGGTTGTGAAGTGGTTAGACTGTTCGCCTCCCGCCTAGGCGAACCAGTGGGGCCACTCCCGGACTTTCGCGGAATCGTGCTGGACGATGCCGCTGGTCGGTGGGTTTTTCTTGGGGATCTCCCATTTCCCCCGCTCTTTCATTCCGGCTCTGCTTCATACTCGCCTCACGCCCCCCTCATCGGCTCTCAAGACCTCCATGTTTAGAGCCGTCCAAATGTATTCACTCATTTCAACCTCGCGTAGCACAAATAGCCATACCCTCATTAACGACTGGTCCAGAACAAACTAAACACTCTTTACAGTAAAGTAAACACCAATCGGAACAAAACCTTTGAGCAGATACTGTCCATAACTACATACAGACATTCCCTATATTTGTTTGTAAGTTTTCGTCGAATGTCTTCATCGTATACACGCGTAAGTAGTATTGTGAGAGACAAAAATGGAGAGAAGAGGCTGATGTAGAGTAAACCATTAGCTGCATATAATATAAACTTAAAAATATAGTACGCAGCAGGTATTTACTTTAAACCTCCGCCATATCACGTCACTTCAATATTAAGTCATAGTCGCCAGCAGTAGGTATTGGGGTCGTAAATCCTACCAAAGCCTAGTTCGAAGGAAGGAACTGAGAACGCCTCACTTACCTTTATGTATTGCTAGATACTTGTGTGTTCAGATGAGGCGTAATAGCTGCAATACAACTAGCAACGACAACTTGTCATGTTCCGTTAAGCGAAGTATCTATATTAGAGAAATATTTCTTCAATAGTAAATATTCCTCAAAGAACAATCTGTGACATCATGTTATGGAAAATAGAATTGAATGTTTGCCACAGAAAGGGTGGCTAAGTAAACTTAACGAACTACATAGGCGTTCAGTACTACGTAAAATATCACGTAATCCAAGATTGAGTGAACCGAAAATCATTGCAGAGTTACTTCGGGAATGTGGTAAACACGCGAATTCAGAAACAGTTCAAAGTGTCATTATAGAGACTGAAACGACTCACGCGTAATGAAAGCAAACAGGACAAGCAGACTAGCTTTTGCCAACGATTACGTCAGGAAGGAACAAGAGTGGTTAGAATGACGTTAAATTTGTGGACGAAAAAAAAGTTCAACAGTTGTCAGTCAGGTGTTGGGGTTTATGGTGTGAAGGAAACCAGCCGAAGAGCTCTGAAAGAAGAATTTGGAGATAACACAAACCAGCAGCGTGTGGTGAACTGTTGCAAGATAAGCTGGCGCTTGCTCACTGCTGTACATACTTGGTACACGCAGCAGGAGCCACTGATCACTAATCACCGTGCTACCTAGGGTAACTGATTACATTCCGACCACTCACAAACGAGGAGCAAGGGACCCATTACACACGTCCTGTTGCGTCAGCTGCCGAGCTACGCTTTTGTGGTGGAAGTGTGAACCAGCAAGCAACAGGGTACAGCATAGAGCTAACGCCAGCTTACCTTGCAACACTGCACCACACGTCACTGAGTGAAAAACGACAGCGGCATCGCTGTGGTCTAGTTTTGTACGTCATCATACTTGAGTGGGAGAGTTGGTGTTTATTTAGGATACTATGAAGAAGGAAGACTACCTAGGCAAATAGTTTAAAAGCGCTGAAAAATTAGGTATTTAACAAAACTTCAGATATTATGAAGGTAACGACCCTAAACAATAGTCGCGTATGATGCGAGAATCGCTCTGTATACTTAACTGTCCAGAAGTTATACACACGCCAACCCAATCAGCCGATGGAAGCCCTATTGAGAATATATGAGATGAATTTAACACAAGTCAGAAGGACATCAGTTATCTCGAAAGCACAATTGCAAAGGAGGCTGTTGGAGGAATGGAATTGCATAGAACAATATTATACTAAGAGAATAATTTCCAACATGCCGAGGGGTTGAAATTAATTACCAGACTGTAAGGTTACCCAATGAGATAGCCGACTTCCCGTGGCGAAGTCGGTTGGTAAGCCACTCGTCTTGGATGCGGTAGGTTTAGGTTCGAATCCCAGATAAGGCATGAGTGTTAGTTTAAGTTAGGTCATAAGTTCGTTTGTAAGACGTATAAGCCTTCAGCCGTAACACCGGGGGACGTTAGTAAACCCTTTCCAATTCAATCCCATGAGATACTGAAAAGCTACGTCATGTGTAACTGATAACTTCGATCGAGGACATGTTATTTGTGGCCTAATATCAAAGTGAAATGCAAATCAATAATTAGAAACTTATTAGAAGTTATTTTAATGTTTGTTTTAGGTATTAAACATTATTTGTAAACATTTCTAAAGGCGAATAATTCATATAATTACCACAAAGATTTATTTTCTAATGGTAATTTTAGTAACTCATTTAGCTTACATTACTAAAAATGTCATAGTTTTTCTTCGGGCCCATGTATACAGTGATCAGGCCAATGACAATGTTAATTTTACATATGGCAAAAGGATATAAAATGATAAGAAGAGAAGAATTGCTTTCAAAAATTCATTAATAACCATGAAAAGCTAATAGTAAAATTCACACTACTCGTATTTTCGTACGTGACAAACCGTTTGCTATCGATTAAAGTTTCATCACACCAAATTAAACTATTATAAGGGGTTTATGGTTATCACGACTGACATATTGATGCCATCTTAAAATAACTGCGTTAAGTGCAGTTTTGTAAGGTCTGTTTAAGTGAAGTTTGCCGGAAATGATAATGATGTTTACAAGAATAAAGTCACATATTTACCTTCTTAAGTAGCAAAGTAACCAATAAAGGAAATGGGGGCAAGCACCAAATTTTCACAAATAACCTTACTTGAAAGGCAGAATATTTTCCCGAGCTGCACGAAGACTGAATGAGAAGAGAGACATCTGAAGACGTGTAGTAAGACTCAACAACTAGTATAAAAAAAAAAAAAACGTTCATTTAAAAAGTTAACTGTTACTGTCCTTCCAAAAACAGTTTTGCTTCGTTCCAAATGTACCAATGTGCTGCAACAAAATAATATATAATAGAAACTCTATAAAAATACTTATTTAATTGAAATAGCATTCAAAATTTTTAAAATGTCAAAATATATTTCATAGCGGTCAGCTGAGTGTCAGATTCAAATATATCGAATATTACTCAATTAGGCTATGTTCACGAACATTTCGGTCTAAATAAAATGTATTTATTTATTTATTTACGTCACTGATTCAGAGCCTACTTGAGCCCATTGAAACGTCGTCTCCAACACTATGTCACTCCATCCGAAACGGGTTCGAGTACGTATCTCACAACATCAACGGTGTCATAAACGTGAGATGTGAAGATTGGCCGGCATGACACTCGACCCGTCTCCTCATTCGCGGGTTATTGACGGTTCCGTCAGGGGGAGCCGCCGCGGGAAAGCTCCTTTTAACGACGCCCTCTTCTGCGATTCTTGCAGCGCTCGGAGGGGCACTTCAAAGGCACGTCGCCTTGAGCCCTACACCTCCTTAACCCAGGCCCATCAGCATCAAAAGGGTTCCGCAGCTAAGGAAGTGCGAGGGGGCGGAGGTGGCTAACGTCGCCTGCTGTTCGTCAACACAAGGGAGCTCAAAATGCGCGTCGGGATATTGATTCGTCGACGTCGGACTTGCCTTGCCCCTCCCCCCCCCCCCCTCGGCTGATGCCAGGGATCTCCTTGCATATCCTTCCAGCTTTACGAGGGAGTATAGGCTGTTCACGGTAAAATTAGCACTTTCGAAATCATCCTTGTGAAAATGTCCATGCCCTTACTTGCACGCTGACCGACACGTGCCCAGTAAAGTCGGTAAAGGCTGTTCACGATAAAGTGAGCACTTTAAAAATCAACCTTAGAAAAAAGTCACTTTCCCTGTCTCCATATATCTTAACGGGCGCACTGAGCGACATGCGCCCAGTAAAGCTGGTAACGATGGATGGAAAGTAGTCCCATATCTTAACGTCGAATAAAAAATGTTAGGTAACCATTTTTTGCGACAACTTGAATTATATATTTCGCTTCCTGGTTATTTAATGCATCGAAGTCTAAAAGAGAGCAGATTTGTAAAGTATTTACATTTCAAATAATTTCCCAATTTCACTTGACCGACGCATGAATAAGGTGATGAGACCCATAGCAATGTTAATTTGACATTAATCGGAAGAATACACAACGTGCATACAAGTAAATCTTAAGAAATGCTTTCAAAAGTGCTCACTTTACCGTGAACAGTCTATAATGACGGAGGGAAAAGTGGTTTCTGTCTTAAGGGGAATGGTGCATGAAAGCAGCATATTTACCCGATTTTCGATGTAACTCATTTTCCAAAGGGTTTATCGAAATTTTTTGGCTCTTCAAGACGTAAATAATAATTTTCAACATTTTTTTACGTTGTCAGATATTCACTGCCTTTGTAACTCTCGGAGCAATGATGGAATGTAAAAAAGAAATAATTTTTTCCATATCTTCAATCAGTGCTCCGGGAATAACGAACGCAGGGAATTTTTAAAATTGTAAGATGATGTTCAAAATTGTTACTTAAGTCTTGTAGAGCCAAAAATTTCGAAAAATCCTCTGTAAAACAATTTGTGACAAAAATTGTATAAATACACGAATTTAAAGTGTTAGGTTGAAAATTTGTGAGCACTGAAATAATTAATTTTGGTTTCAAGTAAAAAAATTAGCCAATTTATGGAATATTCACCTTGTCAAAAGTTTTAGAGTTTCATTTGGTCGACGCATGAATTAAGTGATCAGGCTCATGGCAAAGTTTATTTCACATTTGGTGGAAGGATACACAACTCGCAAACAAGTAGATCTTGAGCAGGGCTTTCAAAAGTGCTCAGTTTATCGTGAACAGCTTTTAGGCCCCTTCACATCATCCAGCATGTGAAAAAAATCAATATTCATAATATATAGAGAAGTACGAAGTTTGTTCCGAAAGTTGGTGGGCGGATAACACTGTGCCGATTCTATGGGAACTTTTCTGTGACTATCGCTTATGTAGACAGCCCCTGGCACGCGTGATTTTTCTATGCCAGAAAATCCAATGCGCAGTGTTATCGTTATTTTTCTCGTTATAACGTACTAAAATTGGGTGTGGCTGTGATGGGGATACGGCCGTTTGTTTTGCGTGAATACGTCTACGTTGACACGCTCGGACGCCTTGATAATTTTTTACGTTCCCGGCACCGCTTCACTCGATCATGTGGAGTTTAATGGGTACCACTGGATTGCTTTTGAGATGCTCTTTCCAACCGTATACGATTTCTGTATTTCGACTTGGCTTTTCGACGAGTATAGGGCGACATCGTGTTAAGTTTTATTAATTTTTTTCACTAAACGCAAACAATTTTCCCATAGCCACGCCACACAAATGTTTTTATACGTGCAATCGATTGATATTGACAAGAGGTGTCGACTGAAACCTAAACGAGCGTCGTAGCTGATCCTACTGAAAAGTTATACTACGCAGAAGTTTATGAGACGCGGTGAAACGAACTCGAAATAACGTTCCTCGTGATTTTTAAGAGTTAATATATTAAATTTCAATTTAAATATTGATTCGTTCAAATTAAAAAGTACTAACCCATAGTTTGGTTTAGTTTGAACACTAGTTTAACGAATTCACAGGAATGGCATCTTACAATACCTTCGAGATCTATCACTTGGGGAACCGAGGTGGTACAGTGGTTAGACTACTCGTCTCCCACTGAGGTGAACCGGACTCGATTCCCGATGGGGACCGCTTCCGGATTTACGCATGTGGGAATCGAATCGGATCATGCCGCTGATCGGCGGGTTTTCTCAGGGATATCCTGATTACTCCGCCCCTTGCAATTCGACGCTGCTCCACACTCACTTCGCTTCGCCCTCACCGGCTCTCAATACCTCGATGTTAATAGCCGCCAAAATATCTCCACTCACTCACTCGGTTGAGCTGCGGTAGGAATTCGAGAAAGTTTAAATGTTATCTCACAAGTTAAAGCTGAAATACGGACGCACCGCATAAAAAAATTTCCAAGAAATATTCTTCACGATATTGTAATAATATGAGCTGTTATTTTGATCTCTTAGTCTACCGTATACATTTTTATACATTTTGAGATTTGTACGTATAACCATGTGAATCTTCAAATTCGTGTAACTTTTTATCATTCTTGTCTTCCAGCTCATTTTCCTCTCCTGTTATATATTTTTCAGATTATTATTATTTCCTTTAACGTAAAAGTATGTAATGTGAATAAGGTAAAAAATAATTTTAGACTGTCAAACACTCTTAAGACCAGGCTTCGCCATACATAGCCGTATAGGGAATTAAATGCTAAATTCGGACAAAGCTCTCTTAGTTGTTTTTACAAGCTTTTATTTAACTTGCCTTGTTAGTTAGTACGTTCGGGTGAAATCTTGCAAGTCGATTTTAAACCATTTCCCGTAATCCAATTGAGCTGAAATTTCGCATACATGAGAAGTTCCAATGACAATACAATGCGAAGGTACCACACTGAGCTGATCTGATCATGGAACCGGAAGGTGGCCATAGGAACTTTACAACTACATGCAGTAAACGTCGTATCGAGTTTGTTTTACAGAATCGAGTAACAGTAAAATGGAGATTAGAAGTGTAACTGCTGTTGTGTACGTGCTCTATTTTGTAGCGGAAAAGGGTTCTGAAAACTATTATTATAGTTTGCTCCTACAGTATGTCCCGTATCGGAATGAAAGCGAACTACTGGTCGATCACGATACATCTTGGGGATCTTTCTTAGCTAGGGAAAGCCATATTCGTGATACAAATTCATGGTTGGAGATTGAAAATTGAAAAATAAATTTAATGTAAAATAACTTTTAAAACCAATCTCTTATTAACTTTATAAATGCACTAAAAAGAGAAAAAAAATTTCAATAGGTACAAAATTTGTACAACTTGTAAGATGTAGACGAACAGCCGTAATAAACGTTACTACAAAGTAATGTGTTTGTATCAATATATATTTAGTATATGAACGCTTGGCGCGAATAGTAAAGAGCCTTACGCACGATATGTTCTTCTTATACATACGCAAATGTGATATACGTTCTATATTGTGAATAGTTAGGAGCCTTGAGCAAGATATTTGCTTACTACGCTTACGCAAATGAGGTATACGTTCTATATTGCGCCAAGCTTTAATTTACTAAATATAAATTGATACAAAAATTAATTTGTAGTAAAGTTTATTACGGCTATTTTCGGCCACATTTTTCAAGTTATACAAGTTGTGTAACTATTATAATAATTTTTCCCTTTTAAGTGCATTTATAAATTCAATAAAAGGTTGGTTTTTAAAGTTTTTCTTTACATTAATTTTATTTTTATGGTAGTATATTCCGCAAAAAAAATTTTGTTAGAGATGGAACTCTTCTACATTTGTAAACCTTCAAAATGTTAATTTTTAAATTTAAAATGCATTTTTTTATTATTTATAAAATTGTGATATTTTATAAATAATAAAAAAGTGCAATTAAATTGTAAAAATTAAAATTATAACGGTGATGCGTTCAATCTCCAACAAAAACTCTCTAGCTAGAAATACTACCACAAATTTAGCATTTAATTCCCTATACGCTAATGCATGGCGCAGACTGCAAACCCGGCTTTCGTTTCGCGTGGTAGCACATCGCGTTTCAGCGCCCGCGCCCCCACACGACATAGTTGCTGCCTCCTCGTGCGTGACGTCACTAGCTCTCGCACTGAAAGCAAAGGTAGGAGAGGAGAGCATATCCAAGATGGCGGGCGGGGTCGACCGTACTACTCCGTGTACCATCAGACGAGCGACAACCGGCTCCCGCGGAGCGAGAAGGGAAAGTTGTGTACTCAACGCGCGCCATCTCCTCCTGCATCACTTCCCGCGCCAGTTCACGAGCCTTGGATAAGGTTACTTCTATTCAGCTTGGGAAATTCAATGTTGTAAGTTTGGCAACCGAAAAATTTTTTTTGCCGCTAGATGAGCGCTAGTGTCGCGTGTGTATAGGCTGTTCACGATAAAGTGAGCACTTTTGAAATCTACCTTAGAAAAAAGTCACTGCCCCTGACTGCATATATTTTAACGGGTGTGTTCAGTGACATGCACCCAGTAAGTTGGTAACGAAGGATTGAAAATAGTTCCATATCTTAACGTCGAATAATATGTTTTAAGTAGTCATTTGTAAAAAACTAATATTATTCCTTTCATTTTCCGTTTATTTTGCTGCATCGAAGTGTAAAAATTAGCAGACATTCAAACATTAAATTATTTAATGATTTGACAGTTTCACGCGAACGACGTATGGATAAAGTTATGAGGCCCGTGGCAATGCTAAATTTACATATGGTGGAAGAATACACAACGTTCATACCAGTAGATCTTAAGCAGGGCTTTCAAAAGTGCTCATTTTACCGTGAACAGATTTTGCCATATTTGTTCTATTTCCTACGTCGAATAAACGGATAATTTCAATAATCATAAATCAAATAAAATAACTCCGTTACTAAGTAAAATCGTTCTCTTGTATCATTCATGTAGATAAAAATTATAATTAAAAATTTCCTTTTGGAACACTGCGCCCCTAGTGGCGGAAATGTTCCCTATTGCAAACCTTCCCATTAGAGACCTCGTTTCGTTCCTAACCCGAGTCCTTCACTCGGCTGATCTCTGCCAGTAACATCGTCCTTTGTCACGCGATGCCTTTTGTGTTCTTCTTTTTTTCCCCCTTAGAGGGCTTTCAGCTTAACATTCTGCTTGTCTTGATTGTCCACCATCACTGCTTGTGGATCTGCTGAATCAAATGAGAGAATAAAATAGCGTGAGTATTACGCCTTGATTTATGCCTCAGTAAATAAAACTCCAGGCAATCTGTACTGTAGAAATTATTACGAGGTACTCTAGGATTCTTTTGTTTATTTAAACGAGGGGTAAATTTTAAAGAACTTTTTTTACCAGTTGCACATTTAAATGTGCCACATTAAAAAGAAAAATTATTAAAGTGAGTATAATATCAGTAACAGGTTTATTTTAAGTAAAACCACTTATTATAATGTAAATTTGGTATAAAAATGCCACTACGCAAAACTTACTGGTAAAGTGCAGAAATTTAACTGACTGACCTATGTTTTTGACGGCAGACATTGATTTTTCAAGTGAAATAAGTAAAGCTTAGCTGCTGCATGTCGGCGATTTTATTTTCAAAATTCAGTAATTCAGTAACACTACTTCTTTATTAGAAATGTCTCAAGTATTCAAGAGACACTTCTCATGTCTAGCGTTGTCTGAACATACAAGTATTTCTTCTAAGAAAATAAAATATATTAAATGTTTAATATTTGCAAAGCGCTGCATTTCAAAAATGTTTTTCACTTGTCATAGACAGAGATTTTTTTCTGTATCTTGGAATTAGTAGTGAGAAAATTACTCGGAAATGGAGTTTCCAATGAACATGAAAATATCGCGTAGTTGGCATGAACAAGGCTGTACAAACTGCCACCATAAAATACAACTAAACCTATTTTCTTAATGATGAATGATCTGAATGTCAGCATTGAAATATGTCATTTCGATTCTGCAGGGAAGTTATTTCAATGGGAATTGGATCTTGGAAGAATTCCCAAGTAATGTTGTTGTTGGCATGAATTTCCCCTCTCTTTTTCTCCTTCCCGTTGTTGCGTAAGAAATATCGAATTCCGTTGGCGATGCGCACCCCACCCCCCCCCCCCTTCCCCGGCACAATAATGTTCCTCCGGCTGTCCGTCAGCCAGGCACGCCCCTTGCTTCATCCGAACGCATCCATCACCAGCTCTATCCGCCCTGCGCGATCCGGAACTCGGATAACCACGCGAACACGACACTCTGCGATCTTCCTGATCGTGGCGGCTCCTGGGGTGAGCATTTCACTCGCCTCACTTTTCCCTACACTCCACACAAGCTTCGTGTTCACTTGAACAGCCTTTAAATTAAATGTAGAAAATAAAAATACCTTCGTAATAAGCTGGACTCCCGTTTTATGTCGTTTAGTTTTTGAATCAACAAACTTATAACCATCACTGAAATTCCCAACCAGAACTCTTTAACCGGTGCTATCATTCATCTGACGTTCTCGAATAGAAAAAAAAGATATAAACATAAAGGAGAATAATGGCAGAGCCTAATATTCGCAGGAAACGTGTGCACGAATGAATTGAATGCTGACACGATCAATTCCTTTACTTTATTGAACTATGGAAATAAAATAAAGGAGGACATAACGGTAAAATGTAGTTTTCTGAAGCATTATGTCGTAATGAAATAAAACACATTACCAATATAACTACCGTGTCTACTTAAGGCCACGACCCATCATTTCTACATGTTTTGCAAGGATACATTTTTTGTACCCAAAACGGGAGCCGACATTGTAATATTCTCTTACGATTTTGTTACAAATTGTTTTTATTTTCGTAGTCGAGTTTTTTTTTACACAAAAAATTGCATAATTTTAACTAATCATTAAATAAACAAAATTTTCGTTAGTTAAGTAATTGGATAAAAGTATATTTTTTTTTGTGTTGGAAAAATTAGACTACATAATATTTGTAACAAAAATGTAAGAAAATTTTACAATATCGGTTCCCGTTTGGGTCCAATAAATTAATTATCGAAAAAGCTGTAGAAATGAAGGGTTGTGGCCTTAACTCCGCACATTTATACACCCAAGTGGCCAAAATAAAGATAAACAACTATAAGGAGAGGTGTAGGAAACTAAAACGCATATTGTGTTGAATGATGATGTGACCTTACTGGAATAGTTTACAGCATCAGCTAACATAAACAACTGAGTAGGAAGTACGGGACTATTACTGTTGCCCTCTCGGTAGTTAGTAGCAATGTCTCGGGCCTGGATGCATGCACCGATTTGGTTCGGAGAGTAGCATAGCAATGGTATCCTTTCCCGAGACAAAGTCTGCCCACAGCTGTTGTGGCTGGCCTTCTGCATCCAGCAGATCGGCACCGGATCAGTGTTGACCTCTGAGCTTATCCCACACACAAGAATATTCACTAGGAGTTACCACCTGTCACAGGCCTTATCCCTTAGGTTTTCTGAAGCGAAATATGTCATAAATGTAGGTCATTTTCCCAATGTTTACAGAGTAGTTTGAAAACTTTTGAAAGGCAGAGAAAAAACAAATAACCATTTAAGTAGTAACGAATTAATTATTTCAGATATTGTTTACAGTTGAACATCAAACATCATATCGGCGTATTCTTCTGTGGAAAATGTACGTAGAATTGTAACTACTACATCTCTCAACCAAAGGCTACATCTACAATAAACGAGCGGGACGCACCGTATTCACGAAGTACATACATAGTGAAATAGACAGCCACACTTCACGATAGTGAAGGTCACGTGCTGTTCACGCCAATAAGCAAACCGGCAGTAATATGTCACAAGCTTTTCACTGTAATGCGTTTCCAATTTTTAGAATTATTCTGCAAGCATTGAGACTAGGACCCAGATTTATACGACATAATTGGCTCCAAATGACTTGAGGAAATAACCCTGTTAGTAACAGTAGTTCCTCGTGAATGACTGTGTATGTTCTATCGGGGACAGATCGGGTGAACCTTGCTCGAGGATAGATTAACGTGAAGCAGGCAATTCCATGGACACAAGTGATGCCTGTGCGAGCTTTTACTTGTTGAAAGGCTCTGCCAGGATGCTGTCTCACAGCTGCGAAACATAGGTACGCAGTGTATCATTGGCGTTTTGCTCTGCTACCAGTCCCCTAGACTTACCACATATGGTAATATGAAGTCATACCCTATGGCACCCACGTCATGAGGCCAGGAGTAATTTTGACGTGTCACTCAAACAACATTGGCAGGTTTTTTTTCTGTCTCGTCGGGGTTACCATAAATGCACACGGTGGCCATCCGCGGTAATAACTGTAGAGTGACTACGCTAGCCGCGCAAATACAATCTCTGTATCCCAACATTGAACTGCTTTTCTCTAATATGACTTATTAACGACGTTGATAATATTTGTGGTTAAAACAATATTCACGTGAAAACATTTTTTCTGTTTTTTTTTTAATACTTACTCTAACACGATTTTAATGCTATTAGATTGTATTAAAATTGGTACAAATACTTTATTCAAGTAAAAGGGCTTGTCTTTTGATTTCTAAAATATAAACAAACACGTTTATCACTGGTAACCATGTGACTGCGACACCTGTATTAGTGTAGAGTAGGTCAATGTTGGATACATGCGCAGAGGACAAAAATCCGTATATCTCATCTTTAGTCTATAGTACTAAGAAATTTATAGCTGAAAATGATGCGACACCATCACTGTGAGCTCTTAGTCCGGCCCCATCTTCACAAGGGTTTCCTGCCATTAGGAGTGGTTTCCTGGCGTTCGTTGTCAGACATATTCGAACTGAAATTTTGCAGTGAACGTCCTCTCGCAGTTTGTCGCAGAGCTGATGACTCATCCTGTATACTTGGTATCTCAATACGGTCTAACTATACCTGTAACTTTGTTTCTCAGTTCAAAACCAGCCGCGGTCATAAATTTAATTCTACTGATACTTGGGCTTGCCATATTGTTTCGTCAAATTTCGTGGTGTAGAAGAATAATCAAATCGCCTTTTCTGTGTCTGTGATTACAGAACATATTTGACTTTGCGAAATGGAAGCGTTATGTACTTTTATAATCCCACCTTTCCAGAGGAATTCGTGCTTAAAAATTATAACTTGAAAGCGGCCTGGCAAGTGGACACAGCATTCATGACGCTAGAACTGATCACGTTTAATCGGACCGGAGTACTTTTACTATGACCCCACACTGAAACAATTGCGTGTACTGCAAAATGAATTGCACACGAGAAGTAAGTATCAGTGGAAATAATTTTTTTTTTTTTGTCACTGATGGACTCATTTCGAGATACCGGGCTAGCTGTGAAACATTACAGTTCCTGCGTTAAGTAACGTGCTATAACAAACTGTTCTCGAGAACAGTGAAAGTAATTGCCGACACATTATGGATATTTTTAATATGTTGATGTATATACAAAATGTTTGTCATATCTATGCGCTTAAGTTGTAAACGCGAAATGGGTTTTATGGTACAGAAAGGGAGATGAAATTACTTAATACCACCAATGTAGGACTACTGCAGGTAACTGAACCATCCCACCTTTGAAATATTAACTGAAATGTTATGCATTAGAAATTTAAAACACTGCCTTAGATCCCTAACACTTAAAATAAAATCTGCGATAGAAGCATGTCCGAAGATAAGGAGCATTAAAAGCAGCGCCGTGTAAGGCCGTGGGTTAATCAATGCAAATCAAGTTCCATTTCTTTTTCAGTCGAGTGATTCTTCGTAAATAATAAATTGTAGGAGCTGTAAATTCATTTTATTTTGGGTAATAAGAACGATAACTGCGCAAAACTAAATTTAAAAAAAATTTTTACCATTGCGCTTTGTATTATAGGAAACGATTTCTATAAGCGTCTCCTACCCGGAGACATGAGAACACTAGTACGTGGTATGGGCTAAAATATTTGTATTTATAGGAGAAGCAACTTCCAAGTTTTCCTTGCCAACCTAGCAAAAAATTACGTGCTTGTTTTTTGCTGAGGGAAAGTATATTGAGTTGCGTGCGATGAAATACTGCATCGTTCTTGGTTATTTTCATGTCTGCGCGGCACGCATCGCGTGTTCAACGTATCTCTAAAAGATGACGCGTATTCGTCCCCATTTTCCATAGTCAATTAATAAACGGGAAAACAATCCCCATTCGTGAGCACAATAAGCCAACGTTAGGGAAAGGAGAATGAAACAAGAGCAAAATCGTTATCTAGGAGATGAAAATCTACATTTCCAGGGCAGAAAAATTGCCTCCACGACCAATTCGTCACGATCCTTACAATATGGCAACAACATTCTTCTTTTCGTCCCTTTAACGAAAGGGTATAAGTGATGAGATTTGGTTCTGCCACTTCGAACTAGAATTGTTATATTCTCGCTCAGAAATAATGTAATCCTATTGAAGTATGATTCTTTTTCATTTTTTAAAATGACATCCAACAAAGGTCATTTAAGCTCGTGCATTGAAAACAAATATGAATAAACTTGAAATGATTTGTGCATAATTCGTCAAATTCATTCATCTACAGTTCTCTATAGGCTATTAACGGTAAAAAGAGCACTTCTGAAAGCCCTGCTTAGGATCTACTTGTATGCACTTTGTGTATTCTTCCGCCTTATGTAAGATTTACATTTTCATGGGCCTCATAACTTTATCCATGCGTCGGTCAAGTGAAACGGTGAAATTATGAGAAAAGTAAATATTTTACAAATCTGCTTATTTTTACACAGAAATGGATTTAAAAAAAACTTTAAGCAAAAGAAATAATCCAAATGATCAAAAATGGTGACATAACACTTTTTGTTCGACGTTAAGATACGGGACTACTTCCCATCCAACGTTACCAACTTTACTAGGGTAGGGACAGTGACTTTTTTGTAAGGTTGATTTCAAAAGTGCTCACTTTATTGTGAACGGCCTTCGTTTAAATGACACTAATGAAATGTCCAGCCGAAACATCAAATTCGTCTACTTTAAATTCATCCAGATTCGTTCGTGACATGAAGTGAGCTCATGTCAGTTCGATCATGGAATAATTACACATTATACAGTTGCTGGAAGACAAATCCGCAATATTCTCTCAAACTTTAAAGCCAAATACGAATTCAGCCTGACACGGCAAGTGAAAGATGAACCGATAAACCGATTAGCCAAAACGGATGTTTTTGTGGGACATTCAGCTGCTCAAAAAACCATTAATCACGACCTCCCGCCGTACAAAATTTACACAGTAATAAATAATGCACTCTGGTACAATTGTTTCACATGTTTCTACCAGATATATCTGGAAGGCGTAGCAATAAGAGGACACCACAAAGTGACGGCGCATTTAAGTGCAAGTTCACTCCGCTAAAAGTACCCACGTGTACACGAGAGAAAAATAAGTGAAACTTGAAACAAGATATTTTACTTGAGCATACGATCTAGCGGTAGTAATTCATTACGAAACAGAAAACGTAGAAATACATCTGGCTACTATATAAGCAATCTGCAGCTTACCAACTTATGAGCCACTTTGTTGATGTTCATAAATTTACTGGAACATGTGGCATATAACATCCGACTAGAAATGGCAGTTCTTCCGCGGTAAAACATTCCTTTCTAAACTTCTTAAATCGTAGTGCAAATTTTCAACCCAAACATTGTATGAAAAAAAAAAAAAAAAAAACATATCAGACTGAAAATATAGGAATATTTAGCGTTGATACTATACAAACTTGGGAGCTTCCCTACTAAAATTTGACCAATACCATCAAAAACAAGAATGTGAGAAATATGCTACTGAAAGCCTGCAAATTACTTCAGCAATCCGGTACCACAAGTTTTCAGATGAATGCTCTAAGTCATTCATTGATAACGTTTCTCCCTGTTTTGCCAATGAAGATATGGTAAGCAACTGCATATTCATCCAGTATAAAATTACTTATTCAAACAATTTATTTGGAGGCATAATGCGGGGAAATAATTAACTTATCGTTGGGCAAGCATTCATAAATTGGATTTAAAACATCCATGACAAAAATTCAAGTAGGGTGCGAAATAATTTTTTTTTTAATTTGGTTATCTGAGAGTGGTTTCGAAAAATGCCCCCTTAATGCAGTTGTTAGTCGTCAAATCGTTATAATTTTCATAATATAACACTCAAATTAAGACAGGAGAGTTTTGTAGGTAGGTTCAAAGTGTTGAATTGGAGTCTAAGCACGGCATACTGCGTTTGTGATACAAGCTACGAAAGGAACAAAAACAACTTTTCGTCTAAAGTTTATGATTTAAACTATTTATTAAATTAATGTTAACAGTTTCGCTTGAATGAACAAAAATATATTCACAAGTCTGACCCCCTATTTTCAACAAAATTCACAGTACCATTACTCGCTCACCCGTTTATAAATCGCACTCATACTGAATCAGTATGTTCTGCACACCACACAGATTGCATTAAATGCTATTTGAGTGGAAAAAATATCTATGAACAAAGCCTAGTATGCTGCAGAATTCGGAAAATATCTGAGCGTTATATTTTGGAAAATATATTGATTTCACACCTAATAACTGCATTAAGGGGGCACTTTTCGAAAGCTCTTTCGGATATCTAAATTTAAAAAAAGTGAAATATCACCTTAAGAATTTGCTTTATTTCTGAGCTACCCAACTTCAGAAACGGTTGCTTTTGTCAGGGAAGGTCTGACACTCGTACTAAAACTTGATTTATTTGATTAACATAGGCCATACTAAAGATGACTGCCTCAAGGCTACATCCATTAGAAGTTCATATACACGGGATTATACCACCAGGAGTACAATGAACTGTGGCTGGCACACAAGAAAGCAAAAAACATTTCTAATATACACACTTGCAAGATTTTAAAATATCAATCAAATTATAGGCTAAAAATTTGAAGTTTCTAGATTAGTCCCAACAACCAGAGATGCAATCAGAGCAGGTAATCGGTAAAATACTGAATATATGATAATGTGAGAAGCCTTCAATTAATGAATTGGCCTAGTTTGCAATGTTTATTTTGCGGAAGGTATCATAACAGTACTTTAATGTATTTCCTTATAGCTTATCAGGCATACAATTCTAAATATAAATTTCCAATATTTTAATTGAAACAATCATTTTAGTGTTTAATCAATTTTTTTTTTTGTTTTGATCATTCTTGTAATGCGTATTTACCTTCCATAATATATAGGCTAGTATTATGGTTCAAAAAATAAACACTTCCGTTATGACTTAAAAGTACACGTAATAGAAAACGAGGTCTCGCCCAATAGCAGCAGCTTCATTCATTTTAAATGCCCACTTC
This sequence comes from Dryococelus australis, assembly GCA_029891345.1. Taxonomy (NCBI): domain Eukaryota; kingdom Metazoa; phylum Arthropoda; class Insecta; order Phasmatodea; family Phasmatidae; genus Dryococelus; species Dryococelus australis. The sequence goes on along the minus strand of CM056997.1, from coordinate 50,379,316 downwards.
TGCTAGCCGAAATACAATCATTATTAAAACATAACGCTGTTTTAGTTAGTATAGTGGGATACATACACGTAGTTTCCACATGCTTATAATTAGGGAAGTTAGGATATACAAATGCCGCTTATTTTCTATTGGACAATGATATGAAACGTATATGGAAATCAAGCTATACAAATACCGCCCTTTTCGCACCATTCATTATAAAAAAAAACATTAATTATACGCCCACCATCTGTCTTCTTCCTCGACACATTCTTTACAAAACTAGAGGTTAACAAAATACATCGATTGTCAAACAATGATGCGTAGTTGCTTATTAAGTAATTAAAATATAAGGCAAACAAATTTTGCATATGTTGAATTAAACTAGTTGTGATAAAATATTTATAATGCTCTAAAGAAATCATTTTCAACCCCGTCGTTCAAAGTCACGGAATATATTTGGTTTAACACAGACTGAAGTAAACGATAAAACGATATTTTCTGTGCGTTAGAGTACTAGTCCATGTTCAAGCTTCTGTAGTTAGAGTTTAACTGATTTACAAAGTACAAATTGATGTCGAACTTACAGCGTTTATGTAATATATATATATATATATTTTTCCTCTGAAAGCATTTTTACAACAATTAACATGCAAAACAGCGACAAAATACGCATTTGAATTTGGATTTAGTTAATTTTTTATAGAAGTCATACGCAGAATGCAATGCATGTTACAAAGTCATAGGCCTAAATAACTACTCCACTGTAAAAAAGAAATCTGCTAGTTAAAACGGAAATTTTTCCCATGTTTCATTGGTAGTAACACATTTTTTTTAACAGAAATATGGTTCTTTCCCTTGAGAATCGTTTATCCAGGACAACTGCTTTTGAAACACTTTTCATTAATGATTTCATCGATGGCAATTGTTCGGTTATCGTTTGAAATAATGCAGGCTTATGTTTGATGTTTTTATAAAATACTGCTTCATATTTAAAAAAAAAAAGACTTATTTAAATGTCGTGTATAACAAGAAAGTACACTGCACTGTACAGGATGGAATATTCTCGTCAGATTTAATTCCGATTAAAATATATATTTCCCTTCACGTGTAAAATAATTGCATTGCTCTGTGCAGCTCTGTCAGGTGATCGTACGCATTTAACCTTTCATGAGTTCCGAATGGTAGCTGTTAACGCCCCTCGATCTTTCCTGACAACTGTCTGCCAGCGGGGTGAAATTTAAAAACCGTAGGCGTTGTACTAATTTACGTAGCGATAGAATAATATAATATCGCCTGGAGTGCCTGGAGACACATCATCAGTCGATGTTGTTATCGGCCACAACAAAATAGCCTTCGGGTAGGCTGGCTATCTGCATGTTTATTATTCAAAAAGTACAGAATAAAAAATACGTTAAGCCAAGTATGGTCATTACATTTTCTATGCTTCGAGTCACTTCGTACAAGTTTAGGAAAAAACTCCCAAGAAAATATAGCAAAACGTATTTTGGCTAAGAAAATTACTCAAATGTTGAACTTTGGGAAAAATTTATAGTCACATATATATAGAGACACACATATAATCCCTTTTTCTTATGGCCTCAGCTGTGTTCTTATCCGGAAATTAAAATGCAGCGTACACCGACAGAGTCTACGTTTCATTACTGCGAAGATTATTTCGTATTTCATATTAAAAATTTTTTTTTTCTGTACTTGTCATGGCAAGCCTGTAAACTCTCCGCAAGCCAGCAAACTTGAATCAAACTAACTAGTCTCCAAGTTTCAGGCTTGTAACTAGCTTGATTAGTTATAGCCTATTAGCGGTTTCTTTACAATTTTTGAAAAAAATTTTGAAAAATCAACCTACAAATGTTTTTTGTTGTTTCCTAAGTATTCAATGTTTCAACGAGTGTTTAATTCTTTTTTTTTTTTTTGTTAATTTAAACTTGTAATTATATATTCTCTATAAATTATATTTTACTTACAATAAATATTACTAAAACGGGAAGAAAATGTGTGTGTTGATAATGCCTAGTAAGAAATTGTTTTTTATGGACAGTGTTGTTAAAGTAAATGCGCTACCATATTGGCGTCATTTTCTAGACTTGATTAAGCGTCGAATGCATGAGGCGGAGTAATATGCTGAAAGTAGAACTTCACTGGGGCTTTAGAAAATTTGGAAGTAACCGTGAATGGTCTGTACACATGTTGCGAGCTTGCCTTGGCAAACTGCACGTTGTTCTACTATTGATTGGGTCATTTGGGTAGCTAATTAGGGTTGGAAATAAGCTAACAACCGAGTAGACAAAATATAGCTTTGTATTGTCTCTCAACGGATGCAACTATTGTTACTCTTCCGTCTGAAGGACAGTATTAAGGTATCAGGCGATACAAGCTGTTATGGGGGAAGCTCTATTACGCCTCACCTTGACTCTCCACTGTTAAACTCTGGATCGGGTCGGTCAGGCCCGCGCTGCTGGGAAGCCCAAATGGAAGTCGGCGCCTCTCATCTGCCCTGGACCACGACGTCTCGGCAGTCGGAGCTCGTGGTTGACGGACAGCAATGGCCTTGCTGGTATAGTCTGGCCGCGCCCATGGGTACACTCAGGGACGTAGTCATGGACTTAATACTGGCCCAGGCTGCCCAACTCCTCTTTGCTGCGATGCATGTCTCCTCGCATGATCGCCTTCCCTTGTAGGCGTAAGGGGTTAGCCCTGAGACGCAATAAGATCCTGCCCTACCCACCGGGCTTTCACTTAACACTTAGTAATAGAGTAGTTAAAAAAAACAATTTACTCCCCTTCCACTTTCGATTGAGTGACTTGCTTAGCCACTCAGGATGCAGCCATCGTTGCTAATAACAAAGTACAATTCAAGCCGTTTGCAAGCTTCCCATTATTATTAGAAGGTACGTGCAAGTCGTACGCAGTTAGGCTTGAATCGAGTTTGCTTACATGCTATCTGGGTGAGGACTAAACTATTATAGAAATAAAACCTTTGGAGAATAGTGATGAAAGAAAGACTGTATGGGCTGTTCGCGGTAGAGCGAACACATTTTAAATCAACCTTTGAGAAACTTCACTGCATTTAGTTCCACATATTTTCACGGACACAGTTACTCGCATGCGTCCAGTAAAGCCAGTAACGACCCGGGAGTAGTTATACGTCTTGAAGTTTAATTAAAAGTGTTAAGTAAACACGTGTGAATGTTAACATAATATTTGTGTGCTCTGTTTTTTGTTTAACGCACAAGAGTGTTGAAATGATAAATTTTGTGAAATATTTATTTTCATTAAAATTTTACTGTTTTGACTGACCGACGCATAAATTAAGTGATGACCAGGCCCATGTAAATGATAATTTTACATATGGTGGGAAAATACACAATACGCATACAAGAAGATTTCAAGCAGGGAAGTGCACAGTTTACCGTGAACAGCCTTTTTATGATACTTTAAAGCATAAGAATACTGTCGAGGTGTAGAGTGTGTACAGTTGCTTCCAATGTTTCTGAAGCCCTGCTAAAGTTCTGCTTCCAGTATGTTTCTCCTCCTCATGCAAGCCAAGCTTAAGGGGAATGGTACACGAAAATCAAATATTTCTATAATTCGTCTCAATTTGTTTCAAAGAGGATTTTTCGAAATTTTTGGTTCAACAGGACGTAAATAACAATTTTGGACACCTTATTACACGGTTAAAAATTCTCTGCGTTCGTTATTCTCGGAGCTCTATTTGAAGATACGAAAAAAAATAGTCATTTTCTTTCTTCCATCAGTGCTCCGAGAATAATGAAGGCAGTGCGTTGAAAAATTATTATTTACGTATTGTCGAGCCAAAAATTTCGATAAACCCTTTGGAAAACGACTTGTATCGAAAATCATGTAAATATACAGCTTTCATGCACCATTCATCTTTACCAAGTACGCCGCATTCGTGCGCACTCAATGAAATATTATTTTGCATAAAAGTATCTCTTACTAGGCGTTACCAACACGCCTGTTTTCTCAGTTTTTTTAAAAGTGAAATATAATAATTAAAAACCAATAACGTCATAATATGGTGTGATTTTTCAAAGGTTTGATTTTAAAAAATTATGAATAAACGGCGAATCAACTGGCTAGTAGGGGCGACTGTTCACAATGAGCAACAACCTCAGCTTCCAGCTGCTCTCGTCTTGCGAGATGAAAATCTCCCTGGGCTCTTGGGGAGACGAGTTGCTAGCTCCCCCCCTCCTCCCCACCCCGCAACACCAGAGTCATACTTTCATTGTAGAGTGCTCCTGGCGCCTTGTTGTGAATTTCTTACGCGTGGCGGGGAGGCCATTGTGCGGAAACCCACAGATTCCGACCGCCATTCCTCAAATACATGTACGTGTGTCGGCAGCTATCAGGCGCCATTGTGAGTGGAAGTGACAGCGGCGGATGAAACATCGTTTACAATGGTTTCTCATTCCATCTCTCTCCCTCTCTCTCCCTCTACCTCGCCGCAAACAAAGCAAGCGCGGTCGGGAGCAGTCGTAAACACAACGCACGAAGGAATGGCGATGAATTTGGTGGCATACCGCGGTCATATTATTAGCGCAGGAGTAAAGAAGAGTAGCGTGTATTTACATCTCTAGTGTTTCACTTCGATATCATCCTTTTCTCGCACTATAATAATATTCTTTGAAGTGATCCCGAATTTTTTTTTATATATATTTTTTTAATGTATAGTTGGCATTGGATGCTCTTTTGCGAGACCTCAAAGTGACCAGACTAGAAAAACATTCTACTACAAAGATTTTTTCTGTACGGCTCTGTTAATTTGGAAAGCAAATCATCTATCGCGAAAATCCTTAATGAACTTTGGTTATTTAATGTTACAAATTTCACTGGTTTACAGCCGATCACAGTTTTAAAGCAATGCATACCGTTTTATCTCAAGAGAAATGGATTAAATTTTGCTTCCAACTAATAATCGACTTTTTTTGTTTACTACTTAAAATCGCGATATTAGTTAAATTATTAGTAGTGAAGCTGTCCACTGTAGTGAATTTTTATCGCAATCAGAGTCAAAATGATTCTTCAGAGATCTGCGTATAATAGTGATACATTTCCTGTACAGAATAAAAATTTGTAGAATGGTCTAAGAGTATACGTATTATTTACGTTATTTTTCAAAAAGTCTGCGATGTGTAAAATCAACTTTGTTATGGTCCTGTTCGCATTGTTCATCCGCTACCCAAATAAAACCGTGGGATTATTAAGATCGTAAATGTGTGGCTAGTATACAAGTTCATTCTCAGATGTGAATAAAGCACAAATAAAATAGTAAATTTTCTTGCATATTTATGTAAAAATCACACTCGCAGTACAATAAGAAAAAATGCCATGTCAAATATATTTGCACTTAAACATTTGTTGGTTCTACTTCAAAGTCATACGGCTTGTAAATTTGAATGAGAAGAAAATTTTATATCGAAAACTAATCATTTTACCGTTCTCCTTTTGTTGTCGCAAAAGAAAGATTTAGTTTGTGCAACCGCAGTTTTTTTTTTTTTTTTTTTTTTTTTTTTTTTTTTTTTTTTTTTTTTTTTTTGCTCTACATGCGTTGAACAGTTTTTGTTAATGTAAGAAAATTTGAAATCCGACTGTAATTCTAACACAGATCACATGCGCCGAGTGCTACTTCCTATAGCTTCCTCAGCTGAAGCGACTACTCATGAAATTTGAATATTTTTTTAATAGGCCTATGTACATTTCAAACAATGGACGACGTGCGCACATAGATATTTCAAATTTTATAACTTTTCTCTTTCTTTTTCCTGTTGCACTTATTTTATACTGATGTTTATGCCATCATTAAGCATAAACGAAGCACCAACAAACCCTTTACTATCCTAATTGTCACAAAACTACAAACAAACTCTCGAGGTGTATTTTTGAACGAAGGTAATCAAATAAGTGGCCGAACAAACATATACAGTTGATTCAACTAAATATTTTGTTGACAGTAATTCTTTTCGGCCTAAGACAAAGGTTTTGTTTATTCAAGCATGTATTTTGTTAGATGAACTAAATCAATCATATTGTTTTCAAGTATTGATTACTCGACAAAATATTTTGCTGCGGTGACTAAACATATTCTTGGTCTGAAACAAACTAATATTTTGTTGACTCGAATAAACTTTTCTCTCAGTGTACAACGCCTGGTTTTAAGAATTATGTTTAATAGTTTGCTGCCAACTTTACTATAGGCTGTTCACGGTAAAGTGAGCACTTTTGAGACCCTAGTTACTTTTTTCCAATCAGCCATTTTTTATCCTTCCACCACATTTTAAAATAAATATTGCCATGCAAATTATAAACACAGTGTATATATTTCACTGAACTCGAAAGCTGACGTCTACAGCTACAATAAAATATATTTGTTGGCTATTATTCCAAATGAGAGGGCTTCAAAAAGTGCTCACTTTACCGCGAACAGCCTATAGCAGCAGTGTCATGCCAGTGAGTGTACTGCAGTAGGTGCGAAGTTACGGCCACGAAGTGATTTTTTTTTTCCAAATATTTTCAAAGGTCGGTATTGAAAGTTCTTACTTGACCGTGAACAGTCAATGATTGACGACACATATTTCTGTCAAGTACGGTTCGTTTGCGGTAAATGAACACTTCTTAAATCAATCTTTTTATTATGTTGTAACTTCTGGTTTGTTGCGCGTATCATTTGGTTACATAAACTCTCTGAATTGTTTGCTAATTCAAATACACACTTGTTTATGTATTGATAATATTCTGATGAGACGTGTTCAACACATAGGTTAGTTATTCAGGAATTTTATTTTATTTTACATGTTTGTGATTTTATATTGTTAAGTTTTGAGCGATATGTTATTTCACCAAGTTGGCAACGTCTTGTGACGTCAACGCTATAATAGTCAGTAACAATACACCTTACAGCTAACCCCTATACTGCACAGGTTAATTTGAATATTTTAGCAGCCTCAATTATGGATGGCTATATAATTATCTCATCTCCATCTTGTTCTACAAGGGTCCTACAGGTAGACAGCCAGAGAGGCTGAGGCTCCACCGTTAATCGCCGTAATTTGAGTATTAATTGTTTCATAGACCCTGAAAATCATGCTTAGAACAATATAATAGCCTACGGAATGCGTGTAAGCCGACTAAAGAGGGCAACTGAGCATGATAACAGCAAAATCGTCGTGTATGTGAGGTATTTCCACCGCCCTTCCTCAAGAGTGAACGTTGGTTAAACGGTGAAGTGTTTGAATTACACTTAGGCAGTTGTGCTATTACGCATCATCTTCTAGATTGTCACGAGACGCCTGAGAACATTTAAATTTGCTCTATCATATCTAATTCATTGCTAGCCAGGAGAATCTTAAGTGCAAGGTTACGAACTGATATATTATTTTATTGCGTGTGAGACTATTATCGGAACACCAGTGTAACTATTTATCTTACACTGCAGAACATTTATTTAGTTTACGTTTAAAGGCACAGTGCAAACATTGTTTCCAGTTACCTGACACGTGATGCATAATTTATATTTTCGAGAGACATAAAGCGGTGAACACTTATTTTTAAGCTGCCGCGTGCTGGTTTTATCACATTTTTCATTCAGTTTACTAAGGCGAAAGTCTAGTTTTGAATCTCGTCAATATTTTACAGCATTAAATATTTAACTTCATCATTGGTTGCCTTTCATTGAAAAAAAAAAAAAAGATGTATGTAGCTAGTTGTCTCCCTTCTCCTGTTGTGCCTGCGAGTTTTAAAAATGGCATATATGTGTTGGAGCTGGAAAAAAAAAAAGGGGAATGGTCTCCTTTGTGAATGAACAACTGCAGTGCTGTATTAATTTGCACGCCAGGATGGCAAGTGATTTAATATCCAGCCTTCTAATTTTGCAGTGTTGGTTTTCGTATGTGTGTGTATGTGTGTATGTATATATATATATATATATATATATATATATATATATATATATATATATATATATATATGTGGCAAATTATAAATGCTACATGTTGTCCCGCAAATCTATATTTACTTAATGGTTTTCATTACAAATTAGCTTCACCTAACTGCGCATATTAACGGATATACATACTGCTATGGTCTCAAAGTCGGCAGCGTTGTACGAAGATCAGTTCCATGTTTTAACGTTGTATCAAAAACGCGATGTTTAAACATGTGAACTAGTTAAGACGTTACTAACTGTATCCTTATTAAATATGTTTAGGAGGGGAATAAAGTGTCCGAGTCCACGGCGATAGTAATTTTAACTATGGTGGATCGATTCGAAGTGAAAAGGAAGGTATTTTCTAACAAGGAGTTCGAAGGAACTGAATAAACCGGTATCGTATTTAAAACAATTAGTATTAAAAAAGAGAGCCGAAAATTATTTCGTGGCAGGTATGAAACCACATGAGGAAATGTCTGTGAATATTTTAATATCAGTGAACGTAACCGAATAGTAGCAAATAGTATTAATAAGTGCCTATCCAAAAACTTTAACAAATTTAAAAATGATTTAATGTGATAATAGATTTTAGCGTATCGTACTTCATTTTTGTAAACGTTTTGATGTGTGTTGTCTGCGTGTTACTGTCAGCGTGAATTCGCTATGCTGACATGTAAGTAGGCAGTACATATTCAATAACTTTACTTATTTACTGTAAATGATATACCATATAACAATTAAACTAATTTGTGTGTGTGTATATATATATATATATATATATATATATATATATATATATATATATATATATATATATATATATATATTGCTATCCGAAGCCCTTAAAAATACTTTTTTCATGCCTCACCGATACCACTTTCGGCAAATATTAGTGTACACATTATAGTATTTAGATTTGTTTATATTATTTTCTGAAATCATATTTTAATGGTTTGACGGAATTTTGACATAACTGACAAATAGTTGCAGCAAGTACATTTGAGAGTTTAATCTTAATAGTAAATATGGCCACAATCTTTTGTACCCTATTTCTTAAGCATGCAAAATAATAAGTGTATTTTATTCCAATATACGTATTTCTCAATTTGTAAAAGTTAGATACACATTAAAAAACAAAAATAAGAATTTTGAGGTTATTGAAGACTAAATGTTTTTAAAAGGATGAATAATTGAATATGCCTCTGGTTATCTTAGGCTCAATAGTTAGAAACATACAAATGCAGAATTCATCTAGTGTATCTGCTTGTAAACTCCTGTGCGAATATGTCGGTTTCAGCTACTTTGACTTCTGCAAGCAGGCATTATGTAACTTAAAAATTCATTCTTTCTTTCTTTCTTTTAGACGGCGGTGCAAATCACTGTCAAACATTAGGACGCAAGTATATACCCCATCCTCCCCTTACGGCCCTTCACCAAGCATACACGTAGGGAAAACTACCAGTCTCTCCACTTCTTGTAGATGAACTCGAAAAATCGTATATAACAGAAACAGTGGCGAAATGGTAATTAGGAACGTAGAATTAAAAACTATTTAAATACAAAAAAAACATAACAAAAGAACCTAAATCACTTTTTAAAATGTTTTGAAATTTTGGTTTGAAATTATTTGATTGATTTTGACGTTAATAAATACAAGAACTATTTTTAAAGAATTTAAAAAAAAATTAAAATCTAAACATTAATAAAATACCAAAAAGAAATGAGATAACTTTAAATTGTGGAATTACTTTACCAAACAAGGTCCGTGAAAAACGCGGTAGTATTTTAGCACCTGTGATACTATTACAATAACTGATTAATAAACTTCCCTTCACGATTTTTCATACGATTTTTTGCGAAATATGTATTATGATACTAAAGACCATCATCTGTCACCATCCCTGTACTTGAAATTTGACATTTATATCGTATATATTAATTACTTTTACTAAGTGCACAATTTCACCAAGCTATGGGCGTTACTCCACTGCACCTTTACTATTCGTCATTTTAAAAATATCCGTTTCTTACGCATGACCGTAAGTATTAGAAATGCCTCAGTAAGAGATGTTTATTACGAGACTCGCACTTTCACTTTTCTGACTAGCATTAACACGCATTTAGTACGCACCTAAGATCCGAGACTGATACTGCAAAAATGTACCATAAAGTGGGATGAAAGTATTCATCAGCGGTGAAAATGATCACATGTTAAGTCTAGGTACATAGGTGGGGTGAAAATTACTAGCAGGGGTGAGATTGATAACATCGCAGTTTTCTGTACATGTTTAGGTCAGGTACAATATCCGACATTAATATTCATAGAACATTTTAATGTGTTCAATCTCACCCCTGCTGATCAATTTCACCCCACTTCACAGTGTGTTTATTTAACTCATAATTTAGCAAAAAAAAAAAAATTATCTGTAAAAAGGTTTTTTTTTCATGTTGGTAGTGAGAGGTATGAATTTGTGTAATAAATTAATCATCCAACGAGTTGAAAACTATCCATCTACGCGAAACAAGTATGAAATTGGAAAAAAACAAGAACAGAAAAATAATCGTAATTCCAAGCATGTGTTTTCGCGAACTAAGTTAAGACCTTTCCTATCCTCCTTCAGTCGACGCTTTGTCCAGTCAGCAAGGGGACTATAAAGGTTCAAAGATAAATATAGCTGAAACAGATAATATGGTCGTCATAAAAGTGCTCTCTAAGACACATTTTGTATGTTTGTATCGCCTTGGTTTCGTCATACTAAAAAATTCATGCAAATAATCAGAATTGTTGTTATTACCACACTAACATATATTTTAAGAGCAAAATTCCATGAAGTTGCAGCTCATATCAATATTACACCCACTCTGCCACGACGTAAAAGTAGGATAATACGTTCTAATATATAATTAATAACGATTTTATATTAAATATTGATATTTTTTGAAACTTCGAAGAAAACAGATACTTTAATGCTTCATGTACTTGGCTTCCACGAACATTATTAACAATCTTTATGGATTAAATGCTCATTTGCACATTTCCAAATATTTCAAGAGTTAAATTGTGGGATAACAGAGGGTGACAAAATACATGATACTCCACTACAATATTCACATATCATGTGGCACTTCAGTACAGTTTTCTTAGAGCTGTAGTAAGTCTGCAAACATTGTAGTGGACTGTTTTGCTTAATTGTGACTTTGATCTATAGCAACAGTAATTTAATGATCCTGGCGATATGCAGTTACAAGAATTTTGCTCTGTGCGTACAGTATAATAAACCTCCCAAGAATATAAATAGTATTAAAAACAACATATCGACACTTGTTTTTTTAAGAATTGTGACACTAGTTTTGTTATGGATAAGCTATTTGTCATTCTTGAAACTTGTTAATATTTTCTCCTATGTGCATAACAAGGCATAACAGCTAGTTTAAAATAAAACAGCGTTAGTTTTTTATTTATAATTTTAACCTTGAAATGTTGTGCATCAAAATATGTGACAAAATTTGTTATATTACTTACACACATAAGTAAATAGATGTAAGTTCTTTTGTAGGAAATTTGGTGAAGATTGATATTTGTAAATACATTTCCACAACGATGCACAAAAAATCATATAGTGCGAAAAAAAAAGAAAGTATTTGGGAGTAATTTTTAAAAGTAAGCCTGCAAAACCCGTTCCAGCATTCCTTAACATTAGTTTCCTTATAAGACAATTTTACCAGCCTTATTACCTGGATTGGATGTCATATCAGCAAATCTATGAAAGCAATGAGCGAAAGGAGAAGGGGAGGGGTGCAAGATGAGACACCTGCACGAAAAACGTGATGAGGCAACTCTTTGTAATACGTCCCAATTTTTTCGCTACCAACAATTTATTTCTTGTGCGTCTCTGTTCTCTGAACAAATGTTATGAAAACAATATTTATAACCCCCTCCCCCCCCCCCCAGTGGGGGCGACAATGTTTTAGATGTAGTTTAAATTGAGAGTTGTCTATGTGCAGATACATTGCCAGGTAAAGCATCGCTTCGGTTTCGTTTCGTCCAATGTAAACATCACTCGTGGCGTTGACACTTGCTACTTGCCTAGTTACAGAAGAATGAAGTCATAAATTCTATCTAAAACGCCTCGTATGCAGAAACGGCTTTTCTGATGCCTTTTGCTTGTCTACATTTCCAGCCATATAATTTGAAACACGTCAGAGTTGCACAGCATCCATTTAACTTGGTCGTGTCGTCGCGTAATAACAGGGCCACAACATCGATTTCCGAGGTCGTATTTCCCCTGACTGCACGCCAGTTTCATGTACTACACAGAAGGGCAATGCGAATAATTTGAAACCTGTGAACAAATGGATCGCTAAAGCTTTCCCTTAGTAAACCGAAATTGTTTCGTCATATATACACACACACACACACACACATATATATATATATATATATATATATATATATATATATATATATATATATATATATATATATATATATATATATATATAGTATTTTATCTTACCATAATTTTACTATCTATCTCTGTGTTTTGCATCTACATAAAAGTATGTACACACAGTGAATTTGCATTTTAATTCCACAATTAAAAATAACAGTGTTTACGAAATGATGTAATATGATTTTTTTTAAAGTTCTTCAAAGAAATTCGTGAAATACACTTGGGATTACTGCATAAAAACTGCATGTTTGCATATTGCGACAGTGATTAATCTGTACTAATATAGTAAATTTGCTAAATAAAATTACAATAACTTTCAGCAATTCTATTTTATTAATTTTCCCTAGTTTCTGTACCAATACTCTTAAGGAGGTGTTTGTAAAAATCAACCTGCACCAACATGTTAACTTGCATACAAGAGAAATTTAGGCTATGTTCATGGTGTCAGGTACTCCATAAACGCAAATTGAGCGGAATTTTATTCATACCTCTCGTTGTAGAGCTGATATGTTATATTTAACTTCTTACTTATACTTTTTAAGTCCACGTACATTAGTAGTATAAACATTTTAAGAAAATTTTCAGTTTCATAATATTTTCATTTTTGTATAAATTAGGAAATATTTGTATGAATTTTTCGCGGAAGCGCTTCAAGTTTTATAGTTTGCTTCGAGCTAGAGTATTTATCAAAATAGTTAGAAACGTTAAGCAGGTGAATTGCATTTTGCAAAACTACAATTTCGTGACCTCAACGTATACATTTTGTTTCTCGAAGCCTATATAGCTAGTTATACTTGTATTTTTATTTAGAAGTTTCACAGATGGACTTGTGACAATAGATGTAAAATTATATTTGGCATTATAGAAAATTAACCTAATTTGAAAAGAAAATTAATTTGCGTTTAATATATGTAAGTACTAAGTAGTATAAATACTACAGTTTCGTTGAAAATCGTATGTTTGAATAGCAAGAGCTGAAAAAAAAACAATATTTTAAAATTCAAGTAAATCCACTATGGCTAGTATACATTGATTGCTGTAATTTTGAATCTTTGTAACATTACAAACGCAATTGAAGTAAAGGGATGTGGAAAATATTTTACTAACACAACTAAACACCTTTATGTAAATTAATTTGCAGTGCTTAGGAACATTTAAGAAGAAAAATTGTTGAACATGTACGTGCCAATTAAGTTTCGAGTATCTATAGATAACATATGATGTAAAATTCTGAAAATTATATATGTTAGAATACATAGACTTCGTACGTCGAAATAAAAATTTTTAGAGTTACTGTAATGCAAAAATAACCAAACCTAAGTCACTTGCAGAAACCAAACAAAAATAGTTTATGGTAACGGCATTTTGCGTTTTTTGTTGCATTTTTATTTGCCTGACATTTTGGTAAAAACTGACAGCTTACATATCATGAAATTATTTTTGTAGTATATTTTAATTTTCCTCAATTCTAAAAATATTAAATTATTTAAGGTTTTAAGCCATTAATATTTGTTAAGTTTTGCGTATAAAATTAGGAATATTATTTTTTAGTTTCCTGAGTATGCATACAAATCACATTGAAATTTTGCGCACTATTTGACCCCTATTGCTATTTCTATTCGATTTGCTCAAACTGAAATTCATTTTTTTGAGTCAATGCATTAAACATTTAATATTTTGTCGAAATAAACGTTATGTTATGACAAACTTTAAAATACATTTTGGTGGAAAGCATTAAAACATCCCAGGAAATAATAGCGACAAACGGGATTACGTTGCAATTCTCCTTTAATCAGTAATGCATGGAACCACATAAAATAAGTCGTTTTTAACATGGCGCCTCCAGTTTGAGTTGTTTTATTTGCAGCACAGCCTTTAAAATGAGTTTTCAGGCATTCAATTTCGGGTTCTTAGGTTTCAAAATTAGAAATTTAAAAATCAGTACTTTCATTTTAGTTTATGGATATTGTTTGAACCTACAATTCAACTTCGCATCATACTAAATTATATTTTTCAATTTGAACGCTTACCAAGGGAAACTTAGAAGTATTGAGATCATGTATTTCGACGTGACTTGAATGTAGTCAGTAAAATGCTGTGCTTATTTCTGTCTGGTGTGTTCCACTGCTGGAAAGTTTCGCATTGCATCGACGCGCCTTCACGCGCGCCGTACGACTCGATGGCGCACACGTATCTCGGACTTGCGTCCCGAAAGCAAACTCGCGAGAGTGCCGCACAGGTAATTTCGTCGCCTGCCGCGTCCTCGTCAAATATTTAGCTCCGCAGAAGAGCGGTGCGTGCGCCAGCTATCCAAACCTTCCATCGCCCGCCTGCTTCTGTCCCCACCGCGCATCCCCCTGACATCGTGCGCCGCCCCTGTCTTCACCCGCCCTTCGGCGCCATCCCTTAGCAGCGCGGCACGGCGGTGTCGTGTTTAGCACTTCGCCTCGCGTGACACTCCATGGCCAACAAAGGAAGTGCTCACTCGAGTGCAAGGGAGGGAAGGGTGCAAGTGAGATAAGAGTTTTTAAAAGCACGTTTTTTTTTTTTTTTTTTTTTAAAGGGTAACTTCTGTAGGTGCGACAATTTTGAATCGTGAACTTCATTTCCAAAGATATTTACACAAGGAAGACAATGGAAAATAAAAAACTGTAAGTCCGCTACTATAAATACGCAGAATTGTATACGCTTAATATTGGCTGAGGGATATAAAAATAACTATCTGTGTGTGTGTGTGTGTGTGTGTGTGTGTACATGCATGGCAAAGTAATAGAATATAACTCCGAATTAGAGATAGGCAGCAAATAATGAGAAATTAAAGTACCATTAATCCACTTGTGAAAATCGTGCAAAACACCTAATTTAAGTTAACAAAACGCATAATCGAAAGCCTGAAAATCAATCAATTTCAAACTGCTTGGTACTTGGCGTATAACACAATTCTGATACAAAAGGAATAACATATCCAATCTTAACTAATATGCCTACGAACTCTTAACAATAATATATATAGTTAAATAAGAATCGCAGTGTTATTAGTGAGCAGTTATAGTTCTTGTTTAAAGATTAATTTCCGTTAGACGCCAGCAGATGTGCAATTAGAACCCCCGTAGGAATACACACAAAAATACCCGAAAGCTGGTGCACAAGAAGAACGAAGTGCTATTTGTGTGAGGCTGATCAAAACATCAAATCCGTGGGACATCCAGAACACTTCGTTTTTTTAAAATAGGAATAACCTATTCCTCCCAACAGCATAACCAATTATTCAGCGGCGAGTTCAGTGACGTGATTATTTTGAAAATCACAGTTACACTCAAATGCATACACCGACCAACACCCCCTTATATCTCAAAAGTGCTCGTCGGATTGTCAAAATAATCACGTCACTTAACTCGCAGCTGAATAACATGACATGCTACTCGGAGAAACGGGTATAAACTCCCATATATCGATATACCAGTATTTAATTGACTATTATAAGCTTCATAGTATCACTTACGAATTCGAAATGAAAATGTTGATATCTTCAGTGGTTCGGAATATATTTGGGGCGAACATTTTAGCTGAATAATCCTGTAGTCTACATTAATCCTGTGGGAGAATACACCAATAAAAAAAAAAAATCAGGGTTTTGCTGCGTTGGCAACACGGTCGTTGGTTTTTCGTAAATACATCTACGTTAGCGGGCAATCTTTTATTTGGGACGTGGGAATGAAAGTAACGAAATGCGATTCATGGCTTTTAGGATTAAAATCGACAGATCCAAACGGTTTCTTTCGTTTGGCGCCAAAACCAGTGCACTAGCGCAGTGGAGTCGTGAGATATACTTCCCGGAATTTTTCGGCCTCGCCCAAAATTCCAGCCAGTCGCCGCGGGAATAGATTTATTAATTACAGTGTTTGAATGTGAGACAGTAAATGTAATTTTAATTAATTATTTTTAACTCTCTCTTACCCATTGTAAACCTAACCTATATAAACTTATTTACCTGTCTTCAATTTAGTTGAAAAATCAAAATGTTTAGTCTATTCACGGTTTGTTCGCACTTTTTGAATCAACGCTTTGTTGAAAAATCATCCCGTGTATGTAGTGTTTGGTTGTTTCCTAAACAATCCGTGATTATGCGTTATGTATTTTTTATTTTGTAACTAATTGTTTTGTAGGTACGAAATATACTGCGGCGTTTTTTTCTTTCTATTTTTATATTCCTTTCCTTTATATTAAAAATGGGGGTGTATTAAAGGGGGGATATTTTATAATTTATTTTATGCTATTAAATGGAGTGATATAAATACACATCAAGGACATCACACTAGATACTCGAAAAGTGCACCCTTCAAAAATATTATTATTAAAATTAATAGCGAAATGTACGGAGCTTCCTTAGGGAAACGTCCAACATGGTATACAGAAATATATATAAATAACATTGGATTGACAAAACACATGCAAGAAGGGTTATATTCATTTCCCCCTCTTTTCCTCTAGATGTGATCCCTTTAACATACCCGAAAGGAGTAATTATGTTTGTTAAGTTGGTGGATCAAATGTTTATATTGGTCTACATGTTTGCACTTGTGTGTGTGTGTTGCATGCAACAGAATGTTATCAGTTGCGATAGTATATTGAGCTTGGTTGTAACCGGAAGTTGTTTATCGCCTGGAAGTGTCAGTTGTTTATCGCCCGGAATAAAACCAGATTGAAAATAAGTGTGTTGGTATAATGGCCTAGTAATAAATAGTTCTCATGTAGAAGTGCGCATGAATACGGTGCGTGTCCCTTTTGATGTAATCTATATCTTTGTTTGCACAAGGCGGAGGAATATCCTGGAAGTAGGAAGTAGCCGTGAATATACTACGTCAAGCACTTGACGCGCGATGTAGACGCGCGTCTTTGAAGCACTTTGCTGCTCACAAAGCCGAGGTGTATGTTGGGACGAAATTTCCTTAAATTCCGGGGCCACGCGGCGATCCATAATTTATGTCCCGCGAGCTTGTGGGGTGGGGGGGGGAGCGGTATATAAGGGCGGGGTAAGGTAGGGGTCGGGGCAGCACCCCCAGGCTCTGTGACCAAGGGTGCGTGACGGGGGCCGATCCGCGGCCTGCGGGTGCCCCGGGGTTATCTGCCCTCCCACACTGGCGCCGGCGCCTCGCCGTCATGAATATGGACGCGGCAGGGTTCAACCGAGGAGGTCGGCTTCGTTCACACACACACACACAGACCTCCTTCCACTCTCCACTCTGTGCTACGGCGAAGCCTCGTCTACACCGGAGCGAACAGACACGAACACGTGCGAACGATCAACTACGCTCTAAGCATAGACTAATGATGAGGCAGGCCGCTTATTCGTCTTCTGCGCATGTACCCAACATTGACCTACCCCAATCATACACAAGTGTCAAAGTCACATGGACAACAGTGATGAACTTTTTCGTTTATATCTTAGTTTTTAAATGACAAGGACTTTTACATTCATAAAGTACTTTTACCAATTTTAATTTAATTAAACTGAATTACAAAATTGTTAATGGAAATATGAAAACATCTCTAATCACTTGTTTACTAAACAGTGTTCTAACCTTAAATGCAATCCACGCCATTTTTAGTAGTCATATTGGCAGAGAAGCAGTTCACTGTAGGGACACTGAGATTGGTTGCTGTGCGCAGTCAGCGAGATCGGTCTACCTCATGTTTAGAATACGACTTTAAGCCTCTGCTACGGGATGATGGCGTGCAGTGCAGGGCCAACGCATTTCTGAAATGTGGTTGGCTCGCGTGACGTGTGATTTCAGTGCCTATGCGCAGAGCAGTTCCGTGCAGTCCAGTGCTGATCAGGTTAACAAACTTTCAGCTCAGGGTCGGCAGTTGATCAGCAGACGATAGGCAGGGTGTATGTGATTCGCTATCAACAAATACATTACGGCGGACGAGCCAAAGGCGGAAAAACGAGAAATTTGTTTATATGGTTAAATACTGTAACAATACATATAATGAAAATAATGTATGGTTTACTTAACCGTCAAAAACGTCATTCATACACCTGCTATGCGTGGGAAAAAAACGAGTGAACGTAAGTAAAGTGATTGCCTTGCCACCGATAGCGCGTCAATGGAACTACACTCGTCAGCAAAAGATCAGCATTGATTGCAGCAAGTAGAGAGCGACAATCAGCACAATAGGCGGCATGAGCAAGGTGTCAGCAGTTAGCATCAGCCCACTGGAACAGAACCCTTATTCTACTCAGGTTGGTTAGCTCAAATATAACAGCTTGACAACTTATATTTATCACCGCCAGGTAACACTGGCGTCGCGTATCTTTGTTTTTGTATATAAGCAAATGATACTATTGTAATCTTCGTAAAAATACATATAGTCTAGGAAAATCTTCCGATTTGTATCATGTTAGAATCTGTTGAGAGAAACAATTTTGCTTTTTGCACTAAGCGAGGAAATACTACGAAATATTGTTTAGTAGCCACTATGTGCTTAAGCCTAAATCCTACAAAACACTGGTATTGCACAAATACATAATGTGGTGTCGTAATCGAAAAACTCGTTTCGATAATAGCTATTTTTATTTCGTCTTAAATTCCTAAATCGTTTAATTTCAAACAGAAACGTATCTAAGAAAATTCAAGCTAAAAGCGGTTGTAACTTTACTGTTTACGGTTATAAATATTGTTGGAGAGTGTGCATAGTACTTAGATAATATTTAAATATATTAAATATAATTTCTCCGTATACCGCCAGCTTTAAAGCGACCTCTTAAGAACACCGGTGAAAATTGCTGTGAAAATTTTCCTTTTGACCTTGGGTATTTTGACTTCAGTCAAGTCTATAGCTTAAAGAAAACATCCTCTGGCGATAATTTTTCCCGTTGCGTGTTAAACAGAAGCCTCTAAATAGCCTTACCGAACTCTAAATTACATGCTGAAATAGACACTATAGGCCCCTACTCATACGCTCACGTCTGATAGAAGCGAAATCATCCAAATCGTCGTCTACACTTCCGTAGAATATAGGTATGGACGTAAATCACATATCTTCAAATTCTTGTTAGAAATTTCAATATCGAAAAAATAAAAAATTGACCATGTAAATAAGAGCATGAAATAATATTTCAACTATGACATGTGAAAAAACAATTAAGATTCTTAAAGACGAACAATTCAAAGGGCCTATTATTGAATAAGGAGGGAGACAAATCGGTAATACGTAGGTGGAAGTGGTGAAGGAAGTAATTCTGAGACTGCTGTAGAGGTAAAATTCAGATTGTAGGCGTATGATCGTAAATACCTATTCACGAAGAAGAAATACAATGGAAAACGTAGATTCAAAAAGCTTACTGAAAGGGGAAAAAATATAAAGTTCGAGCAAGGTACGAAAATGCTTAATCAACTCTCAGAAGTGCATTTGTATGTAAGCTCTCATGAAATAATCTTTAATAGGTTTACCTAAGAAATGAAACTGCTCTACACCACCTTCGTGTTGTAGCGGGTAGCCTTGTTACCACTCTCCCGAGGATTTCAGGTTTGATTCCCAAGATTGGGACTTGCTCAGATCCATACTGCGAAAGCAAATGGTAAACCAGGGTAGAATCAGTCTACTTAGTCATGTTGGGTGCACTCAGGCATCCATCAACACGACACGTTGCTTAAGTTACCTATTGGCCCTAGGGCTAGCCAAATCATCATCAACGCTGAAATATTATTACGGACATGAGTTATCTAGGGCCCGAAATGGGACTTTGCTATGCACTAATAAATTGCGGTGAAGTAAAGAAAACATTTCAAGACATTTTCAGTCAGAAATCCTTTTAGTTTATAGTTTGATTTTAGGTTAAAAATAACAATAAATTTCATCTACCGTCCTCTAGATCTATGCAAGGAATTAAAAACCACGCAAGAGTAATGGATAATGTGGAACTGGGATTCGTCAGAAACTCTTTAAATTATTGAGTGCAATTCATCAAATGTGCCACAATTTAATAGTCTGAATAAATTAATACTGCCCGAAAGGTGGAACCCACCAGTGGGCTGGGGAAAAATTTATTTACGCATTTCAATTTAGAATGTAGCAAGACCTGAGGTTGGCTTATCCTAGTCACTGGTGTTCAAGCGACAAACCTCTGTCTAAAAAAAAAAATACAACAAACACACGTTTCAAGTGTTAGATTGCCTCGGAGGCTCGACTTAGGAATGGCAATTGTTAAGAAATGCTAACTATACATAACGTAATACCAGGAGATTTAAAAGTTTAATTACGTCGGGAATGATCACTTCATAAGCGATACACGCAAGACCACTGAGACAACATAAATTCAAATTGTTTGGCACAGGCTTCATACAGCTGTGTTCTATTCCAGAGGCGAAAGGTAAGGAAATAGTTTTGAATATAACTATCATGTGGGTGGTATGACAAACGCTAAGGTGGTGTGGAGTTTTATCGTGGAGTCTCGTTTACGACGTAGTAAGAATCGCAATTCCTCTTATGAAGGACACATCTATCCCTTGGTAAGACTCCACTTCACGTAACCTCCTCCCAAGTACAGTATTTGTCCACCCTGCTTCAAGAAAGAACAATTTACAAACGTGCAAAGCTCTACCGAATTTCTGTTATCACTTATTATCCAAATGTTTAATGGTTTCGTCCCAGTCATACACAGAAGAAACCATTCAAGTGTTTTAGTGTCGCTTCGGCGATCTACTTATTTAGCTGATCGTACGAGTCTGCCAAAAATGCGAACAAGAGTATATTAAAGTTAAATAGAGAAAATAACCTTCGCACAGCTTTGAAGGAGCGAAAATAGGGAAGGCAGTATAGTGAAGTGCTCTGTCGAAAGCTCTAATGGGAAGGGGGGGGGGGGGGGGGGGGAACTGGACCACGTGACACTACTTGCGCATTACAGACCAAACTGATAACATCGCTCCCTACTACCGTAATGTTTAATACCGCGCTGCGCAACCTACATTTTGACGTGAATACGTATTTAAATTAGCTACCGTAGTGGGAGGAAATCCAGAAAATCCGACGATAACAAAATTGGTGGATACAGTTTGGCATTGCAGTTCCGAATCTATCGTCTTCATTCACAATTAAATTACACTACTCGATTGCCAAAGGATCAAAGAATATGTTACGTTGAGTGAGGACTGCGAAACATCGCGCGTGGCGGTTGATGAAGAGGTGGGGGGGGGGGGGAGTGTAGGGGTTTCAGTAATGTGTTCGTTTCGCCGCGTTTCATAAATTCCACGTAGTATAACTTTTGACTAGGAGAAGATACGGCACTCGTTTATATTTTAATCTACAGCTCTTGTCAAGATCAATCAACTGCGTGTATAAAAACAATTGTGTAGGGTGGTTATGGGGAAATTGTACGAGTTTTATGTAAAAAAAAAAATTAAGAACACAATGTCGGCCTATACTCGTCAAAAAGCTAAATAGAAATACAGAAATCGTATACTGTTGGAAAAAGCATCTCAAAAGCAATCCAATGGTACCCATGAAACACCATATGATCGAGTGAAGCGGTGCCGGGAACGTAAGAAATACATCAAGGCGTCCGAGCGCGTCAACGTAGACGTATTCACGCAAGACAAACGGACAATCAGCCGTGTCCCCAAAACAGCCACACCCCATTTTTGTTACCAACATTCACTTGTAGCCTCCTACCCACCGCTTACGGATTCGTTTCATTAGTAGAGGTGCAACAACGAGCCCCTCTGGCATGCCCCTGACTGCGTTAATTGCAAGAAACTTTAACAAAAAGTACAGTTCGACAAGAATGTTGTTTAATGCAATACCCACACAATTTTCGAACAAAAAAACAAGAATGGAACATACACCCGCACTTGTTACATACACCCGCACATTAGTTGACATTTACAGGTGACGTTTATAGAATCCAGAATTTAATAAACAAAGTAGGAACTATAACTATCAAACCATGTCACAGATCTTTGCTGTTACTACTTCAAATAAAATCGTGACTCAATTTAGACTAAGACAAATCTTGAATAAACATTAGAACACGCAATATTTTTTAAACATATCTTATAAATTTTATCACTCTTATTTAAGTCCTTCAACAGTTTAAACAAACTTGTGAGAAATTGAGTTACCATTAGGAAGCAAGTATTGGAGATGACTTAATTATTTTTGGGGCCGTGGTGGTGAAGTGGTTAGACTGAAGACTGATCGCCTCCCACCCAGGCGAACCGGGTTCGATTCCCAGCGGAGTCACACCCGGATTTTCGCAAGTGGGAATCGTGCCAGACGGTGCTGCTGGTCGGCGGGTTTACTCGGGGATCTCTCGGATCCCCTGTCTTTGCATTCCGGTGCTGCTCCATACTCACCTCACTTCACCCTCACCGGCTCTCAAGACCTCTGTGTTAAGAGCCGGCTGAATGTCTCCGGCCTGCGTTACAGAAGTCCGACGAAGTAACAAGTCACAATATCGAAGTCCTCATGGGACTGGAAGTAGGTTAACTATGTTTTATTTCGTTCCGCTACGAGGTGTGCCCAATACTCCCCAGCTGCGTAACGGAGCATGGGTGTAGCCAGAGGTGGGGGCATAAATGGGAGCATATAACACCTCTCCCCCCTTCAGCAATACTTTTGCCACTAAGCTAGTCATCAAACTTTCAGTTGTGATAGAAGTTCATATATAGACTATTCGCGGTTTCTTCACAGTTTTTGTATCAAATCTTAGAAAAATCACTCTGTGAATGACGTGCCTAGTTGTTTCCATTAACTTTTGTTCAACTGCAATCTTACTTTTATTTTATGTAGGCCTATAAGTTATAATATTTAATTTATATATAACAAACAAAACTGTGAATATTTCTTATGTAAAATTTTATTGCACTTATTGCGCACGGATACGGTGTGGTGTCCATTCAATTGTAATTTTGTACACCCGGTTAAGCTTCGTTTGCATGAGGTATAGGGATATCGTGGAAGTAGAACTTAAGTGTGAAGTGACGTGGATGACCTATACACAAGATGTTGACGGTTAAACGAGCACTTTTGAAAACAACCTTTGAAAATTATCACTGCATATAATTTAACGTGAACGCCAACTGGCATGCGGCCATTAAAGCTGGTAACTACGTGAAGAAAGCAGTTCAATATCCTAACGCTGCATTAAAAGTGCTATTCAAACGTCTGTGAACTGCGAAAATACTTCTTTCCATTTATGTTATTTTAATGTAATATAAGTGTAAGAATCAGTAAATTTGTAAAATATTCACTTTTCTAATAATGTCGCTGTTACACTTAACTGAATGATAAAAAAAAAGTGATCAGGCTTATGTCAACGTTAATTTTACGTGCGTTGGAAGAATACGCTAATTGCATGCAAGTAGCTCTTTCAAAACTGCATAGTTTACCGTGAACAGCATATTCTTACTGTAAGCTGTGAAACATTTTATTATATTGTGAAGTAACTTTTCTCCAAGTATTTGTTCGTATTAACAGGTGCGTCAACCCTGATAACGGTGGTATTATCTCCCTCCCTTCATAACAGGGTAACCACGTTTTTTTTTCCTTTTTTTTTATTAAAATAAATCTCAGACTACGCTGCTGTAAAGTGGACGCTACGAGACATTGCGGATTAAATC
Organism: Dryococelus australis; assembly: GCA_029891345.1. NCBI lineage: Eukaryota > Metazoa > Arthropoda > Insecta > Phasmatodea > Phasmatidae > Dryococelus > Dryococelus australis. Next base: position 50,355,293 of record CM056997.1, on the reverse strand, counting down.
CTAACACGAACAAATTACCTTCAAGTTAACGCAGTCTCACTTCACGCTGAGAGTCTTAATTGGCTTTAGCTAATCAACATGTCATTAAAAATTTCGGGGAACTAAAACCCGCTCGTGTACCAAAGTTTCTGCTTGTAACTGTGAAACAGTAATTATGCTCGTAGCAGTCATTTGTGGATTATTGCCGTAATTATTTTTCGCTCTCAGTTCTGGCAGTAAAACCAGTGGCGGCTTTTGAGGGAGGGCTGCGGAGCGCAGCCCTCCTAATAAAATCTCAGAACGCATACCTCTACTTATCTGCTACCCAGTAAATAATACTGCGTACCAATACGGAGGTTATTTCGCAGCCCATGTTTTTGAGATGGACGAGACTCTTGTCCCGAGAAAAATGTTTTTGGAAATGCCAAGTGGTGGGGCGGCAGATTCTTCGCCCCGAAGTGGGTAGAGCTAGTAGAGAGAGATGACCGTAACATAGGACTAGGGGTGCTACGGAAGGGAGGGAAGACTTCAGGGGCTCGGCCCTTTTCAGCCAATTGCATGCTGTACATCTAAGAGAGCTGGGCGCACCCCTGCTCAAACAAAAATATGGTTTCCTGGAACTTGACAAAGCTACCAAAACTATAGTCCATTCCCCATTGGAAGCTACTTTCTCGGAGCCCTCCTAAATATCTACTTGCAGGCCCGTTTCGTATCCTTCCGACAAATTAAAACAGACATTGTCATGTGACGACCATGTAGCATCTGTCAAAATCAATGTTTACATTCCATTGTGTGTGTCTGTACATATGTTCGTATACTTTCGCTACACCTAAAAATTAACAATGAAATGGGACTTCTACTTTTATACCTATCAAATGTGTTGTTTACTGCTCAAAGCTTTTCAAAGAATTCTGTCATATTCCAAAAACCATTCCGTACGAATATTCACAGTTTAGGCCTCTAACATTATTTAGGTCAGCTTTATGACGTTTTAAAAATGCCTGAATTGAAGACAGGCCTTACGGTTATTTTACATTAACATATTTGTTTTCCACGACGTAGCTCAATACATGTTTTGCACGTTAGTATTTTGCCGCGACTGTGTTTAACACGGTTACAACTGCGAGGTAAAGGGCTGTACTAATTGTAATTATCCTTTTGTTAATGATATGTGTTGGGTCACTTCTCTAAAATGACTGCCTTAATTGGAATAAATACTAAAACGAAGGAACAACCAGTAAAAAAGGCACATTAAATTCAAGCACGCAACTCGTGTGGCTCATTTTTGTCATACAAACTTTAAAAGATAGCGGTGAACATGCACACAAATAAGCACACGATAACTTTTATTCCACTCATATTTATATGCATTGTTACTTACTGTTTATTAGGTTTATTGAAATTTGTCGGGCTGGGCTTAGTATTTTTCTTCTGGGATTGTGGCAAATTACGTTACACGACTGTATTTCAACCCCTTAGGGCAAAGGTACAACGTTGTGATTAATAAATAGATGACGTAAATAAATAATTTCGTCATAAAAACAGTTCACAGTTAAAACGTATAAATAGTTCTAATCGAATATTTGAAATGACGCACACACAGGGCCAGCACCGACAACGATGCACAAAGACACGCCATTTTACAGACAAAATAATGAACGAAAAACACGTCACAGTATATTTATTACTGCCGTGGAAAAACAGATTTATCACAACATCGTAACTTGCCTAGGTATGTTTAAAAAACCCAACGTCTACAAACGTGATGTGGTAATTTGAAGTGTTTTTCGGAGTAAGAATAATTTACGTTTCGTTTGGCAAAATGCAACACGCCATGTCATGGCTCGCCACGTCTGCCAACTTCACTTGGTAACTGCCCCGCCATCATATCAAAATCTATAAAATTAAGTATTCAAACATTAAAATCTCTTTTCAGTTGTAAATTACACATTCAAAAATCATTATTTTGCTACAATAAGTATGAAATATGCTACAATTGAAAAGATTTATAATTTCTCTGCATATTAGCGAAGTGAAATTTCCCGAGTTTGAAAGCGATGAAGAAAGAGAGGGAAAGCGACAAGCCTCGCCAACAGACAGTTTTTTCAGATGCTTTCTCGCTCGATTAAACAACACCCTACCATTACGGCCTTCTCACGATATTTTCCGCTGTTATTTTAAACTGTAAAAATTATATGTTGCCATCGGGGCTACCTAAATATTTCAATAGGCACCGGTTAATTTACAAATAGTGTTCTAAAAAACTAGGTTAAAATAATATTTTTACTGTGAACTATTTCTCACTGGTCGTTGCCAACACCTCGCTGCCTTCGCTGTGTTGATTCATATTTAAAAAGAAATAAATATTACAAGCTATAGAAGATATTAAGGTAAAGTTTCATTTATGCAATAATACAGTACTCTAAAGTTTACCAAAGTGTTATATATTTGTGGAATACAGGTTATTGAAAAAACAATTTGACATGTTATGCCTAAAGTGTTTTTTCAAAGGTTGATTTTCATAAGTCGCTTCCAAACGGGAATGGACTATACATGTTTTGTAAACACACTTTCGCGCTCCATTATTTTGCAGTTGTTAAACACATTTCGTAACAATGCTTGCATTTATTTCGAATATTTTTTATTTATAGATATTGTTCAAACTCACCTGAGCTTCAAATATAGTGTATAATACTCTGAATACGTTTGTTGTTAATTAATGATAAGCTATTAGCATCGGTCAGAAGCAAGGTAGAATTGTTGTTAATGTCGTGTTGTGTAAACTTGTAAATAATTGTCAATTCAGCGAGTAACATTTTAAACCTTATTACGACCAAGATTTTAAATTACGAGAATAAACAAGAGCTACAAAATCTGGGACCAGCAAGGCCACAGTTAAATATAATTCAACAACAAAGCCAAGGTAGTAAATGGTTCGTACACTAGAAAATTCGACGTAAGTAAGTACAATTTCGCGGACTGGCTATTCGGGTGTGAAGTTAAAAATGGGTTGTTTTGTTTTTTTTTTTTTTGCAAATGAAACCTAATGATCTTGCATGGACTGTCAGTGGGGTAAAAGATTTTAAACATTTGGGAGACAAAGTTAAGACATAAATCATGTTCGCAACATATAAAAAAATGCCATAAAATCTTCATTTTTTGGTAAGGTGAATATACATTACCAGTTAGATAGCGTGTACAGGTTGACGAATGGATTTGTTTTACAAATATATTAATTAAGATATGCCACTTTCATCCTCTAATTTAAATGTGACATGAATTTTTTATGTACTGCAGGCTATGTAAATTACTATTTGGTTTTAAAAAATATTTTTTAGTATATTTAAGTTATTATCATCATTAGTATGGTAGAATCGGTATTATCATGTTATCTCTCGTCGTCTCGTGTAATGCACCACACCATGTAGGAACTGGTTGGAAGGCATATAACATAAACAAACTTAAAACAAATACATACCTGTGGTAGTGATTAGATCTGAACCAGCGGCCACAGTATGTAGACCATTACAAATCGGGCGATGATACATTTTCCTTCAAACCACCACACTTATTTTTTTTGTATTTAGCTACATAAGCTACACTTACTTACACCTCTCTTCCGCAATATATTTATCACTGTGCCTATTTAAAAAATTATATTTGTAATGATATGAGTTAGGATCGCTACAGCCCTCCCAGTTTCAAAAGTCTTCAGCCGCCACTGAGTAAAATGCCAAATATACTTTATAACAACACACAAAACCGTACATGAATACGTATTTCCCAGAAATAGTTTCTACTGAAACCTGATCCCGCACATACGTACTGAGAAGAATACGTACAGCATTTCGTTCGGCAACGTCCTACTTTGTATACACTACCTACAATTCGCTGAACTAATCTTGCAGGCAACATCACAAGAAGAGACTAAATTATTTGTAAATTTACCATATCAATGTATATGTAAAGTGGCAAAGCGTGAATGGTAAAATATGTTCCCATACATCCATGGTACGTTCCTGCAGTTGCTCAGGAAAAAGTCGAATGCGTAGGGAAGTTCCCAACTTTGTATAGTAGCGATGCTAAACGTTCCCATATTTTCACTTTAATACGTAGTGCTATTTCCATACACTGTATAAGTTAAAAACTTCCATTGCAGTTCAGGATTTTTACCAGAAATTTCTTTACAGTGTATCATGATCGCTTTCGACGAACATCATCACGAGATAAATGCCGTTCACGATAAAGTGAGCCCTTTTGAAATCAACCTTAGAAAATGGTCACTGTCCCTACCTGCTGTACATTATACACATTTTAACGGGCGCCCTGGATGATAACTTAATTGTTTCTTTCGCTTTCTCTTTTTTTTTATGCACCGAAGTGTAAAAATGAGCAGGTTTTGTTATATATATACTTTTATAATAATTTTACAGTTTCACTTAACCGATGCATGAATAAAGTGATGGGGCCCATGGCAATGTTAATCTTACATAATGCGGAAGAATACACAACGTGCTTGCAAGTAGATATTAAGCAGGGTTTTCAGAAGTGCTCATTTTACGGCGAGTAGCCTCTACCAAAGAGGCTAGCGAAAAAGAGCATGAGGACGCTGCTGTGTTTTTTTTTTTTACCCTCACAAGTTTCCCCGCTGGTGAAATCACTGTAATAAATAAATTCTTCCGCTCCGGTGATACCAAAACTCAGCAACCCCAGTTATCACGGCATAAGATGTGGTAAGCTCTCTCGCTCTTTTCTCCCTTGTTTGCCCCTAATAACCAAAGGCGAGCCTGCCCCAACGCATCTAATTCCGCCCGCATAAATCAAGTTTCTACCCACGCAACGCCACAAAGACCACCCAGCTCGCCAAATACAAAACAAAGAGCGCAGTTCTTAACCTCCACTACCAACCTAAATGTGAAAACATTCCCCACAACCACGCAAGCTAACAGAGACAACTCTTACACATAGAAATAGTTAACATATCATACAACATTTGCTACAGAATGCTTAACAATAGTGTTTAAAACACGTGCTTAAAATTAAAACCACAAAAGCAACTGCCTGCTGTGCATAATAGTAAATATTAATTGTGACTTTGGATATACTCTAATGTTTTGATTAAGTGAAACATTTAGGACATACGCAATTGCTTCACTATGTCGTCAGAAAAAATCAAGTTTGAGACACAAAGAACACAGAAAACGAGCTGAGAGTAGGTGTATTCAAAATATTTAAATAAAAAGTATAAAAAAATTCCAAAATAATTTTGACAGATATAAATAACAAAATCGAATTGAAAAACAAAATTACAGAAGGAATTATTTAAAAAGAAAAATTGGGTTCTGCTGTGTTGGGGACAAGACCGTTTATTATGCGTGAGTACGTCTACGTTGACGAGCTCGGACGCCTATATGTTTTTTTTTTACGTTCCCGGTACCGCTTCACTCAATCACATGGGCTTTTATAGGTGTCACTGGATTGCTTTTGAGATGCTCTTTTCAACCGTATACGATCTATGAATTTCGACTTGGCTTTTTGACGAGTATAGACCGAAATGGTGTTAAGTTTTCTTAATTTTTTTATATTAAACTCATACGATTTCACCATAACCACGTCACACGAATGTTTTTTTTATACACGTAATCGATTGGTATTGACGACAGCTGTCGATTAAAACTTAAACGAGCGTCGTAACTTCTCCTAGTCAAAAGTTATACTACGCGGAAGTTATGAGACGCGGCGAAACGCGCTCGAAATTGCCCCCCCCCCCCCCCCGGGAGCGTAGCACATACGAGCACAGATATGAAAACAATATTTCTCGCACAACACAGGTCGACACAATGATAAAGTAACATCCGCAAGGCTAGACGACACAACGATCACGACACAGAAGAACTCAGTTGGTTTCGATCAAACTGAAAAAGTGATGAAACCAACGACAGCACAGACGAACCGCGAGACGAAGGCGAAATTTCGCACAAGACTGGAAGACACGACGATAACGACACATAGGAACACAGTATTTTTTTTTTTTCTTAGACGAGCTTGTCGCGTCGACTTTGTCAAGCAATGACGCACGTTCGAAATATTTCACTCCATCATTTACCCTCATTGCAAAAATTTTCCAAACAAGACGTCTAATGTTTTATCTTGTAACTTGTACGTGTATACGGGTTGATTTCTGGGAGGGAAAATGACCGCGTATGGAATTTGTATAGCCATTATGAAAATCCTGTATGCCATGCGTCTAAATAGTAATTACAGAAACAAATAACAAAAACGAAAATGCAATTATTAGTCACTATTAAACATTATAATACCGAAAATTACTTCTGGTTATTCGCTGCAAGACAGCGGCTAAATATCGACTTAACACTGTATATTGTCGTAACGTAAACGTAGAACAAGTAACTACTATAATACTCGTGAGCAGGAATTATTAAACGTCGTGAAAAGACCGGGACAATATTTATAGTCCTCTGACGATGGTTCTTTTTCGGGTTACATACACAAGCGCTTTCTTGAAAAATACTTTAAAAAAAAAAATGTTATCATTCTGTGGGACAGAACCTGCAGCATTACAGAAACCTGACTCAGTATTGCCACTTTACAAATATGTATTTTGTAAGTCCCTTCTAATATCTTCGGTTCCCTGGCAGGGTTAAACTTGCCAATTCAAAATTTCATCTGCTCCATAACTTCATATTTCAGTTGCTCTTAGAGAGATATTTGGGTATGGGAAATGGTGAAATAAAAGAAACTAAAATGATGTGGAAACCTAGTGTGGTACATCATAGCCGTATAATCTAGAGGCACAAAGAAGACAGCGACATAGAAATTTGACACTTTCAGTGACGCTTCTTTTTTTACCAACGGAGGATAGTAAATTTTATTTTCAGCGAGTGTCCGGAGAATTTAAAATTCACTCCGTTTCATCTTGTAAGTAGGAGTTTCGTGATTGCGGATAAACCGGCAAGTCCCTTCACAAGCGTAAAAGTTTAGTGAAGTTTATTTCGAAATATTTCCACGGCGCATATCCCGGCGTCGTAAAGTGCAATCCCGGGAATCACAAATTTGAAGTGGATGTTACAAGGACGTATTCGAACGATACGAGCGTCTGTGGTTATCTGCGGCGTTACACCCGGGAGTGAAAGTTTCCTCTTCCCGCGTTCTGAATTTTCGCAAACTTTAACCTCTCCCTTACGCAGCACGTATTCTTCACGCGCGATCCAATCTCGCAAGGACAGTTACGACGTATGGCTACGAGTCCTGGAACTTCATCTCCTATCAACATTCGATTATTCAAATAACTGCCCGAAGGATTTTTCCTGAACGATTATGAGAACGACGTGTAGCCCTGTAATGTATTCTTGATGATCGTGTATACCTTCATCTCCACAGTGACGCTCTCGCCTTGAAAATAAATTTCTAAAGGCTTTAGTTTTATAACACGAAAGTAGACAAAATTTCGACTGACGTTAACTTTCCACCAGTTAGGCTTACTGTAAAATATTGGATACTATAAGCTGTTCACTATGAAATGAGAACTTTTGAAAGGCCTGCTTAAGATCTACTTTTATGCGCGTTGTGTATTCTTCCACCTTATGTAAAATTAACATTGCCATGGGCCTCATCACTTTATTCGTGCGTCGATAAAGTGAAACTTTGAATTTATTAGGAAAGTTAATACTTCGCAAATCTGCTCTTTTTTTTTTACACATCAATACATTAAAAAAGTACAAAGTGAAAGAAATAATTTAAGTTGTTACGAATTATATTCAAACACTTTTAATTTGAGGTTGGTATAAAGAACTATTTTCCATCCATCGTTACCAAGTTTACTGGTACTATGTCTCTCAGTGCGTCCGTTATAATATATGCAGACAGGGGCGGTGACTTTTTCCTAAGCTTGATTTCAAAAGTGCTCACGTTATCGTGAACAGCCTTTAGAAAGAAAGGTGCCGCGAACATACATGTTAGTAAATAAATGTGCTTACGGTAATTATGTACCTCCTTAATATAACAGTTGGAGCGTAATTTTGTTCGTTAAGTAACCAGGATAGTCTGCAGGATAAATTGGAAACGGTATTAAAACTTTTGGTAATATTATACCCTGTCCTTTTAAAGAAAGGATTTTCATTTTAACCGTAATCCAAACGGAATAAGAGTGGGTTTGTTAAGAACACGCATCTTAAGTTACCGCCTATTTCGTGTGGCTAGTAGCACTGCCATTTCTCTATAATACTAGGGAGGGTGAGGGTCGAATATACAGAATGTAATTACATTGACAAACTCAGCCTACATGTTCATCCCGAAAAATCAAGGCGAATATATAATACGATCCTCGGTCTAAAGTGTTTCCTGAGGACAGTACAAGTCCTCGTAAGTGGAGCAGAAAGACCAAGTTTTTGAACTTTTTACAATGAGTATTTACGACGGAACTATTAACCCCTCCATAATGCGTAAAGTAACAAAACGGACAAAGATTCACGAATAAAGTAACTTCTCTTTCTGACAACAGATTATTTCGTGGAAAAAACAGAGGTTGCAAACACGACTTTGCTAAAATTGCATGATGCAGAATACTTATTAGTTAATGACTTGTCATTGTAAAATAAATATGTTCAAATTAATAAAACAATTGGTATTTTGTGATTCCTCTTAAACCAACCTTTTTAGAATAATTATTTCACTAACTCACAAAGTAATAAATTTTTTGCTTTGGTTGAGAGATTTATGCATTAATACTTGCAAACACCTGGAATTCAAGGGTAATTACACATATCACCATTATGCTAATTTTAACCTGTTGATTAAGAGTCCATGAATAAATAAATAAATTGGAAATTTAACGCACACTTAGAGTCACAGCTCTTTTATTTTCCGCGAATTAATTTAATGACACTGGTTGCAGATATTTGTGGATTTACACATCATCCAGAAGTTCATCGATCCGTCGTATGTACGTTTAGTAAAGTGTTCAGTAATCTTATTTTATATTTCCTCTTCAAAGGCGTTTACCACCCTTCGGAGGCATTTTATTGTGTATTGGTGGCTTGCGAAAAGGAGGATCAAATTTCCTGATAATGATTAGTTTGAGTTAAATTGTCTATTCTCTTCTCCACGAAAAATAACAGAAATCCGCAGCAAAAAAAAAAAATGGGTTTTTGGTACTGTATGATTAGCTCGATGGCTCCTGATTAAGTAATACGAGTTTGATACCAGACGGATTCTAGTCTAGAAAATGTTCATGTTAGAACATAACATACATTGCCAGTTGTTTCTGAAATATCTCAAGGTACCCCCGTTTCCATCAACAAAGCATTCAATATCTTCTTCTTTACAGGGTCTTTCTTGTTTCACGCCAGACTTCAGGGCGGTGACAGTCTACGGACACGATCTGAAAATGCTGCCACATTAGAGAATGCTGTATCTCAACATACTCTATCTATCAAAAAGTAATTGAGCACCCGTGAAGATAGGTAATTCAGTACGTCAGTTGACGTGTGTTTCACGGCCTTCGGCGTAGGACCTCTGGTGTTTGTCCGTGGTAGCATGAACACAGAGTCTTATTGTAACATTCTGGATAATGAAATGCCCCCAAAATTTTGGCGTTTTTACGGAATGTACCCGTGTTACTTCCAGGATTACAATGCCAGGTGCCATGTTCCAAGGGCTACTATGCAGTGGTACGCCGACAACAATGTTCGCCGATTGGACTGGCCCGCCCAGAGCCCCGATCTCAACCCTATAGAACATCTTTGAGACAAATTGGATCGCCGGGTGAGGGCTCGTCAGGCGCGGCCAAAATCCACTGTCCAGCTTATGGAATGGTTTCAAGATGAATCCCCGTGCATGTACTGCAAACACTCGTAGAGAGCATGCCAGACAGGATGGCTGCTGTTATAGCCGCAAGAGGTGGCCTTACGAGATTCTAACGGGGTGACAACCACCGAGCAAATATTGTGGACAGGTGCCCAATTACTTATTGGTCGATAGTGTATGTTTAACGACCTAAACTTGAACATTATTAAGTCATTATTAAACGTCTACACGTGCGTTACAAGGTAACTAACCCAACGCAAATGTAAGTTTTAATTTTTTGTTTCAAAACGTTATTCTCTTGATTGCCAGTTAGACTATTATTGTATACCGTAGGTCTTCTATGGCCAAGGAGTGTGTGCTATAACCTCGCGATCGGATATTATAAAGGAACAATATCGCACTTACCCTCTACTAGTGACTTTGGCTTGCTATGCTATGGAATGCATAGGCTGTACACGGTAAGGTAAAGTGAGCACTTTTGAAAGCCCTCTCATTTGTAATAATAGTCAATAAGCAGATTTTATTTTAGTATTAGACGTTAACTTCAAAGTGTGGTGGAATATACACGTCGTGTTTATTACTTACATGACAATATTTATTAAAAAAGGAATTTAAAGGATGAAAAATTGCTGAAATAAAAAGTAACTAGAGCCTCAAATGTGCTCACATTACCGCGAATAGCATATATATCAACGTCTATCAGTCATGAATCGTCAAAGTGCCTTTTTAAGTGACACTGCAATCGTCAATTGATCATTTTGCATAAAATGACGTAAATTATTATTTTGAGCTCCACTATTTCTGTAACACAAACTAAGTAACTGGTTTTTCAAATATGCACTCAAATGATGAAACAAAGCAAAAGGCTACAAAACAGTGACATTTACTACAAAACAATAATACGTGCTTCATTGGATCACTGAAAAAAAAAAATCGCTATTTCCAGTAACCAAATCTTGCTTACTTGAAAATGACTTATACTTACTTGTATTCGAATCCGCTGCACCGGACAAGAACCGCTATCACACTTCTCGCATTTTTCCTGAATGCTACCTGGAGTTTCGGTTAAAGTAATCCCTTCTCTTTAAAATAGCTTATTTAAATCAAATGTGTATTAGAGTTTTACTCTGCCAACACTCGAATCCAGAGTGTAGGTATTTGTACTATTATTTCACACAATTCTTTTACTGTTAAAAATGAAACAAGGATGAATATGCTTTCACTGCTTCACTGTTGGATGTAGGAATCATACATCACTACACAAGACGAGAGATAATAATTTTTTTATTGTAATATTTAATTTTATGGTCTATTTTCAATAGTCTGCTCTAAAGAGTAGCATTTTGTTTTCCACTATTATTTTAGTCGAATGCCAATGCAGTATCATGTTCTTTAGAATGGGCTCAAAAAATCATAACGTACGTTTCAAAAATAAATTTCACGCCTTATCTTATTTCTTCCTTTGTCAGGCATTCTAATGAATTATTGAAAGTTTAATCGTAAAACTGGTAAAAAATTTTATGGAGAAAACGTAGGTTATTTCATAAGAAGTTTATGTTATAAGAGCATCACTGACGTAAAATTGTTTAAAGACAATTAAAAAATCACACTATTTTAGTCGAAGGGGTGAAAATTTTCATACTTCAGACTGCTGCAAATATGGAAATTTGTGTTATAAAGGGCTTCGGTCATGATCTTTCCTTTCCATGGTCGTTTTCCCAGACTAAAATCCCAAATAGCCACTGATTTGAAAACGTAAACTAAAAATAAAGTTAGTGGCACTAATATTGAACCTAAAAAACTACTGTAAAGTATAATGTTGAGGAAGTTATACATTTGCTGACATTGTTCTATAAATAATTCTACTTTCGAATATTTATCTTACCACGTCACACTAGACCGCCAACTGCTGATGAAAATTCTGTAATACAGATTGTATCTATAGGCTATTCACTGTAAAGTGAGCACTTTTTGAAGCCCTCTTATTTGGAATAATAGTCAATAAATATATTTTATTATAGTCTTATACGTTAACTTTCGAGTCCGGTGATATATATATATATATATATATATATATACATACATACATACTGTGTTATTACCTATGGCAACATTTATTTTAAGAAGTGGTGGAAGTATAAAAAGATGACTAACAGGAAAAAGTAACTAGGGCTTCAAAATTGCTCACTTTACCGTGGACAGCTTATAACATGAATGATCATGTTACACTTTAGGATGTAGTCAGCTACTTATGAAAATGCTATTCTATACGGTGTAGTAAACATAACACAGTGAATATTTCTTAATCAAAGAGATTATCTTGAATGCCAATGATCTGACCCTAATACAGAGTTAACGGGAATTCTCCAGCATTCCATGCGAGTAAAACGGGCGACAGAGGTCCGTTGTGCAGAATATCAAACCGAGCTGCGATGCGTTTGAGAGCGGGGTGAACGAAGCTTCAGGTTTTCCACACGAACAACTTGGAAGATGTCTCTCGGAGGTCGGCAATAGCGCGCGGGCACTCGCGTTTTCCACACGATATACCTTTAAACAGCCAACGTACTCTGCTCATAGGCTCAAGCAGTGGAAACCGAAATGCCATGCACTCTGCCAACGAGAACTGAAGCCACAGACGTCCAGCTCCTCAGAAATGTTCCCCACTAAGATATATTACGCCCTAAAGGCTGTTCACGATAAAGAGCGCTAATGAAATCAACCTTGGAAAAAGTTACTGTTCCTGCCTGCATACATTTCAACGGGCGCACTGATTGGCTTGCGCCTAGTAATGTTGGTAACGATGGATGGAATGTAGTTCCATACCTTAGCGTCGAATAAAAAGTGTTAGGTGTCCAATTATGATAGCTTAAACTATCTATTTCGCTTTCTGTTCTTTTTTAATGGACCGGAGTGTAAAAATTACAATATTGGTAAAATATTTACTTTTCTAATAATTTCCACAGTTTCACTTGACCGATGCATGAATAAAGTGATGAGGGCATGGCAATGTTAATTTTGCATAAGGCGGACGAATACATAACGTTCATATAAGTAAATATTAAGCAGGGTAACCAAAAGTGCTTATTTTATCGTGAACAGCCTATAGTAAAATTATACGTGTATTTCAGCTAGGCGTGTCAAATTTGTTTGGCTTTATACGTATTCGTCCGAAATGACATCGTTCAACATTTTTTATATTTTTGTCACTTTCGTTCTTGAAGTAACCGGAGTCATAATGCAATTTCTTCAGAAGTCATCGCTAGGTTTACTTGCAGCAAATATTTAAAATTACGCCATTTTGTTTGCAAATTTTATTTAAATGTAAAACTGTAACACGTGCGAATCGCTTGAAAAATTGAAGAAAAATTTATTCTTGACGTTTTGATGACGTAGTTATTTTGAGTAGTCGCCTACCAGTTTAAATTTATTCAATTATGAGGTTTGTACGGAAAATGTCTAGAGTAGAAAATTCCTACTGTTACCGTATTTTATTATGAAGCAATTTCTCGTAATTGCCATAATTTCACTCACTTTTATTTTATATAACAACAAAATAAGCAACTACAGCCCCCCCCCCCCTACCCAGGAACGCTGTAAAACCTCTGCATCAGTTTTTCAGTAGGTAGCCCGGGGTAAAAAAAATAACTTCTAAAAATGTAGAAAATAATTCTAGCCCCCTCAGCGCCCTTATCGCACGTGGGAATCACACCGGACGATTCCACTAGCCGGCGGGTTTTTCAGGGATCTCCCGTTTCCTCCAACTTCGAATTCCGACGATGATCCATATTCACCTCACTTCGTCTTCATCGGCTTAAGAGCCGCCCAAATCTCTCCACTCAACATAAGTGCCCTAAAGATTGTTTAAGGGTTGAAAAAAAATCTTTTTTATATTTTAGAATATTACTTAGTTTTTTTTTAGGCATGAATGTTAGTCTGGAAAAGTATGAAAATGGTAAGAAAATAATACTAATAAAAATAACTAAATGAATTTATATTTATATACATTTTCATACATATCTCAAAATTGAACTAAATAATACGTTAGGCTACAGCTCCAAATAATTGTTCGTACGGTCAGTATTTCATAAGAATTATTTTATGATGGTTTGGTTTGCTGCGCACTCGTATTTCAGTTTAAATTTCTGAGATACATTTGAAAACTAAATAGCCTGAAGTCTAACCATTATTACAAGTAATTCAAGTGTTGGATTTAAAAAAAAAGTTGCCAACATGGCACTCTGGTGACTTATAGAACCAATTTAGCTGAAACCTAACTTTATTTGAAAATAACTTTTCGGAAATTGTATTAAACGTCTCATGTCTACACTAAAACAATGATAAATGAAAATGTTGAAATGTTTTGCTATTTTGATCAAGTTGCCATTGATACAATTACAAGATGCCATAAAATACCTTAGAAATATATTTAAAAATTTGCTCATAGTAGAATAAAATAGATGAGTTGGTCACAATGGGATCAGGGATCGGAGCCGAAGACAACCAGCCGCCATGTTATGACGTCAACCGATCACCATATTGGATCCAGATAACCATCACCCTCAACCATGAACAAGACCTTGACCCTGTGCCGGCGACATTGGATGACCTTGAACCCAAAAACTTCTTAAAATTCCCAGAAAATTATAAAAACTTTTAGAAAAATATGAAAAATTGAAAAATGCATTAAAGGTGTGTTTAAAAATTATGAAACGAAATTATGAAAATCTATAATTAGAAAAATTATAATAAAAAAACTTATTTTCCCGAGGTTTCCTCAGCACCACGTCTAGCGGACGATTTACCCTTGACAATGTTTCTCATTGGTTAATTAGTTGATTCCCGTCCACTTCTTCCACCTATGTTCCTCACTGGTTAATTTATTTGTGCTCGCTTCACACCAACAGTATTTTATTATGATTGATTACTCATACTTCATCAACCTGCCATCAATGTTTCTAATTTAATTATATTACCCTTACCTACCGCCAACCTTTGCTCAATGCACTCCACACACCATATAAATTTTTTCGTTTGCAATTGTTTACTTTTTCATCACCTAGGTGGTACTAGTGCTGCCAGAGGAGATGTAGAATAGCCACCATGTTCGTTGCTGTTGACCTTGAAAACGAAGTCATTGAACTCGAAAAATCGAGAAAAATACAAGGCCATATAATTGACCATTACTTGCTGGTCACAAGATGGGGACGTATCAACTAACCATATTAGTCAACGACTGTCTCCACCCAAGACTGGTTCCTGACGAAACTGACTTAGCCTAATACTAGCTCCTGACGAGACCAGTTCCTGCAAAACTAGCTAGACCAATTAACAAGACCAACCTTCCATACCACCCACCTATACAAATAGCGATGGACAATCTCAAACAAAGTCTCTAATAAAATTCTCGTTGTTAACCTCTTCGCACAAAATATTCGCAAAACATTTCTACCACAGCTGACCATACCAAAGGGTCACACTAACTTAACAAGCAAACAGACCAGGCTAACCAACTAGTTGCGAAACATTCCACAAAAATACTTCAAATCAAAACGATAGCCCTCCTGCACATGCTCACATAAATTCTACCTAAGACTATTGCAATCGATTTTTACATCATTGAATTAATACGTCTTTCAGAGAATCAGAAGGGACTGCATAAGAAAGTAAACTCATATTGCTATGTATAAATAAATTTAATTTATTTACATATATAAGTAGAATGATAATGGGCATTCGGGCGCAACGGGATTTAGGATAGGCCCGACAAACACGTTGAATCCAGGTGACCTGGACCTCGACTTTATGCCCGTGATCTTGACCCTGTACCCTTGACTTTGGATGAACTTGAGCACAACAAAAACTAAGAAATTCAGAAAAATTATTAGGTCCCAAAAATTTATAAAAAAATTAAAACAGAAATGTACATGGAGGTACGGGGTTCGATAGCAGGTGGATCGACTTAGCTCCCGACACCACTGACCCTCGCCAGGTCTCCGATGTCCATCTAGGCAACCATGTTAGATGTCGATGACATTGACCCATAACCTTTACCCAATTCCAGTGACCTTGAATAGCCTTGCATTTAAAAAATAAAAAAATTAAAATTTTAAAAATCCGGAAAAAATTCCATATATTTCTAACAAATTCACATGAAACCCTTGACACTTGACTCAAGACTCAAAATCCAAGACCCAGAACCCAAGAATAAAGACTCGAGACCCAAGATCCAGGACTCCGAAATCAAGACTCAAAACCGTTGACCCAAGACCCAATAAGCTTGAACCTTGACCCAATACACAGGACCCAACCTCCTTGAACCAAGATCTTAATAACCTTGACCCTTGACACAAGACTCAAGACACTCGATCCTTGACTCCATGACCCTCGACCCTTGTCCCTTACTACTTGACCTTAAACCCCAGAAAATCAAAAATTCTTAAAAAACCCGAAAACATTCTAATTTAAAAATATTAACTCAATATTTATTTATGAAAAAAGAAGGTAAACACACATCGCTGTTCATGTAATTCTTCTTGCTTTCGAATTTAACTGTATACATGTTTTAACCATGCACACAGCTCGACTTTTATGTAGGTATAAGGATGCTACTCAGAATTTTGTTATATATGTATATGTGACCAATCCAAGCCCATCATACGAGTAGCAACCACCTGCCCAAGTGATGTAATAATCATGGTATGGATCGCCATCTAAAAGTACTTTTATAGACATAATTGGCATTAATTGAAATACCAGTAGTGCTAGTACCTTGATACTGGGAATGTGCGAGGGTGATAAAATGTATTATCTTCCATGGTCTTCTTGAACATCAATCCCTCAATCGTCAATCATTCCATCAATCTTTCGCTATATTTTGCAATCTTTCACAATCCGCCTCAATCTTTCCATCAAACTTTAGCAATCTTTTTATCAAGCTTTAGCAATCTTTTCATCAAAATTTCGCAATTTTCGATCAATCATTCCATTTTCCATAATTTTTTTTCGCAGACTTTCCATAAATCTTCCAATCTGGCCATTAATCTTCAACAATCTTGTCATCAATATTCCCATATTTTCCTCAATGTTTCAATTTTCCCATCAATTTTTCGTCCAATCATTTCATTAAATTTTCCCAATCCGTCACAATCTTTCGAAATATTTTACAATTTTTCCATCAATATTTCGCAATCCTCATCCTCCTCACCAATCTTTCAATCAATCTTCCACCTTTCTCTCAATGTTCCGGTCTTCCCATCAATGTTTCGTCTAATCATTCCATCAATCTTTCGCAATCGTTCGCAATATTTTCATCAATCTTTAGCAATTTTCCCGTCAATATTTCACAATCTTTCCACCAATATGCACCATAATCACCACTGAATCAGCACCACAATCTGCACTGAATTCAGCGCCACAAACAGCACTGCAATCAGCACAACAATCACCAATCCACAGACCAATACGGACACCAATCCACTCACTAATCCACTCCAATCCACACAGCAATTCACACACCAATCCATACCAATCAAAACAAATCCTTTACAATCCTTCTCTGCAATCCACGACAATCCTTAAAAGTCCTCGTCCAGAATTCAGAGCAACCCACGCCAATAATTCGATTAATCCCAATCCTTGATCAATCCCAATTTCCTCCATCAATCCAATCCTTCGATCAATCCCAATCCTTCGACCGATTATTCGATCAATACTTCGGTTTATCCCCCACCCATATGTATAAAAATTATATCCGTTCACAAAAAAAAGTCTTTATTGTCATTCTATATGTGGATCTCCCCGTTAATATTCGAATGCTCATATCATTACTTAAAAACTGTGAGGGAACAATGGATACGATACACAAACTTAGAGAAAAACCAGTTACAACAAAGTAATAATTTATTTTTATTTTACACGTTACAATATAAAAATTAGTAGTTTATCACATCATGCAAAATATCCCCGATTCTTCAGTTCATCGATGATTGAAGATATCTAAAAAATGCGTGAGAAATCCTCGCATTTTCGCAGGACAATCAAATATCTGAGTCTATCAACAAGTTCATTCGGGACTTCAAGAAATACATAAAGAGCGTTCTTGACGGCTTCTACGATCTTCACACCACTTGTCGAAGGAAACTCTTTGGTGGAAAAAAAAAAAAAAAAAAAAAAAAAAAAAAAAAAAAAAAAAAAAAAAAAACTGCATCATATCATATTCACCACTATCACCGTCTTTTTATTCATTTTCAACAATTCTGTCTTCGAGGTAGTCTTTACTTCCTGTTTCATCCAATAGCAAATCCACTTTTCTTATTAAGAGTCGTATGGTCATCATCAGTATTTAGAACCGACGACCGTTTATTTTGAAGTTCGTCGATTTCATGCGAAAGTCTAGCAAGTGTACATTTCGCACGGACCGACTCTAATGCACTTATTCCGTCTTTAGCATTAACAGTCTCATCAATATCACCTGTCGAATCAGTACCCATCAATGCAGCAAGAGACGTTGCCGGGAACGCTTGCTGACTCCCAGTATACGAATCTTTGAAGATCTCGGTACGTTCTTTCAATGTATCGCCTTCCGTAAGCTGCATAGGGCCAATGTCGTAATGCTTCATCGTGCGAAAAGGACTCTTCGTACAGGACATTCTCTCATGCCGACGAGCATTTTGACCATAGGTGAAAACTCGATCGCAGAATCGTCACTGATGACAACCAGTTAGTGATGATGCAGGTCGCGGCTCCATGATCGTTGAGGTCAAATGCAAGCCTTCGTATTCACAATTCATCTTCATGGCGTGATAAGAGAGTGCTTTCAAATCGATGTTTATCCTCATGGTATCAGAAAAACTGCAATTTTTCTTCATAAATGCGATTTTTTTTCCTTCAGTAAACAGCCTACATAGATTTTACCCACCAAAGGTCTTCTACCATATAATTTATATGTAAATAAATATGTAAGCAATTTGAGAAAGACCACACACTTGTTCACCGCAGAAGAAATCAAGCATTTAATTATGTGTATATCAAAATAAATATATTTAAAAAAAATTAATTTTTTTAATACATAATTGTATACAAATAAATAAATATATAATTATTTTAATTTTGCTTTATACATAATTATGTATATCTAAATATAGGAATATAAAATTATATTTAATTTATTTTACACATGATTATGTATATTCATATGTGACATTTATATACATATGAGATAGTATAATAATTTTTCTTGCATCATATTCATGAAAAACTGAAGTTCTCTCCACAGTAGCAGCTTTGTGTATCTACTTGGCCTAGCTATTGCTCTATATACACGCACTTAATAACACGTTTCATTAGTGAGCTTTAAGCCTCTCTCTTCATGTATTCAACCAGACATTTTATATAGTTTCTTCATCACATACCACGTAGTTCCATGTTCACCACTTTCCTCCTGAGAAGTTCTTCACTCAGCTTGAACGCATGCTCCGCAAATGACCCAACTTGCTCCACAATTGACCCATCATTCCCCACATATGACCAATCATTCCCCACATATGACCCATCTTGCTCCACATATGACCCATCATGCTCCACATATGACCCATCATGCTCCACATATGACCCATCATGCTCCACATATGACCCATCATGCTCCACATATGACCCATCTTGCTCCACATATGACCCATTTTGCTCAACAAATTACCCATCTTGCTCCACAAATATCGCATCTTGCTCCAAAAATGACCCATCTGGCTCCACAAATGACCCATTCTGCTCCATAAATGACCCATCTTGCCCCAAAAATGACCCCTCCCCCCACCAATATTGGTGGCGGGTCGAATGAGCGTCAGTAATCAATAAAAACACTGTCGGGGTGAAGCGAACACAAGTAATTAACCAATGAGAAACACTGGTGGAGGAAGTGGAGGTGAACCGACTAATTAACCTATGAGAAATATTAGTGAGGGTCAGCCACCCACTGGACGTGGTGTTGAGGCATCCTCTGGAAATGATAATTTCTTAAAAATAAATTTAGAAATAATATTTAATAATTATTTATATAATTTAAAAATTAAATGTTTAACTTTCTCGGAATTATTTATAATGTTTTTATACTTTTTCGGACTTTATTAGAAATTTTTGGTTTCAATGTCTTCCAAGGTGAAGGGCACAGGGTCAAGGTCGCGAGTCGAGGTCACCTGGATGTAATATGGTGATCACGTGACGTCGCAAGATGGCTGCCGATGACCGGTATGACAAAGCGTGAACGGTGCCTGGCACCTGTCCCCCTTTCCCACTGAGCCAATATATTCTAAATGCTTTTTATAATTTTTAAAATCAATTTTAAAATATGTTTTTGCTATAAAATTTGGAAGTTTTTAGAACTTTCAGGGAATTTTTAGATTTTTTGAAAATCGTTTGTAATATTTTTGTTTAAGGTCATCCACAGTCACCAGGTTGAGGTCAAATGTCAGTACCAACTTCACCGACATCCAACATGGTGGACTAGATAACTTGCGGCCGACTGGAATTACAAAGCATGAACAGCTTCTGCTCCAATCCCGGATCTCGTTATGTTAAAACATTCAACATTTGTTACTTTTTATTTTCAAAACTTATTTTTTGGAATTTTTTGTATTTCTTTGGATTTTTCTAATAATTTTGATTATTTTTTTTGGATTCAAGGTTTATGGAAATAAGGTCAAGATTAAGGTCATGGGCCAAGGACGAGGTTATCTGGATCCAGTAAAATGGTAGCGTGACGTCATAACATGGCGGCCGGTCGGCACCGGTTCCAATCCCGGGTCCCCCTGTCCCAGACTCATCTATTTTATTCTACTGCTCTTGAAAGACTATGAAGGGGTCCGACTACATGAAGCTGTTTCTGTTTTCTAAGTATAAGGACGAGAAGCGCGGGGATGATAAGGGCACACTGCCACACGCATCAAGTGCGCCATTGCCGTTACGCGCACGGCTCTTATTTGACCTACAATATTTTTGTCGTACTGCGGCTACCTATGCGACTTTAAGAGATGGCTCTATGTTATACGTGGAAACACTGTAACAAAATACAATGCAGGGCCCTATAGTAGTCTCGCAGGAATTCGCCCAGAATAATTTAAGTTATGAAAGTCTGAACATGTCGTTTTAGGCCATGTTGAAGAACTTCAAAACAGTTTGCAATGGGCGTGGTCTACTGAAATTGTATCCCGCCTTAGTTTGAAATGCAACAGATTGTGTACACGTAAGATTGTTTGTTTCAAAAAAACTTTTATTACAGACACACCGCAACCCTGTCTGCACTCCAAGTGGACGGCTGTCCTAAAAGGCTCGCCTATTGAGAAGTATTTTTATGCGAGTAAGGCAAAAATCAATGAAGCGCTACGGGTGACGCCCACCGGCGTATATAACGCGTTATCGCCTCTACGCGCAAGATATTGAACTAGCGCTCAGTGTCTTCCTCGTGATCGTAGAATTTTACGAATTCAAGCGATGACCCTACGTTTTTTTTTTTGGACGTGACTCTGTAGCATAGTTCATCCATACCTCCAGCGTTGTTTCGTATTTAGCCTGTTCGTATATTTTGATATACAGGAGCCAAGAAACCATCATCGGCTGGAATGTGCTTTCCTTTTGTAGTTAAAGCTATTGGTGGCACGTCTAATATTTCAGTCAAAAAAAGACATATTTCAAACACAGTGCGACACGTTTCAAGCGTTACGTGAGCAACAGCCTTAAGGGACCTCGTTAGTAAATAATCGAAGGGGCGATAGGAAAAAGAGCCCATGTCATAAAAAATGGATTTTCTGGCGAAATAAAAAAAAAAAACATCGTAACTCACTGTCAAGAAATTAAAGACAAATAGCAACACAGCATAATTATAACGACATTCAGTATAAATGCACAACTGGTATGGATATAACAATCATACATACATATGGTTTTTGATTGTTTATGTTGACGTCAACACTGACAAGAATTCTTTTTCGTAGAAACGCTAAAATGGCAACCAACCGAATTCACTTAAAATGTGTATTTAAGCTTTATTGGACTATTAATTATCGTACCAACAAAGCACAAAAACGTGTGCAAATATTTTGACATTCTCCATCACGACAACTTATTTATGTAACGTCTGCTTGGCTTTCAACAGCAAAATTTTTTTTAAAGACTCCATCATACTGTTTCTAAAACCTTATTATAAAGGTGTTACAAAGAAATACATAACATTAAAAAAAAACATATTGCCTACATAGTTTGTCTACTGAAAATACATATACACAACACGAAGTACTATAATCTCCCCCCCCCCCCCCAAATTGCTGTTGTCTGAGATGTCCACTTCAACTTCGCTTTCAACTTGAGCTGTGTGCGACACAGTATCACCAAGGGAGTCGTAAAACATAAACATGCTTGTCTTCAAAACGCTGTACAGTTTTCTATAGGCTGTTCGCGGTAAAATGAGCAGTTTTGAAAACGCTGTTTAAGATCTACTTGCAAACCCGTTGTGTATTCCTGCGCCCTATGTAAAAATAACTTTGACGTGGGCCTCATCACTTTATTCAAGCGTCGGTCAATTGAAACTGTGAAAATATTAATAAAGCAAATACTGTACAAATCTGCTCATTGTTACACTTCCATGCTTTAAAAAAAAAAACAGAGAGCAAAAGACATAATTTTAAGTTATCACAAATGGTTACCTAACACTTTTTATTCGATGTTAAGATATGGAACTACTTTATTTTCATCATTACCAACTTTACTGGGCGAATGACACACTGTGCGCCCATTAAAATACATGGATGCAGGGTCAGTGACGTTTTTCCAAGGTTCATTTCTAAAGTGCTCACTTCATTGTGAACATCGGCGTAGTGCGGGTGGACAGCGAAAGGAGCCCGCGAGGCACGGGTACCGAAGTCTTTAAGCGCTGCATGATGAAACAGAGAAGGGGGGGGGGGGAGACAATGCTATTGCAAGGCAGCCAGCCCTCCCAGGGTATTCTCCGACAGACGCCAGCCACCCCCTGAGATTGGCGTCACGCGGCGTGACGAGGCGTACGTAATAAGACGCCGCGGCGCCGGCTCGGGGTGGAGGGGTAGGTAAGACGAGGGGAGGGGGCACTCAAGATAAGGGCGTCTCGGGGGGGCTTATCTCCTCCAAGCACGTGTCTGCAGGCTCCAGCACGGTAGTGCCAGGCGCAAACAGCACCCGGATATGGTTTCTGAGAGTCGGAGCTCTGGCCTGAGTAAGGAAGGTGTCTTCTCGACAGCGACTGCCCGTCTCATTTCATACTCTATCATTTTTCTCGAATCAGCCTAAAATTGTAGCGATGTCTTGACAGCAGATGAGGGTGAAACGAGATCGAAGTGGAGCTGCGCAGGAATGCAAGGGCGGGGGAAATGGGACATCCCTGAGAAAAAAAAACATGCCGGCGTGATACCCACTTGCGAAAATTCTAAAGCGGCCCCACAAGGAATCGAACCGGGATTATTTCGGTGCAAGGCAAGCGATCTAGCCGCTACACCTCCGTGGCACCGAGTCAAATTGGGCCAGCTTTTGAAACATTACGTTAGCTTCACATCAAATCGAAACTTGGTTCAAACAATTTTCTAGTTAACGACCAAATATTCATAAGCTGTTCGCAGTATCTCTCACATCATTTTGAATGAAACGTTTGAAAAATCTACCCATGTTTGGTTGTTTCCTAAATCTGTCATGTATGGCAAGCATTTTATACTTCTGTTAACATAAGAGCAACATATATTTCATTAAAACGGACTTTTACTTATATTTTACATATAAGATATAATATTAAATTATTATAATTATTATGGATAAAAACAGAGAAATATATTTCTCATGTAAAAATATTTTTAACTGTGTACGCAACGATGGGGTGCATTTTACTTTTGGTGTAATTTTCTGGATCTAGAAATTCATCTTAAGTAGGGTTGCTGAAAAGTACGAAATAATCATGAATGGATTGTACTACCATTTTCCAGCGCTGGTAAAACATACACTAGATACACTTTCCTGGACTTTTATATACGCTGTTACCATTTGGCTAGTGGTGATTTATATGCATTTAAGCAACTGAAAAATTATAATATTCTAACGATCTACAATATCGCAATTATATTAAACGACTAAATTAGCCTTGTGTAAACATACCAAACGTGCGGTGGCCGGTACCCGATATTGAATTTTCTCGTGTCAACTAAATCGCTTATACGAACACACGATATAAAAAAAGACACTATACTAATTACTGAATCTTGTCTGTTTTGGTAATGAAATTATTTCTAATCACTGCAAAATTATTTTCCTTACAATAATAATTATCTTGCAATCAACGTCAATATAGATTTGTATTAACCAAAAACGTCGTAAGTTTTAGAAATAATTTTTGTGTTTTTCTCTCACTTAATTAAGTACTAAATAGGGAACGTCACTCAGCAAAATGGCAAATTTTGTATTCAGAAATTATTTTGCCATTATCTTTGACAAAGTTATAAATAAAAGTATTAAAAACTGTAACGATATACATAGTTTTATTTAATTTCAAGTATTTATGAATACTTGCTTATTTAAAGTATGGTAAGGTTCTTTCCCCAGTAGCATTGTGGTTAAAAGCTGCCGCATAAACAAAATAATACACCCACTTTTCAGGCTCAGTAATTTTCGTAGCAAGTTTTCTAGTCAAAGTGACAATGATAAACAAGGGTTCATCATTTTACAAAACAGGGTGTATTGGAATCCAGAAAAAGAATTTTAATGACCTTTTCAAAATCTTGGCCCATCTCAATAAATAACACCTACTTACGGTCAAATTTTTATGCAGGATTTTCTGCTACCTTCGATTAAATGTCTTATTTTAGAGCTCAAAGAAAGATAATTCAAGACGAAGCAAGTAAGCACATGGAGTTATATAAACTAAACACACACACATATACATGTGTATACATATATATATATATATATATATATATATATATATATATATATATATATATATATATATTTATTTATTTATTTATTTATTTATTTATTTATTTATACACACACACGCGCGCACACACACACGTTTTTTCTTTTGATTCAAGGAAAATGTATTATGACAATGTTCTTGCGGTAGTGAAGTTAACTTAATGGTTTACGGTTTTCCAAGTGGATGAAGAACTCTTAATAAAGTATATTGGTTAAAAGTACGCACGGTTATGAGCAGGAAATTAAATTTACCGAGACACTGTTGCCATAGTACGCCCCGAACAGCTTCCTTGCAGACTTGAAGCAGAGCTCAAACGGCACTGATTACGCTCTAACCGTTTTCGTTTCAGCCTATTCGCCACACAAGGGTCGCGCCCTGTAGTTTAGTCCTCTGCGTTGCGATACTGTGCTCTGTCGTGCGTTTTATCCTTTTCAGATGTTCTCATTCGGAGGCATAGAAATCATTGTGTTGTTACCAGGTATTAAGCCATATGCTATTCGCGGTAAAGTGGTCACTTTTGAAAGCCCTGTCATTTGGAACAATAGTCGATAAATATATCTTATTTTAGCGTTAGACGTTAATTCCCGAGTACGGCGGAATCTACACACTGTTTTTTTTACGCACATGGCAATATTTATTTTACAAGGCGATGAAAGGACAAAAAAGAATGGCTGACAGGAAAAAGTAACCAGGGCTTTAAAAGTGCTCACTTTACCGTGAATAGCATATAAACTGTATTCAGCGTTCATTACTGAAATTTCTTCTCTGATAAGGCATAGCATGTTACTCAAATGGTTGCATAGCTGTATTTTTTTACTAGGTGGAATAAGTGTGAATTAATTATAGATTACCTTCCGATAATGGTAACAGAAGTGATAATAATACTAGAAGTCAAATTGATGATCATTTTTGAAATATAATTAAAATATATTTCATGGCTTAACAAAGTCACATAAAAAAAATTTAATCCCAAAAAAAAGTAATAATTAAAAACATATACATCCAACATGGCGACCAAGTATACCCTTTAAAACGTGGTGGTTATTTTTTTTCCGGATAATCATTGAATGGCCGTGGCATAATGGACTGCGCTCAAGCCCCGTCAAGACTTTATTGAGTATCACCGTTTCGGTTGCCAAGCAACTAGGATGCAGTAAATGTAATTAAGATGTTTTCGTCATCGTAGCTTATTCTTCCTATGCACAATTATTCCGCATATTCAACATTTATTTCATTTGAAAGTACTACTCTCTACTCGCTATAATTGTTACATCTGCCCATGCGGGATGAAACTGTATATTCCTATTCGAAAAACGTTTCACTTATATGGCGTAGTACACTACTGCACTATCATGAAATTGCCCCGAGGAAAGAAGTCACCACTTCAAAACCAAATTGCAATTTTTTGGAAAAACTTCCCAATGGAATAATAGGCATACGTATTTTGTGTTATGTTTATGTTGCTTGTACAGAAATAGATAACAAATAATTAACTAATATCAACATACAAACATTCTAGTGATTGGCATGCAGACGTTTACAGTGTCCAATAGTAAGTATTAATGAACATATTTTTGTCCCCCAAATATCACAGGCATTATTCTCTGATGGTGTATACACTTTATATGATTTTTAAATGGACATTTCACGGACCGTAATAAGTTAAATTCGATAACGCTACTCCAGCAGAATCTGATATGTCTTTCCGAAGTCCCATTTGCCCCTTCCTGTTTATTGACTCCTCACCATCTCGCAGAAATATCTGAAATTTTGGCCTTGAAAGCGCGCGTAGAACATCGTCACGTTGAAAAAGAAAAATCACTGTTATTGTAGCTCTGTGAAGCTATTATAGTGATAGTGGAAACATTTCGTCGAAGATAATCACACATTACTGCTTGATCCGAAGTGATATCCGTGTAATTAAAGGCTGTTCACAATATAGTGGGCACTTTTGAAATCAAACTTAGCAAAAAGTCAGTGCCCCTACCTGTATATATTTTAACGGGCGCACTGAGACACTCGTACCCGGTAAAGATGGTAACGATGGAGGGGAAAGTAGTTCCATATATTAACGTCGAATGAAAAGTGTTTGGCAACCATCTCTGATAACGTAAATTATTTATTTCTCTTCCTGTGTTTTTTAATGCATCGAAGTGCAAAAATGAGCATATTTGTTAAATATTTACTTTTCTAATAATTTTACAGTTTCACTTGACCGACGCATGAATAAAGTTATGAGGCCCATGGCAATGTAAATTTTACATAAGGCTAAGAATACACAACTTGTATACAAGTAGATCTTAAGCAGGCTTTTCAAAAGTGCTCATTTTAACGTGAAAAACCTATAACAACAAAACTAATTATTAATCCCAAGTGTTACGAGGCTACCCATGAGATATATAATCTAAACTTTATATAGCTTCCGCACGAGTTGTTGCTGCTATAAATCTAAGTGTCGTTATGCCCAAGAAACTATATTTTTCTAAATTTAACTACACGATCACCGTAATACGTGTATAATATAAATAAATGTGCCAAACAACACACTTGAAGAACTATATCGTCATAGGCATTTAAGGAATAATTATAGATGTAATGCAGATAAACCTTACGACCGCGTCGAGTTACTGCTTCAACAACTGTATTTACTTCGGATGTGTTTCTTTTCCATACACTACAAGTTGAGATAGCCTTATTTTTATTGTTTGTGAATATCTCTTAACATTGCCAAGAATTGCTGTCAGAAATGATTAAGTTTCAACAATGACGTGAGGTTTTTTTTCTTCATTTTTTTAAAACAAATTCACGCTTCTACGAAAAAAAAAAATACATATATGATTACATCGTATTTGCATCACAAGTTAGTCAACATTAATGTTCAAGCAAAAGAAAACAAGTTATTAAGTAAACTCTGCCAAAACCACGCCGTTCCTTAATAGGAGCGACGTGTTTATGACAGATTTAAAAAAAAGCGACTCAGTGTTGGGACACAGGGAAGGTTACTGTACAACTGGCATGAGCACTCTACGTCGATATATAATTGCACTTTAAACAGGTTCTGCAGAATCCTCACTGGGGCTGCGGTGGTGCAATGGCTAGACCACTCGCCTGCCATCAGAGCCAAATTGTTATAACTACCGGCGGTGTCAAGTCCAAATTTTTTCACGTGGGAAAGTTGGCGCAGTGGCTAGGGCGCTCGCCTCCCACCACGGCGATCCGGGTTCGATCCCCTCCAGGTTTACTCCCGAATCTTCGCATGTGAGAATCTTGCTGGACGATGCCGCTTGCCAGCGGGTTTTCTCGGGGTACTCATGTTTCCCCCGCCCTTGCATTCCAGCGCCGCTTCATCCTAGGGTATCATTTCATGTCATGTCCGGGGAAATCCCATCACTCGGAGATGATTGCCTCGTCCTGGGTTCCTTCCCCACTCGAGTTTTTATCGCCCTGCCTTGAAGGTTTTCCCTGGGTGCTACCGTTTTTTCCCCACCACTGCATTCCTCCACTGCTCCATCACCACCTCACTTCACTGCCATCGACTCTGAAGACCTAAGCTGTTAAATGCCCAAATCTCTCAATCTCACTCCGGATTTTCGTTCCTGTAGTTTAAGTATTTTAAAAAGGTCGTCCCCTGTACTCAGAAAGATTTCCGCTCCTGCTAACTAACGCTTGGCGTAGACATTGGTTAAATACCTTTTCATGCGGTCTTGTATAGAACACTGCATTTCCGCAGGTATTAACTAGACGTGCCACCATTAAGTGTGATTACATTTCTTCGGTAGCACTGCAACCCCTCTGAATGTAAAACAACACAACCACAAATATGAAAAGTTACACAAAAGACGCTAAACAGAATAAAAACAAAGTAAAACCAGCTTACGCGAGTTAAAACCAGGGAAGACAAGGAAATAAAAGATACAATAAGAAAAGGCAAAATAATTGAAGTAAATAATATAAGTTGTAACTAGCGAAGGCGTGCAAATAATAGCTAAAGTAAGCGTAAAAGATAAAAATTATGCTAAATATAAGGTCCATGACGCAAGCTTTCATAATAAAAAACAAAAAACAAATATCACAACGAATTAAAATAATCCCGCAGCTACTTGTCTGCAAATAACAATATATATTAAATGTTTTAACTCAGTTTTCGCTGAGTACATGTACATCTAATACCTAAGATATCATATTTCTTCTCCATATTAAGGATCGTGTCAGCTGTGCACATTATTATTACAAAAAATATAAATACATCAACTTTATTTTAAAGGGTAAGTGTTCAAACATTGTCATTACGTACACTGATGTAAACAATTAATTTAGGCTCTGATGCTCGTTCTGTAAGAAAGGAAACGCCTTATAAATTGTCATTATATTTCACCCAAAATGTTCACATTTTCGGGAATAATGTATTCATACACATGCCCACGAACTAATTCAGCTGTCATTATTATAAACAGATACATTGAGTTTCTGCTTTTGCCAAAAGGAGAGAAAAATTTGCATTCCTAAACAAAAATTCTTTCACAGACTATTGTCCACTGAATGTGTAAAAGCTGAGACAGCAAAGCAGTTTTTCAGGGTACGTTTGGTCAAGTTTGTGTTTATGAAACTACCATTTTATTTTACTCCAAATGTTTTTCAAAAGAAAAAGCATTTTTTTTTTTTTAAACAATGTTCCACCTTTACTTGGTAGTAAATAAATATTGATTTTGTTTTCTCAAACAAACCTCCACCTCGCTGTGTTGTGTAAATCTTCCTTCTACTCTCGCCCACAGTGCTTCGCTGTGGCCTTGCTTCTATCGAGGCCGGGGGAATTTCGCTCCACATCTCCGGGAAATTTACATCGCAGCAGCGTTAATCTGAAGGAAGTTATTTGGGATTATGTTTGCGCACTTTGGTGTGGGATCTCCGTCCGTCCCCTGCTTACACCGAACAGCCTGCACTACGAGTGCCGCTATATTACAGAAATGGATGGTGGGTGTTAGGACGCACACGCCGTGTAAGCCTGTTTCGGATGCTGCTTATCTCTCTCAGCTTGACGCGACATCACAAAAACAGCGACGGAAAAGTAGAAAGGCCCATTACTAACTCAGCACTAGTTACGTAAAAAAAGTAATATCCTTATTTAACCGACTATATTATTTAACTACGCTCAGTTAAGTGCAATTTTTTTTCCGTATTAAAATAGGTTAGGTATTTGTAACTCGGACATGTAAGTGAGTAATTACGTGATTTTAGCACTAGGATGCGTGGTTTGTTTATGATTTATAGTTAATGTTTTTATGTTTAAATATTAAGTAACCGTAATGTGGAAAACTAAAATTAGAGGCACAAAGTGTAACGCAGAGGGTTATATATTTGTTCTGAAATGTGTAATATGCTGTTATTAAAAGTCGCATGTATCTATACACAAATACAAGGAAAACTGACCGACAGACATATCAACGCCAAGCCTCGACCATTGGTCCTATAAACACGAAATTTTGTGGAAACTTTATTTATGTAATGTAGGAAGCCACTAAGGAGTAATTTTTCAAAATTCAACCCTTTAAGGGGTGAAGAGGGGTTCAAAGTTTGTATAGAGAAAAAAAAAATTATATGGTCCTATTAACTATAAACTTTCTTGAAAGTACTACAAAACATAAATAATGAAACACATGTTTGACAGTTTCTTAGAAATAAAAGGTTCTATTAACTAGAAACTTCGTAAAAGTATGCTAAAATTTATAAATCTATGACTTATAATCTAAGAGCCGACTCATACGTAACACATAATTAATATTAAAGTAATATAACTTAAAGATTTACCTATACACCATCACCTTAAGTGTATATCTTCGAATTTGTATTATTGTTTGGACTTGTTTTTTTTTTTTTTTGTGATGGCACTACGCTGCAAGCCAAAGCTCTACATCGAAATTCAGCCGATGTCATTCTTTTAACTGGATCGACTCAGGGAGAAACTGTGTGTGTGCCGCGTATTCCATTAATTCCCAATGACTTCACTTTTCAATTCAAGAGTCTGCAGTTTCCCCTCGCAGTGTGCTTCGCAATGATGATAAACAAGTCGCAGGGGCAAACTCTTAAATTAGTGGGAGTTGACTTGAGGCAGGACTTTTTCTGCCACTGTCAGGTTTACGTGACACGCTCGCGTGTAAGCTCACCCTCACCCTGGTTGTTTAAGTCCCACCGTCCAAAATGTTAAAGGTCAAAGGTTAAAGGTTTACAAAGAAGTATTGTAAAAAACCTGACTTACACGTTGACACTGCCGATTACTAATAACTCTAAACTTAACAGCCACAATTCTTTTATCGGGATTTCATTTCATTCCATTATCTATTTAAAAGTATGTATTATATTTGAAAGAGATACTTACTATTTAACATGCAAGAAGTCGCGGATAAAAGCTAATATTGTACATTCACGTAGGCAGATCATGTATTAAACATTTTGTGTATATATTATTCTTTGGAATGGTCCATATCCCAGAGGATTTCCATATTGCTGAATCTACGGAATGATGAAAAAATACAAACATTAAAACCTCCGACATTTGGTTAAATTTATGAATACCCAAAATTAATTTCAAGTGGTTCCGACTGCGCGATTTTGAGCAGTGTTAACACCTTAGACTCACATTTCGCAGGACCTGCGTTCGAGTCTTAGTCCAGTCACCCTTATTCTCGGGTTTCTATGGTTTTCTGAAATAACTTCAGCATAGCACGCGGACAGTGCGTAAACACTTGCCGTTACCAATCCCTAACCTTCAGTGATTGTCGAGTAACACAATTCCTTCTTTACTGATACACCCGTCAACGAAAATTAAAGCAATTTATAAAAAAAATAATAATTTTCTAGAGGTGCTGTAATTTTGAACTACCGCCTTCAATGAGTATTTATGTGCATACGTGAAGTTTAAACACTAGCTTATTAGTAACATAGTAATATATTATATTAATTTAGGCTTAGCTGTGTTTAAATTGTTCAGTTTATTTTGACATTTTGACATTAAACAACACGAACGTTCCTGACTCTTGAAACACATGTGATAGTTGCTGACATGAAGAAAACATAGGCTGGCATACTAATACAAGTGGTCGGTGTCAAAGTTTATAATAACTATTTGTTAATTAACCGATACCCTAGAGTGTCCAACTTCGGCAATATAATCATGAGAACTACTAACTGAGCGAACAGAGACAATGTTATTCCTACAGCGTGTATGTAAAGAAAATTTTGCATAACAATGTAATATACAGCTTTCTATTTAGTGGTCAGTATGTTTTTATTTTGTAAACACCTTCTTGCCAGAGATACTCGTTCAAATTTTCTGATAAAACTTTTAGAATTTCTTAAATGTCAAACATGGTATTGTTACAAGAAACTATGTTAATGCAGGGATGATGTTTCTCTTCCGCTATTTCTCTCAAATAACACCAAAATTTGTGTGTGGAAGTTGGCTTCAGAAACGATAGATCCCTTCCCAATTTACTAGTGTCCGCGGTGGTTTAGCAGGTAGATTACTTGCTTCCCACCTAGACGAACCCGGCTCGATTGCTGGCGGGTTCGCTACTGGATTTTCGCAAGTGGGAATCGTGCCGGACGATGCCGTTGGTCGGCGGATTTTCTATGTTATCCCCCGTTTCCCCCTCCCAACATTCCGACGCTGCTCCATATTCACCTAAAAAATATCGAATTTTAAAAAGTTTTTCGTACAAAATATTAGAAACTACTTGCAATCAAGTAACAAATTAGGGAATGTTGTTTTGTAGAACGGAAATATATTTCACCTCTGAAAATGCAGTTGGGTATAGCTATCATTCCCATACATGGTAAAAATGGGGGATGGCATTTAAATTTTTAAATACAACTTTGCAACCTTAAGGTGTATGTACTATTTTAAGACATATTATGAATCAGCACATGCAAATAAGAAAAAAATTGTTGTCTCCTCGGAACACTCTCGGGTGAAAGTTTTCGAGAAATCATTGCCTAACTCTGAAAACAGAATGTCTTTTACATGACAGATAGTCAACACAGATTATGCAAGGCACATTTTAAAATAGCATTTTTTTTATGGCGCAGAGTTCCCTTAAATATCATTTTATGGGAAAAGGTGTATGTACATTTTCGTCTCATATTTTTATAAGAAATAACCTGACAGAGTAGGTCAGTTTTAAAAAACACTGGATATAACAATTGGGGCGGCAATGTTGTGTTTTAAGGGAAATGTGACGATTAGCGTATGAATGAGTCGACTAGTTCATAATCTGCTCGTGATAAACTAAATGTATAGATATTCTTGAACTAATTGTTACCAACTCTATATCGTTATCTATGCTAATTTCTTATATGCACTCGAAGATATTATTTGTTTATTTACCATATCAGTGTATACGTTAGTAGTATATAAAAGCCGATTCGAGTGTGGACCCAGTTATCAGAAAACCAACGGCAAATTAAATGCTCAAGCCATCAGAAAACCATCAGAAAAATTACCGTTGTTTTTCTGATCCAAAACATCAAATGACGATTCGAGTGCAACCGCAAAAAAATGACTCAAAAAGTTTATTTTGGGAGCAACTGCAAAAAAAGTGGCTCAAAAAGTTTATACTTGTTAAAAAGTTATATTTGTATACACAAGTTTTGAAGGATGTCTATCATCGTCATCGACGTTTAGTATGACTGTCTGGTTTGTATTTGCATACTCGAGTATTTCCGCAATGTCTTTCGCTTTGAACCACGGATTATTCACTTAGTCGATACACATTTTTACCACCGTAGATTGTCGATAAGCATTCATTCCCTACAGCTTGCACCTTGCAAACAATTTTATGCGCACGATATCGGCAATCAGGTCATCGCGACTCATCGTCGTGCTGAAACAGTTGCCTATCGACTTGATGGGCAAATGCTCTTTCATGAGGTTGTACAGCCTTATGGGATTGACGTTATCGAGAGACAGTAGCACTTTCATCTCGGGTTACTCTTGCCTAATTGCATCGAGTCGTATACTCATCAGTCGCTTTTGACATCATAGTAGTCGATTCCGCCGAGGTAGATGAGCACAAATTGGCGATGCTTATCGAAATTACTAGTAAATGGTAGTGCACATTTATCGATAAAATCTTTAGCCACTGCAATCTTCTTATTCAAGTCATCTAGTAGCGGTTTGTACCTTTGCTCTAACTTGTATTTGCTGTATTTGCGTATGGACAATAGCACTTCTTCATACACCCAATTCTGGAATTTTTCAGCCGCTGCCATCTTTGATTTTATGATCAATGCATACAAGCCTGATTCATTGATAACTACGGTATTCGGATGCATATTTAACAAGGTGAACGATTCGTTCACCTCTATATCAGCATATGATTGCCTATATTTTTGTCTAACATGTTCTCTGATTGCTTCTCGTAGATTTGCATAATTGAGTATGTTCGCAACGTCTCTAGTCTTAAACCACGGATTGCCTTCTTCGTCGATACACCTCTCTACGATCGTAGACGAGCTTGTTGTTCATGATGTCGATAAGCATTCATTCCCTACAGCTTGCGCCTTGCGAACAATTTTGATATGTGGCGTGCTTCGCTTGCGACCTTTCGAGATGGGATGTCGTCTCGAATCAATACTCCAAGTCGATCGGCCGTTGGAAACTGTCTGTCGCAAACGATTTTATGTGTACAATATCGGCGATCAGGTCATCGCATCTCATCGTCGTACTGAAACAGTTGTCTATCGATGGCATGGGCAACTGCTCTATTATGAGACTCAATGAAATCTGTAGCAATGGGTAGACGAGAATATCAACTCGTACAACCCGGGCTCTGAAATATGAACCATGCGAGGTTGTACATTCTTAAGGTGGGGCACTCGAGGGCCCCACATTAATTCTGACAACGGCTTCTTATACTTTCTCGTTACATTCACTTGCAATGCTTTTTTCGATTATGTAGTGCTCCCATGGTAGCGTATTAATGCCATCGTTAAGAATAAATCTTTTATCACCTTCGGGACTTAATGCTTTTTTTCTCAACTCAATTATATAGCGTTCATGTTTCTTACTTTTAATAAGCTTCATAATTTTGTACAACACTTTTTTTTAACCAAAGAAACACATTTTGTAGTTACCAAAACTAATCTCATTCCTGAATACAGTGTTTTTCACACCCTTTGCGGTTTTCTTTGCACCACCTTCCACATTTATTGCTTACATTTTCGATTTCAATCCAATAAATTCTTCCATTATTTTTCCATTACATTCATCTTCCATTTTGCCAATAATCTTTTTGTTAGCTAAAGGTATACCAGATGGATTATCTTTTTTATAGTCAGAAGTATCAAAATGATTGACCAATTCTTTCATGTCACTGTAGAAGTCTGGTGTTTTTATACAATAGATGTACGAATCAGTATCTTGGTAGCACAGTTCAATATTTTCCCCATACTTTGGTTGCATTATATTATATCATTCCAACATAAATGGGTTTGTTAAAGAATAGTTTTGTTTTAATCATATGAACTGCAACCAAAGAGTTAGTAAATATAATTATATCTTTAAAGTTTGGTGTAGTTACTAGTTTATCAATTTGCTTAGAACTTGGGCACAACCGTATATCTACTCTGTTTCTAATATTTTCCATTTTTTTCCAGAAATGGATTTGTTCATTAATTTGTATAAATCTTTTTCAAAGTCGTTCGTAGACTTTGTTCTCATATTTGTGTTTAGATCAATATAGGACTTGAGCCAATCTGATTGATCAAACTCCAGAACTCTATGGATCTTTTTCAACTTCATTCCGAGAGATAGATATTGCTTAGGATTTACATAGTGTAATACATATTCTTCTTTATCATACAGAGTAGTCAAGAATTTGGGATTTTTTGAACCTTCTGGTATTTTATTCTCTGATGCCAATGGCAGATCTTTGTGGAGATAGTGTAGTTCATGTGGGTATTCCAAATCAACTTCCAATATATAACCTTTTCTAGAATCATCTCATTTTTTTTTTACATCTATATCTGTATTTCTCCATTTAAACCCACCATTGGGTAAATACTGGCTCATAGCCCATCCATATAAGTTATTAGCATCCAGATATGCAAGATAAAAGATTTCCTTTGTACTATCATGAGCATTCATATATTTATTATTTGCTTTAGCATATCACTTTCCACATTTTGAAATTCCACCACTAACACCTTTTTCTATCATCAAAATCATGTCGTAATCTGTTAATAAGTCTAGTTCTATTTTAGTATGTTTGAGCATAGCATCCCACACTAACCCTGGAGCTGTGAAATACCATGCTGGATCTAGCTTATATGTTTTGAGACACACATCTCTAAAATTTTCCATTATATCGGACAATATCAATGCATCAGATTTGTTGTAATGTTCTGTGTACTGTCTTAGAGATTTTATGTCGAATTTTTCCCACACCTTTCTCGCAAATCCGTAAGCTTCGTCTGTAATGCTACATTTATTGAGTTTGTTGTAAAATGCATCTGTGGATGGAAGTAATGTCTCACAAAATTTTTCAGCCCTATCCATGTAGTCATATGGGTAAACACCTTTTCATGTAACAAAGTCAAGAAGTTCATTGGAAAAATGCTTACACATTTCTCGAAATTGGCTTCTGGAAAGGTTGTTAGAGAGTTTATCGATACTACTAGCCATAAATTTAAATGAGTGAATAAATCTAAGATTTACACTTTCACATACATGTTTTGTAAAAGAAATATATATTTTTTTGTTGTTGGGAATTAGATCTGTTTTATTTTTATCGATGCCAAGATCTCTTATGAATAAATGTGTGTCATAACCAGATAGATTGTGTATAAACACTGGGACAAAACATGGATTTCTCTATGTTAAGTTACAATCTGTGTGTGCAGCTCCCCTAAATTTCCCCCTAAGATGATCATGATCTGTCACAGAATCACCAATCAAAGGCTTTTCACATATATGACAATGGGTAGCTGTATCATAAACAATTCGTTCTTTATGAGTTAGTGGAAGCATTGGTTTTTGATTTGTGTATATATCACCAATAGACTTTGCTTCTTCCATTAGCATTTCAACAAATACACTAGATGCATCAGATCCTTCATAAGTAACTGGTGGTTTATAGTATCCATGTTCGTATTTTACATAGTAACAGACGCTAATAGACTCGTGTTTTTGGTATGGTTTCGTGTAACATTCGTCGGGGTTTGGTTGGCAAGTTTCAATTTTAGTCAACAAACATTCAAAATCAGCATATATCACAAATGGAACACTCAAAGAATGATTTTTGTTTTTAAATCTTAATGTCATTTTTTCCTTTAGATGGTAGTTCAACTCTAACACCATCGTGATCTCGACAGTCTTGTTCGTGAACTTTTAGCTTATTTACAGAGTAGAAATGTTGCAAACATCTATCGCATATAAATATTTTGTGACCATTACTTGTTACTTGTGATGCGATAAGTCTCGAAAGCATTTTTATCCAGCAGTAGTGGTCGTTCTTTTCGTCCTTGATATAGAGTAGGTTTATGTGCTTATCCGTCTTTTTTTTTGTTGTTTTTAATGGACAGATTATATATTTCTTACCACTATCTTCTTCTTCTTCGTATGTGTATACATTAATAGAAACTCCACTTATTTTCTCAAAGGTTGGTATGCTATCCAATTTCGTTGGAAAGTCCAAACCCTTAAGTGCATCATCAAACTCATGATCGTAAACTATGTATTTATTCACTCTTTGAGGGTCTTTTTGTACTTGATACAATGCAGATAGAACAGATCACAAAAAACATTTTTGATCATTGCTCTTAACATTAATTACCACCTGCTTAGTTTTGGTTTTCTTCCGGGAGATCAACATAAGATCTGCCCTTGAATGGTATATATTTATTCGCACTTATAGTTTAAATATTCTGTTGAGTTCCCACTGAGATCCCTTTGCTTCGAAAGCCCCCATCTCAGCTATGATTTTCGATATGCTGCTGGTATAATATTCTTCCAGATCAGTATATTTCAGTGTAATTTCGTTCTTTGTTTTAAACTATCTTTCTACATATTCAATATTCTCACCAACTCCCCTTTTGTACTCAGTGAAGAATTTCATGTTCACTTTGAGTGATTTTAAATATTTACTAATTAGTTCCATGACAGTTTCTTTTACATCGTTATGGAAATGATTTTGATCTTTGTATGCAATCGCATTCTTTACAGCATAAGTCTTGATCCTACTTTGAAAAGCTGTTTCGATTTCTTCTACACTGAATCTGTGTGTGTACTTATGAATTTTACTTCTCAAGTTACTTCTTATGAGAGACGGTTTGAAATAGTGACTACACATTTCACAATCCACTTGTTTCTCTCGTGGGAACTTCTGCTTTGATATTAAATGTTGTGATACTTTAAAAATTTCCCATGCATTTTTTGGTACATGTGATTTATTATGTATTGGTATAAGACCTTTGTGCAATATACTTTTAAGATGACTTCTTATGAGAGATGGTTTGTAAAGGTGATTAAAGTTTCACACTTGACATACTTCCCTTGAGATTTCTTCTTCTTTCTTTCTGCAAAAACGCCTTTCTTAAATTTATGTTCTTTCCAAACATTACCAGTCGCGTTAGCCTCTTTCATTGCCATGATCGTCATCATATTAGACATCAGTTGATTTTTATTTGCGCCCATTTATTATATACAACATTTTATTTTTACGTATTAAAATTTTCTGAGCCACTTTTTTTTTTTTTTTTTTTTTTTTTACAATTACGCCCAAATGCAACTTTTTACGCGTATTTTTGCAGATGCACTCAAATGCAAAATTTAGCAAAAAAATTTTTCTAATGACTACGATCCAACCAAACGCAA
Source organism: Dryococelus australis (assembly GCA_029891345.1). Classification (NCBI taxonomy): domain Eukaryota; kingdom Metazoa; phylum Arthropoda; class Insecta; order Phasmatodea; family Phasmatidae; genus Dryococelus; species Dryococelus australis. The sequence goes on along the minus strand of CM056997.1, from coordinate 50,316,642 downwards.
CTTTTTGAGCCACTTTTTTGCAACTGTTCCCAAACGCAACTTGTTGAGTCACTTTTTTTGCGGTTGCGCTCGAATCGTCATTTGATGTTTTGGATCAGAAAAACAACGGTAATTTTTTCTGATGGTTTTCTGATGGCTCGAGCATTTAATTTACCGTTGTTTTTCTGATAACTGGGGGCCGCGCTCGAATTGGCATTTATATACTACTTACGTTTAGTGACAAAGCGTGAATGGTAAAATATTTTCCCATTCATGCATGGCAACATTCATACAGTTGCTCGGGAAAGGGTCAAATGCGTAGGGGATTTGCCAACTTTGTATAGTAGCGATACTAAACATTCGCATATTTTCAGCCTGATATGTAGTACTATATCCATACACTGTATAGGTTAAAAACTTCCTTTACAGTTTAGAAAGTTTACCAAAACATTTTTATAGTGTGCTTGTGCGCTCCCAACCTCTCGTGCAGCCAATGAGAAGCCAAGATGCGCTTGCGTTTAAGAATAAGGCTTTGGATTTTCTCGTCCTTTTTGCCGAGTTTCATCACGAGTTCGCTTCGCTTAGTCAGACTTCACGAACCAACACGAGAAAGTTATTTACCAAACATTGACGCTGGGGCCAAGTTATTGCTCAAGTGGTTAGTGTGGATTCCTTTTTAAAACTGCTTTAGAAAATACCTTGGGCAGTAGAGCTGATAGAATCTGACTGTGCCCTTTTTCTGTTAGTGATGATTGCCCACAGGGTGCTTTGATCGGTTCGTTTGAAAGCTGCACGTCTTTGACGAACCTTTTGCTAATGAGAAAATGTTAAGTAGAACAAGAGATATTTCAATATTAAATGAATGTGGGGCTAATTAATGACCTTTCTACATTTTGTACCTTCCCAGCGTGGCCTTTAGTCGCGCGAGTGCCTTGTGCAACTTATTTGCATAAAGTGAAATCTAGACCACTCTCGCTTTCTTGGTTTCTGAGTCCGGAATGGGAACGAGTATTTGTAACTTGTAAATCATGTTAAAAATAACTATATGTTTGTGAAGTCACAAAGTACACAACGTATAAACCAATTGACTGTTTCACAATTGACCGGCCAGACATAGGATAGATAAGAGGGAACAAAACAGAAGTATTTAATTTATAAAACCATGTAAAAAAATTGCCGAATTTCAAGACCAGAGAGCACAGCAAGAAATGATATGCACTCGGGCGTGACAAGAATCACTGGAAGTATGTCAAGGGCTATAAAACAATTTTAACGTCACTAATAAATGTGAGACTAAAAATTAACGTATAATGACTGACATGGGTAATTTAATTTGTCATGTAATCAATGACCTGATAGGATTTAGTCTCATTTGCAAACGAATTTTGTCTAGAAACGTTAGTGTGAAATTGACAACAAAACACAAAGAAATATTTACGCTAGTACCTAATGGAAAAAGTGAGATATCATTGCTGTAGAACCACCAAGCCCAGCGGAGCCATAATTTATTTCGAATTTTGGGAACAAGGAGATAAACGGTGTGTTATATCAGTGTGGTTTTATGCCATTCATGCACAAACTCACGGAGATATAACCGTGTAATCACAAATTGCAACCACGTATGACGTATATTCACTGCTGGTTCTCTTTTAGGACGTTAAGACTAATACGGCTGACCAATGGAAATAAAATTTGTTTAGAACGTTCGCTATAACTACGAGATTTTATAAAATAAGAAATAGATTAACATACAAAACAAAGTTTGTTGTCTGCTAACACGAACGCTTAAGATCATTTATATATAATTAGAAACCATAGAGATTAGCTAGGTAATATCCTGTTTCTTTACAGAAACAAGATAAGAGTAATTTAGCTCATGTAAAAGTTAACTCAACTTTCCTTCAATCAACATGATTCTTTTTAATTCGCCGAAACATAACCATCACTTAAATATTCTATCAACGCCTTAAATTATACAATATTCAATTTTTTTTTCCACGTAGCAACGACAAGCATTTTTTATTGGATAAATTATTTTATAGTACATTTCTCAGTCAGTAATAAAATGTTTTGTTCCATGAGCAGTTGATATTACCCACAGAAAGGCTATGGCTCTACTAGTCTCGGATTTCGACCATGCGCAGTTTTCGTAGCAGACGATATTGTTGCATGATTAGACTGGTGAGCACGAGAGAGAGAGAGAGAGAGAGAGAGAGAGAAGGAAGGACAATGATGGACACTCGCCATACGTGTACTTACAGCCTCGACATCTTGTAATTCACTGCTCCTTCTGGGAATGCTGGCGGACTACTTGCGAGGTACTGTATAAATGCGCGTTGCCCAAATTATAGTTCCACGCCCACACACACACGATATAGTACATGAGAATACACAGAAGATATAAAAACGTAATCATTCCGTTTTTAATTTCAAGGGATTAAATACAATCAAACTATGTTTGCCCAAATTAAAAAAAAAAAGGTAGCGTATGATTTAACAGCAAAACCGAAAATTCAACCGAATTTCAAGCTCAGTACTAAAAACTGTGCGAGATCCTTTGTAAAAGAACGCGCTCTTTTTTTTTTTTTTTTTTTTTTTCCAAAAAAAAAAATAAGTAAATAAATTTTGCGGTGGACTGTAAAGGCTTATCACGGCGTATCATGACTTCCCTCCAGCCCTTCCCGGGTGCCATTATTTACCGTGCATATGTAAATGGCTGCGTTCGATAAGCTATCGACAATTCCGCCGACAACAGTCGCTATTAATGCAACGGAGAACAAGCTACCTGCTATTTTTACATTTGAAGCACTGCCGATAAACGTGGTGTGTGGGGTTGCAGAACTGCCCTGCGGGGATCGTTACTCAAAGACCAGTTTGACAAAACACGCGTGTTTTTGGAGCAGCTGAGTAAAGATATGGAGGAGATTTATCAGGGAGACGCTTGCGGAACCACCATGTTTCTGGTAAGATTCGCTGCACAATAATTCTTTAAAAAATTCACAAAATCCAAAACTTTTTCTTTGTGAGAAAAGCGAGTGCAGCTAACCAAGCGATAGTTATGTTACTTACGTCGCATTCATTCTACACGACACAACCATAAAATAAAACAAATTCTACTTAGAGATGTCAGTTGCCAATCGAATTTTTGATTTTCGCAGAAATGTATTTTTAAGAAAAAACGTCAACAATGTATGAGAACAAAGCATTAGCTGTTTACCTTGTTAACAAAATATAACCGTTAAATTACTTTATTTTAATATTTTCAAACAAAAATGAAACATAACGCAGTAAGTATAATTAAAAAACTTATAATACTCGTGAAGGTAAACGTTCCTGTATTTATAAATTGTCAGCAAGAACAATGAGAATTGTAGTGACACATGAGCAAAAAAATTTCAGCTTAAACGGTGGGCCCCTCTCTTCAAGTAATCAATCGCTCTTAAAAACAATAAGACATGGACTAGTTTGGTAATTTCCAAGTATTAACCACCCCACCCCCTTCCGCCACTATCAACCAGCGTTGAGGTCCTAAATTCTGTCTCATTACATAGCGAACAGAGGTATGAAGGTCTGCCCTCGGGGTGGTTCTATTTACCCCAGCTCGATCATTCCGTCGACTGGCAAGAACGACTGGTTTACTCATTTTGCCCCCGGGTCACAATTCATGCAAGTTGATCCCGCACAAAACCAACGCTCAAGCTACTTTAGTTTTTTTTTACCACTGAAGCGGCAATAGTTATGTTCAACAGGTTCTCTGGAGTGACACGCAAGAAGTCTCCTACAACTGCGCATTCCCTACTCGCTTAGAAAATCTTATAAAACAATTATTTATCAACATGTGCCAAGACCTTCCGCTGCACAATAGATATACGTATCCTGCCCACAATACTAAGTATTTGGTATTGGACTTACGGAATTAGAGCTTTGCTGAGAGTCAGAAACTTGCTCGTTTTGCTAGCCTCCTTACAACTCCTGTACCATCACAGTTAACAAGGAAGCGTATACGACCCCGTTCCCTTTCCAGAAAAAAATATTAGTACTAGCTTATATTCGTTTGTGGTTAACTTGTAGCCTAGTTAAACTTGGCAGATATTTGTTATTTACCATAAAACCCTTGAAATGCAATATCACTAAAGAGTTTTCACAAAATGGTGTCTTCAGTAGGAAATAAATCTTCTTTAAATTAATCAACTGATACGCCCTGAGAAGTTAGTGAGATTGTCTGTATATTCCATTCACGGTTACTTCGAACTTTTCTGAAGCTCTGCTTAAGTTCTGCTTCCACGATGTTCCTCCGCCTCGTGCGAACAAAGCTTTACCGAGTCTAAGAAATTACACCAGAGGACAACGCACTGAATTCGTGCATACTCACTGTAATTATATTTTGCTTAAGAAATATTTGTTAAAGGTTGTTCACGATTAAGTGAGCACTTTATAAATGAACCTAAGAAAAAAGTCACTGCACCTGCATGCATATATTTTAATAGGCGTACTGAGTCACATTCGCCCAGTAAAGTTGGTAACGATCGAGGGAAAGTAATTCCTTATCCTAGTGCCGAATAAAAAGTGTTAGGTAACCATTTCTGAAAACTAAAAATTATTTCTTTCGCTTTCTGTTTTTTTTATTGCATCTAAGTGTAAAAGTGAGTAGATTGGTAAAGTATTTACATTCCTAATAATTTCACAGTTTCATTTGACAGACGCATGAATAACGTGATGAGCCCTATAGCAACGTTAATTTTACATAAGGTGGAAGAGTGCACAACATGTATACAAGTAGATCTTAAGCAGGGCTTTCAGAAGTGCTCATATTACCGTGAACAGCCTATATTTGGTATTACTAACACATAAATTGTCTCCATGTTTTTATTCGTGCTAATTGTAAGTTAAATATTATAATTTATACTAAATAAAATGTAAATAATAGTTCAGTTCAATCAAAAACGAGGTACTTTTATGTTAACACAAATATGAAATGATTGTGACACTAGACTTATTTGGGAACGTGCGTAATATATGGGGTGATTTTTCAAGGGTTTTATTCAAAAAGTGTGAAGTAACTGCGAATAGACTATACATGACGTACGCCTTTTAAAGGATATCGTGCTGTTACTATAGCGTGAACATGCCTTAATTCGACGGGCTGCCTGAACACGCCATCACACACGAGCAGTAATCAGGACAGCCAGTTGCTGCAATCGGGACTCGCAATGCCCAAACCCCGGTAAGCAGGAGTCCTCTCTACCAACCAGGGAATCAGGCAATGTTGCGTTATGCCACATCGTTATGAGGGCAATGCAGAGTAGCGGCAGGCGTCTTTTCACCATGTGACGCCGGCTGAGATAGACATCACAAGAAGCCTGCTGTGCCGACCGCCGTAACTTGTCATACTTCATCATCCTTCGGTTATTTCTCAAGGTGGGTCAATAACGTGGCTCTCTGTAAGGTAGTGGATGTAGTTAACTTAACGATGCTCCCCTGACCGTACAGTATTTTATGTGCTCTCCAGATGATTTATTATATAGCCATGTAGTGCCCTATAGCTTCATATATTTATATACCTCACATGCTCCACCATCATGAGATCCTCCCACCCTTAACAACAATAAGCTACGGTTTGACCGAAATATAAACAAAGTATAACAGTATGTTAAACTGGCGCGTGCAGCCGTCTGAATGAACCCACATCGCGAGGTATTTTGAAAAGGACCCGATTATTGATGCCTGCGGGTTTAATCAACGGTGGGGTTCAAACATGTCAACTGAGAACCGATACTGTATGCTAAAAGCATAAAAAGCTAGATCGCTGAACCCTCAGACGTGTAGCGAATTCAAACCGGAAGACATCATTACAATAATTGGCCAAGGGCGTTCCATCGGCAGCAGGATGTGCTAACAAGTGACTGTACCATTTACTTGAAGCTGGTGTCACTAACTTTTAGGACGTGCCTAAAATCACTGGAATGACACCCGTATTTTGTAGTACAGAGCGCGTCTTTATTGATCTCCACAGTAAAAGATAATCGTTTGGAAAGAGAAATAATGAAACTTGTGGCTAGTCGACTGTCGAATGTGGATGTGGCGAGTAAATGGTGAAAATAACTAAACATTATACTACTGTACCGATGTGAAGCTAGGAGTCAGACTCATAGTATGACCTTTATTTTTTTTCCGTAGTATGGTCTTGGTTAGCTGGTGTCATTCACTATACCTATGAAGCAAGTACAGATTATTCAGTGTCGCCCACATTGTCGCAGCGATTCGGAAATGGCTAATTTCATTATCGGCATGACAATGCCCACAACCATATAGTGAAAGCTATACCTGAATGATTTAAAGACATGTGGGAATGAATATATATATGTCCAGCCCAAAGTCTTGACCTAATTTCCTCTGAATTTTTTTGTGATATGATTTGGAACGACTGTTCAAAACCAGAATAAATCACTCCGAAGAACCTAAGAGATGATCATCACAATAAGGTCATGGAATGGAAATTGGTTCATACCACTCATAAGAGACATTTACTCGAAATGCAAAAACTTTATATCAGCGAAAGCTAGACCTACATCTCCCTTGTTACTACTTTATAAGGGATGTTTTTTTTTTAACGCTCATAATTCTCTCTTTGATATTTTTAAGGCGATGCAGAATAAATATTACCGGTGTACATTTTGCCATCGCAGTATTTTCATCCCTATTGATCTTCAAGTGCCAAAGAATGTAAGGCATGGTTGTGTATTGTTATTACTCGTGCACAGACTCAGGTTGAAGATGTGAAATTACATTTAACGTGACATTTACAACTAAACCTATTTTGTCTGCCCATCTCTCGTTTCTGTAGCACATGGCTCATTCACATACTCTGGTATTATGTTTACCATATATTAATTTTCAATACTTATAGCTCTAGAGTAAATATCTATTGTCAATTTCCAAGAAAGATTTGAAGAATACAATAATAGCTATTACACCGAATATAAATTTTGACAGAAATTAAATCATGCTATTAGTAAATATTAACATAATTTTAATATTTCATTATTCGATAACAGTCCCACACATTATTCTTTGCTGTAGGGAAGTGAGATGGTATATTTTGTGGAACTGTAACATCGTATAATTGGGATGAAAACCCACTCGAGAAAAACCACCCCTAAATGCATCCAGGCAGAAGAAACCTACGAACTCCTGAAGGCGAATCAGGCATGCTATCGTACGAACATTTATGCTTAGTTAAAAGTAATATATTCTATCAATAATAATTACTGCGACAGCTTCAAGTCCATAAATATGTTCAGCTGGTAAGTGGCTTTGTTTAATTTCCCAAATTATAAGCCTCGTCGGCTTCTCTGGGAATTCGTACAGCATGAATATGAGCTGTTTTTTCACATGAGGTAAGCGAAAACTAAGAGGTTAGTTACTTCGTAAGATAAATAAAAGTAGGCTAAAGCATTATAGATCAGAATTAGATTAACTAAAAACTACGAAGTTGTAAGCTACCGCGTGCAGGAGCAATGCTACCAACATAGTTTCTACAATTTCTCACGAAAAATCCGTTTCGTTTTAACTAAAGTGCAATTTAAATTTTTGTAAAATTGGGAATGTAACGAGGAGGGGAAATTATCTTACGGTTTTAAATAAGGTCACTGTATATCGTGCTCTTATTTCGTATCCCTTTAAGCGACATCTCCCGGTTAAAACAAGAGTGCTGTACGCTTAAAATTTCTTAGAAAAATTTGTTACTTTCGTGGCATCTCTGGGCGGGATATTTGCACAAACTGCTCGGGGTTTCTTCAGAGTTACCGAAGGAATAAATAAACGCTTCGATAAAAAAAAGAATAAGAGACGGAACGAAGTGTGAAAAAAAAAAAAGGCGGGAACAGGTGGCGGCTGGGCTGCGTCACGTAATGAATCCGAAACCCCGAATATCTTCGGGGATACTCGCCATTTCGCGAGACAGCGCCGAAAGCAAGAGGGTTGTCGGTAAACGCGCACGGTTACGGGGTTTTATTAACCCCTCCCCGCGCAAGGGTGGAGGGGGGGGGGGGGTTGTCTACGACCGTATTTTCCCTACGGAGGGTGGTTGCGCGAAGGTTTTGAGTAGTTTGTTGGAGGGGGGGGGGGACGAGTGAGTTTTTCCAGATTTCCGCGGAAATTAGCTCTCCCATGGAAAACAAGGAACTCAGCACTAGGGGAAGAGAGAAGGCCTGTTTATTCGGAGCAGTTGTCGCGCTCGAAAAGTGTTAATAGAGAAGGAGCTGCTGAAGGATATTGCGCAAGGCTTGGTGGAAATAGCGCGCATGGATCCAGGAGAGGAAGAAGTTTAAGGGGGGGGGGGAATAGCGGTGGAGAAGGCGGAATGAGAGATGCAAATGAAGACATAAGGAAGCTTGCTGAAGGTTGTGAAAGGGGGGGGGGGGGTTGTTCTGCAGGAAGCGGCGAAAACAGATGGGATGGTAAAGGGGACGGGGCGAAGTTACGTCGTGGACACGGATTGCGTGTCGACCCTTGAAAATAGGATTCGCTGTTACTTCTTTTTTTTTTCTTTGCCCTCCTTGAAATAATCAAATGCGTTCGGAGTTTTTTTTTTTTTTTTTTAAGTTTACTCGGGGCCGTCGTAGTGAGATGCAAAAAGCTCCGCCTGCAGTGTCGATAGCCAGGAGTTTACTACGGCAATTGTTAGAATGTGTGCCAGAAACTTTAAAAAGGGACATAGAGCTAAACATGTCTACCTAGTCACTGAAGGAAAAATATACAAATATTCACAGGACAGGTTCTTGCTTTTGTACTCAAAGCGAGTCACATTACGTTTCGCAGTTATTTTGAAAACAAATAAAGCGTTTGATATTATTTATATGTAATTTTGCAAAGATTACTATTACTGACAACGAGCCAACTCACAAACTGAGGGACACAGAAAAAAAATAAAGGAGTTAATATTTGTTATGTAAGAAATGTTGAATGATTTTCATGAGGATTGTCCGTCGTATAGAATGCATAAGGAAAATAAGTTTTTTCCCCTTTTCACTAAGTGAGATTTTTTAGAGATCTTGACGACTTAACTCTGTACACACCACCTACATTAACTAACTATTTGCAACGAAGCTACTTTTTAAATCATGGGTTATTTATTCAGCTACGAGAAAAATGGAATATTTTTCTATAGACACGTGGCAATAGCGATAATCCAGCAGATCGCATAGTTGTACGAACTCTTATTAGCGAAACATTTTAATTTACGTTTTTAATTTGATAATTTCATTCAGTCACACTTTAAGAAAAAATAACATGTTGAAGAGGTCTCATACATATTGTGAACGTGTGATTTCACCTCGTCGGAATGAGTCTCACGTTGGCCCAGCCTAGCACCAGAGGACATAAAGAGTATGTTAAAACGATAGAGGAGTGGCGAGGTAGTGCATGTCCTTGACAGAACCTACATCACCACCTTTTTTGCCTTCCTGGACAGGAACCGCTTTGTTATAGTCATTACACTTTTTAATAACCCTCTGAAAACTCACCCAATGTATGGCAATTTTTTGTTGTTTTCTAAATATGTCATGTATCACAAGCGTTCTATGCTTCTGTTAATGTTAACTTTAAATTATCTTAATTTTGGTTGGAATTAACTTTTACTTACATTCTATCTATAATATGTAACGTTTTGGTTAGACTTAAATTTTACTTACATTCTGTCTATAAAACATAACATTTTATTTAAAATTTATATAAATAAAAGTATAGAAGAATAATGTGTTGTGTAATGTCTAATAATAAAAATTAGTTTTTATAAAAACTTTTACTAACCAGAGTGAGCACAAATGCAGTGCGTTGTCCCTTTGGTATACGTTTCTTGTGTCAACCTCCCAGTTCCTTTGGTATCATTTTCTTGCGTCAACCTCCCTTGGCGCAGTACGGGAGGCTCTGGGTTCGAATCCCGGGCAAGGCATTGGCTTAAGCTAGGTTATAATTTAGTCTTTAAGCCGTCCCCTGCTTAGCTTTCAATCATAAAACCAGGGGACGTTAAACAGTCCTTCACAATACAATGCAATTTTCTAGACTTTGTCAAGCTTTATTAGCATGAGGCGGAGGAATATTATGAAAGTATAGCAGGGCTTATGAACAGTTGAAAGTGACCGTTAATGTACTATACACAGAGGCTGCACGCCATAGTCAAACATACTGGAAAACGAAAACAGGCGATATTTTTTGTCAAGTTAAATCGTCGTATAACTTGGAAAACTCTGCGCATCCCAGTCTCAACGTATCTATCTCTCTTCCCCCTGTTAACATCTTTTGCTTGGAGCTCACCATGCCATCTGCGTCCACGCCCAGGGAACCTTCAGCTGTTGCACTACTGGTCGTGTAATTCGCGTGCGCTTGTTCATGCTCTAGAAAACCACCTGCACCAAGTCGAATCTCGTTGTATTCGAAGCCCTATCAATTCTGTATCGCTTCAAATATTGAAGTGAACTTCTTCCATTTAAAATACTGCATAAATTATTGAATAATAATATTTAAAATAAATACAGATGTAAGGCAAGGTGATGGTTTGTCTCCGCTACTCAACTGCATCTTGGAGAAAATAGTAAGGATTTGGAATGAAAAACTAAACGAACACAAGCTATCACCAATAACACTGGGGAGAAAGAACAATAATGTTGAAATAAACTGTCTAGCATTTGCAGACGATTTTGCCATACTTTCTGAAAACTTAACAAACGCAGCAATACAAGTCAATCTCTTTGAAGAGATAGCCAACAAAACAGGTTTAAGGATTTCTGTAGAAAGAAAAAATTGGTGACAAATAGAAAAAATGCTCCAGAAATCCTAGCAACATATATTGGTAAAATAAAGAGAGTAAATAAGTTCAAATAATTGGGGGAAATAATTCAGGAAAATGGTTTGGAAAAATTCGCGGTAGATGAAAGGATACGCAAGACGGAAAGAGCATATGGCATAACCAGAAATATCTAGAACAAAAAATGTGTATCTAAAAATCTTAAAATACAGCACAACATCACAGTAGTCAAACCGGAATATATTTATGCAAGTAAATGTCTAGTACTGAGTTACAAGTTGCATAAATTATAAGTACCAGAAAAAAAGAATTATACGTAAAATACTTGGCCAACTAAAAATTACAGAACTATGGAAATTAAGAAGTAATGATGAAATATATTGCAACATAGAAAACATAACAGAAACAATACGGAAGAGACGATTGCTATTTATTTAAATTTACATAGAATGGATGGCAACAGGTTAACCAAACGGATCTTCAAGTATCTTTGGAACAAGAAATCAACAACAACCTGGATTCAGGAAGTTAAGCAAGGTTTGGAAAGAAACAATTAAGTGAAGAAGTAACAGAGAGATAAATTTTTAAGGAAAAAGTCTTAAAAATGGAAGGATTCCAAGGCAGGAAGGAAAAGAAAACAGGCTCGAAATGGTCCGAAGAGAAGAAAAAGATACATAGTAAGAAGATGAAGGAGTACTGGAGGAAGAAGACAAAACAACAAAGGACGAAGCATTGAAATTGGTTCGTGGTCCCTAGAAGACCACAACGGAAAAAGAAAAATAATGGTTTACTCCAAACATTTGTTTACACTGGCATTTTCATGGGCTAATATATTACATTTATTTTATAACTTTTTCAGGCTGAATGACTAATAGTATTTACAAAAATGTTTTATTACAGGCAATAACTGAACTGTTAGGAGATATAAATAGGATTTCAATGTTCTCTCGGTTTACATCTATGACATAGTAATAAAAACGGGCCTAAGTCCGGTTTTCTTTTTGGTCAGTAGACCCATATCAGAGGGACCTTGGGTACAATGGAAGTTTTTGGCAGCTCGAATGTTCTAAGGCGAGGATTCTGATATTATTCACGTACCATTGCGTGGAAATGATATGGCGGATATTCCGATTCTTCTTTTGCCTTCATTTCGCTGATATACCCCATTTCATCTCACTACACCCATTCACCAGACTGTCCAGGAAATACATGTCAGCCAGCTGCACTTAGCGCCGGCCATATTTCATATCGTACCTGTTAACCTAGCTCAGGCGAAAACTACATGCCTTTGTGATTAATTGCGTTGGGTCCAGTTTCGGTAGGCGATAATAACATTTAATTTTTGTAGACATAATATAATATTATCCGCGGATCTAATGCGAGCATCAGTAGTGAACTCACCCGGTTCTCCTCATCGTTTTGTACATGAAACCTCTCTTACATGAAATAGCTTCCACTGGCGCGTGAGAGTTTCTCAGTCATTTCGCGAAATTCTGTTCTAAATGTATAGCATGTAACATATCGCCATCAAAGTGCTCTGAGGTATATAACCTTCAAGCCTAGGTCAACGTTGTTCAGCACACAGGCTCCTATGGCGAATGTAAATATGTTTACGTAATTACGCGATATTTTTTCTTTAATGATAGTTTCTTGTTTTGTAATCTGTAACCAAGAAAGAACCTATTTAGTTTAACTAATCTTTAAAAAAAATCACTCCAGCATGACATTATTAATACAATTAATCATAATTAAAGTTACCATTTCAGCTTCGAGTGTCACACTGCATGTATCGTCTTAATGCGGTATTTTATTTCGATACTATATTTCTTCTGTCTTTCCTTGAAAATTGCCCCACTTCTATTTCAGCAAGAAATGTCTGTGTACAATTCTAATGCTTCGACCGTTGCTAAAATAAAAACGTTCTAACGATGGACATAGTTATAAATTTTCACTACAATTCTGTAAACTGCATGAAATTTACCGAACCGTAATAGGCCTAAACATATACTCGCACAAGCACGTACTGTCATGCGGTTTAATGAAAATAATATTACATACTACTTGAAAAATTACATTTCTGATTTTCTAATTTTATCAATAAAATACTCGCTTATATTTAACATATGTAACAAATATATTCTTGGCATTCGCGTTTGCTGTAATTAAAGTATTCAGTTAATTACAGAGAGATAAAGGCGGTTCGCGGTAAGTGAGCACTTTTGAAATCAACCTTTGAAAAAAGTCACTGCCCCTACCTTCGTGTATTTTAACGGGCACACTGACTAGCGTGCGGCCAGCAAAGTTGGCAACGACTGAAGGAAAGCAGTTCCCTGTTTTAGCGTTGGATGTAAAGTAATAGGTAAACACCTGTGAATACTTAAATTATTTATTTTACTTTTCATTATTCTTAATGAATATAAGTGTACGAATTAGCAAATTTGTAAAATATTTGCTTTGTTGATAATTTCACAGTTTCACTTGACCGACTCATGAATAAAGTGACCAAGTCCATGACACTGCTAACTGTTAATTTGATGGAATGTTATGCCATATACGCAAGTTAAGCAATTCTTAACCTGTACCTATTGGAAATGCTTGACCCTTTGTAGTTTTCACCGTAACTTTAAACAAATTTAATCCCGAGTTTACCGTTTCCGATTCGACAAACAGAGTTTTCGTAACTCCCGTGCTGTACACGCATAGTGCTGCTATCTAGTAATTATTTCCACAAACTGGAGCGACTAGCGCTGAATCGTACTCGCAAGCAACAACACGCCACATGCTCTACCGCGTTCCTTCGGCAGTGGTAAGCATCGTTCTGTTTGCGTCCTCCAGTCCGACATTTTCCCTTGGAAAGTGGATGAAAGTGTTCGGGAAAACGGGAGCTTCCCTATAATTTGTAATAGCTCTCACAATAATATTCAGTTTAATTATTATTACAATAATTTCGTTTCCGTGTTTATAACTGATGTTAGGTATTATAAATTGGTAAATCCACGTGGAGAGTAATCAAAGTTGGAAGTTGCGTTTGTTAGTAGAAATATCTAACCCTGTAAAAAAAAAAATCTCACTACGCGCCACTGGGTGGAAGAATACACAATGTGCATACATGAAGATATTAAGCTGGACTTTTCAAAAGTGCTTAGTTCACCGTGAACAACCTTTACTCGTTTATCGCTGGCTCGGCGCACGGCGCGCGAATCTCGTAATGAAGCGCCCGGTGCTATCAGTTCTCGGTGCGGACCGCGCCGGATTTCAAGTTCCACGAAGTTGCTCTGCAATTAAGCTGCTCCCACTAAGGCAGCGCAGATCATTAGGCGAGGGCGCTAACAAACATCGCCCAGGGAAGCTTTGCAGTTCCTCGGCAACGCCAAACTAAGTTGACTCGCTGGCGGGAGGCCGAGCATGCGACGAGTGGACGTTCGCTTGGCTTCAACGTAGCTTTCGGATTAGCAGATCTTACTATTTCTTGACAAAATTGCAATAGTACATTCGCGTTTACTTCCACATTTTATAAAGCCTTGCCAAAGTTCTTTTTTCGAGCTATTCCTCCGCCTCAGGCAAAGAAAGCTTAACCGAGTCAACAAAATTACACCAAAGGGACATCGCACTGCTTTTGCCCACACTAGATGTAATATTATGCATAATTTATTACTGAGCATTACCAACACACCTATTTTCTCAATGTTTTAAGTCATATTAGTTGTAGTTGTAATATTTTAATTTACAAATAAAATAAGTATATATTCGGTTTAACCAAAAATAAGGTACTTTTATGTTAACACGAGTGTAATTCACTTATAATACACTATGTATTCAGGAAACAAGTAAGCGCGCAATACATAGGGAGCTGTTTTAAAGGTTTGATTTAAAAAGTATGAAGAAACCACGAATACATTATACATGTCCATATTTTATGCGAAGAAATTACAGCCCGGATAAAGAATGCAGGGCCTGCAACTCGCTTGTTGTAAAACAATAAAGTCTCATAGAGATATTCGTAAGTTTCTACCTGTCTCAAGAGAGACTGAAATGAGGCGAGAGTGGAGAAGCGGCGGAATGAAAGAGCGGGGGGAAACGGGAATGCCTTGATTAAAAAAAAAAACCCGCCAACCAATGCAACATCCGCTTCGTTACCACGTGCGCAAATTCAGGGTGACCGCACGCCGGGAAAAAAATAATAATGGGAAAGATGTGTGATTAAACAGGAGAGCAAATGGGCACGCTTGCAACAGTACGGAAGTGGAAAATCCTGTAAGAAATTTTATTTGCACGCCAAGGCCTTACCGAGCCCCGAATCGAACCCCGACATTTGGGAGGGACGCCATAATTACTACGAGAGACAGACTACTACGATAGGTACAAGGCGAAACTGTTGTGCACATATCCCGAACTCGAGCCGCACGTCTGAACATCTATGTTCGAAGTTCCAGCGATATAGCACAGTGATTGGTTAATTAATCAGTGCTGACATTACCAGGTTATACACCAGAACAATAAGGGGTCTCACACTGCGTGGTGTAACTGATTAGAGGAAGGGCCCGTTTCAAACACAGACTAAAGATGAAGTATACCAATTATTTCCCTACCCCCTAAACAACACGACAGTCAATGTCACACGGTCAACAGTGATGAACGTGTTTGTTTGTACCTTAATTTTCAATAGACAAGCTCGCATAAATGAACAAAACACTTTTGCCAATTCATCATTGAAAATTGGCAAGCGGAAGTAGATAAACATATCAAAGCACAATGATCTAACCTCAAATTCTATCCGCGCCATTTATGATAGCAGCATTGGCAACAAAGCAGTTCAATGTTGGAACTTGACTTTGCGCAGACAACGAGATCACTCTTCCACATATTCGGAAAGTTATCATACCAGTGTATACTCTTAGTGAGAAAGCAGGAATGGTAATGTTTTCCCCTTATACATTCATTGTAGCGTTCGTACATTTGCTCAGGAAACAGTCAAATTCGTAGGGAAGTTCCCAACTTAGCATAGTAGCAACGCTAAACATTCGTGTATCTGCAGCTTGATGTGTGGTATTATTTCCATACAGTGTATAGGTTAAAAACTCCAATTACAGTTTAGGAAGTTCACCAGAAAAAAAATTTCAGTTTACCGTTTCGAAAGCCTCACATAGCCTCACATCAGTAACTCGCACGCCAATATCGAAGATAACTGCCGTATCACTTCATTCCTTTTAAATGTTATGATCTATGGTTGACAGAAGCTAAGATTAATTTGATAATAATGTTGGATATTACACTAAAGCGCTAATATTAAAATAGACTTAAACGCAAGTGGTAACGTACAATTTTTTATGTCTTGAGTGTCAATCATTACAGTAATCGTTCTAAACACTAGTAAATACGATAAAGTGAAATCTTCTGGAAATGGGTTTGAACGTGTGACTCCTGGTCGCTTTGTAACACCGCAGTGAATTTTTACACAATTCGTATTTTTATTTACACAGATTCAGTATTTGAGTGGAAATCCAGTCCTTCAACGTGCTGAAATTTCAGGACAAGGTAAACTTTCCGGGGAAGTTTTTAAATAACAAGTGTTTGCGTTGTGACCGAGAGTTCGGCTTTCCTCTCAGTGTACGGGTGGATCAGACGGTAGTTTTGTATGTTGTTTTAACTGGATATATTCCTGCAGGTTGGAACCACGAAGAGATAGAGATAGATACAGAGATAGAGATAAATACGTATGGAGAGGTAGAGGGAAAGGGAGGGTGTCGTTGTCCGGTGTACGAGGCAAACGCGCATACGTATCCCATTAATTTGAAATAAGGCAAAATTATTTTCATCCCCTGCGCACGCCCTTAACACTGTCTCGCGAACTGACATAGGAAAGTGTCAAAATCACACAATCAAACGGTGTCATCGACGTCTAGTTGCGTCTTGTTTGTAGGAAATACTAGTGTTGTAAAATAATAATTTCTGTGTAAACAGAATATTTCGTACTTAGATCATTAAGAGCACGTGTGGCCAAAAATTTAAATGAATTACTGTTCAATTTGTAGGCATTAGTTACAAAAAATATTTCCTCTCATACAATAATTTCAAACAGCATATTTTTTTCACGTCACGTCAAAATCATAATTTTAGTGTTTAGGCAAGATACAACAAGCTACTTAAAGAAATCTTACAAATTATGCAATGGGACGTTTGCGTGATTTTATGAAAATTATCAAAAATAAAAAAAATGTTTGCGTATTTTTCATTTGTAACAATCTATGATTTTTCGTAAATTAAATTTTATAGATCTTAATTTAAAATTAAATACGACAGGTCCTTTCAGTCACCCCTTTAAATATTTTTAAAATATATTTTTTTTTATTTGGAATTCTCAAAGACACTGGAATGTGAATTTTATCTGCCACGATGCACAAACTATGAAGTCTAATATTTTTGCAAGGAAAGCATACTTAAAAACAATGTCTACAGCTTGAACGGAAATTCATGCAATTATGAAGTCTTGCATTTTGTTCTGGTGACTTAACACCCTTGAAGCCTACTAAAATTTCGAAGTAGTGTATGAGCAGCAAGTGTGCGCACTCTGTAGTAGATTCATGGTTCCTTTCAACTTCCCTGTTATCGCTGCTAAGGTTCTACTGTTAGGTTACTCGTACGCCTCACGCAAACAAAGCTTAAGAAATTCTAGAGAATCACGCCAAAGGGGACCACGCACTGCATTCGTGCGCACTTAATTTGGTGAAATTTCGCATGAGAACTATTTCTTACCAGGCATTACCAACGCACCTTTTTTCACACTGTTTTTAATTCATGCTAATTGTAAATGATATATTATAATTTATATAAAAAATATATGTCCAATTTTAATTGAAACAAAAATAAGGTACTTTTACGTTAACAGAAGTATAAAACGTTTGTGATAGGTGGCATAGTTATGAAATAACCAAGCACGTAATCAGTGGCGTTTATTCCATAAAGGTAAGCAAAGATTGTCCTATGCATATTGGAAATGTTTGACTATTTACAGTTTTCACCTTAACTTTGAACACATTTAATTCAGAGTTTCCCGTTTCCGACTCAAGAAACAGAGTCTTCGTAACTCCCGTACTGTACACGCATAGTGCTGCTATCTAGAATTTGTTTCCAAAAACGGGAGCGACTAGCGATGAATCGAACTCGCAAGCAACAACACGCCACACGCGTTCTTTTGGCAGTGGTAAGCAGTCGTTCTGTTTGCGTCCTCCAGTCCTACATTTTTCCTTGGAAAGTGGATGAAGGTGTTCGGAAAAGGGGAGATTTCTCATAAATTGTAACACGCCCTCTAAATAATATTCAGCTTAATTATTATAACATTAATTTTGTTTCCGTTTTTATAACTGATGTTAGGTATTATAAAACGGTAAATACATGTGGAGGGTAGGCAAAGTTGGAAGTTGCGTTTGTTAACAGTTATTATAATGGTATTTAACTAAATATCATGTAAAATACTGAAATACGGGGAGATATTATATTCCTTTCCCCCTGTAAAACACTCACTACACGTCAGTGCACGTCATACATAGTGTGATTTGTCAAAGATTTAGTTACAAAGTGTAAAGATACAGCGAATAGACTATACGTCGTGTTCCCTCTACCGAACATCCTTCCAGGAGGTAGAGACAGATGGCGTCGCACTCGGGGGCCGAGGGGCGACGATTATTGGATAACCAGCTGCACGGGAGGTGGGGAAGGGTGTGCGAAGGAAGAGGGGGAGGAGGTGGCTTGCTGGTCAAGGGGGGGGGGGTGGAGGAAGCAATATCGCATTGTGAGCGAGGCAATAAAACAAGTGATTACACAGTTAGGGACGTCAACTGGCCGGGCAGACGTGACCCGACTGCGGGAGTGCCATCATCGCGACCCCCCACGTACCGGGGGGGGGGGGAGGGGGGGGGGTCCGAGATTTTCGACCGTCGTCGCCAGACCCATGTGTCGCAGGGAAACCCGGGGCAGGACGGAAGGAAGCATTCCAGGGTCCCGGAGATGCTGCAATCTTCGCTGATGAGGATACGATTGCAGGACATGCTCGACACGTCGTCGTGCGAACCCACTCCTGTAACTACTAGACGAATATAGTCTATTCGAGGTTTCCTTGCACTTTTTTAATCAAACCTTCGAAAAATTGCCCCATGTATCACGTGCTTGGTTATTTCCTAAATATATCTTATATCCCAATCGTCTTAGGCTTATTTTCAATCGAACTGAATTCTTTTTAATATTTGATACCTCTATAAACTATAATATTTAACCCATACTAATATGAATAAAAATAGGGGGGGATATGCGTGTTATTTATGCCTGGTAACAAATAGTTCATATGCGATATATTATTCCATCGCACTGAGTGGGCTGTCCCTTTGATGTAATTTCATAGCCTGTGTTAACGTATATTTGCACGGTGCGGTTGAATATTCTGAAAGCAGAACATCAGCAGGGCTTCGTGAAAGTTGGAAGTAACTGTGAATTGATTGTACAGTGAATTCTGTACAGTTGAACCGTCGTATTAAATTTAACATTCCTGTTCGTGTCCACTTAATGGGGTTTTGCGAAGTTTACTTCCGTTTCCAGAACCATGGAAAATGAAGTATTTGATTACGTTTTGTTAACTGTGTCCAAAAATAATTTTGTTCAAATTTATTGTCGTGTGCCAACATATTATTATGGTTTGAAACATCTCAGGTCAAAAAACCATGTTGAAAACTAGCAATATATAAACATAAAATCTCCAAAACTCTCAATTAACAAGTAAATGTCACATTTCCATCTAAAAAAATTTGTTACTCTATTCATTACTTTCAACCCGCTTGCGTGAATTACAACGGTTTTGCAATATTTCATTAAAAAAAAAAAAATAATGTTAAATTATTTTTTTTCCAAATTTTTTTAAATTATTATTATTTGCACACACACAAAATATTTTGGTATATTTACTCAATTACAACACTAATATTAGTTACAACTGTCCATCTCACAGTTGACTCAGAAGTCACACACTAGCCTCCGACAGATGGGTTGCCGGTTCGATTTCAGGTACCGGCGTGTGCAAATTTAATCGACGGGTTCTCTCGTGTCGGATATGTGGTGGAAACTGCCGTGGCATGGGGGGATTTCTTGGGGTTATTCCCTTTATCTCTTCATTCTTTATTCCGCCTCTGTTATATCCCCCATCGCCCACCATTCATTCTTCGGACTGGCTGAAATAACAGGGGTGTACATCTGATAAGACAATCGGCTTCCTCCCATCCATGTTGTTGATCCCGTATGAAATAAAAGAAAAACAATTGGGTTTGGCTGTGCTGGGGACACGGCCGTTTTTTTTTGCGTGAATACATCTACCTTGACACACTCGGACGCTTGATGTTTTGTTTACGTTCCTGGCACAGTCTCACTCGATCATATGGGGTTTTATGGGTATCACCGAATTTCTTTTGAGATGCTCTTTCCAACCTTATACGATTTCTGTATTTCGAATTGGCTTTTTGACCAGTATAGGCCGAATTTTTGATAAATTTTCTTAATTTTTTTAATTAAACGCATACAATTTATCCATTAAAACGCTACACAAATGTTTTATACATACGGTCGATTGATCTTGATGAGAGCTGTCGATTTAAACTTAAAGGAGCGTCGTAGCTTCTCCTAGTCAAAAGTTGTACTACGCGGAAGTTATGAGACTCGACCGAAACGAACTCAAAATTGCGACCACCCCTTCCGCCACAACCCGGCGCGCGATGTTTCGCAGTCCTCACTCAACGTAACATATTCTTTGATCCTTTGGCAATCGAGTGGTATAATTGAATTTTTAATGTAGACGATAGATTCGGAGCTGGAATGCCAAACTGTATCCTCCGATTTTGTTCTCATCGGATTTTCCGGATTGCCTCCCACTATGGTCGCAAATTTAAAGATGAATTCACGTAAAAAAAAAAAAAAAAAAAACTAGCTCGTGACGTCCGAACCAACTTTGATTCAACTGGTGCTATCTCGTAATACATCGGGCGAGGTGGTGTGGTTGACCTACATACTCCCGCTTAGGAGGGCCTGGGTTCGATTCTCGGTCCGGGCATTCTGATTCTCATTTTCCACGGTTTCACGAAATCATTCCTGGTGAATGCTGTGATGGCTCCTTGCCCCTGCCCCTTCCTGCTTATCTGAGCCACTCATTCCGTCTGTAATGACCTCACTGCCGACGAGACGTTAACACTAACCTACCTACCTAAAGGCTTTTCACGATAAAGTGAGCACTTTAGAAATGAACCTTAGCAAAAAGTCACTGCCCCTGCATGCATATATTTTAATGGGCGCGCTGAGTGACATTCGCCCAGTAAAGTTGGTAACGATGGATGGAAAGTAGTTCCATATCTTAACGTCAAATAAAAAGTATTAGGTAACTATTTGTAATAACTTGAAATTAATTATCTCACTTTCTGTTTTTTTTTTTTTTTTTAATACATCGAAGTGTAAATATAAGCAGATTTGTAAAGTATTTACTTTCGTAATATTCACACAGTTTTACTTGACCGACGCATGAATAAAGTGATCAGACCAATAGCAACGTTAATTCTACGTCAGGCGGAGAAATACACCACGTGTAGACAAGTAAATCTTAAGCAGGACTTTCAAAAGTGCTAATTTTACCGTGAATAGCCTGTATATTTTCTAGCGATGAGCGCGTTATTGTGAAAACAGAGGGTTCGATGTTTCAAACAACTTCTATTTTTTCTCTGTCGCTAGCTGTGTTAATTAACGAAGATGCAGCGCGGCCGGCGTCATTCCAGCTCCTCGCCACCGCACGAACAAACCCGGAGCGCGCGCGCACGCTTCCATCTTTCTCAAAGGCGACAGAGAGAGAGCGAGCTTGGCGCGGAGTCGTGCATCGTGCCGCGCGGTTTGCATTCAACCCTTAAGAGGATTACAATGTAGCGCTAATGCTAAGCTCTCAGGTTAATACAACGGGATCATTAGCCCCCTGATCGAACACTACCAATTATCTCCCGCCACCCTTTTCCACAACCCCAACTCACCCTCCGTGCCAGAAACCTCGGGGACCTACATCACCAACCACAATCACACCAGATGACGCTGCTTGCGGAAATTCTACACGTGTGTCTCACCGGTCCAGTCGCCAACCGCGGCTTTCATCTTCGTGCGAACGAGAGACAGCCAGTGCCTACAGCAGACGTGGGTATAGTCCATTCACGGTTACTTCGGCCCTTTTGAATCAAACCTTTGAAAAATCTCCCCACGTATGACGTGTTTAGTAATTTCCTAAATACACGCACTGTATCACAAGCGTTTTATACTTGTGTTCATAAAAGTTACTTCCCCCCCCCCCCCCCCGTTAAATTGAATTGTTGTTAATATCTTATCTATAAATTATAATGCTTCATTAATAAATAATTTGAATAAAAAACAGGGAGAAAATAGGTATGTTGGTAACGTCTAGTTAGAAACAGTTCTTATACGAAATATCATTACAACTGAGTGCGCAAGAATGTGGAGAGTTATCCCTCTGGTGCAATTCTCCATACTTAGTCTGCACGAGGCGGGGAAATATCCTGGAAGTATAACATTAGCAGGGCTTTATAAAGGGCTGAATTAACCGTGAATGAATTACATGGGCTGCTCACGATAAAGTGAGCACTTTTGAAATCAACCTTAGAAAAAAGTCACCGCCTCTGCCTGCACATATTTTCACGGGCACGCTAAGGGACATGCGCCCAGTAAAGTTGGTATTGATGGATGGGAAGTAGTTCCATTTCTTAAAGCCGAATAAAAAGTGTTAGACAATCATTTCTGGTAGGGGGCCTCATTTAAATAATTTCTTTCGCTTTCTGTTTATTTTAATGCATCGAAGTATAAAAATGAGCACATTTCTAAAATATTTACTTTCCTAATAACTTCATAGTTTCACTTGACCGACGCATGAATAAAGTGATGAGGCCCATGACAATGTCAATATTACATAAGACGGAAGAATGCATAGCGTGCATACAAGTAGATCTTAAGAAGGGATTTCAAAAGTGCTCATTTTACTGTGAGCAGTCTATACTAACTTGTGCAGTCTGTTCGCGGGGTCTACACATATTTCGAATCAAACGAAATCTTTGAAAAATTCCCCTATCTATGACGTGTTTTGTTGTCTCCTAATTGCGTCAAGTATCACATGTGTTTTATACTTCTGTTAACATACACAATCCTATTTTTATGAAATTGAATTTCAACTTATATCTTATCTGTAAGTTATTATATTTCTTTTGCAAATAATATGAACAAATATAGATATGGAAGGTACTAATAATTTACATGCTTTCCATATAAACTACCGACAAACTCTGTCAAATGATTCCTCACACATACAGACAAAATGTACATGCATGTCGTTTAGTATAACTCGCTTCCTAAGAATGCACAAACTCGTAAACGGCAGGTTTATTGCTAATAGCACGCAGGACGAAATTTACTTAAACCTCTGAAAGTACGTGTAGTGTACCAATAAATGCCGTATAGGCTGTTCACGATGAAGTGAGAACATTGCCTATTTTTAAAATAATCGTAATATGGGCCAGTGCGTTCACAGCGATCGTTAGATTTTAAAAGACGCCCCACAAACAGATGGCAAACGAAATGCTAACTGTTACTCACTGATGGGAAAATAATATTAGCTGCAAGTTTATGGGCCATTTACGGCATGCCAACTTTTCTTCACTGCTGGCGACATACTAGTAGGAAACCTGTGGGCCATACCAACTGTTACTTGCTGTTGTGGATGCATTCGTAGCATGCTAATGGGCCACTTATGGCATGCCATCTATTGCTGACTACTGTGTACATAATAGCAGCATACGTACGGCCCTTTTGTGGTATCCCAACTGCTTATTACTGAAGAGACATTATCAGCAAGATTATGTACCATTTATGGCATGCTGACTATATGTTGTGCAGTGACAAATAGCACATGTGAATTCATTTGATTTTTTATTTCATACATTTATGAATCAAAATATGCGACATTGCTCGTTATAGGAAAAAATAGTTTACAAACTTGAAACCAGCAAAGCATAACACGTGAATAAAGTCGTTATTTTTCACTTTAAATTCAACCTTAATGTTGCGCGAAACTAAAATACTACGAGTTTTAAACAAAACACAGCAATTTCATTATTGACTTGTGATAGATACCTATTAACATAAATTGGGTCTATGGCAAAGCTAATAATTCAACTTGTATGTGCAGAAAGTATTCAGATTTACGTATAAAATATTACATGAATACATACTGGAGTAGTTGCTAGCATTATAGACTGTGAACGGAAGGTTTGTGTGTTCGATTCCAGGTTCTTCCGAAGAAAAATTACTAATTTCGAAACAATGCTGAAGATATATACGGATATGGTAAATGGATCGATTTTATTTCGGTGAAACATCATTATTTTTTGGCTTTGAAAATGTATAGCAAGCTGCTTCTATGTGGGCCACAAGTGGCCAATAGCTGGGCCACAAATGGCTAGCCAACAGTTGGCCATTGCTGCCACACATGGCCCACTGATGGCGCCGGCATGTTTGGGGTACAGTTGGTTACGCAGAAGCGGGCCGCCAGTGGACAGATAGTATTTTGCTACATGGACGTTATCCGAACAGCGGCCCAGATGGAACCAACTGCCAGAGGCGTCATGTGGGCCTCAAGCATCTGCGAGTGCATTACAGTAGTCGACTGATTGTTAACTGATTACGGAAACCGTATTTTGGCGCTCGAGTACAAGTCCAACTGACTTTTGCTACTTGAGTAGGTGTGTTGGTAATGCCTAGTATGAAATAGTTTTGATGCCAAACGTTATGGTGCGTTGACCCTTTGATGGAATCTTCTAGACTTGATTAAACTCTGTTTCCATGAGGCGGAGCAGAATCCTAACAAATGGAACATCAGCAGGAATTCAAAGGAGTTGGCAGTAACCCTGAATTGACTATACAAGTATATCTTAAGCATAGCTCTCAAAAGTGACCAGTTTACTGTGAACAGTCTATAAACCAGTCAAGAGCTAAGTTAGAAAGTTATTTATGAGCTATGCTTCTACTTGAAATTTACACATTTGAGCTTATATACTCGTTACATTTAAGTTTGACGAATTATAACGAACACCACGCGTCCGTCCACGCCCGCCGCCATCTTGTACTGCGTCACCGCTCCTAGCGGCCACCAGGAGAACTGATGTCGTGGCGCTTTGTAGTGGCGCCAAGTCCAAAAACACACGTGTTGAACGTCTCATTAACACTATGCTCCTCGACACTATTCGGACACAAGCCCTCGCAACACTTTAAAACAGGCTATTTATAATAATTTACAGTCTCAACGCGCTATTTTTAAATTAGCTCGTTATTTCTCCAACCTAGTAACTTAAACATATTTTCCAGTAAAATAACGTATTTTCAAGATAAATTAAAACTGAATGTTATCCACTTAAATTTCGTCTTGTATTGGTACGGACGAAAAAAAATCGGAACGTGTTCATATACATATCTCCGTTTGACAGAACGCTCAGTGTATCGTTTGTTGTGTGTAGTTTTCTTGTACCTTTTTATTTATGGCGCAGAAAGATAAAAGTCTGTCTCTTACTATGTTTCTTTTACACGAGTGTAAGAGTGAAATCGATGCAATACGTGCTGGTGGTTTGCAGTTTACTTCTCTTTGCTGAAATATGAAACAGTATTCATTATTTTGCTGAAAAAAATATTATTTCTTTTACTTAACTAGTAATAGTAGTTTCCAAAAAAAAGTGGTTTGTTTTTACGCAGTCGCGTTTCCACGCAATAACTTAGATCTTAACTTGGTTACGTGTTTCCTCCCATTAACATAACTAAGTTAAACTTTTGGCACACAAACTTAAACTTAACTTCAGTAAGTTTTTAAAAATTATTATCCCATGCATTGCAAGATTTAAAAAAAAATTCACTTTTAGCCAGTTACGTTGGCGACCGTATCTACAGGTCAAAGGAAAGTCAAGCGAAGCTTTGAATCAGTATCAATTGAAGGCAATGAATTTTTCCATTCGACATCCCTGACATTCTCAAAATATACTGACATAATTTTTGAGGATTCCAGTATACCGTAAATAACATAATAAAACTGGATTTCGTTACATTCTCTATTGATTAAATTTTAATATCATGTCAGATTTGAAAGAAGATGCTTTGTCCATTATTTATAGTGCACAAAAGTTGCGAAAGGATGGGATTGAGAGCCATGCGAAATATAAAATAAACGGATAAATTAATCAGGTTTATAACGGCACGGCATTTTTGATTAACCGAGATCGTGAGACTGGGCATAGACCTACTTAGGTAAATTTTTTGTCATCATAATGTTTCGTAAAACGTACCAATTCAACCAGATTTCTAAAATAAGACTTTGCAAAGTAACGATTATCAGAAAAAAAAAAAAAAAGGTTGTTTGAAAGAAATAACATCGCAGATTGTACGGGGTGAGTCCTTTAAAAGCGGCCCGGTGGGACGTGTGCAACGGAGCGAGGGAATGAGGGAATACAGACCAGTGTGACAACATATAGAGTAAGATACTGAAAGTGTCCAGCGCCACGACGAATACTGCACGTGCAAAATCGCGCGCATTGAGTTGGGTGTTCCAGCCTGATCGTGTCGTCAGCCGGGGAACAAACGAACCTATGCCACCAAGTTCTCCAGATTCCTTTTTGTGGGGCGCTCTAAAGGTAAAGGTCTACAGCAACAACACGCACACACTCGAAGAACTCCAGGCCAACATTATCACAGCTATCGATGCCATCCCGCAGCATGTCCTCGCCCGTGCCTTTCACAACTTTTGGTGTCGTCTGCACACCTGAATCGAGATCAATGGCGGCCACTTCCAGCACCTACTCGAGGTATTTTTTTGTCACACTGGACTGTATTTCCTCATTCCCTCGCTCCGTTGCATACATGTCTCACGGGGCCTCTTTTAAAGGACTCATCCTGTATCACATTAAATATTAAGGCATTAATACTTCCATCCAAACTAGATAATAAAGCAAATATTTTATCCAACTCAAATGTTATTTTTGTGTATCCATACACTTACAAAATATCGAAACAGTTTAACCTGCTCCAGATCAGATAATCTGACTGCAGATCTATCGAAACTGCTCCTCTTGAGTCAGTTAAATTCTACTGATCATTTAGGTTGCTGGTAATTACTGATTAAACAGTGGTTGCTACTAATTCTCAGAGAACTGCACCGGCCTGGCTGTAAAACCTCAGAACGTTCCCCTGATTCTTCATTAACTGAAGATCCAGTAAAATAATTCTAGTGATCGAAACAAGGATGAACAAAAAAGTGCGTGGGCGTGAAAACCATGCAGTGTGAACTGTCGCTTCACATACCCTTTTTTTTTCAATTATTTGTTGTGAAATTTTCTTTAACTGAACTTGTAAATATTTAGAGGTATGGGCTGCCCATGGTAAAGTGAGCACTTTTTGAAGCAGTCTCATCGGAAATAATAATCAATCAATATAATTCAATGTAGTTTCTGACTTTCGGCTTTGTTTATAATCAAATGTATATACTGTGTTCATTACTCACATGACAGTGTTAAAATTAACTAGTAGCAGAAGGAGACAAATTGGTTGAAACAAAAAAAGTAACTAGGGTTTCGAAAATGCTCACTTTACCGTTAACAGCATATATGCAATAATAAATTTCTACGTAAACACGTATAATTTTTTGAAGATGCTCTTTGGAATTGAGAGGGATATTGATGGCGTTTTGCAGCGAGGGCTTAAGAACTGCTGAGAGTGAAATTAAGTCAAGCTGGAAGCAGAGGCGGAAGTCCAAGGGCGGGGAACATGGGAAAGCCCCGAGAAAATTCGCCGGCCAAAGTCAACGTCAGCCACGTTTCTCACCTGGGAAAATACAGGTGACGCCCGGCCGAGATTCGAACACGGCCCGCCTTGGCGGGAGGCGAGTTGTGTGACCGCTTCACCACCGCGGCCCCTGAAGGGATGTTCTTGGAAGTCCAAAGTTACTATAAAAATCGTCTTCGTGAGTGTATGAATTGCTCGATATGTTGTCAAGCTGTTATTTACGTGTTCGCCGAAACTGGTGACGTAGAATGGGGGACGCTGATGTGGTATACTTGAGAACTAGACGAGACCCGGGCACGAAACGGAGAGAAAACGATGTTTATCAACGATGCTGAACGACGTGAGTTCGAGTGGCGTAACGACGACCACCCAATCATGCAGATGATAACAACTGCGAATAATTTGCAGAACCTTTCGTACGAGATTTCAAAAGGTCCTATAGAACTCTTTAGCCAGTGATAAGAAACAATAAATAATGTTAACGTATTGTGTGCAACCAAGTTGAGTAAAGAAGTAAAAGATAACAAAAGGAGTCATCTATCGAGTGTCTTTCGCCGTTTTAGTCTCTCACGAAGAAATATTTCCCCACACTTCAGCACCATAACATGGGTGTCGTTAAGTATGGGTTTTTTTTTAGGAATGAGAGAGGGCTGTTGACAAGTTACTTAATGCAAAAAAAATTGCAATCATAGAATTTATTATAAAAACCTATAAAATATGAATTATATGAATACACAATTTTATGAGAAATGAAACAAAATAAGTATAGTACAAATGCTTCAAAGGTAATTTTTATTGTAACTGCAGACAAACGTTGCAGCAACTTTTCTGATAAAACCTGTTCACGATAAAGTCACTGCTCCTACCTGCGTATATTTTTAACGGGCACAATGAGTGGCATGCACCCACTAAAGTTGGTAACGACGGAGAGAAAGTAGTTCCATATCTTAATGTCGAATAAAAAGTGTTGGGTACCCATTTGTGATAACACAAATTATTTCCCTCGCTCTCCGAAGCGAAGTGTAGAAATGAGCAGATCTGCAAAATATTCACTTTTCTAATAATTTGTGTTTCACTTGACTGACGCATGAATAAAGTAACGAGGCTCGTGTCAATGTTTATTTTATATACGGCGGTGGAATACACAACGTGCATGCAAGTAGATCTTAAGCAGGGCTTTGAAAATTGCTGAGTTTGCCGTGAACAGCCTACAACAATATTGAGTCTCCATGTTATTTTCTCCCAGTAAAAATATAAACGTTGACATGGCTACTGGCAGTCAGGCTAGCGCCACTACATCCTAACTAAAGTCTAGTCGGTCCAACACAATGGTAAGGAGAGTAGAGGGGAGAGATTTGGGCATTTAACAACTAAGTCTTCGAGTGCCGATGAGGATGAAGTGAGGTGAGTATGGGGCAGCGTCAGACCCGGGTTGCTTTGATTGGAGGCGAACGCTATACAGAGCGTGTGCCAAACACTACCAAATACAAGGTCAAGAAAGGTAAATTACTGAGGAGGACGCATCTCATTCGTTTCAACTTCCCCCCTTCCCCTCCTAACCAACTGCTTACTGCACCCATAACAACCTGGATTTAAACAGCGCTTTGCATGAGTTACCACTTAATATATACTATTTTTCGCGGTTTTTCCAAGCCTTTTTAATCCAAACTTTGAAAAATCACCCCATTTATAACGCGTTTGGTTGTTTCCTAAATATTTCATTTATTACAATCCTTGTATATTTTGTTTACATTAAAGTATAATATTTTTGTTTGTATTGAAGTTTTACCAGTATTTTATCTGGTAATACTGATAATTCAGTAATAATTCGTACGAATAAAAACCGGAAGAAAATCGCTGTTTTGGTAATGCCTAGTAAGAAATAGTTCTCATGGAAATTTATATTGATCCGAGTGCGCAAGATATGTTTTTTTCCGTTCTCCCTTTGGTGTAATTTTCTATACTTAGTTAAGATTCGTTTGCATGAGGCGGGCGAATAGCTTGAAAGTAGAACTTAAGCAGGGGATCATGGAGGTGGGAAGTAACCGCGAATGAGCTGTATAAAGAATGCTTGCATGTGATGACGGGGGGAAACGGGAGATCCCCGAGGAAACTCGCCGACCAGCGGCATCATCCGGCACGGTTATCACTTGCAAAAATCCGTGAGCGACCCCGCTGGTAACCGAACCCGGGTTCACATCGGTGAGAGACGAGTTGTCTGACCATTACACTACCGCGGCCCCAGTTGATAAGCGGTTATTAGAAAACTTTCAGTAGACTTGACTTGCTCCTTGCGAAGAGCTTCTAAGAATTATTTCACGCTTCCTTTAAAAGTTCCAGTCCCTTGTCGCCTACAAAAGTACGCATCTTTTAACGTTCAAATTTCCTCAAACAAATGCCAAAATACATTTGATTCAGAACTTCCGGTACTGAATAGTTAAGGCAGAGAAGGGACGGAAAGTACACATTCATCTCTGTTATTAACCATTTAAATGTATAGACCGCCCCTTGCGATTCTTATCAGCGGCACGCAACACGCAAGCTTGTTGTCACGGTTATAGAGGCGGCGTGGCACTTTTCATATGCACCATTTTCGTCTTAACGGTTCTCAAGCTTCCGTGACTCGAAAACGTTACGTAGCTTCAAGTAGGCGGGGACCTGAATTTCGCCAGCTCGCATCAAGGGTTAAAGGAGTGGGCGGATTTCCATTCGTGCTGCAGAAGAATGTTAGTTTTATTCCTCTTAATTCGACCCCTCTACAAGCCCGCCCACTACAAAGTGTAAGTATTTTTTTTTCTGCTGAAAGCTTTCTGTAGCACGTTAATCTGCGTGGCCTTGGGTGGCAGGTGGTTGGTCAGTTTCCTGCACACAATGTCTAAAGTCGCACAACCCTCCATTTTAGACAACTTACCCCAACATATTACTCATGTAGGCCCATCTGAAAACTAATTTATGTCGCCAGAAAGTTAATTTAATGAGAATGTAGTTAATAATATCAGTTTAACTTTAATAGAAGTCGATACGTTGGATTTTTTCACCCCACGAGAAATTGAAAGTTTGTTTATCCCTTTTTATCAGTTGTTATTAATTATATAATTACGTTTCATTACTGCATCTCCTCGTGTTGTTATACCATGAGTGTTATCATGCAGCTAGCATACCCGTTTCGTGTACGGATACTTCCAGTTGCCCCTTAAGACTGTATACATATCAAAAACATATATAATATATAGGTATTGATTTGTATGCATATATACGTTCGATTTTATATAGCTAGTTTTCTGTTTTAAAAAGTAACTAATTTATAGCCTGCAAACATTTGAGTCATTATTACTTGTTAAAAAGGAACCTGTCTAATTAATATTCTAAAATTACATTAGCATTTTTTTGTAAACTAGTGTTATTAAAATTAGTTCTCGTTGTTTATTAAAGCATAAAACTAAGAGTTGACGTAAAATTGCTCATCTCAAAGTCGTTTGCTACCTACGTCTCTTGTCATCAAAATAAATTACTCAACTCGTTCGTAGATTGCTTTGTAATATATAATATTTTTGGGAACATACATTATTAGTAAAAAGTAAAATTCCGCCTTAAAAACTGAATATGAAAGAAAAAAGTTATCAAGGAATTGATTAAAAATATTTTCACTTCCTGTTACCGCTATGTATCTCATTTGCCAGGTTGTTTATCGTTCATCGTGTTGGAGAGAGTAGACACGCTTGCTTTACTCCTCATTAGCAGAAAATACAAGAAGTACCGCATCTAATTTCCCGCAGAAGTATCTGTTCCTTAAAATAGCCGTATACTCTCACGTTAAAACAATATGACTCGCACTTTTAATTGTAGCATTCCAAAATATCCAAATACGAATAACTCTAGTAGCTTTTTCTCATAATGAGCTAAAATGACTCCAAATTAGGAAATAATTTCAAACAATGAAGTATTTGGAATCATTTTATGTGGAGGGTAAAAGGATATACTGGTAATGTTTTGTTTGAATATTGATACACATATGCCTACAAGCATAGTGAAATAACATATTGTTATGTAAGTATCTGTGTGTTCTCTGCTGGGACGAGTGTCTTTCTTTTCTTTTTACATATACATTTTATGGCAGAAGTCGTTTTGTGGGAACAGGCTAGGCCCTGTACTGTAAATAGTATCGCATTTATATAAAAAAATGACAGTTGTTGTCCTGACACCGCGAGGTGAACGTCGATTCGGAAGCGCTCTCTCGGCATACCATGAAAATGAGTTGTTAATAGGAAGGCGTGCATTTGACCTTAACGGCAATGGAGAGGCGAACTGCATCGTCGCTAACTGGTTGTCGTCAGTGCCGATTCTGCGATCGAGTTTTCGCCTGTGGTCGAAATGCTCGCCGGCATGAGGGAACGTCATGTACGAAGAGTCCTTTTCGCCCGATGAAGCATCACGACATTAGTCGGAAGCAGTTTATGCAAAGCGACACATTGAAAGAACGTACGGAGATCTGCAAGGATTCGTCTGCTGGGAGTCAGTAAGAGTTGCTGGCGATACCTCAAAATAAACGGTCGTCGGCTCTATAAATACTGATGGCCATACAACTCCTGCTACAAAGAAAAGAAAATTTAAAATAGAATACGAAACACTACTTAACAGTGACTCCCTGACCTGTTCTTATTTAGCGTTTATCGGTGTTGCCATCAGTGATGTAGTGCTGAATTAAGCAGTATCGGAGCTCTCCCTAACCCCTCGCACACTATCTTCAGAAAGCATGTACACTTTTTGCACATACACTTTATTTTTTTACTTCTACGTAGTATAGTAGACTACTCTAAAATCGAATACTGAATTAACAATGTAGAAAGTTTGGCTTAACATTATAATTGTTTGCGAGTGTTTCCTTGCATATTTTTATTATTTACATACATAAATAACAAAATATATAACAAATTAACAATTGAAATAACTCACACTAAATGATTACATCACATTGCACAGAGATGAAGAATAAATTGAATTCTTTACTCTAGGTTTAAAGTATGCTTGAAAATGGATTTTCTTTTTCCTCTGTCTTACTTCTTGTTTGGGCTAGCCATGTTCTTGTATCTTCTGCTGAACGATGTGCCCTTAACCAACACATGGCGCTGGACCCCACTCTCGCAAAGAAGACCCAGGCTAACTCGCGTACGTATTTTTTTTTTTTATTATTTAGTACTGAAAAAAAAAAAGTGTTACTTGCTCTCACAATCGCACAACCAGAGACGGAGCTGAGCTCCGGCTGCTTGGGGCAGAACCGGAGACACTGCACCACTGGCTGCCATCCATTGGCCCACGTGTTACGCCAAACACGCCACTCGGCTGAATAACTGATAACGTCATTTTCTTACCCTGCCTTCCTGTGCACATTCCCTCAATGTGAGTACTTCAGGTGCGTCCTTGTCGTTATTGAAATTTTAGTTGACAGCAGTGTGATATGGATATATATATATATATATATAAATATATACAAATAAATAAATAATTGTATAGGCACAACGCAACTGAAAGGATAATTCAGTATTTTGAAGGCTAGATTCCCGAACACATCCACCTTACAAGAGTGACACTGCAACAACTTTCAGATTAAAAACTGGACATTTCATATTTTCTGATCTTCGGTATCGTGTTTGGCTTCCAATGACTTCAAACTGCATAATGTGCCATCTCGAACGGGATTTTAAATTTGTAACATCCCCAGCTGTAAGAAATTCTCACGAAGCCGGGGGAATAATTTTTGTCAACGCATCTACCATTTGTGAAACGAGAGGAAAATATTTATGTTAACTTATGTAGGGTGCAAATCACTTTCATAATGAGTGTGGGAATAGCTGAATTTATATTTTAGTCAGAGAATTTGACTGTAAATAAAATAATCCAGATAATTAAATTTCTTTGCTTGTTTCACAATTAAAGAGGGCAGATTCTTAACAATCACGCTTAAAATAAAACTCTCTTTTTTTACCAATTCAGCTGTTGTCGGTAAGAATAAAATAAATAACTTTGGTGTAAGGCAATAATTATTCGTTGGTTCCAGTCACTTTAAAATTGAATTCATCTTCGTCAAAGCAGCACTTACGTATGCCTTCTTAATTAAAATTTCAGTGATATATTCCTAGCAAAACAATGAAGCAATAAAATAGTTTACAGAGGAAAGCTCCGATATCGTTTAATGAGAAATTACTCTAGACACGCATTTTCAGATCTTCTCGCCACCGCAAAACCAAAGGCTGATGCTGAAAACAAAAGAAAACCAAGATTAGCTGTTTTCGGTAGGTATTAGAAAGGTAGAAATAATCCCACTGTGGATAGAGCCAGACAGTTTGCAAATAAAGAAAGAGAAACTACGTAATGAGTAACCAAACGAAAAAAAATAACGAATGTGCTATGTAGAGGCACGAGAAAAAAATTTCTGTACGATAATACGAAGACAGCAGAAACTAACATCACCAGCCAAGGATAAAGGCAAAAACGAACAAGACTGGACGAAACAACGAAGAAACCATTTTTCTTTGTTCAGGCGAACTAAAACATCGTTAAGGGGAATGTTGCACCAAAGCAGCATATTTACCCGGTTTTCGTTGTAACTTGTTTTTCAGATGGTTTATCGAAATTTATGGCACTACAATACGTAAATATTAATTTTTAACAACTTCTTGCAGTGTAAAATATTCATTATCTGTATGATTCTGCGAGCACTGGTGGAAGATGAGAAATATTATATTATTTATCATCTTCCATCATTGCTCCGATACTAGTAGTGGTAGTGAATAACTATCAATGTAAGACGGTATTATAAATTATTCTTTATGTCTTCTGGTGTAGAAAATTAAAAAAATTCCCTGAAAAACTACTTTTGACAAAAAGTAAGGTAAATACACGGCTTTCGTGCACCATTCCCCATAAGTGGAATGTGCACTCCACTGCGTTACTAAGATCAACCAAATTTATTACCTCTCAAATAAATAAGCTAGACGCACGAAACAAGGTTTTTTTTTAAAAAAAAATCTAGTTCTGCGCCATCGCAATAACGAATTGAAAGTGTTCCCGTTTAATTGCGAGTTAAATGCAGTGCGGTTCAGATAAATATTCTCCTCGGTTCGAACTCAAATAAAAGAAAAGTGAAGTTACCGGTTTACTCGTGTGTAAATACAAATGTATGCCCTAGTAGCTAATACGATTTTGCAATTGTTGATTGTATGACAAATTTTTGCACTAATTCGACGAAGGCTTGTCATTATAAGGTTTAGCAATTCGGCTTAAAAATTGCAACCTTGTCGTAAAACGAATCGTAAAATGATTTGAACACGTAATTTCCAAGTTGCTGTTTGGTTTTCAACTGTTATCTTAGCTTCAGTTTCCTAATATGTCACGTGCGCGGGAAAACTGCAGGAGCTCTTTCTGTGCATTGTCTTTGCCAGCGAGAAACAAACAACTGATGTTTGCGTTCGAAGCTCTCTCTCTCTCTCTCTGTCTATTTTCCGTACGCTCGGCTGTTTTATTTGGCAGCACTTTCCCGCCCCTGTGTTCTCGTCTAAAGAGTGTGTGCGAGGGGTGTTGGGGGGGGGGGGGGGGGGTTTGGCGGAGCGCCTCCACACGACCCGCAGTTTGCGTGTTCCGTATCGATCGCGCAGATTTCCTCTCGTCAGAGGTCGCAAGAGGGGGGTCCCCGACAATGCCCTAACGAAGGCCGCCCCCGACCCCTACTTTCATGGCTCCAATCAAGTCTATTAAAAGGCAGCGGCAAAGGTCGTTGCGAGAGGCGGGCTCTGGCCTTGGGTGGGTGAGGGGTCGAAGGCTGGGTTAGGTGTCGCGGCGGAATGTCGCAATTAGAGACAAACATGCTTCGCTGTGTTGGTTAGCACAGGACGAGGCCTTGCACCGGGCCCTGCCTATAATTAGTGCCCCCCCCCCCCTGCCCCATCCGTTTGCTGGGGCAATCGACAGAAGCTAATCTGCGCAATGGAGGAGGAGGGGGCGTGACCCCTCCCCGAAAAGGGGAAGGGGCAAGGGGTGGGGGCAGAAGCATTTTCGCTGAACGGCGATTCCTCCTTCCAATTTGCAAGCTGATTGTCTGTTTGCCTCACTACCACCATCCCACCTTTTCCACCGTCAACCAGTTGCGAAACTTTCGTCCTTGATTATATGTGTTAAATGCTGGGAAGTTCTGGTTTTTTTTTTTTTTTTTTACTCCTTTAATTCCCTCTGTTCCCAAGCTCGCAGTAAAATGCCGCTTTTAATGGCGAAACATACGACCGTTGTTTGTCCCCGTCGAGAATGTTTACGACCTTTTAAGGGTTCATAGGTGGCGCTGCTCGTTTCTGTTTTTTTTTGTTGTTGAAAACGTGAAATTCTCTTCCGCGCTATTAATTTACCTCTTTTGAAGAGAGCATTCAGTTACACGCCAGAATGGATTAACGACTAATTTCAACAGGTATAACGGGATCACGCCAAGTTTCTCTACAAACTTACAACAGAGGAGTTGTTTGCTTTCACGCTTAAAGTCCAGAATTGAAGCTGGCGTATGAATGGATGATTTTGCGATTGCAATAGCTAAGAGAACTAAGAGTGATTGCATGTCAGCACAAACGACAACAGCCCTCGCTGAAGTAGACGGACGAGTTTTCTGGTTCAATCCCCGCGTCGTAAACCTCTTATGTTTCATATAAGTTTGGCATGAAAGGCATCCCTCTTTTAGCATTCCGCCATATTGATGGAACGTCGTTAACTAAAACAGCAGTGCAATCAACCATACGGAACTTACGTACAACGTTTTCATATACGTCATATTATTATGCAAAATATTACTAAAGAGGTATTTAACATTATGAGTGCAATTGGGGAAAACACATTTCCATCGCGTCTTTTCAGTTGCTGAAACTAATATACAAACGATAAGGTTTGCCCTAACCTTTTAATGTGTGTACAGTCCAAGTGAACTATAGAGACCCCAACAATTAAATTCTGAGCGATTCTTTAAATTTTCTACACCCTGGATTATTAAGGTTAAAAATTACACAAAACACGAATATGTCAATCATGACCCATCGTGAAAAAATAATACTCATGACTCGGATGTTACTGTTATGTTCAACTGTCTTAAATTTTTCCAGTTTATTGAAAACATTTTATGGTTTTGTATCACGACTTCAGTAACAATATTTGTTAAAACATACCAAGCCAGTGAGAACAATTTTTATCATTTATTTTCAAGCAGGTGTTGCTGTTTTGTATTCTGTGCTTTTTTTAAGCTCAATTTATTGTTTCAATTCTATTTAAAATTTTCAAATTAAATTCTACATGTAGTTCACGTCGAATCGTTTCTTGTATTCATGACCTTAAACTGACTGTTGTCCTTTATCATTGCTTTGGCTGTTTTCCCCTACATTTGTTCCTGTCAACTACGTGGCACTTCTCATAGCTGCATACTTGTGTATTTTTTGTACTGCTGTGGTCATAACTTCCTCATTTACTCTCTTACTGGCTTGGATCATACTTTGATTCATATTCTGGTGAAATTTCTGTGTATCTGCTATAGTCCTTCATTTTCACTAGGTATGTGCTTGTTTTAATGGACATCATTAACCCTAGGTTGTTAAATTTCAATCCGAGAGTAAACGGTTTTGAATAGTACAAAAAGAATTGAAATAATTTGTAAACCTCTATCCACACCAAACCTTAAAAATATAACGAAGCGACCTACAAAAGAAGGCAGCTTCACATGAATAATCAAAAATCGTTAAGACAAGAGTAACAAAGAATAATTTGAATTCAACTCATCAAATATAATCGGCGTAGCTGGAAATTCGAACTGTATGAGCAGCTCAATACATAATGCTCCTTGACAGTATAAACTAACGGAAAAACGTGACTGTTGTCTGCTAACATAAAATTTAACTAGAACTACATGGATGGAGATAATTTTGATGAAGTTCTTAAAAGATTAGATGTTACATCGGTCTTGAGAACTCGCTGACAACGATATCATTAAAGATGCAACGAGGAAAAAATGCAATACTAGCGAGACAATTTCAAATACGCACGTGTCTTATCCGGGACTCGAACCGTGAACACCTCGGTCCGTAAGGAGATGTGTAACCTACTGCATTATAGAGGTATAATTCAGAACACTGCCGTAGAAGACAGGTCCGGACACTTCGTTGAATAGTTGACGCCCTTATTGACCCATTTAGTTCATGAATCCAGCCACAGGGCGCTGCTACCAAAGTAGTGCTGTTTACATGGCTAGCATAGGGAGGGGAATTGCATTTTTTTTCTTAAAATGGGAATTTGACGTTCATATCTCTATGGTGTAAATCCTATACCATCAATGCTAACAACACTAGTTTGCTTGCAGCGCTCTGCGGCTGCTGCATGGACTAAATCAGTCAATAAAGGGGTCAATCCGCTAACATTGTTAGATAGGCGAGTGTCCAGACCTGCCTTCTACGGCCGTGAATCAGGGCATCAACTTTGGTTGCAATCAGTCTAAAGTTTTGGTAAACTGGGCTTACCAACCTCAAATACTTACATGAACATCATATTTTGAAAGCAAGCATGTCAATCACTTAAATCGTATAACTTTACGTGACCCACAGAAGCACTATTGTCTGTATTATTTGGTGGAAATAGGTCGACTGGCTCCAGAAACAAGATATAAATACTTTATTTTCACTTTTAGCGCCATTGAACAGAACTGCTCAAAAACATGCCCTGTGCAGGCACAGTTCATGATTATAATAGATACTGCAAAATACAATGATTGGTTGAATTTTTGTCAAATTATTTAATAGATACGACAAACTTATCTACACAGTCTATATTGCCACAATTTAAAAAAAAAACCACTAAAACGATAAACGTTTACATAACGCACTGTAATACTACTTATTTGGAAAGTTTATTGAAGATTAGTTGGTTATTTCTCGAGATGTGGCATATATAAAACATATTATCACCACGCACTATCTTCTAAAAATGTGGCCAATATAGGGTATCTATAAAAATATTTGATGCTTCTAATGGATACTCTCATCATACAAAGTTTGAGTGCAATTAATTAAATTTTTAGTAAATATCACTTACTTAACTTAATTATTTATACGGCAATCATATTGTAAATAATAGCAGACACTCTCAAACTAGAAGGTTCATTCTATCACTAATTGTGTACAACCAGAATCGGTTGATTGGTTCTCAACATATGGCATACAAATTCAATTTTCTCGTGTAGTCTATCTTTAATAATGGAAACAAAGCATTTATGTATTGACACATTCTATATATTAAACTAAATATTTATATGACTGCCAGTTTGAAAATACGAGTCACATTCGAATAAAACATGTCCGTTTACATGGACTACCGTATTACTACTCGTTTGTCAAATTACAAAGTAGTCGGATGGTTGTTTCCCGAGATATGACGAAACGTTATTATTTATTCTTGGAGCATTATCTTACAAAGTGATGGACGAAAAATTCTCTGTGTAGACACATTTCATTGTTATAAAATATACTGTCAGCATACTACATAGTCAGCATAACTACAAAGTTAAGTTGGAATTTTGAAAACAATTGTCTCACCCACTTATAAATGGCATTTTACATAGTAATACTTGTTTGCCATATTGATAGTAATCGGTTGATAGTTTTCCGAGATGACAAAACGTGATTTATTCGTGTGCCCCTACCTTTCAAAATGGTGAACAAAAGAGGCTCTGGATAGACATATGATGGTTGTAATAAATACTGCTCGCATACAAAGTTATGATGAAATGTATTACATTATTTCGTAGATTTAACATACAGAGGTAAAATCTTTCTACGGCCGCATTTTGAAAATAAGTGTCTGACTACTTAAAACATACCAGTTTACATCACCTGCCGTAAAACTACTTGTTAGCCGAGTTTGGTAATAATCGGTCAATTGTTCCCTGAGACATGACATAGAACTTTATTTATTCTTTCAATACTCTCTTCAAAATAGCTGACAAAAGAGGTTACATAGCGAGACATTTGATATTCGTAATGGATACTTTCAGCATACCAAGTCTGGTCGAAATTGGTTAAACGGTATGGTTAACACATCGAATAAACCCTAAAGTATTTATATGGCCGCCATTTTTGAAATGTGGGCCTTATATATTTAAAATGCAAGTATTTACATGAACAGTATTACTTATACGTCAAGGATGGTTGGGATCACTTGAGCAGTTCCCAAGTTATAACGTAAAAGATTCATGTATTCACGTTGCACTAGCTTCCAAAATGGCATAGCGATAATATTATCGCTTTCGAAATACAACGCTTACATCGTTTACTTTCAAAGTACCAAATTTTGTTTGAATTGTCTTAATGGTTCTTGAGATATAAAACATTGCATTAGTTTTTTAATATTGCCGCCATTTTAAAAACCAGTACCCAGCGTGATATACAGCTATTAAAGTCAGATGTACTTGCTAAGTACTACCTGTGGGCCAAGTTAGACGAAATTCGGTTTTACGGGTTTACATTCCAGACAGACATTCATGTAATTGCATAAGCCTATCTTTCTTTC
The DNA here is from genome assembly GCA_029891345.1 of Dryococelus australis. Lineage (NCBI taxonomy): Eukaryota > Metazoa > Arthropoda > Insecta > Phasmatodea > Phasmatidae > Dryococelus > Dryococelus australis. The sequence continues at coordinate 50,276,393 of CM056997.1, read as the reverse complement.
GGCAAGTAGGATTAAATTAAAAAAAAAAAAAAGGTGAAAACCATACATTTTTTACAGGCCTGAATAGTAATTCAAAGCACATAATTCAAACAAGTGATGGTAGCTATGGCGTACCAACCTACACGAACTATTTTATATCACTTTGTGGTAAATCGTTAACCATTACAAAATTAAACACAGGGTAATTAGTAGGATGTTATTCTAACTAGCACAATATTTAATAAAATTGAAGAAAAAATTGTTGCGATTCCAACTGTATTCGTAGCGCACACACACACACACGCACGCACGCGCGCGCGTGTGTGCGCGTGCGTGTGCGCGTGTGTGTACTAGCTGATCCCGGCGAACGTTCTATTTGCCTTCTCAATGCGTCCTCTCTATCACGTCTGGTACGTCGACCTATGTTTGACCGTGGTATCGCTGGCATTATTCTCTTTTATATCATACATCAACAAACATTTCCTGCAAGTATCAGCAAAATCGGCCCATAAATATAGAAGTTAGATTCCAGCACCACCTATCGGAATGAAACATAACTAAATTCCTTACCCGCCCCCTCAATAACGTATGGTGTGAATATGGTCTCAATTGGTCCAGTGGTTTGTCCAGTGATGATGCGGTTTAGTCTCGCACAAAGGATTATATATATAAACATAAACACGTGTATATATATATATAATTTAGCTGGGAGAATAAACATAAAAGAACATACAACTTACCTATTATTAAACATTATGTTTACTTCCGTCCATCAGTTCAGTTACACGTGCCGAAACTTAGGTACGACTACTAATGCTGCTGTAAACATTCATAAGCATCTTGTAGATCTCAACGTGTAATACATTTCAGGTCGAGAAAGTTTTTCCTAAATCTACTGAGTGCTACAAATACAAATTTGCATATAAAAAAGATCTGTATTAAAGACAAAACTTCGCATTTGACGGTGGAAGGTTCGAAAACGAAATAGATCGCCTACGCAAAGTAAAACAATATTAAATATAATAATTAGTTTCCACAGAATTATACCGATCAGTAAAATATTTCCAAATTTTTAAAGGAAACATCCATACGTATATGCTGCGAGTAACAAAGTACGTTAAAGTTGTGAACGTAGATCTGGCGGAAATGTAAGTCTCCGTTTGATAAAAAACTTTAACTTGATTTGGTTTTGTCTCTAGGGGTATATACGCCGTCTCAATCTACCGTCGATTGAACCAAACGAATGTTATTTCTTTATTTAAAATTAGTACGCTACTAATAGCGCAAAATTTCTATCTTGGACTTACTACGGATTTCAAACAAATCAGCACGACTCCAAACCTACCAAACGCAATTTTTTTGTGAGCAGCCAAGGCCAATTACGCATTCACGATGCATCCGCACGCGCGGGGAAACCTGGCTCGTGTCCAAAATGGTTCACGGAAGCTAATGACTTTCTACTGACCTGCGGGATGAAAGGGTTTGTGTTGCGGCGGACAGCCGCGCAGCTTTTCTCTCAACTCATTACCTTCTTTTCCTTTAACTTCCGGTAACCCAAACAGCTGTTCGTGGAATGATTCGAGCTCGTTCGCGTGATTTTGCACGGTGGCTCTGGAAATGACGAACAAGCACTCTACGGCGGCGCCCGGGGGGAAAAAAAAGTAAACACAAAAAAAAATGAAAACACGCTGTGCGGGAAATTGAATTCAGTTACCTGCAACGCCAGGTAGCGTGTATTTTAATAATTTGATTTTCGGCTTGATGTTCACGTTGAAGGATAACCGATGCGAGGTTTCCTCTGTTATTAATTCGCGATACGAAAGATCCGTGCGATACGATCGAGAATGTTATGGGAAACGAATGAATTCCCGATGCGATTCATTTCGGCAGAGTCCAGCATGACATATAATGCGACATTGCTCTAGAGCCTACAAGTACTATAAGCCATTTTATACACTAGTGTAAAGATGAAACTTATCTTAAAATAAATTCCGCCGAAAAAAAAAATCTCTTTGCTGTTTGATACTGTAGCGATCTTATAAATCTAAAACAATAAATGATAACATCCGACCCATTACGGTAATTACCGAGTAAAGCAATCGCTTGCCAGCACATATACACGTTTGGTATTAAACTGAAATTTACATTCAAAAATCATAAATCATATTTAAAAAAACCACAATAATATCCAGTTTCCTCTGTCTTCTTGAAAACTATTCGATCACTTCTTCATCACTAACACTAATGATGCTCTGTGAGTTGAGTACAGCTAATCCACTCGATTTTTATTCTGAAGCTTTTGCCCTCTGATACGTTTTAAACTTACGAAAAGTAGAAAAGCTTTTCTCTGCAGAGGAATTTGACACTGCCAGAGTAGGCAGCAATTCCAGATATTTTTTTATTTTAGAAAAATAAAATAAAAATTATTTTTTATTTCAAACAAGGTATGTTATGCATTTCCAGCAGATTTTTCTTAATTTTTTCGTTTTTCCCCCCACAAATCAAGTTTACTTTACCACTACCTCAGTACTCCATAGGCCATACACACAAAACGTTACTGCCAGATTTATGGTAGAATAAAATCAAGCTTCTGATGTTCGTGGTAGATCAACTGAAGGGATAATTGTCTCTATGGGACTGGAAAAGTTTTGCAGAGCTACTACGAAATCGTTTATATAGGAGTAATAACTGCTCTTTAAAAGTATTCTTCTTATTTAGAATGAGGAGCTTTGAGTGTGCTCTTCTGGAATTCAGAAATATGAGGAAATTCTTCGTTCATCTTTAAATTTTCTGCAGTAAACAATATTTTCCTCAACACTAAAGGAAATCAGAATTCTTGCCAAGGGGCATTATAAATATTGTCACTTTTTCTTTAATCAAATTAAAAAATAATAATAATAGGAGAGTGCTAAGTCTTGCTAGTCACGTGTTGTTACGATAGCATCCCACTGTGCACGCTACAGTTTAGACAACACAGCTGGAAAAGCAGGCCACAAGGAGATTTATAAAACACAGAGTCGAGACAGCGAGCTACTTCTGCAATAATAATAATAATAATAGGAGAGTGCTAAGTCTTGCTAGTCACGTGTTGTTACGATAGCATCCCACTGTGCACGCTACAGTTTAGACAACACAGCTGGAAAAGCAGGCCACAAGGAGATTTATAAAACACAGAGTCAAGACAACGAGCTACTTCTGCAATCAGCAAACTAGCAAAGAAATGAGCGAGGTTAAGCAGAAAATGTGGGTCCAGCAAACCTCATGAGATTCTTTGTAAACACTAACAAAGTGCTGGGAAAGTCCGCCCTCGGTGCACAGCGGGAACCAATAGGAAGACATTTCGCAAACGTTCACGTGGGGTGGGTCGAGAAGTTTGAAGGGAGTCATGGGGCCAGCCAAGGGTGCAGTCGGCTACGGGTCACCGAAGCAGTCAGCTGGGGTTCCAACCAGAAGGTCGGGGCGGCGAGTCCCGGGCGAGGCAGAGGTGAGTGCTGTTCCTGCTACGCTTTTATCAGTTTCACAAACTAACCCTATATACTTCTATCTCTAGTTGGCCAGTAAGTTAATTACAATGATGATGTAAAATACAATGATACAGTAAAATAACTTGGTACAATTTAGCTTCACTTTTATTCTTATTTACTATAATCTTTCCTATCTTACCCCTTTCTAAACGCTTATAAGATGATGTTAAGGTCAACTTATAACAATATGTTAAATATACCCTTAAGTCTTCGAGTTAATGTTAAATTTATAAATATAAAATTAACATTTCATTTAGAAACTTTTACAGTTCGTATGCTCGTTTGAGCCTAACTGTTGCACGGTTAAACCTATTTCATGAAATCATATATTTAGGTAGGTTTTGAAAGCACTCGAGTAAAATGTATCATTTCAAAATTTAATAGCACAAAGGAGTGCAACGTAAACAATAATGTGAACAATTACAACAATTCCAGTGAATGTAAGAGCTCTCCTCGAAACTAAGACACGAAAGATAAATTATCACCCAGTGTATTTGGACACGCCATAGCATGCCTGATCACGTTCAGAAATTCATTAGTTCGATCCCAGCCGTTTGTATTGGAGATGTTTCTTCCCGAGTCGATTTTTCATCCAGATCTTCGTAGTCCCGCAAAAGGAAATGCATTCAAAATTATTTCAATTTTTAGATTCACATATGTTTTAGCCAAGTAGGTAGAGGGTCTTGTGACATCATGTATTACGTATTACGAAGTTTAGTGGGGAAAAGCATAGCGAACGAAGCAACGATAAACTTACAAAATGATCTCGACGAAGCACTCTCTAAAGTGTTGCCACAATGCCCTTTTTTTTTTTCGCTTTAAGAATGTGCATAACATTTCATTCACGCAACCCCTCATTTTCCCTATTATTCTCGTTAAAGGCTGTTCACGATAAAGTGAGCACTTTTGGAATAAACCTTAGAAAAAAGTCACTGCCACTTCCTGCATATGTTTCAACGGGCGCACTGAGTGACATGCGCCCAGTAAAGTTGGTAACGATGGTTGGGAAGTTGTTCCGTATCTTAACGTCGAAAAAAAAAAAAAAGTGTTTGCAAGAATTTCTCATAACTTAAATTATTTCTCACTCTTTCTGTGTTTATTTACTGCATTGAAGTGTAAAAATGACCATATTTGTTAAATATTTTCTTTTCTAATAATTTTACAGTTTCACTTGGCCGATGCATGAACAAAGTGATGAGACCAATGACAATGATAATTTTACATAAGGCGGAAGAATACACAAAGTGTATGCAAATAGATCTTAAGCAGGGCTTTCAAAAGTGCTCATTTTACCGTGAATAGCATATACTAATATTTCCAGCTGTTAATTTGGTTTCCACGCCATGTGAAGTTCGCTTCATACCTCCGTAATCGCAAAAAAAAAAAAAAAGCCTTCCGTACTGCGGGGACCAATTAGGTTAAAAACCCTAATGAAGAGAGCACCGCACAACATTGATTGCGTGTTGCGGCGACACCGCAATGTTTCTGGGCGATATTGAGTGGGTGCATCAGTATAATGAAATTCGTTATCGCCTCACTTTTTTTTTTCTCTCTTCTTGTTTCGTGCGCTGGGACTAAGCGCACGTTGGCGGGGTCGAAGTTCATGACGAACGGAGGACAAAGTGACTTCGGCCATTTTGCCTGCACGCGTGGTTTCCGGAAGCCGATGACCTCGGTTCGCGTGACCAGCGAACGCATCAGGACACGTTATCTGTCACGTCAAAAATGGATGGGTCACCCGTGGAGGGATAACATAACACCGTCTCCGGCCATTCATAAAATACTTTTAAGTCCAGATTAAATAAACTCGTATCCGGCTTACCCATATTTATGCCTAATGGAATTTTTTAAAACAAATCTTTTACTCCAGTATCGGATAGGTGAACTTTTCTTCTGTTTACAATAAGGTTCTTGCAAATAAAAAAAAAAACACTGCTTTGGAAATTGAATTATTTCGTATGTGAAAATTTTTTCTACGTTTAGTCTGCAATTTTCGACTGATCTTGGGCATTTTGGCCTATGATTAGTAAGTATTTGATATCTCATAGTTTCTACTGAGATACTACGGAAAAACACATTTTGACAATTTTTTTTCTTAATATTTCAGTTCACATCGGGTTTTAAATGTTTTACTTAAAGTTCACAAGAAGTAAAATCATTTCGATTATACTCGGAATTTCACGGTTTGCTGTAACTGCATGAACGTGTGCTTTAAAAGGAATTACAAGCTCTACGACAGACATTTGATATTGCTCCTTTTAATGTGTTATAAATATTTTACCTTAAAACAAACTATTTTCAACAGATTTTTAATGCATTGGGACACGTGACTTGGAGCAGTGTGTTTCATCATTAAAGCTGTTCACGATGAAGTGAGCACTTGTATAAATGAACCTTAGAAAAATATCACTGCCCATGCATCCATATATTTTTAATGGGCGCACTGAGTGACATTCGCACAGTAAAGTTGGTAAGGATAAAAGGAAAGTAGTTCCATATCCTAACGTCAAATGAAAAGTGCTAGGTACCCGCTTATGAACTTAAACTTATTTATTTAGCTATCTGTTTTTTATACATCGAAATGTGTAATTTAGCAGATTTCAGTATTTACTTTCTTAATAATTTCATTCTTTCATTTGACCGACGCATGAATAAATTGACGAGGCCCATGGCAATGTTAACTTTACATAAGGCGGGGGCATACACAACGTGTATACAAGTATATCTAAAGCAGGGTTTTCAAAAGTGCTCATTTTACCGTGAACAGCCCATACAAATCATTACAAATCGCTTTAAAACTTCAAAGTCAGTTCGGTGATCAAACCTGAACTTTTTTTGTTGATTTCATTGGCTCACACTCACTTACTGATACCACCCGTTTTATCTTGGTCTTTTGGACCTTTTCCTCAGCGAAAGAAAATGAGCTTCATGCCGATTAAGTTTAAGATTTCATTACTTAAGTAATGCTAGTTTTTAGTCTGCACCACGAAGCTACTTAGCGGAGGAACTGGGGATGAACTATTTTGTGCCAGACAAGAAGGGGCTGCAGGTAAACTGCCCGCGCCCTTTGGTGCGGCTGTTCGGGATACGATTCAAGCAACATAACGAGTGAAAGTCAGACATGCTGACCGCATCAGCGGACTTCTCCTGTGAACCGAGACGAACACGTCAGGACGCAGAGCTGTAGCCTGCGGCGACGATGCGCGGGCGAAGGGTAAACTACCTGCGCCCTTTGGTGCGGCTGGTCGGGATACGATTCAAGCAACATAACGAGTGAAAGTCAGACATGCTGACCGCATCAGCGGACTTGTCCTGTGATACGATTCAGCAACATTACGAGTGAAAGTCAGACATGCTGACCGCATCAGCGGACTTGTCCTGTGATACGATTCAGCAACATTACGAGTGAAAGTCAGACATGCTGACCGCATCAGCGGACTTGTCCTGTGATACGATTCAAGCAACATAACGAGTGAAAGTCAGACATGCTGACCGCATCAGCGGACTTCTCCTGTGAATCGAGACGAACACATCAGAACGCAGAGCTGTAGCCTGCGGCGACGATGCGCGGGCGAAGGGCAAACGAAAATCTCCGCGGATGTGCGTAACACACTACATTAATGGCTGTTCACGACAAAACGAGCACTTTCGAAATTAACCTTAGAAGAAAATTCACTGCTCCTGTCTGGTCACTCCAGGGAATGATTTGTAAATTTACTATACCTGTGTATACGTATAGTGGCTAAGCGCGAATGTTAAAATATTTTCCCACGCATCCACGGTAAGGTTCCTGCAGTTGCTCAAGGAAGAGTAAATGCGTAGGGAAGTTTGCAACTATGTATAGCAGCGATGCTAAACATTCCCATATTTTCAGCCTGATATGTAGTACTATTTCCATGCACTGTATAGGTTAAAAATTTCCATTAGAGTTTACGAAGTTTTCCAGAAAATTTTTTATAGTGTGCTTATATTTTAACGGGCGCACTGAGCGACATGCGCCCAGTTAAGTTGGTAATGATGGATGGAAAAGTAGTTCCACACCTTAACGTCGAATAAAAAGTGTTTGGTAACCAATTTATGCTAACTTACATTATTTATTTTCGCCTTCCGATTTTTTTAATGCATCGAAGTGAAAAAATAAGCAAATTTTTAAGATATTTACTTTTCTAATGATTTGACGGTTTCACTTGGCCGACGCATGAACTAAATGACCACACCCCTGACAATGTGAATATTATATAAGGCGACAAAATTCACAACGTTCATACAAGTAATTCTTAAGCATGGCTAGCTTGGCATTTTTCGCGAGACAAATAGACGGTGATGAACTCCTGCGACATGATGTGATATCGGATTAATACGCACTGACATTCGCATATTTTAATATACGCAATTTTGATTTGTACTGTTGGCTTGACTGAATATAATGCCGCAAAGGTACTCAGGTCGAGGAGCTAAACGCAAATAGTTTGGTACCTGAAAATCCACCGCAATGTGACACTGGGGTTACATATGCGCCGGGTTTTCCCGTGTTACATATAACCAAACGGGATTACTGCAACTTTCATCAATTAATGTAGCAGCCGAAAATTTTCCGAATTCAACTGCATTAGAACTTACTTAGAGAATAAACTTTGTACTTCACACTTAAAAGTCGACCTCCCGTGGTGCAGTCGGTTGTTCTTGCTCCGGGCGGTAGGTTCTGGGTTCGAATCCTAGGTATAGGCTATTAACAGTAAAGTGAGCATTTTCGAAAGCCCTCTAATTTGGAATAATAGTCAGTAAATGTGTTTTATTTTGGCATTACACGTAAACTTTCGAGTGCCGTGGAATATACACACTGTATGTATTACTTATATGGCGATATTTATTTTAAAACGTGGTTAAATAATAATACAATAGCATAAATAAAAATGTAACTAGGGCCTCAAAAGTGCCTATTTTACCGTGAACACTTATAGCCTAAGACACGGGTGTTGGTTTAAGTTGGGTAAGAAGTTGTTTTGTAGGCCGTCCCCTGATAAGCCGGGGAACGTTAATAAGCCCATTCTAATCCAATACAATTCGCACCGAAAGTGGAAATACCTCAAGTTATTTAATAATCGGTCGTAAAACTTATTTCTCAAAACGTCGTATTATACAATTACTCAACTTAATTATGTAAACTGAATTGAAAAATTCATTTCAATGACCGCTATTTTCCTTTCTTTTTAAAATCAGTCACTTTTTTTTTTTTTTTTTTTTTTTTTTTTGCTAAAATAAGCGTGTTTACGAAAGCTCAGGGCCGAAGTCAATCATATCTTACTGTTTACTCTTGTGAACAGCATTAAAGAGCGCGAACAATAGTTAACAAATAAAACTTAAACACTTCACAATAAGTTTGGTATATACACACAGAATAAAAAAAAAAAAGATGGAATACATAAATTGAAGCATAGCAATTACAAGTTACCAATGGTACCGATACAAAATGTGAAATTCGAAGTGTTTCTAACAAAAAAAAAATCTTCCCATTATCGCAGACAAATGAACACGAAAGAACAACAAAATTACCTTAATGGAGTGTGAGTAAGGCGGGTTTCTTTTTTTCCACTGCAGCTTAGTACCGTGTACGTCCTGCATGTGCATTGTACGGGTCGCTAACACGCCGTGGCATGTTTGTAAACAAAGTGGTGATGTCATCGTCTGGATGGAGATTCCATTCCGTCTGGACAGCTCTCATGAGATCTGGAAGTATTTCTGGAGGTTGTGGACGATTATAAACGGCTGTTTTTAGCTTGTCCCGCATGCATGTTCAATGTGTTAGTGCGCTCTCTGTTAAATAACAAAAGAACCAACATAACTCCTATCACCCTTAATTCCTTATCGCGCAATATTCCAACTTTTTTTTTTTTGGAGAGGTGTATGTTTTGCACCCGAAATTATATATCACAGCGAGTCTTTTACGCATAAGTATACAATTGTTCCAGTTACCAGCAGCTTGAAAGTGACCTTGTAACTCCAGCGCGTGCCAACCTCTCCCATAAGGAATCTCGTATAGTGCCCGACCCGTGTAGAATAAACCTTATCACTGCCAAATACGCTGTATTGTCACGCCGCACCGCAAGGATCGCCAATGCAGTTTGTCTCGCGGTCTTTAAACCTTTCAGTCACAGGTGAAAACAAATTCTTATGTTTTGCACCGATTAAATTTATCGCTTCGTACTGTACGAGTATTATTACCACGCTCTGACTTATGTCGGCACTAAAAATTGGGTGTGGCTGTGTTGGGGACACGGCCGTTTGTTTTGCGTGAATACGTTTACGTTGACGCGCTCGGGCGCCTTGGTGAATTTTTTACGTTCCCGGCACCGCTACACTCGATCATATGGGAGTTTTATGGGTATCACTGGATTTATTTTGAAATTCTTTTTCCAAACGTATACGATTTATTTATTTCGACTGCTTTTTGACGAGTATAGGCCGACATTTCGACTGCTTTTTGACGAGTATAGGCCGACATTTCGACTGCTTTTTGACGGGTATAGGCCGACACTGTGTTAAGTTTTCTTAATTTTTTACAATAAACTCGTACAATTTTCCCATAACCACGCCACACACATGTTTTTATACACGCAATCGATTAATCTTGACGAGATCTGTCGATTGAATCTCACACGAGCGTCGTCAAAAGTTATACTACGCGTATGTTATGAGACGCGGCGAAACGAACTCAAAATTTTCTCCCCCCCCCCCCACCTCTTTCCAACGCACATGATACTTTGCAGTCCTCACCCAACGTAACATATTCTTCGATCCTTTGGCAATCGAGTGGTGTAATTAAATTTTGAATGCAGATGATAGATTCGGAGCTGCAATGCCAAACTGTATCCCCCGATTTTGTTATCAACGGATTTTCTGGATTACCTCCTACTATAGTTGCAAATTTAAAGATGTATTCACCTCAAAAAATGAGATTAGGTCTTATGTTATCAGTAGCAGCCGTTCACAAATACTGCGTAATTTAGTTTTCACAACGAATAATTTCTTCCACTACGTGAAGGACTTTCCTTACGGGAAAGGCACCGAAGAGTGCGACCCCCATTACTGCTACAGTTTATAGTGAAAAAATATGGTTCATGAACATGGCGTTTTATTGATCAATTATAATTTCGTGCTTATAGACATGTTCTAATTTTCACAAATTGCAAAAAACTAAATAATTTCAAATGTACACTCTTAGGAGCCCTATCTCCTAAGAGTGCGCAGCCTGCACCCAAATAGTGCGCATTCAGCACTGTTCACATATAATATATTGAACATCCTTCAAATGACGAACATCGATCATGCCACCTTTGTTGGCATTTGATACACTGTATCCAGTCTTCAGAAGATAGGCTCAGTGTATATCTCATCGCATCCTGGGCGGAATATCACTTTATACTGTCTTTCATGATGTAATCTGCTTTACTGGACATGAAGATATTCCCCTTTTAAATTGTATCCGTGAATCTCGTCTCTTTCTTCTCGTTCGCAAGCAAATGAGTATTTTTTAATGGAAAGCCTGTCATTACCTCTGATTTCCTTCCTTTTCTTTTTCTCTGGTTTGGGAAGAGGAATGATGTTGGCTGGAGAGATTGCTGTTCCTTCATTATTTTCTGCTGTAGTAGACCTATTATTCTTAGTGCCATTGGGAGAGCTACTTTCTTCGTCACTATTCCTTACTTGATCCAGAAGCACGCACTTCAGCCTCGAGAATTATTTCACCGGTCGATCAATCTACTAACCTCAGTGGCCCTTGGCGAAATATTTCCACCGCGGTCAGGAAAATCGAATACGTCATGTCTCTCGCCGCTAGTCGAGGGTATTTGGTCCGTACTTAAACTCACAGTTTTACGACGTTTTCTTAGCACCGATTCCTTTGAGCCCACAGCCACTGCGACTTTTCTTTGACTTTCCCCATTTTGTATTCTTCGTCTTGCTTCATTTAACAATTTGCTTGTAAATGTCAACTTCCTGTCTGACTTTCCCTTATACGACGCCGTCTATAATGACCTCATTGTCGACGAGACGTTAAGCCCAATTACCTACCTACCTACCTTATACGACGATGACATTCTGAAATACATATAAACCAGTTAATTAATACAAAAAACTAAAACTGTTTTCAAAGAGTGCGCACGTTGCCCCAAAATGTACGCAATATGTGCCAAAGAGTGCGGGCGCACTATTATGGATAATCTATATGCGCACTCGTTGGGGGCGAACACGATATTTCTGAAATAACCGACAGGTAGCAGCAAATGTTGTAAAAGCACAACGTGTCAAATCGCTATGAATGCTTGGAACCATGGCTGTTACATAATGCACGCACGAGTGCACCTTCGTTTACCTACATGGCAAAGCTTAACTTATGTCTTTATAATATTACATCAAAGTAAGCAAAATTGTTCTATCACCTGTCAAATCTACAAATAGTCTTGAGTAACTGTAAGTTTCACACACCACACTTGCCTCACAGTAACGAACCGAGGGCATGCGTAGTTTTTTCAGTGTTGCCAACTGCCAGGAAATGACACTGCGCACTCTTAGGTGCCTTTCCCCTGCAGTGGTCGCCAGCTTAGTTCGCGGGCGGCGATCGGGCTGAGTGTCTTTATTTCTACATTATAATAGAAATATTTCCTGTGCCATTGCTCGAATTATTGGACTGCAACTTTCCCCTCAACAGCCGCCACCCACAAACTTAAGTGAAGGGGAGAGATTTGGGAGGATCTTAACATCCGAGTCTTGAGAACTGACGAGGGGTGAAGCGTGTGGTACAACGCCGGAATGAAATGGCGGGGAAAACGGGAGATCCCCGAGAAAACCCGTCCGGCCCGGCACGAATTACACACCTGGAAATCCGGTGCAGACCCCGCCGGGAATCGAACCCGGTTCGCCTAGGTGGGAGGTGGGTAGTCTAAACAACTGAACCACCGTAGCCCCCGCCATCTAGATCGGCGGCCGTTGCACTGGAATTTGTCTTCTGCCGAATACAGTGCAGATGAGAGCCACTTCTTGTGCGACGCAGCATATACTACCACAGTCAACAAGTTCGTGGACAATAGGCAGCCACGCATCATGGCGTCCACTAACTTAAAGGCTGTACTGTGTATAAAGGCACTTTTCTTTAAGAGGTTGTATCACTGCGTATATAGAAATTTTTCATTTAAGTATCATAACATAAGACTCTTGGCCATAAAAGAAAATGTTTCATCATGGAAGCATTACATCTCATGGTTCTGTGCAAATTTTTGTTCCTAAACGCTGTTCACGGTAAAATGAGCACTTTTGAAATCTCTGGTTGAGATATCCTTGTATGAAAATTGTGTATTCTTCAGCCTTCTGTAAAATTCACATTGTCGTGGACCTCGTCCCTTTATTTATGCGTTGGTCAAGTGAAAATGTGAAATTAATATAAAAGAAAATATTTTACAAATCTGGTTATTTTTACACTTCCAATGCATTAAAAAAAACTGAGAGCGAAAGAAATAAATTAAGTTATCACAAATCATTACCTAACAATTTTTATTCGACGTTAAATATGGAACTACTTTCCATCCATCGTTACCAATTTTACTGGGCGCATGCCACCCAGTGAGCTCGTTGAAATATACGCTGGTAGGGGCAGTGACATTTTTGTAAGGTTGATTTCAAAAGTGCTCACTTTATCGTGAACAGTCTTTGTTAATAGGTTTTCCCCGGTTGCCATTAAATGTCGAGAATGAATTAATAAATACAACTTTTATTAATTTAATTGTTGCATATACATATATGCTTCAACACATCTTACATTATGCCCGTAATGATGAGCAAGGTAACTAGCTAAGCTTCTGTTGTCGCATTTTTCTATATATCCTCCTACATTTGAATCAGGAAGAAATAAACAAGAAAATTCAATATGACGGATGATGCAGGCTCTTAAGATTCAAGTAAAGCAACTGTATATGGAGCACTGCATCCGACTATGCAGCGTGAAGAACTCAAAAAAAAGTATCACAGACACCATAAAAATTGTCAAAAAATACACTTTAGGTATGCTGTATATAAAAGAATAATGTAGGCCTATATTTTGCAACGTGATAAAATATTTTACTAAAATACACTTTTTAAATGTAAAAAATAATCAATCTAATAGTCTGTATTTTTTAACACATTTTAAGCACATTTCCATTCTTGATGCTTTAGAAAACAGGATTTGTAAGAAAACCTTCGTGATGGAATACCATCATAATGTTATGACTGTGTGCATGCAAATTGTAATAATATTGTAGGAAATAATTTTTATAATTGATTTCATGTGCGTCCATTCGTCACAAACATTTATGGCTGAAACTGACATAAATAAAGTTAATTATCAAATTGATATGATACATTATTGCTATGTTTTTAATACACATGATCACAGTTAATATTATGATGAACTTTCTTGAAGAATATTTTCTTGTAAATTCACTTTCCGAATCATCCAAAAGGAAAATGCGCATTAATTTCGTTAAAAATGCTGTCTATCAATAGATTAAGTTTTTACATTTAAAAATGTAAATTTAATAAACTATGTTGTACTGTTGCAAAATATATACATTCTTCTCTTTCATATACGGCATAACTCACCATTTTCTGACAATTTCTATGGCGTCTGTACTAATTTTTCTTACGAGTTCTTCACATTGTACAGTCAGGTGGTGCTCCATAGGCAGTTGCTTTACTGCAACCTTGAAGGGTTAATACTATTGGGAAAGGCTGTTCAAGATAAAGTGAGCACTTTTGAAATCAAGGTAAGAAAAATTTCACTGCCTCACCTGCATATATTTTAACTGGCGTACTGCGTGACATGTGGCCAGTAAAGTTGGTATTGATGGATGAAAAGTAGTTCCGTATCGTAAAGTCAAATAAAAAGTGTCAGGTAGCCATTTCTTATAACTTAAATTATTTACCTCGCTCTGTGTTTTTTTTTAATGCAACGAAGTGGAAAAATGAGCAGATTTGTACAATATTTACTTTTCTAATAATTCCACAGTTTCACTTGAGCGACACGTGAATAATGTGATAAAACCCATGGCAATGTTAATTTTACATAAGGCGAAAGAATACACAGATTACATATAGGCTATTCACGGTAAAATGAGTACTTCTGAAATCCCTGCTTAAGATCTACTTATATACACGTTGTGTGTTCTTCCACCTTATCTAAAATTAACATTGCCATGGGCCTCAACACTTTATTCATGCTTCGGTCAAGCGAAACTGTGAAATTATAAAAAAAAGTAAATATTGTACAAATCTACTCATTTTTACACTTTGATGCATTAGAAAATACAGAACGCGAGAGACAAATAATTTAAGTCATCACAAATGGTTACCTAACACTTTTTGCTCTACGTTAATACATGGAACTACTTTCACCTCCATCTTAACCTACTTTACTGAGCGCGTGTTACTCAGGGCGCCCGTTGAAATATATATGCAGGTAGGGGCAGTGACATTTTCCTCAAGGTTGATTTCAAAAGTGCTCACTTAATCGCGAACAGCCTTTACAAGTAGATGCTAAGCAGGGCTTTCAAAAGCGCTCGTTTTACCGTGAACAGCCTACGTAGAGCTGTCGTGTATTGTCTTTGGCAGGTGTTTGGCTGAAACCACGGAGCCACGTCGCGATCTTTTCGGCGCCTGCTCTCGCGTGTCGGCGGGCGTAGAGAGGTGCCGGTTGTAATTGCAGTGATTCATGGCCTGTGAGGTGAAGGCGGCGGGCTCATTATGAAACCTTTCTTCCCTCCGCTTTCAACCTCCTCCCCCCTCCCCAGGCAAAACCTTCCGCCAACGGCCTCGACAAGAAACAACTGCATTTTACGACGTCCGCTTCTTCCCTCCGCGCATCCGCGACGCGGGCGTGCGAATACGCTCCTCGTGGGTTCGAAAATTCACAGGCCATCTGTTCCTCGGTCGCGTGTTTAAGGGGAATGGTTCGTGAAAGCCGTATATTTAAAATCTGTTCATGATAAAGTTGAGCACTTTTGAAATAAACGTTAGAAAAATGTCACTGCTCCCACCTGGCATACATTGTAACGGGCGCACAGAGTGGCATGCGCCCAGTAAAGTTGGAAACGATGGATGGAAGTAGTCCCATGTCTTAAGTCACATAAAAAGTGTTAGGTAACCATTTGTGATAACTTAAATTATTTCTTTCACTTTCTGTTTTCTTTTTGGTGCATCGAAGTGTAAAAACGAGAGCAGATTTGTAAAATATTTACTTTTATAATAATTTCATAGTTTCATTTAACCGACGCATGAATAAAGTTATGTGGCCCTTTTCAATGTTAATTTTACATAAGGTGGCATAATATAGAACGGGCGTACAAGTAGATCTTAAGCAGGGCTTTCAAAAGTGCTCATTTTACCGTGAACATCCTATACCAGCTGATTCGTCCTACTTCATTACCTTGCTACGCTCCGTCAAGCCTATTCGCCGGCTCGCCCTGCTGTCAACGTGCTACGACACAATAAGTATTTCAAGGCAAAAATGAACTATAAAATAGGTATTCGCAACAAGGTGGATGAATGTATACTTACATTTCATGATGCGACAGACGAGAGGCGAACTACAGGGCGAGTCCTTAAAAAGAGGCCCTGTGGGACGTGTGTGTAACGGAGCCGAGGGATTGAGGAAATACGGTCCACGGGGGGGGGGGGGGGCGCCTCTTTTAAAGGACTCGTCCTGTATTAACGGGTACGTGTGGCAAAGTGACCTCGCCGACGCCCGTGGCCGGACACAAGGCTCTTGCCATACTGATGCGGCAGCCAGTGTAGGTGTTTTCGCGGCTGAGAACTCACCAATCACGTGACTGATACACAGCTGACAAATTTCGCCCACGCCCGAGATTGCCGCCGGTCGCCCCCCCCCCCCCCGCCCCAAACGCTGTTAAAAATTTCCGCATATTTACGGAATGTTTCACGGAAAAGTACGGTGTGTATATGCGGAAAGGCAATCCGTAATGACGAAGGACGGAGTTGAGTCTGTAAATACAAAATACGGAAAGTCTCCGCATTCTCTTTGGCTTCGAGTTGCGGGGACGAACAATGCCGATTCTGCACGAAGCTTTCTTCGCCACTGTAACAAGAAAATTATCGTTTCTGCGGCAGTTAAAGGTTATCCATACTACTATGACATATTCTTTCAAACATTAGAAAATAGCATCAGGCGTCTGTAACATTTGGCAACACTAAAAATACACTAAATTTAATAGAAACTGAATTTTCGCTTTTGTCTTTTTGAATAAAAATATACTAGTTATACCAAGTACAAAATATGTTAACTTTTTTTAATATCATTTTCATATAAGATAGAATACCCACATAACGAAAATTAAAGACATTTTCATTATCTCTTCTTATTTAAACGGAAAGTACAAAAATAAACTAACTTGGAAATTAACGGAGAGGTTCAATGAATTTTACGGAAAGTCAGTTTCTGAAAATTAATACGTCCGTAATTTCACAGAGAGTTTACGGACACTTCTGGATCAATCTTTACCAGCACTTCTGCGTAAAATTAAGGGAATTTTATTTTAACGATACACCCACGCCTCGTGTGCGTATGCATGCAGCAGACTCAAGGTCATGCTCGCTCCGTACTTCATACACTCCGACAAAAATGGTCACATTTATTTCAGTCGTGTAATTGGGCAAGAAGTTATAGATACACCGTAAAAATTTTCCTTTATTTTACAGAAAAGTGTTGGCGAAAATTTATCCAGAGACGGTCGTAAAGTCTCCGTAAAATTACGGGAACATTTATTTAAAAAAAACGGAATTTCCGTAAATTTCACGGGAACCTCTGCGTTATTTTCCTAGATAGTTTTCTGCATTTTCTGTTTAAAATAAAATCAGTTAGTTAAAAATGTTTCATATTTTCGCTATGCGGGTGTTTTACTGTGTGTTAAAATATGTTTTAAAAAGTTAAGAATTGAAATATTTGAGCAAGAGTCAAAAACTACAATTTCACGACTATATCCACTCACCTACAACTCTTACGATATGATATCTCTGCTATAATGTTGGTATTTCTAGTAGAGTCCCGTAAACGCCTGAGGCTACTTTTTAATGTCTGAAAGCATAAGTGACCTAACCGCCGCAGAAACGATAATTTTAGTTACACTGACAAAGAAAACTTCGTATAGACTTTTAGACTCGGCATTGTTCGTACCTGAAACCCGAGGCTGCAGGAAACACGCAGGATTTTCGTATTTTGTATTTACGTACTTAACTCAGTTTTTCGTCATTACGAAATGCCTTTCGGTATGTTTACTGTACATTCCCGTAAAAAAAAAATATCCGTATATACGGGAATTTTTAACGCTGTATAGCGTCGGAATTGATCACCCCTGCAAACGTTACATATCCGTCTCTGTCCTGGTATCCCACCACATGTCGGTCGGATTTCAAAATACTTATTCCCGTCGAAATCTGTATACATAGCGGCAATGCAAGGTAAAACTCCATGACAGGCTGTTCATAGTAAACTGAGCCATTCTGAAACTCTCGCTTAAGATCTGCTCGCTTACCGATTGTGTATTATTACATAATAGGTTCGATTAACTTTGACATCGGCCTGATCAAATCACTCACGCGTCGGTCAAGTAAAACTATTAGAAAAATTATTTTTTTTTTACAAATTTGCTAATTTTTTCTTCTATATGTGTCATAAGAACAGACAGCAAACTATATGATTTAATTATTCGCAAATTTTTAAGTAAAACTATTAATTCAACATTAAGACATGGAACTACTTCCACGTGGTCGTTAGCAACATTACAGGGCGAATCCCAGTCATCGTGGCCGTTAAAATACGTGCAGGTAAAGGTTGGTCATGATAGGTCGAGCATTTCTGAAATCAGCCATAGAAAACAGTCGCTGCCCACGCCTGCAAATACTTCAACGGGAGCACTGAGTGACACGCGCCTTTTAAAGTTGTTAACGACAGTTGGAAAGCAGTTGCATATCTTAACGTCGAAAAGAAATTGTGAAGTAACCATTTGTGTTATTTTAAATTATTTATTTCGCTTTCCGTTTTTTTAAGGCATAGATGTGTAAAAATTAGCATTAAAAAAATGTTTAATTAACTAATAATTCCACAGTTTTACTTGACCGACGTATGAGCAATGTGATAAAGGCCTTGTGGCAATGTTAATTTGACCTATTATGGAAGAATACACAATTAGTATGCAAGCAAATCTTAAAGAATTGCTCATTTCATCGTGTACAGTCTAATAGGGAAAGTAACATTTTTCAACGGTCGATTAAAAAAAAACACACTATTAATTGTGAACAGACTAGAGTAGTGTCTACAATGGTATTGTCTTAACTCGTTACTTTTTCTACTATAAGGTAAATAAACGTCAATGCATTTGCGCCCGTAGAAAAATTTGTAAAATTTCTGCGCGCAATATTCTCGTATTTCCTAGCCAGGAGAAAATAATTAAAAGCCGGATAACACGAGGAGGGGCAGTGCCATTAGCGAGGGCAGGCTTAGAGAGCAGTCGCGCCCTTTATCCTGCGGAGTGATTCGTCGTGGCGGGTAAACAGGACCGACTCGAAGCGTCGCTAACGAGCTCACAGCGCCGTCTGCCCGTCGAGGCGCGACCCCTTTTCCATCTCCCCGACGAGCGGCAATCACGAGATTGCCTCGTCCCCTCCCACTCGTACAGCTCCCACGACGCCACTGATAAAGAGAGTGCGCCCATGGCGTCACGCAAAGTCGCCAGTGGGCGGGGTTCGAGGACAGTAAGAGTGTGATCGATTCGCCCATTAATCGAAAACAAACGAGAGAATTAATGTCGATGAGCACATGTCGACTTCAAGCATCAAAACTCAATGAAAGCTAGGCGTCAGAATGTTTTAATTGCGATCTTAATCTGGCAACCCCAATTTAATTTGAGAAGGGTGATGATTTTACGAACCAAATTTTTTAATTTCGGTTAAAAAAATTTTTTTTTCTAATGAGTTGAATTTAAACTTGTAAAATCCAAAATTTTAACCACTCAATATCCATGAAAAAATGCTGAGAGAGAAAATTATTAACCCACTGAAAACTAACAATGACGTTTGTGTCTGTACTCTACGGAACTCAAAGTAATGCTAATTTTAACAATACAATTAAGTGCCAAATAGGCCTAATCTTTAGTTATTTAAATTAAATTTGAATTCATTAAAAAATCAGCATAATAAAATTATTGGGAAACATTTTTATTATCATGCCATTTGATAATACTTAACATTTTCCCGGCTAACGTGAAAAGTATTTTGCATTAAATGAGGTGGGATGGAGTAGCAGCGGAAGAAAAAAATATAAAATAAAGAAAAATCTGAATATTACAGAATACGTCCTTTTCCTGCAAGAATCTTTGCCCAATAAACAGTTATTTTTGACCGGAGTCTGCAAGAGTGAAAAGCCTGGAAGCAACTACTGCACCAAAATACAACAGAAAAACAGTAGTTATAGTGAATTAAAAATAATTGTATTTTAGACAAGAGATATGTGCTTAATTATGTCGTGTGGAAGTTCAAAAAAGAGTCATAATATTATTCTGTCTTCTATCTCCATAACGGTCCGTTGAACCACAGTAAAGATTTATTACTCTGTGGATGATAGCACGTGACAGTAAAAAAATAAGAGGCTTTTTGCCCAGTCAGTATTCAGAAACTATTAAAATTGTGAAGTAATATTTCTGGCACAAAAATTACACCGTAAAATATAAAACTATGATTTTCTTTACTTGTAATATCATTTGCCAATGAAGGAGTGTTTAAGACGCATCAAAAGAGCCTTAGTTGATCAAGATCGCCAGGGTGTGGAGTCTAAATCACTCGCGTTATCACATTGAAGTTCCGTTTCACTGCTTTGAAATCACGTAAATACTGTTATTGACCCACCTAACCGATGCCAGCGTCAAAGCAGGGAACATTTCAAGTTTTAGGTCTGTCAAAGTTAAGTCTTCCGTGACCTGAAGTACCAGACTTATAATTGAGGTAAAGTTTCGAACTCTATAAAACATGAAGCAAAAGTAAAGCCTGCGGTCATTCGGGTTTAAGGAAAACGAAGTATTACAAAGAATAAAAGAACTTCTCCGAATCGACGGGATTTTCGTTTGATAGCGTTTATACAGATAATCAATACACTGCCAAGCTCTAGTTGCCTACTTAAATAAAAAAATAAAAATAAAAACAGAACAAATTAAAATAACTGTTGAACAGAATTAAGTAAAGGGTATGAGAATGTGTGCGTCTAAGTTTTTAATTGAAGAGTCCCCTCAAACAGCTTTGTATGTCATATGTTGTGTTGCATGCTGTACAAAGATATTCTAGAGGACTCTTCAATTAAAAACGAGGAATTTAAATTTATAAGTCTTGGTGAGGAGTGGGCTGAGACTTAAATTAGTAGACATCAACTTAAAATTTAATGTTTTTTTTTTAAAGTAAAATTTTAATCGTCAATGAGTTATTTTCATTTATTTATTTATTTATTTACATTTTCTGTATTAAAAAATATTAAACAAGTCGTTTCCTACATAGAAGTAGGATCTGAAACAATGTTCAAGATGGCTTTTAAGGTACAGAGTAACTATTACTCGCACGCACACACACATATGCATATAATACTTATAAATAAATATATGTATCTGTAATTAATTTTTAAGTGGCAAATTTGTGTAGCAATAATACATTTTTATAACATATCCACTATAAAATAAATATTTAAATTCATTCTTTCTCGAAGTTTACTTGACCGCATTTGCTCTTGTTTTTCTTTATTCCATATAACAGGAAATATTCGCTTGGTGTGTGTTTCTAGCAGTTCAAGAGTGATCTTCGTACAGTCGTGAAATGCAGATTTTATGTGGTGAGATGATGTTTACCACTTGCTGAAGAGAAGAAAATAAGTAAGTACCATAGTAGAAACGACTTTGAAATGTATGCATGGTTTTAAAACGAATGCTACATTACAGCGCAAAGTAGTTCTTACTTTTTTCTAATCCAACGAACTTCCCTTCCCCACTTCGTAACGAAAAATGTGGTCGCACGACAGGGATCAGGAAACGTCATAGCTGACCACCGGCTGTCACGTTGACGGTATTCCGCAGCTCCGAGAGGCAAAGTCAGAGGGCAGCGGGGAATGACGTCACATTCCCTAGTCCTCGCGGAGCGCCCTGGCGGGGGCAGACGACAGCCTAGGTCAAGCCAGCAGACATTTCTGCTCCGTATTTTGTCTCTCTCTCTCTCTCTCTCTCTCTCTCTCTGCTTATTTCTGCTCCTACTCTCTCTGTCGCAGTCCCATATGCCGGTGCGAATTCTCTTAAAAAGTATTCTTCTGTTAGCCGTTTTATACGGGAAGATTCACGAGGGAGTCACCGCCACTCACAGGGCTTAATCCGTACATCATTTGGAGCACAATACGACATATAAATGTGGGTACTGTCCCCGATATTTACAGAGAAATTCGACAATCAGCATACCCCTCCACCCCCCCCCCCCTAATTGGGAAATGGGTTTTCACCACCGTTTTAGCATCAATGTGTTGTGTGGTGTCCTACACGATCAGCTGACTGGGCCATTCATTTTTCCGGGACGATTGACAAGTGTTACGTATCTGCAATTTTTTCAAGAAGAACTGCCGCTGTTAGTTGAGGATATTCCGTTAGCAGCGAGACACATGATATTCCAGCATGATCGTGCACCTCCTCGGTTCCATTTAAACGTGTATTTCCCTGAGATATGGATAGGACGAGGTAGTTGTCACCTTGGCCTCCTCGATCGCCAGATCTATCACCACTAGGTTATTACGTATGGGGATGGATGAAGGATATTGTTTACCGAAGGACTGCACAAACACACGAGGAGCTACTTGCGTGTACCATGCATGACGCTACAGAGACAGTAGTGTGCAGATACGTAGAGCGATAAGTGCGGTTCATAAGCGTGCTGCTAAGTGTATGGGAGTAGAGGGAAACATTTTTGAACATATTTTGTAAGCTTGTTAGAAGCATTTGTGAAGCTTAATTGTAAACAATACAGTCTGATAATACATCATTGTATACACTTCTGAAAAGGTTATTAGATCAATAGTCATGTTTCAAATGTTTCGAATTACTCTGTAAATATTGGGAATAGGACCCACATTTATATTAAATATTTTGCTCCAAATTATGTGAAGAATAGTCCATGAGAGATGCGGTAACTCCTCGGATTCAGTCTTTATGTCTTACTGCAATAACAAAATGGACAAACGAAACTATGGAAAAATAATCAATAATAATTTATCATTTTCCTTGCCACTTCATCACAAATAACCCGAAAAAATTAATGATATATAAAGCAAACAAACACAATATTTTAAATCGTGTAAATATTTTGACAAAAAATTAAATGGTAGTCATTAAAACGGGACTAAAATTTCGTCGAAACTTTAGTACTACTACATTATGTTACCTTCGAGTGATAATACTGAGATGTTTAATCTGAATTCTTGGCGACAATTTAAAGTGCAAGTTGTCATGGCATTACGCTGCAGTGTTATATTGATGTGTTACTGGTTTGCAAATGTGGCGGCGTATCTCTTCCGATACCATCCACAACTCTGAATCTCAACCACTGCCACTCCTGCCCTAAGAGCAACAGGATGAGGAAGGGACAGAAAGCAATTATTCCAAAAAATTATAAAACAAACATAAAAAGAAAATTTGACGATAGTTTTGCTTTCCGAGGTAGGTAGAGTGCTATTGGAAAATGAACCAATAATCATTTATGAGTGCAAGTATAATTGTATCCGTGAAAATGCTTTTCATAAATGCCACCTAACTGATATATATATTATATAATATAGCAATCATAAAATTACCAGAAAAGCGTACAAAGCTCATCATACATTAGTTTTACAAAATTTAACTGTAGTCCATTCCCCATTGGAAGCTACTTTCTCGGAGCCCAGCTAAATATCTACTTTCAGGCCCGTTTCGTATCCTTCCGCCCAATGTAAACAAACATTGCCATGTGACTGCCATGTAGCATCTGTCAAAATCAATGTTTACATTCCATTGGGCGTGTGTGTACATATTTTCGTATACTTTCGCTACACCTAAAAATAAACATTGAAATGTGACTTCTACTTTTATACCTGTCAAATGTGTTGTTTACTATTTACAGCTTTTTAAAGAATTCTGTCATATTCCAAAAACCATTCTGTATGAATATTCACAGTTTAAGCCTCTAACATTATTTAGGTCAGCTTTATGACGTTTTAAAAATGCCTGAATTGAAGACAGTGCTTACGGTTATTTCACATTAACATATTTGTTTTCCACGACGTAGCTCAATACATGTTTTGCACGTTAGTATTTTGCCGCGACTGTGTTTAACACTGTTACAATCGCGAGTTAAAGGTTGTATTAATTATCCTTTTGTTATTGATATATGTTGGGTCATTTCTTTAAAAGGACGGCCTCAGTTGGAATAAAAACTAAAACGAAGGAACAACCAGTAAAAAAGGCACATTAAATTCAAGCACGCAACTCGTGTTGCTCATTTTTGTCATACAAACTTTAAAAGGTAGCGGTGAACATGCACACGAATAGGCCTACGATAACTTTTATTCCGCTCATATTTGTATGTATTGCTCCTTACTGTTTATTAGGTTTATTGAAATTTGTCGGGCTGGGCTTAGTATTTTTCTTCTGGGATTGTGGTAAATAACTTTACACGACTGCATTTCAACCCCTTAGGGCAAAGGTACAACGTTGTGATGAATAAACAGACGTTGATGTAAATAAATAACTTCGTCATAAAAACAGCTCACATTTAAAACATATAAATAGTGCTAATCGAATATTTGAAATCACGCACACACAGGGAGAGTGTATCAATCACGATGCACAAAGGCAAGCCATTTCACAGACGCAATGATTAACGAAACACACGTCGCAGTATATTTATTACTGCCATGGAAACAGATTTATCACAACATCGTAACTTGTCTAGATAGGTTTAAAAAAACACAACGTATACAAACGTGATGTATTAATTTGAAGTATTTTTTCGGAGTAAGAATAATTTACGTTTCGTTTGACAAAAATCAAAACGCCATGTCATGGCTCGCTACGTCTGCCAACTTTACTAGGTAAATGCCCCGCCATCATATCTAAATATATTAAAATAAAAAATTATTTTGCTGTAATAAGTATGAAATATGCTACAATTGAAAACATGTATGTTTTCTGTGGTACTAGAGAAGTGAAAATTCCCTAGTGTGCAAGAAACGAAGAAAGAGAAAGAGGGCGACAAGCCTCGCCAGCAGACAGTTTTTAAATTGCTTGCTTTCTCAATAAAACAATATCGTACCATCACGGCCTACTCACGAAATCTTCCGCTATTATTTTGACTGTAAAAATGAGATATATTGCCATCGGGGCTACTTAAATATTTCGACAGGTACGACGCGACGCGTTTCACCGGCACTGGACAGCCGATGGCTGACCTCCAAAGTGCTCATACACCAGACTACAAACTCCGCGGAGCGCCCTCCCCACAACACCCGCCCCAGTAGGCCTACAATTGCCGACCAGTAAGGGAGCTTCAAGATCACTACTATGCATTTCATAACATTCCGACATCGGTAGTAAATCACAATTTATTACAGGTATGACGTAAGGAATAGCCAATAACATTGAAATGAGCATGGACGTTACACTGTAGCGAAACCAAACGACTAGACTTCTTCAGAGCATTCAGGCGAAGCATCATCCCAATCATATTTCTTCGTTTAGGAACACATGTGCCAAGGCGTTAATTCAACTTTTCTTAGCCCAGTTTACAGGCTGCGAACCCATGAGGCACATATACAAGTCTGGTACGCCCAAGAACACGGAAATCCAAATATTAGAGACGAAATGAAAACCACAAATGTGACGAGAACACTCCACGACACAAACAAGTATACGCAGGAAGGTGTCAGAAAGGGTGTTGGGGGGGGGGGGGAGCTGATACATATCCCATGTTTTCGTATCTTGTACGCGAACCAAACGATCGTGCCAAGGTACTGCACCTTACAGCAATGCATAATCAAGAATGTTAGGTTTTGTTGTGACGTTGTAACATGACATCCATTTCCTTAGTTCGGTGTGTAATTGAGTGACTTATTTGAAAGCGCTTTTATTAGCGTCTCCGAACTATGATGTTTGGCTGTTCCAGGGGAAGAGGTATCGGGCTCTTTCTAGAGCTAAACTTAGCCTTACAAAATTTAACCTGCGTCTATACCGTAATCCAAACGCTCACAAATCGAGGTTCTAACCAAAGTGTATTTTAAGTCTAAACGTGTAAAGATTAAACAGGAATCAGTCGAAAGTAAGCCAATGGGGAGTCTGAAAGCTTTGTTTCTACATCAAAAATCCAATTTCACATTATTAGCATTTATTTCCACTAATGTAGATTGATAGCGAATGCTTCAACGAAGATCGTAGCAGATAATTACATATATGTATTTAAAAAAAAAAGGGACGTAATATTATATTATAATATAAATACTAATTTAACGAAAGCACGAATCTGCATTTACAAGCTATAGCAAAATAGGTGGAGGGTTTATATACATTATTGATACTGACATGTATTCAGCTATACAAATGTAAATACATGCCATATTAATGATACCCTGTGCACAATATTATTAAAAGTTTGTAATTTTATGTGTGTTTTAGTCGGGAAGGCTAGGGGGGGGGGGGGGACGTGAGGGATTGGTTGCAAAATCTTTCCCGCTCCACATTTATACGTCGCTGACTATAAGGTAATTCACACGAACGCCACGTAAAATAACATTATCTTCATAGACTTTGAATCTCGTTGTCTCTAAACGTTGATTTGATTTTAGCATACAGTGAACTACATTGTGCAAATTCCTACTCAGTCACATTACTAATACTAAAATTAAGCAGGAACAAAGCTTCGTATCTCGCTTATACATTGATGGCTTACGCAGTGTGATTTACACAGAGTGTTTTTTATCTTGAAATAAGCAGAAATCTCATTCACGTGATTTCTTGTAATTGATTCCGAGCACCGGCCCCTTTACGTATGGATGGCATAATACGACTGGTATTTAGATATCACTTGTCCAGTACAACAAGCTCCACAACAAATTCCCAGAGGTAGTATGGATTTCAAATACACTGTACATCGAGGAGTGCAACATCTATGTGAGCTAATATTAAAAGTTTAATAAATATCCACATGCGCCCAAAATCATCGCTAAAGACAATTGTGTGTATAAGCTGTTCACGGTAAATTGAGCACTTTTGAAAGCCCTGCTTAAGATATACTAGTATGCCTGTTGTGTGTTCTTCCGCCTTATGTAAAATTAACAATGCCATGGGCTTCGTCATTTTGTTCATGAACAGGTCAAGCAAAACTGTGGAATTATTAGAAAAGTAAATACTATACAAAACGGGTAATTTTTACACTTCCGTGCGATAAAAAACCGAAAGTGAAAGAAAAAATTGAAGACATCACAAATGGTTACCTAACACGTTTTATTCAACTTTACGACGTGGAACTACTTTATGTCGATCATTACTAACCTTACTGGGCGCATGTTACTCGTTGATCCCGTTAAATATACGCAAGCAGGAGCAGTGACATTTTTAGAAGGTTGATTTCAATAGCGCTCACTTTAAGTGAACAGCCTTTAATATTCCATTATACTACATACGAATATAATGCCTGCGCCAAGCACAGTGCCTCTCCCCTCAAAATAATTCCTCTTAAGTGAAGTTGGGTCGAGTTGAGAGATTTGGGCGACTATTAAGAACGAGGTATTGAGAGCCGATGAGGGTGAAATGAGGTGAGAATGGAGCAGCGCTGGAACGAAAGGGCTGGGGAAACGGTAGATTCCCGAAAATACCTGCCGGCTAGCGACATCGTACGTCACTATTCCCACTTGCGAAAATCTGGGAGTGATCCGGTCGGGAATTGAGCCTGGTTCGCCTTGGTGGGAGGCGAGCCGTAAAAAAAGAATAAAATAGAATAGTATAGATAGGGAGGAGGCTGGGGGCTTTCGGGTTCGTGGGCGGGGCCATTCGACCGTTGGGTACTATGCCGGACCGGCCGAAAGGCTAGTTAGCTGTGTGCGGGCCCTACGGCGTCTGGTCGCATGGGCGGATTCGTGGGAATCCCGGTCCCTGGCCTGTTCCGGCGGGGGCGGCCGAAAGGATACCCGTCGGGGAGCTGTCTCGGTCGGGGCAGAATAGCTCACCACCTTCCTAGGAAGTGTGAATGATGCTTTCGAATAGAAATAGAATTTGTAGCTTAAATTACGGGCGCCCAGACAAACAGCCGCCGTCCCACAAAAAAAAATTGTGAACCTAGATAACTAATATACTGTTTATTAAATTGTAGCAGTCATGATAGAACTGAACACCCTGGGTGGCTAAGCAGGGTTAATGACATAAATTAAAAAAAAAAAGTCTAACCCCTCAGCCACCATGCCGACCCTATCGGAAAACTGGGCTACATACGTGACCACGTGTTCACATTTACGTACTTATAATGTGGTGCCAACGCAGTATTTCATAACTACCTACCACAGCAGTCCGCTGTGCAGGACAGTCGTTTCGACACCGTAGAACCCAAGCAAGAATTGTGTTTAAATTATTCCATGTCTTCGTTGGGAGGGACACGGCGATAAACAGTAAAAATAGCAGCTTATAAGTGGTGATGCGCTGTGAAAGTAGCTTCAGATTAGTATGGAATTCGGTTAACATTCTTTTGTTAACTGGATTGTTAAAACACACCATGATCTGCCAATTTCCACGTACACGAGAAACATAAAAAACAACACGTTGTCACAGAAGAGTACAAAAGTGAAACTACTAAGTCTTATCACTTACTCCAGCCACACGAGCCAGTGAAAATTCCCTCACTTGCCCATCAACATAACGGAACGTCCTTTGTAAATTAGTTCCTGGAGACTAATTTCTAGATGGAAGTTTAGGTAATGGAGATCATTCGACAGCATACAATGAAACTAATGAGCTACCGATTGCGTTTTGGCGAAAATAACCTCAACGTCATTTTCATTATGTACATCTACTTATCCAATCGCACTGGAGTAACGCATGCGTCAGGCAGCGGCAATTGCTAAGAAACATTTTTCAGGAGCGAAACTATTTCTTTGAACAATGCCCTCGTTTAATCTAAGCTCAGCTTAAGTGAAACTAAACAAACCAGTATAAATGCTAATAAATGACACACGAGAAATGTAGACATTCAATTTCTCAACTGCGCAGGTATAGTTAACTAATTGATCCGGAATTGTGCTTACTACTGTACAAGTTACGAGCTCTACAAGTCACTCGTTTTGAATAGTAACTTTAGAGAACTGATATATACTGAACGTGACATATCGGCAAACCTACACCGGCTGCTTTGTCTGTCTCTTGCGTCATTGACCTGACATCGCACCCTCTCCATTCATCCCTTCCAATCTCTTCCTTCCTTCTTCATTGTTCGCCTCCTCCCCCTTTCTTTTTATTCTCTTTCCTCCCCCCCTTCCACGCGACCCGCCAACCCTCTTCCTCAAGTTGCCGGGTAATCGATGGGCGAGCGGCACACCCCAAGCACCATTAAACGTCGGTAAATACCGACTTTACCAGCACCCGCAACCTTTTCCACCCCACCCCCCCTCCTTCACCCCCACCACCCTGTCGCGTTCGGAATAGCGGACCTCAACACGAACGACGCGAGATAAATCAAGTGGAAACGTCTAGGACGGCGTATTATATTCACAGCTCGTAAAGTTTATGTCCCGCGCACGCGCCATCATTTGCTTACTCTTTTCGTACGTGTGGCATAAAAATTTGGACCCATATTGTTGGTGTAACTAAGGGACGTTGATCATCCAAAACCTATTACTACTGGCTGAATCTCGGTTGTATGGCGTGAACCTAGGATTCACGCCTGATCACAGGTCTTCAACATGTAATACGGTAAACGACGTCTCCATTCTCTACACGTTTACAAACTTAACAATTACGTTCATAATAAACTTCTGGCCTTGAGCCTCAATTACTCCCCCACTTTCCGGCAGTCGTTGCAGCTGCCATCGTCAGGTGGAAGTGCCTGAACAACCGAGTTACTCGCCTTCATCATACAGTGATGGCGAGACCAGGTGCCATGCCCGCGGCCATAACTCGATTGCCCCAATCTATAAATCCCACACTGAGTCAGTTCTGAGGTTCGGAACTTAATATACCTTTGTATCCAGGAAGCTCCTTCCTGATTAGCTGGACTCATCGGCCAATCACAGGCTGACTTGCTCCTGATTTGCTGAGTGCGGTTGGCCGATCCTGTTGTGTCAGCTCCAGCTGCTCTGGCTGTCGCAGACTGGCGACCTGATTCTGATCGGCTGAGGTGGTTGGCAAATCATGTCGAGTCTGTTCCCGCTTCCTTTGAAACACTCGGTTTCGAGTCATCTACAAAAAGAGGAGCCCACTGGTGTGAAAAAATTTAGTGTCGTGCACCTACGCCCTATACAAGTTGCCCTACATGCTTGAACGCACAGCAATGTCATCCAGGCGTAACAACACCGCAACTTTGAATACAGTTTAAATTATATTAAAAAATACGTTTCCGGATCAAATGTATAGGACTTGTGTTACCATTGGTACAAAGAAACTGTTCCTGGGGTTTGGGTACTACGTTCCCGAACAGCCTGTAATCTCAATAACGTATTATGTCTCTCCACGTGAGGGACTTGCCGAACTGGTCGATGTTTACGCTGTATACAGTGTAGATCGTTAAATCCTTTCGTTGTGCAATGTCCGGTGCATAGACCACCATGTCTAAAAAGTTTATATGTTGTTCGTAGCAAGACATCTCTAAAAAAAATATGAAGCAGGTACTGAAACAACGTTTTGCGGAATAGAGATGAGACAGTCTTATCAGAGCTTAATGTGTAAAGGCTGTTCACGATAAAGTGAGCACTTTTGGAAAAAAAACCTCAGAAAAAAGTCACTGCTCCCAACTGTATATATGTTAACGGGCGAACTGAGTGATAAGCGCTCAGAAAATTTGGTAACGATGGACAGAAAATAGTTCAATATCTTAGCATCTAATAATAAGCATTACGTAAACACATGCGGTAAATTAAATTATTTATCTCGTTTTCGAATTTTTTAATGCATCGAATTGCAAAAATGAGCAGATTTATGGACTATTTACTTTCCTAATAATGTCACAGTTTCATTTGACCGACGCATGAATAAAGTGTTGATGTCTGTTCCAAAGTAAATTTTACATAAGACGGAATAATACACAATGTGCATACAAGTAGATCTCAAGCAGGACTTTCAAAAGTACTCATTTTACCGTGAACAACCATAGTGTAAGTATATAAGAAAAGATCTGTTTTACTTGCCGACGTTATGTGAAAAGAGAGAGCATCTTCCTAGAGCCATCTGTTTCGCTGCTGCTGAGGTGATTTTAGAAAAAATAAAACAATGCCACGGTTTAAAAACAGTTGAAAAAATGGAGATACGGGATTATGAGAACTTATTAACGTCTTCCGCCCAGTGCCTTGTAAAACCTGTCGAGGTGGTTTTAAAAACGTAAGATCGTTAGGGTGAGCGTTAGGGTTATTTGCTGAGTGACGCAGCTGCTGTTAACAATGAGAATAGGTTTACTGGAAACATGAAACTGAAGGATACGAAGGAGTATAAGTTGAAACACAAGCCATAGTTGACAGGTTTGAGAATGACATTAAGAAAAAAATTTATTCCAGTTCACTAGATGGCTAGTCCATTCCCGATTGGAAGCGACTTATAAACCTTTGAAAAAATGTCCTAGCCATTAGCTGCATGCATAGCTAGTAAAAAAAGTTGTAGGTTCTGGAGCGGGTACAGCACCCGCAACAGAACCTGCAACTTTTTTTACTAGTTATGCATGCAGCTAATGGCTAGGGTATATTTTCAAAGGTTTGTAAGTCTGTTCCAATCGGGAATGGACTATAGCTTACGTCTTATTTAGATGGCCTGGATTCACATAAGCTTGTGTGGATTAATAAAATCGATTTAATACAAGCAGTGCAGAGTCTTTGAAAAGGGTACGGATTAAGTCCTTATAACGCAATCTCTCCTATAGCCACTATATTTATGTAATATTTTGAATAATGAAAAAGGTATTCGAATTTTTAAAATTATGTAAAATAGCGTGTAGTAAGTTCTGGGAAAAAATCATTCCTGATTACAAGGACAAGTAAGCAATTCATTTTTAAAAATTGTAAACTTTCGTATTAGGCTCTCGCCAGAGCTAGAATCATTCTCGAGGGTATCCAACACCAAGGTCGCAGATGTGTTACCTTCGGAAAAATATGTTCTTAGTAAGAATCTTGGCAAAGCGAGATACTGTATATACATTTTAAAGATAATTTTGTTTACTATGTACGTCTCCTCATTCCATCCTCCGTAGTCTACAACTGACATAAAAGTGCAGGTGTTAATGAGTCCGCCAAAAATTCAACGAAATCACTTTCCTTTCCCAATCGCAGCAACGACACTTGACGGAGTTGGTTTTATTTTTCACTGTCTTCATGAATTTGCAAATCCACTCCCAGGGTAGGTTGGATTAAACCAGCTTGTGAGTTAATGAGATGTTTTGAAAGCCACCACCAACTAACAAACCAATGCTGACCAACAATAATTAAAAACGCCAAAAATTTAAATTATTGGGGGGCGCTGGTACGAAATCAACCCCCAAAAATACAGCTAAAATAATCTGTTCGCCGAATAAAACTATCGCACTTTAAAATAATCGATTAAACAGTTCTGGTGTCTCCCCACATCACAGAATAATGTCAATAATATACGAACCAATTTGCGGATATGAAAATAATAAATGCCCAACCAAACTTTACATGCACCAAAACCAATAAAATTCTTCTGTATTTGGGTAAGAAGGAACCAGATACCATTAGAGATGCTGCAATATCAGCGTAAATCCCAGAACACACCCCTTAATTGCATCATGAGTATTTTGTAGACGTTTGCACGAAATACGAAGCAGTTTCCTTAGAGCATAATTTTAAATTTGAAAACCTTAATCACTTGTTTCTGTGTAACTAAATAAAAGTGATTAAATATTTGTAACGCTTAAATAATTACCTTTTGAAAAGAACAGTTTACAAGGATGTAAATATCAGTATTCGATGCAGTAAAAGTGAATTACGATTGAAATAACAGCATTATCACGCTTCATTTTTTGGTGTACCTTCAAGCAGATACGTGTGACTGTCGAACAGGTGGAGTTAAAATTAGTTTAGCCGGAAAAGAAGTACTAGGCCTAATTTGTTCAAGTAAGTAACCTCGCGACGTAATGAGCTGGTGCGAGTAATGACTTCTTGTTCGGTAACTAAGACAGTGATATTGTCATGAGGGTCCATGGGCTCATAAATAGAGGTTAAGTAGTCATGGGCTCATAAATAGAGGTTAAGTAGTGATCACACCCAAGACTATTAAGACAAAGACCAAGGCTCGAAAAGAAAAAAAATAATGTAATGTATCCACTGCGCCGGAATAGTAATAACTTTATCTCTTCCCTAAAGAACTATTTCTAGCACATGTTAATTACCAACATCACAGTGCGGTATATGTAATCCTCTTTATTATACATTCACGGATGAAAAAACGGTAGGTATTGCACATGGCTGTGTTTCAGGGTTCGTTAGAGAAGTTATATTTATTTGGTTTTTCGTTAACTACAAGTTCGTTTATTTTCCGGCTTGCATCGTGGGTCACTATCGAACATCTTCAGCCGTTATATCTGAATTGAGGCCGGTGTTCTGCTCACAAATATATTTATTTCCTCTCGGTGCGTCGTGGTTACATTACGATTATGAAAACTTCCCACTTTTACCAAGCATCAGTCTAGCATGTAAACGACACATTTTTTTGTTTAGCAGGCCTACATGAAAAATTAAGAAATCATTATTTTAACGTCTTACTTACTTTTGTTTTACTTTTTATATTAAACTAGCCTCGTAAAAAAACGAAAACAAAACAATTCCATCTAGTATTTAGCTCAATGAAAATGTCACTGGTTTTGTGTTCGCACCCTCAGAAGTCTCCAAGAGTTAGGTGCCAGTGGCCTCTTAGGTTCGTTTCAAATGTTTCTATTCCTTCACTTTTTCGTCTCAAAGTCTTCTGATACTTTCAAAACACTGTTGGAAAGTATAACTAAAAAAACAGAGAAGTATTGGCCGAGTTCGCACACAAGGAGAATTAATTAAAAATTTTCTAATGATCGGCTATTAAAACTGTGAAAAGTCATATAAGCTTTCTTTTATTGTATTGTCGAAGAAACGCTAGTTTTAAATTTGTCTAGTGAAAGCCTTATCTAAATAACATCTGTTCAAGTTCTCTTACTGCAAAGGGCGCGCATACTGTATGTTTGACAAACTTCATGGTATTTTTTAGCACAGGTATCTCCTCTCTTTGGTGACGCGACGCAGTGTAGAACATTTTCCCCACTTCCGTTCGTTCAGCTAATATCCAGCTGGGTACCGTTCCGGTGTCCGGAGATCTTCCGGTGCTTTGTGTAGAACAATGGACGCGCTCCCTCAAAGCAACATGTTTATTGTCAAGTGCCACCTGTTTATTGACCGTTATTCCGTCCACTGTCAGGGGTGTCAAGAGATGTATCTGTAGTGAGATGTTGCTCACTGAAACATGGAAGTGCCATAAAATTTTTTATTTCTGGTCTCTTTCGTACCATATATGTTCCACAAAAACATATTCCACTTATATACAAAGAACAAGACAGGGAGAATATTTCCTGTACTACGTGATGACGCACTATGGGCTGTTCACGATAAAGTGAGCACTTTTGTAATCAACCTTAGAAAAAAGTCACTTCTCCTACCTGCATATAATTTAACGGGTTCCCTGTGTAACATGCGCTCAGTAAAGTTGGTAACGATGAATGGGAAAGTAGTTCCGTATCTTAACGTCGAATGAAAAGTGATAGGTAACCATTTCTGTTAACTCAAATTATTTCTTTCGCTTTCATTATTTTCTGCATGCACCGAAGTGTAAAAATAAGCAGACTTGTAAAATATTTACTTTTCTAATAATTTCAGTTTCACTTGACCGACGCATGACTAAAGTGATGACGCCCACCACAATGTTAAACTTACATAAGACGGGAGAATAAACGTGGTGCAAACAAGTAAATCTTAAGCAGGGCTTTCAAAAAGTGCTCATTTGATCTTGAATAGCCTATAATTTAGATAAATTACAATTTTTTTTAAAATGAAAACCAAAAATCACAAATTTTTAAATTATTAATCACTATTGTCTTTTGTTCAATAAAACGTTGCCTCTGCCAGTTCTGTGAACATTACACTCATCAACGTTTCTAAATGCACCCGACAGAACGACAAGCAGAATTCATTAAAAATCATTAGTCACTACCACAATTGACATAAAACGACGATTTGTGTTTGGCGTGAAAGAAGACACGTATTTTTAAAAATAAAAAATATTTTCTATAATGTACTTGTTTACATGTTTTTTAAATAATGATAAATAAAAGTAAATTTGTAAATTAAAACTTTAAAACAAATTTAATTCTTAATGTTTTATAACGTACATTTTGCAAAAAAGAACCTTTATAAAGCAAGAGAATTATAATAATTACTGTGATTATTTGTAATAAGAATTATGTTTACAAATATCTTAATTATTTATTTACTTCAGCCAATAAAGTTATTTTAATAGCCGAAATGGATGTCCACAAAATTAATTATTAAAATTATTTAGAAATATTTTGCCTAATATATGCTGTTACATACAATCAGAGTATTATGGTCTTTCTTGATGTAGGAAGAAGGTGTAAAAGAATTTGTAAATCATGTCCTTTCTAAAGCATCCAAAATGGAAACACGCTTAAATTTTCTTGAAAAGTAAATTATTTATATTATTTTCAAATAATTTAATTAAGTCAACTCCAGCAAATATTTTATAGTGTTACAAAGTACATGCATTCTTGTTTCATATGCAAGTTAAATCGTACTGTGACAATTTTGGTAATGTGTGTAGAATTTTGAAGTGAACTCTGAGAGCTGTACAGTCAGGTGCCGTGTTCGATTGAAAGACTCTGTTCTGCTACCTGAACTATGATAGCTGTGGTTAAAGGCTTTTCACGATAAAGTGAGCACTTTTGAAATCAGCCTTAGAAAAAGTCACTGCCCCTACCTGCATATATTTTAACGGGCGTCCTGAGTTACATGCGCCCAGTAAAGCTGGTAACGATGGGCAGGAAGTATTTCCTTATCTTAAACGCCGAATAAAAAGTATTAGGCAAACATTTTTGATAACTTAAATTTTTTTTTTACCCTTTTTTTTTTTTTTTTTTTAATGCATTGATGTGTAAAAATGAGCAGATTTGTATAATATCAACTTTTGTAATAATTTCACAGTTTCACTTGACCAACGCATTAGTAATATGATGAGGCCTATGGCAAAGCTAATTTTACATATGGGGAATGAACACACAACGTGCATACAAGTAGATCTTAAGCAGGGCTTTCAAAAGTGCTCATTTTACCGCGAATAGCCTATAAAATCGTATTAATGGCCTATGTTAATTTATTTAGTTAACGAATTTGTACACAAATATATTTTATTTGTTTATTGGCCTATGTAACATGATACAAAACTCGTCAAAACAGCACAAATAGTCCAAACAATAAAAATACACATAGTATAAACATGATAGAACAAGGAAAACAAATAATACAAATGGGAGCGCGGTACAAATACAAACGACGTAACCCCCATATTAAAAATTATTAAGCAATTGTGAATTCGAATACATTTTGACAAAATGCAACAGTACGATAATTAAGCAAAAGTATAAATAATATAAATTGAGGTAGATACATTTAATACGAATAGGAGTTCGAGATTTTAATGACAAGGGATTCAAATAGTCTGTTTTTAGAAGTTTCTTAGTGATCAATATATTTTATGGTTTAGGTTTACCTGCTCAAATATTTTGTACCAGCATCGTTCACGGATTTTATTGATCTTTGTTTTCCCTATGTGTGTGGAAATTTAGGTTTATATCTGTGTAATGTTCATATATTCTAATAATTTGCAGCATTTACTTTCGTTTTAAAAAGTATAAAGCAATGTTTTGTATAGGCTCAAGTAAATACAAGAAAATTGACAATGAGAGCATATTCAGCAATAATTTTTGAGGTACTCTGTGAAGGGAATCGTCGAGAACAATAATCATGTCAATCGTTTTTGTACAATATTTTTTTTTTTAAACGTGGGGAATTTTTGCGGTCATAATGTTATCAATTAACATCATAGTACTCTCATAAATATTTACCGATTCGTAAGCGACAATGTAAATCAGGATCCAGAATAAAACCATCCAATACTGGCATTTTTTCCAAGAGATTTTAAGAGGAAGACACCATCTGCAAAATCCGTAGAGAAAAAACGGTAGATTTGTTTGACCAAGGTCACTTGTCAGTATCATTAGCATTTTCTAATCTCTCACCAAGAACGACGAATTTTCGCGGCAGACTTCCATTATATATAATATATATATTAATAATAGGGATAATTTAAATTCAAACCCCCGTTTACGTGCCGATATGAACTCAAAACGATTAATTAAAATACTAAACTAGTTGTACGGTTCATTTGTTTGAAACGAACCTTGGAAACGGCGGAAAGAAAATTTAAAGGTGCGCTACTGGAAGCGCACTGAAATGAATGCCAGTGTGACCCAAAAATAGAGTACGATCATACGTAGTCTTTATAGTAGTGCCTTGCATTATTATGAGAAAGAGATAACGAATCATTGTTTAGAAGGAGCGGGGGGAGATCTTATTGCAAAGGAACAGATATGAAGATGTTTTTAAATTATCTCCTCTCTGCATAATTACAGCTATTAAAACTTAAGAGGGAGTAATCGTAAAGAGATTTTGGCGGCTCTTAACAGCGAGGGTGATCTTAACCGATGAGGGTGATTGAAGTGAATATGGAGCGGCGCCGGAATGAAGGGGCGGGGGAAACGGGAGATCCCGAGAAAACCCGCCGACCAGTGGCATCGTCCGGCACGATTCCAGCATGCGAAAATCCGGTGACCCGGCCGGGGATTGAACCCGGTTTACCTTGGTGGGAGGCGAGCGTGCTAATCGCTCATCCACCGTGGTTGCAAGAGGGCGTAAGGCATATATAAACTCCAAATGCGTCAACAGAATACTACAGATTTTTTTAAAAGCCAATTTACAAAAAATTTTAAAAGGGAAATCCAAGATAAAGTTTTTTTCCAACTTCCTGAGTAACTAGTTAACAATATTGGTCCACTTATTTTGGCATAATAACTTGCGCCGAGATATTATATTAGACTACACGACGTTATAAATAGATCGGCAGAAATACAACAGACTCGTAGTAATAACAATTCTGCAAACTAGTACTGAACTGAGCACTAAACTAGAATTAAACTTTGGAGCGTTACGTTATGCCACATGCCTCCATAATCCATGACTCGGCTTTCTAGGTTTTAAGAAATGTGTGCAAGAAGACAAGACAAGAGTTGGAATAAATGAAGAGCGAATTAACGGGACTCAACTGATATAAACCCACGACCGTTTGACGATCGGAGAGAAATTGCTGCTCGATGTTGGCTGCTCCGCCAACTGCGCCACCCCATTGGTTCGGGACTCTGTTTAAAATTCTCGCCCCGCCCTTTTGATGTTGCCACAACTTGATATTGTTCAATGGCTCCGATGTATACACGCAGGGAGTGGTCTCAAAATGCTGGTAAACGTTCGAAAATTCGGAAGTAACGCTGGGTTCACTTTTTCTCGATTAATCGACAAATTGCTGTGATTGTCTGGGATATAGCCACTTCCGAGCTGTTACGATTTGATAATTTTTTTTTTATTGCTTCTGGTTTCCTTGAGTATGCAGCTATGTCCACGCTGTGAAATATCCTGTGTAATGGTCCCAACATAACATTGTGCATGAATTTCTCCGAGTATCCGCGGAAAAGGAGAAGAAAGCAGAGTCTTAGTCACCCTTTCCAATTTTATTTGCTTTGTAACTATCTTTTAAAATCTTCTGCTTAACGCGATTGTTGATTAGTGGGGAGGGGTTCGTTGGCTTAAATATGTACTTACCTAAGAGGTAAGGTGTAGTAACTAAATTGTAAATGAATTGGGTTTCATCTTGCGCCTGAAGTACGTAAATAATAATTTAACATAAAGATGCATATAAAACAGCATTTATACAAATAGTATAGATAAGAACACACTGTAAAAAAAATTCAGGTGAAGTTTCCTTACATGTAAGGGAAGCTAATTACCTCTACATGCAACGTAAAATTACCTCTTAAATGTAGAGTAAATTAACTTAACAAGTAAAGTACTATCCCTTAATCATACGGTAAAATTACCTGACAAAAGTGGGGGGGGGGGGAGAAATACCATACATACAAGTAGGGTAAAATTAATTGAATTTTATAATAAATTATATTTAGAAATATCACTGTGCAATACTACTGTTAGTTTTTTTTAATTACCTATACCTTCTGACGAATGGTAACCGAAAACTCAACACTAAAATCCTTGATAATTGCTGATGGGTGGACGTGAACCACGATCCTCTCGCATAATAGAGGCCGAGGCGCTGTCCATTACACCACGATGACAGCATGGAAGTATCACTGGATATTAGCGTGTTACAGTGATTGTTTCTTCCGCCTGCCCCCCCCAACCCCTTCAATTGGCTGTTAAGACAATGCCGAAGAGATACACGCACCACAAGATCATTTTCCCATCCATTTATGGGATTTTCCACAGCTACGTAGTTGAATTTTGCTCTAGAGTGCGGTAACTATACCTTACATATAAAAAGCCATGTTGGACAGCTTGTCTGACTAAGCAATAAAAATTTATTTTACGGTAAAAAATATATAAAATTCAATTATCGAACCTTTACAAATAAACGAGGAGATCCACACGTCAAAAACTTATTTTCCCATCCGTATATGGGATTTTCTACTACCTTGTACGTGAATTTTACTCCAGAGTGCGGTAATTTTACCTTGCACGTAAGGAAATCTGTGTTTCATTCACAAGTTTGCGAATATTAACTTACACTTGTCAGATAATTTTCCCATTATTTTTACAGTGGACGACAATACTAAATTCCCGAACCTCTTGGAGTGACGATAATACCTTTTGACTTAGCGATCTGGAAGCGTGAACTCGACATTGAACTGTTATCACGACGAAGGCTTACAAATCAGCAAATAAATTACAAACAATAGCAACGATGTACTGTAGCTCAGAGTGCCTCACTTTATTCTTGACACACTTCGAACCAATGGCTTAAAGACCAAAATATGTTACTTTGCATGCAATTTAACATTTGCTGGCGTCGAACTCACAATTATTTCCTAATAAAGCATACCGCAAAACAAATATGAAGCGTACCTATAGTGTGTGTTCAAGGCGTGCAGGGGAAGAAAAATCTTTACGGTTCATTTTTATGCAATATCAACAGGGGAAGTGTTGGTTTTTTGCTCGGTGAAACAGATTGCCCTTACCGAGATGTATACATATAATTAATGCCATCCTGAAAGATGCATGGAGATGGAAGTAAAATAGAAATGGAGGAAGGTAGAGGAATAAATGGGATAACTTCGTGAACACCACCATATACAGCGATGCCCCTCCGTAACACCGTGCAAGCCCCACAACCGGAAACTTTGATTAAAACGGAGACCTGCATTGAAAAATAATTAAATAAAAAAGCGTTGTAACCATAAATTAATTTTAGTGCTCAAATTATAATAATAACTACACTTGCACCAACTAGGGACTAAAGTCTGCTCACAGTAAGGTGAGCTCTCTTGAAATCAACCTATGAAAAATGTCACTGCCTCTACCTGGGCATATCTCAACGAGCACACTGGCTGTCACGTGAACAGTAAAGTTGGCAACGACTGAAAGAAAGTAGTTCCATTTTTTAACGTTAAATTAAATGTATCAAGTAAACATTTTCCAATGCTAAAATGTTTTATTTCGCTTTTTCTTTTTTTAATCCATATAAGTGTAACAACAAAACCATTTGAAAAAATATTGACTTTTCTGAAAATTTTGCAGTTGCTCTTGACCTCCGCATGAATACAGTAATCAGGCCCATGGTAACGTTAAGTGTACATAGGGTGGCAGAAAACACAATATGCATACAATTAGATCGTAAGCAGTGCTTTCAGAAGTGTTCATTTTACCGCGATCAGCCTATTTGTGTTCTTACATGTTGCGTAAAGTAGTGATTCTCATATACCCTGGTGTTGCGAGGCCATAGACTTCGTGACTTCCTAATGTTTCATTTGGGGATGCAATAACAATTTCTTCAAATTTTACAGAAACACAGTAAATGCTGAAAATTACATTCACTACATAAAATGAAACGTTTTTCTGACACAGTAAAACATGAGAAAAATTTCCTATCCGTGTCTGCTACCATCAATATAGTTAACTATGGAAAATATATTTTGGGTACTTTTAACTCGACTGTGCATAAAATAGTCAATATAAATATAAAAAAATAAAAAATAAATAAAAAATTATATATATATATATATATATATATATATATATATATATATATATATATATATATATATATATATATATATATAGACACACGCAACGATTTCAGATCGGCACACTGAAAATCGCAATGCTTTGTTTAATTTGTAAGTTGTCTTTGTTCGTTGAAACCCAAGTGATCTTAATACCGCACAGACTAAACAAAACTTTCATAAAATATTTGAAAGTTGGTAGTAAAATCTTTGCTATCAGCTACACCTGTTAGCCTACATTTACCGGGATATTATTTGCTGTCTGCCGTGAAACATGTACACAATCTAGTACTGATAAATAAATTATTCATGTTCTCAATTTTTTTTTTTTTTTTTTTTTTTTTTTTTTTTTTTTTTTTTTTCATATCTTGAAACGATTAACCTCTTCAATTTTTCGTAGTTTTTCTCAATTATCACTCTAGCCTCACCTTATAAAATCCATCTTTCTTCTTTAATTTCACTTCGTAAACATTTTTCTTACTTGCTAATAAGACTATGAATATTCTTTTAAAAAATAATTTGCGATCTGTGGCACGGAGACTGCATAATTTTTAAGACCCGTATTTTATTATCTCCATTACTTTTCCCCCTTTTTTGTTTCAGATACGGCGCCGTAGACCCACCCCTTTTCCCCCCAACCCAGAAAGCGTCTCATTTCTCTTGGTGGAGGGCGCCTCTTAAGAGATTTTTCCCTCGCTGCGAAAGAAATTGGTTCCAGTTATCATCATCATCATCTTGTTTTGAGACATCCGAGGCTCAGTGACCTGTAAGAGATTTTCTTTGGCAGTAGTCCAGTATTCATCCCTCAAACCTCTTTGCTTCCGTGTACTTTAACAATTTCTTCGTCCTTTACCAGACCGAACCTGAAAACGACCAGGACCGTATCACGCGCCTGAGAGAGGTTCATATACGAGCTTTACACAATTGCAGTATTCATTCTCGCCTAAACGAAGTTAGTGTGCACCACTAATGTGTCATTATGAACGACGCTTATTACACTATAGAGAATATTAAGCCCTCTAATACAAAATTACATTGTGATTTGCTTGATATTTGTTATCACCTTGAGGCATACCTTTCAAATTAGAATTAAAAGAATTCTTTGCCACTTCAACACCAATGCGTCTCTCGAGGA
Source organism: Dryococelus australis (assembly GCA_029891345.1). Lineage (NCBI taxonomy): Eukaryota > Metazoa > Arthropoda > Insecta > Phasmatodea > Phasmatidae > Dryococelus > Dryococelus australis. The sequence continues at coordinate 50,234,030 of CM056997.1, read as the reverse complement.
ATAATTCCTGGAGATAAGTTGCACGTGGAAGATTTGAACGTTGATAAAGTAGTACTGAGGGTGCATACTGAGAAAATATTTCGTTTGCAAAGATGTGACAGTAACATATTATAATATGCTCCCTGATATTTTTACAATGTTGCCGTGGCTATTAGCTTAAAAGCACCACGCTCGTATTGCGTTGAAATCGGACGGGCGAAGATTGCAAAACAGCCCCTGGTATGATTAGATATTTCTGAGCACTGAGTTATCAGGAACTAGCTATAGCTGGTTATCACCAGTATATCTTTTCATATCCAGCCCTTCGTCTCAACCTTGTGACTATAAGCACAACTTCGATTCGTGATACTTATGCTGTGTGGTGTTTATTGCACTACATGATCCTCGGGATGTTATGCCGATATTGGAATACAAGGTTTACCCAATGTGTTAAAATATTTTATGGGTAAGAATATTTTGACTATTAATAATTTGCAACGTCTAACATTCGCCAGCCGAGTCCCTGAACGTATTCACCATTATTTTAGCTCTCTGTGACGCCATGTTAAGAAACAGCACCAATAGTGGCACCAAAAATATCACGTCAGCCGCTTTGAGACAGCGCAGAACCTTGTAATTATCAACAGGCCAAATAGAGCGCCGACGAAGTCCTACACCACGATGAACGACATCCTGGCTACCACATTAACCAATCAGAAGCTTGATACAATGGCTGGTTGCCATATGAGCAAATCGGGAAGGGCCGCACTGACTTGCCACCTGGACATTCAGCCAAGTAATAAATTATGGCACGAGGTGTTGCTGGGTACCAACTTCGACACGAGCGGCAGGGTGCCACTCAATCACCGACGAGAGGAGGGGGAATTGGTGGCGCGGCCAGACTACAAAAACGGGGTCGCCGGAGTGTCGGCCATATTTATCATTCTCCACTCTCCTGATGACCGACGGCGCAGGGTGCTGCTGCCGCCGCTGACCGACTTCGAGCTCCGGTGCTGAGAGACGACAACGCCAGAGCAGAAGATCCACCACGAAGGAGATCCTGAGAGACCCCCGCGTGCGGGCCAGTGCGACCCGCAACTATATTCCAGTGGCGAGTCCTATTTGAATAGCTGAGGATATCGAAGAGATTGTTAGAAATCTTCAGTATGAACTATAATAGAGGAGCTTTTGCTATTGATGGTTGTTACCATGGAAGTAATAGATGATGGAGTGGCAACATTCTACCTTCTCCACGTTTATCCAGTGAAGCCGATGCCTAGTCTGCTTCTTTCAAGTGCGCGTGCGCAGACCGATTGTTTACGTCAACCGCCATATTATGAGTGGCAAAAGTTTTATAGTAAGCAATGTAAAACATGCACCTTTTTGCAACTACTAGCCCCGTCCTTGTCTTTCATTATCGGCTTCACTTTCGTGTCTCGGCTTCCACTCCACAGACGTGGAGTGTGGTTGTTACATATATCACTGTAATTGAGTCCCAAAATAAATGTTGCTTTATACCTGGTAAGGCATTTAAAACAGGCCACCATATTAAATCGGTCACTTGCAACGACAGAAGAAAATGTTTCAGACAAACATTTTTTGGGGGAAAGGGGCCATAATGATACGTTAGTAAATATGTGTGTTGTACGCCGAGGGGTGACAAATATGGGGGGTCAACTGCGGTATGTTAAATGGATTGAATGTAGTTTAATGTTCCATTTCTAGTACGTGTGACACATGTTTGCATTCATCTTGCGAAGAGCTGTTCAGAGATGTGTAATAAAGTATGTCATCCTACTTAAAATACCGACGTTGACTCCCATATCTCCTTCACCCCTTGACGTGACACATAACTCTGAACGTCACATTATGGCCCCTTTCACCCCAAATAACTTTTGTCTGAACCATTTTATTCTATGTTTACAGTTGGGCGATTTATTAAGGTTGCCTATTTTAAATGCCTCACCCATTATAAATCTGTGGATAGTCATTTACATAAAGAGTATTCCTGGATATTAGAGTCATTATATAGAATTTAAAAGTTAGGACCATAAGTCCAGCTGAGAGAAGCTCATAACCAAGGTATTAAATAAAAAGAAGCTATGTCCCTACTCGTCTATCTTAGCTAGCGAGCCATGTGTTAGGCCAGCCCTTGAAATATATAAAGCTTGTAGAGGTCCCTTGCTAAAATAGAACATTACGTACCTCTGAAGCCTACTACGAACAAGCTTCATCCAACCCTCGGCCATCATTCCAGTGTTGAGATATCCCGAAGATTCATATAGGCTGTTCACGGTAAAGTGAGCACTTCTGAGGCTCTAGTTACTTTTCCCTTTCAGCAATTATTTATACTTTAACCACCTTTTTAAAATTAATATTGCCATGTAAGCAATATATAAAGTGTGTATATTCCACCGCACTCGGGAGTTAACTTCTAAAGGCTAAAATGAAATATATTTGTGAACTATTATTCCAAATTGAAATGGGTTTTAAAAGTGCCCACTTTACCGTGAATGGCATATAATATAATATATTATTGCACTTCACTTACTACAACCAACAAGAAGCGGTTCCAGTTCAGAGCCAAAGCACTGTTTTTATCCACAACACCTGTGAAAGGTATAAATTTCCTCCTATCATAATCATAATAACCGATTCCGCATTGTCCCACTCAAAAATACAGTGAGTTAGAATATACTACATTTTTCTACTACCCTACTTCGTGTTCTTACAAAAGAGCATACGTATTTGTAAATCGTATGTTGCTATCGCACGATTTTTCAGTTCGTGGTTTTCCTGTATTACAATACTGTAAACGCACAGCTGAGCCGTAATTGCTATGTTCGTGGGCTTTGTATACATACAAGTGTCTTTATTTCACGAGCGTCCCTACGTGATGTCAGAAGTCTCACTGAAATTGATCTTCAGAGGCTCATGCAAATTCACAAGCTTTCTAATGTTTTCTAAAAGTTGAACTGTACTTTTACACGGGGACAATATTACTTTCCAAAGCATCTAACCAAAGTCGAACTGATCTCATTCTCAGTTTAATAGCTACAAACCACATTTAATAAAAGCCATGTATAAACAATGGCAGTGTCGAGTGTTTAGAAAGATTAGGGCGAATCTTAACAACGAGGTCTTGAGAGCCGATTAGGGTGAAATGAGTTGAGAATGGAGCAGAACCAGAATGCGCGGGCGAGAGAAACAGGAGATCCCCGAGAAAACGCGCCGAACAGCGGCATCGTGCGGCACGATTCGCACTTGCGAAAATCCGGAGTGGTCCGGCCGGGGACTGAACCCGGCTCGCCTTTGTGGGAGGCGAGCAGTCTAACCACTACGGGCACCCAAACGAACAGCCGCCGTCCCCCAAAAATATGTGAATCTATATAATTAATATACTGTTTGTTAAATTATAGTAGTCATGATAGAATTGAACACCCTGGATGGCTGTTTTGCTAAGTAGGGCTAATTAAATAAATTAAAAAAAAAAAATAGTCTAACCACTCAGCTCCCGCGGCCTCACTAATAAACATCTGGTGTTTTTTTACACCTTGCCTTCAACCTGCATTTTTCTTTACTTTCGACTTTAAGCAACTGTGGTTCAGTGTAAGAGCCAACGTAAGTGTGAATAAAATGCTTCCACTAATGAACACACAATGAATGTTATGATCCTCATATTGGATATTCCTGAAATACTTACATGCTACCTGTGTTTGAAAAAAAAATCATTGCCATTAACGGCATACACTCAATATCATTTCACTAGCTCTGTCACACATTTTGCTTATAGATTCATCCGGACACCGGTAAACATTTCAACGACACGCTTGCGATCTTCAGAACGATACTCAATCAATGGCGAGACAAACTGCGAGTCTACTTTGCACTCAGTCGTGACGTTATCGACACTACAATTCTGACGTCGCCCGGACGTTCAGTTTATGCGGAGAGCATTACTATTGTCTTCCAGGGCGTCGCAGCATGCAGGCTGTTCTACGATAGTTCACCATATGACAATAATACTATTATAATAATGCAAATGGAATGTTTCACATTATAAGAGGTTTAAAATAATAGAATGACGAGTTCCAATACAGGTACCGTACACTGTAAAAAAAATTGTAATCTTTACTGATAATTTTTTTCTAATTTTACAAATGCTTGTAACAGTAGAAAGATTTTTCTTGTATAACTACTCGTTTGTGAAACTACAAGGCCCGTGTTTGTAATAGACCTTAGGAAATGTTTGTAGTATACTGAGCCGTATCCACGAGCTTCAGCAAAATGGCGGACACTCAACAACGTAAAACCGTAAAAAGCTGTTTGTGCAAAAACTATGGATGATACAAAAGGTAGCTGCGTGCAAAAAGAAATGTATTGCAAATCTGAATAACACAAAACACTTAAAACAACTGAAATAATCATAATGAAACCTGACCCTGTTATTCAGTAACTGTTAATGTTTCCTAGCTACACAGAACTCTTAAATCGGCTCTGAATGCCTCGTCGTAAAGAGCCATAAAAATCCCTTAACTCAACAAGTAAACTCTTAAAAAGAAATAAATGTAGCTATTCTTCTTAACCGTATAACTAAAAGTTATTTTGTACGTACTTGAACCTATATTTAGAGTAAAAATAATCGTCAATATCGTAAGTTAAGTTGGTATTGTGGTTAAAGGCGAGGGCTAGCAATACGAGAGGCGTGAGTTCTAATATCCATGCTGGCGAGGTGTAATTTTTCATTTAAATTATATTTTGATCTTTTTTTTTTTAGTTTTTCTCTGTTACTAATTCATTGCATTTGTTTATAGAAGAAATAAAATAAAAGTAACTTTATGTATACTTCTCAGTGTCAATAGTAACATAAGGCTATCATTTGTAATATTACAAAGAAATGTTTGGCAGATTTTACAAGAAAAATTTTTGTAGTCTTACAAAGGATTTCCTTGGCAACTGGGTTTCCATGGATTTTTCCTGTAAAAGTACAAAAAAGTTTTTAGAGTGTAGGAACACGTCATCTCCAAACAGTAAAACAGAATGAGGCGGTAAGATGGAGCGATGAAATGCAGAGGTGGAGGAAATAGGGGCACCGCTAGAAAGACATCGTCCACCATGTTTCTTAAAGTGAAAATCAGGGCATGGCTTTGCCGGCAATCGAACCCGGATCTCTGTCACGCGAGGCCGTTGGGCTGTTCACGTAGCTGTAGAGGGCCCTCCCTACTGCTGGGCTCAGACTTGTTTCGTGCAACCTAGATTTATTATCTTACTCTAATGCAGCAGAAACAGCAAGCGGAAGAAAATGGATTTCTTTTCAACAAAACTGAGATTAGCTTAATGAAAAAATAAACAAAATAAAATTACAAATTTACACAGAAAACCACTCGCTTCTGTTAACCCGTTAAACGGGTGAAAAGGGGGGGGGGGGCAATTCTACATTTCAAGTATAAGAAAGAAGAGATGGGATGCGAATATTTTGGTAGCTAAACACCACGACTCGAAAGAACTTGCATTTGCAACTCAAAAATTCTTAATTCTTCTCAAAGAAGTCAAGGGTGGTGTTGTATCAAAGAAAGCTACAATTGCAATTATTGCTGGCTCAGCATTATCAAAGAAATAAAAACAAAAAAAAATTAAACCATACGTACAGAAGATGCTCCGTCATTTACTATTGAAACATATTTATAAAATTTCAGTGAATTAAATAAAAAATTAAAGAGTTTGAAAACACAGCGTCTACCCATTCAAGAGCAAAAAAAACATAAAAAATTTAAAGAAGCATTACCAAAAAATATATAAACAACTGGAGTAATGAGGGTGGAGAAATGATACGATTACATTATTTCGGATATATGTCACTGCAGAGCTATGTTGCCAACGAAAAAACAGCGGATGCATAAAAAATTACATGAGAACATGCCATGCCTAGTTGTTTTCGATTATATTTTTTTGTATTTTGAATGGCTGTGTTTTCCTAAGCGACATAGCTTAGCAAAGGTAATGTCAGAAATAATATTAAGTTAATCACTTACCCCAATGCAAATAATTCAAAGAACGTACTCGACCACAGAGTCTAAACATACTCGTAAAACGTAAATTGTAATGAAAATATAATAGTTTGACGGGATTTATAGAAGAAACATGCATGGGTAATGATTGATCTCCGGCCAATATAGACCAAATAAACCATTTCTAAAACACTTACTTCCGAAGGATTCCAAATTGCTGTTGAAAGTTGCGTCGTTCCGGTTTTTGCACGAAGAAACCATTTGAAGAAACCGTGTTTTAGTGATCGCGATTACCCTTACACAAAGAACATTTGGATACTGGGTCTAAGATATTGTAAATTATATATTTAAAAAATCACTTCATGTCATTTTTGGTAAAAAAAAAAAAAAAAAAAAAAAAAAAAACTGTCTCACAACAAATTCTACAGGCTGTGTGCCATTAGGATCTAGAGGTAACTGTAAACTTCAGAATGTTATTATACTGTAAAGAAATAACACTCGTTTAATGTAGATAAAAAAATCATGCATGTAACATAAAATTGACTACAATAAAAGCCTATCATCCGACAACACTTCAGCTGTTCAGTCAACGTGAGGCATCGACTCGAATTAAAGTCGTCTGTATTTTTTCTTTCCCACAAAGCTCTTATAGTCCCCTTAACAGAACGCCGAGGATGATCAGGAAGGGATGTGTAAATTTCTCCCATTGCGTGAGTTCCCGGAACATAAAATCAAGAGCATAATTCAACTATAGGATATTCACGGTAAAGAGAGCACTTTTGAAAGTCCTCTAATTTGGAGTAATAGTGAATAAATATACTTTGTTTTAGTCTTAGGTATTAACTTCCAAGTGTGGTGGAATATGCGCACTGTGTTTATTACTTACATGGCAATATTTATTTTAAAGAAGGTGATTAAAGGATAAAAAGTGATTGAAATGAAAAATGACTAGAGCCTCAAAAGTGTTCACTTTACCGTGAACAGCCAATACTTAGGCTTAATAAATTTTAATGAGGCCACATTTGTTGCCAGTATACTTGAATGCAAGTACTTATCTTATTTTATAATTTAAAACTGCTAACTTTCGGCGAAAAATTAAGGATCTAAATCTTAAAATCAGTAAATTTATGCCAAAATAATTGTTTTAAAATTAACAGTAATTTGTATTTGACCAAAACGTGGACATTTGTAGGTATCTTAAAAAAATACTTTTTTGGCGGAATTTTTTTTACAAATTAAGAACCAAATTTATTATTATTTTAAAAAATATCTTGAATATAAAATGCGAAAGTCGGTTGAAGAGTGTAATTCGGTTATTTTATAATTTATAAAATAATTACCAAACAAAAAATTTGAATTTAACTGAATTTCGATTTTAGAGAGCTATTTCATATGTCAATTATAGCCTACGTGAATTGGTTTTACATGAAAAACTATATTTTGACAAAATCATAAATCTAAATGGGTTTATTTTTCAACTCGCAAGAATGGAGTTAGATCGAAAGAGGCTCTATTATACCGGAATTTTAACAAAAACGAATGGAAATAAATACATAAATAAATGCTTTGTTTCCAAAGCAAGTAGATTAAGAGCAAATAGTGGAAGTTGGACAGACGTCATAAGAAATTATTTGCAAATGTACCATTTCAGTGATTATGTAGAGCGAGCAAGTACGAATGGTCAAGTTTTCTCAATACATCCACGGCAGCGTTCTCGCACCTGTTTGGTGGGTGAAGTGGGAGAAGAGATTTGGACGGCTCTTTACCTCGAGGTCTTGAGAGCCGATGAGGGTGAAACGATGTTGTAAGGAGAAGCGCTGGAATGAAAGGACGAGGGAAACGGGAGATCCCCGAGGAAACCCACTGACCAACGGCATCGTCCGGCACGATTTCCACGTGCGCAAATCTGGGAGTGGCCCCGCCGAGAATCGCCTAAGTGGGAAGCGAGTAGTCTAACTACTACACCACCGCGGCCCACACATTTGCTAAGGAAGAAGTCAAATGAATAGGGAAAGTCCCAACTTCGTGTACTTTGTAGTAGCGACGTTAAACATTCCTTTACTAGTAGCCTAACATCATGTGGTATTATTTACATACTACTGGCAAGTTAAAAACTTCTATTACTGTTTAGGAAGTATACCAGAATTTTTTTTCACAGTTTGCATTTTGGAAACTCCAACCTAATATCTCCGTTAGTTACAATTAAAATTGGATTTCAAGTAACCCACTTTTATTATATAATCATACACAATGATCGAAAGCATTAGCAAGACGAATATTGTGTCTCGAAATTTTGAGGTTTAAAGTAGAGTTTGCGCTGACCTCGCTGAACTGGAATCACTAGTTAGAATCACATTCGGAAGTCGCGTGTTCACGGTTTGGCCATTTGCTCTCGGTTTGGTTTCCCTCAAGATATAATCCACTTCAGAAGGCCGGCAAATGCCAGTGAAATTTCTCTTCTGCAATCTTGGAACCTTTATATTACTACAAGAGAGTGAATTTCAATGCAGATTGCGAGTGCAGAACTGCAATAGAACCACGTGCTGTTGGTGCTTTTGGTGAACAATTGTACTTGTCCTACAGAAAAATGCAAAAAGCAAAAGGCGAAGTCACGTTCTCCCTGGTCGAAATCTAGATTTCAGGTCGTGAACGCTGTGAGATTAGCGAAATTACTCGTATCAGAGACGGCGGTCTCGGTTCATTTGGTTCTGTTCCACTGAATTTCCCGCTTGTTAGAAAATGCTCTCGTTAAAAAAATTCCCACAACTCAACTATGTTTATTAACGACGGACCGATCATTTATTTACGATGGTTTGCCGGTAGCTTTCGCCGAGGTGATAACGTGGTTAGCGTACCTACATTCCAGTAAGGCAATCCGGGTTCGATTCCCGAAGGAAAATTTTGAAAAACATTGTGCAGTAAGATGTAGGTAGTGCAAGTGATACGATTGTCTCAAGTCGTACATTTATTCTCAGACTGTTCCACGATTTTTCCACTCGGCAATAGCATCGCTTTCAACGGGCAGAGATACGTTTAACTGCTGATAAATCTCTCTGGTGGAATGTCTGAATTTATGGGCCCATGCAATCGAAGGGGTGATTACAAAAACCCGGCAAGGCAAAATCATTGGAAGATGAGTTAGTGACGCGATCTGTTTGCTTGTTTTGCCAAAAGCCTGGTAGATCAGGCTGTAGGCGCAGTTGAAATATGTGCGGTTTCGCAAAAACAAGACACGGCATGTTCTTTGATGGCAAGAACCCGACTAGCCCATCTGATCCGTGTAAGAAATTGTAGAGCGCTCTGCGTTAGCATTGTGATAACGCGAAATTCGTGATTCACAGTCAAGTCGACAGTATGTTTTGCTTCGTTACCCGTGAGTTTATGCGTTACTGTGGATCAAAAAGGTATGGAGTGGCCAATAAGAAAGCCAAAATAGTCCAGAAAAGAAAATTTTATCAGCAATGCGAAAGTTGATGGAAAAGAACATGTAAACCATGAGTGCAAGAAAGCCCTACAGCGGGCAACGGGGTAATAAAGCAGGTTAAATAGTTATTATTATCCTTTGTGGTCCGTTAGACAATGACATGGGCACCTATCGCTGTAAAAGATTTCCTTGTAAACTTCCTAATCCTAAACTGTAATGGAAGTTTTTTTTTACCTATACATAATATGGAAAAGGTACCACATATCGGGCTGCAAATAATGGGACGTTGAGCACTCTGCCACTACACAAAGTTTGCAGCTTCCCTATGCATTTGACTCATGCCTTAGCAAATGTAGGCACGCCACCATGAATGCGAAGGAAACTAATTTACCATTCCCGCTTTCTTAATGTACGTATACACTGATGTGGTAAATTTACGAATAATATTTCACGGATGTGGAAGCGTAAGACACTCCGAGTTCCATATAAATCTTCTGTGTCCGTGATTCCGTGTGGACAAGTTTAATTTATGACTACAGGTAAATACGATACTTCACTGGTGCATTTTCTTTGAGCTAAAATTTCATCGGTAAATTCAAACGCGGCAACAGATTATTTTCAGCCGGTGTACGTTTAATATGCACAGTGACATGTTATAATGTTGAGTGACGTCAATAGCATTCACTTTTATTGGCCGAGTTTGTTACGTTTCCATACGTTGTAGAATGAGCAAACGGACGGCAATACGGGATTTACGCACGTTTTGGTGTGCTGCAACAGCAATCTTACGATTCCGTGTTATTGTAGAACGGCCTATCGCTGTGTACATTAAACTGCGTACCTGGTTGCCCGTTATCATGGCAACAGTGATATTATTCATAATCATGGATTGAGTCAGTGATGAAGTGCTCTGATAAGTGCCTGGTTTACATTTACTTCTGTTGATTGATGCTCCATGCAGCATTGTGTTGACACGATCGCCGAGGAAGCTCGACACGAAAACCTAAAGGACTTCAATAACATGGCTTCCGAAAACGATCAATATGCTCATCTTTCTGGATTAATCTGGGTGCATGAAATCGTGCAGCAATATCCAAAGAGCCAGCATCTCGAAAAGAAGGACCATACAGCGTCGTACACTTACAGAATCCGTATGGACACGAAGGACAGCAAAGCACGACAGAAAGATTTCTTGAGTCTTCATAGGATTTCAAAAGACAGACTTAGATGACTGCAAAATGGCCTGATCATGGAAGTGTTATCCCCCGAAGACTAACGCGTGAAACACAACGGGCGTCATAAAACGCTTCAACCTGTTGTTTCTATGACTGAACATGACATGCATCATCATATACTGCTAGGAAGTCCCACTCATGCTCTCTGCGAAATGAACAGCGCATAGTCATTATTTGCCGGAAGTTCTATCGAAGGTATGCATCTAGAGTTTCTCAGTTAGTATTAATGTTCCCTATAAAACCTTTATAACATTTTTTTATAATTTTCAGTAATCAATTTTAATATCCTGAATGAGTTATATGCGCGATTTGCGACTCCTTGCGAGGAAAAAACCTAATGCCGCCGAGACTGATCCAGATTAACATTTCCTGGAAATCCAAAAATGCGGCATTTGAGAAAAGCTGAGGAGTTCTCAAATTTTTAAGAAAAAGTATATTTTGAAAGCAAGCAAGTCTTGATAAATTGAATTACTTTTAATTTTATACAAAATTTGCCACTAATCCACAGAACATACCAACATGACATATTATTCATGACAAGTGTGGTGCATTGAATTTGGAATACAAGATTTGGAGGGATAACAAAGTCACCATATACTACTATTTGGGACACGAAGGAACGAAAGGACCTAATGAAGTTACATCTATGATTTTCGATCACATACAAAACATATCACCCAGTGATCGTCGTACGGCTGAACTTGTTATCAGCGACGGTTGTCATGGTCAAAACAAAACTATGGTTCATTTCTTGTATTGTTTGGTTCACGTATCGAAACTGTTTTAAAGAGCGAGTTACTTGTTCGCATATTGTGGCCACTCCTAGCACCATGAAACAAATTATCGAGATATTTCTTTGATTCCGGCTCAAAAAAGGAAAACTAAAACAGCTACGTTACCAAGAACATGCGAGAAGAAGATTCTGAAGGCTCGTGCTCAGTCTTCTCTCTTCGAGCTCAAAGAACTAACACACTGTGACTTCAAAGACATTAAGACGAGCACTGAAAACATGTTTATAAGAAGGAATCACATTTAGATTTACAAACCGTTTGTGCTATGCAAATCTTTTCGGATGATGCTCGTGTCAAACTGAGACACACAAAAAAACGGAGAAGAATTGTCGTAAGCCTACAGCAACAAGTAATCTCGACCCTGCTTATGATTCAACCGCCGGACTCTATGCGACGAATATTCGAGGCATAAGAACCTTATCCAATATTTGGAAGACTGCGACAGCTGAACATACTAAGAAGCCCTCTTGGAAAAAGTGCAACCGAATATTGGAGCTAAAAAGAAACCGACATTGATATCAACAATGATGACAACAGTGCGCTTAGGAAAGTATATTTTCTGAAACAAACAAACTTAGTTTGGCGCAAACAACCAAATAAACTGTCTGTATAGGGGCTATTAAATATTTTCTTGTAACCAAATAATTTTGTTGTTCTTATTTGGCTGCCCCAAGCAAAGATTGGGGCTGTTGCAACCGAATATTTGTTTCGCTTTACGTACACGAAACAGTTTCGGATAGTATAGAAAGAATTTGATGCCCAACCGAGATTCGAAACCATATTATTTGTGTCCGATCGCTACGCCTTAACAACCTTAGCGAAATTATTTTTTAAATATAACTTTATTGGCATATTGACCGATACATTTATCGTTGGACGTAGCGCGTGTGAGTTTGTAACGTTTGACGAGCTCACGTTAACATAGACCGACCTGATGACAAATTCACTGTTCGTGACATGCCAACTGAAAATCTGCCTCGGAGGGGGAGGGGCACGGACTCTTGGCCCTCCGACCACAAGTCGGCCACTCTGCCCCTGAGGTATGAGGCCAAAGAAGCTAAGGTGACAACAGACGAAAGCGGAATGTTCTTAAGTACATATATATTTCAAATACTGGACAACGAGCTCAAATAAATATTTAAAGTTCTACATTTATTTTCTTGTTGAACTTGTTTTATTAGGATGTTTATACAATTATTAAGCATCAATAAATACACTAACAAAAATTGATACTATCCTAATACTTGTCACAAACATGCAAACAACTCGAGCTTTATTTTCGAATGAAGGCAGTTAAATAAGTGGCCAAAAAATTATCTACATTTGAATCAACAAAATACTTTTTGACAGGCATAGTTTATGTTGGTCCAACACAGAGGTATTGTTTATGCAACCATGTTTATTGTTAGAAAAACTAAATTAATTGTGTTGCTTTGAAGTTTTGTTTACTCAAAAAGATATCTTGCTGGGGCAATCAAATATATTTTTGGCACTATACAAACAAATATTTTGTTGCCTTGAACAAACCTTACGCTCAGTGAGATGGTTGTGATACTTAGATACGTTCTACGAAGTAAACTAGATCATATAAATGTATTATTAAATATGATTTCCTAGTTTTTTTTTTAAAGATATTTTGGCCTATCTTGCTTTTTTTCTTATTCATCAGCGTTCATGTTACCAAAATGCATTTTGAAAAAATTAATTTCCTTTAAAGTTTTGAGTTATCACATTGACCTACATTGGTTCTGATAAGATTATATGTGTGACTAGTCAGATGTTTCGTGGAATTCCGGGAGAAAACCCCCGATAGGTCAAACTCATTCCTCCACCCCCTCCACCAACCGACCCGCCAAAACAATAGACATGTTCAAACCATAGTAAGGCTAGTAAAAGTTTTCTTGCTGTTGAAGGCAAGAGTGATCAAGATAAATGAGAATTTCAAAACGAGGCAAAACGAAACTGAGATGTTTATTTTTCGCTTTGTGTGAACTTTGAAACAACTGATATGCCCAGATTTTGTGATCAACTCATAAATTATACCCATTGGAACGCACACAACTGCTTCCGTTGAACCATTACTATAGCAAACATGTGTAAGAGCTTTCAAGTGACAACTGGTCATATAATATGTGTACCTATATTAACAATTGACTGGGAAATTCAACATTTGCGATTTATCGACTAATATATCGCCGAGAGCTTTAATAATGCAGTAAATAGCTTGACCCACACTCCGGAGGTTGTACGTCCGAGACGGTTAGATCCATTGGGGATGGTTCTTATCCCCATTGGAGGCTAATTATAGTTCATCTCCGTTGCATGTACCGTAAACATCCACTACGTATGCAATAATGAGTTCTCTTATGGCGTTAGGTTTCCGGCCAGCATCTTATATATCAAAATATAAATAATTAAGGTAACCCTCCAGAACATTTCTTTTAACATGCAAGTTTTATTACGTTTGTTAGTGTTGCACGTATTCAGTGTGAAAGTATTGCTGAAAATGATCTCGATGCTGATTGTGAGATAATGGCATCGTATAACGCGATAGAACACTCCGAAACCATTTTCGCAGAGATACGTGGACGATGCCATACCTACGAACGAAGGAGAGAGCAAATGTTGAACTGATGGGGTAGTCCACAATCGGAGAAATGCTTGCGCTGAAGTCTAGCAGTTTGGCGCTGTTAAGTTACGTGAAACAAGTCTGATTAGCTTCAGAAGTGTGAGCTGACTTCGAAATTATAGAGGACTTTATGAGGACTGCGACCTTTACTCACGAACCATAATGAAAATTCAGATAACAGATCTGAATGTGTACTCGTACATTAAAAAGTTATTCTATTTTAGTCATTAGGAGAAAATATATTGTGATTATGAGGTGTTGAATATTATTTTTTCTGATAATGATTTGAGATGTAGATTTTACTGAATAAAATCAATATTAGAACTTTTTAAACTACTTAAAAAATATTAGTTATTGAAGTTAAACGTGGTGGATAAAAACAGATATAAATGTGAATCCTGACGTATTTTTATAAATAATAATTTCATGCTGTAACTTAAGCTTTAAGCTCCAAAATTCACTTTATATCATCCATTTTATCTCTGTTCTGCCGTAAAACGATTATTTTTCAAGCAAGCAGTGCTTGAAACAATGTCTCAAAAATTCTTCTTAAGTATAATTTCCAATTCACAGTACCAGAAGCAAAACATAATCATCCCAGAAGTTTGAGCTAATGCTTCATAAAGTATTTATTATGATGATTTCATTAAGTTAACATTCACTTTTTTTGTGTAAAATTTAGATTTGACAAACCAGAAAGGATTGATTTTTAATGTATGTTTTTCCACGTCATATGTAATATTTTTAAAAATGAATAATTGACAATTTCTATTGGAACGCTGCTGTTTTCTAGACAATTTAGATGCGAACAGTATGTCCTTCAAATAGCCGAGAGAATCCTGAATTAATTGTTTCCGTGCATCGCCTGGATCAATAGCTCAAAATAAAAATAAATTTTAAAATCAATTTTTTTTTGTTACATACATAAATTGTTCACGTGCTTTTTGTGCAGAGGATTTAGGTTATTGAGATGAGGGATGATTTTAAACTGTCTGCGAACAAGGTAATCGAAGATTATGTTCGTTTATAATGCTTTTGTTGGAGTACCGTAGCGCTACGCGTAAGATGCTTTAAATCGTTCTGAATTTTGCTCTTGTTTTCGAATAAAATTAAGCGAGGATAAAGGTGTAGCAAGAGGACAGTCTATTATTAGAAGATATAAACGATTAAGGCGCGAAACTGTTATACCTACTAAAGGTGCAATGGAAAATTGTATAATTTACAAAGAAATGAAAACTTTTTTAAATTAAATATTCATTAGAATAGTCGTATTCCATTTTGTAGATACCGAACAGTCCTGCAAAGTAAACCTGGACATTTTCTTTCTATGTTTGATGGCGGCAAGGCACTAATAATTCAACTAATCCAAAATTTTTCACTCGAAATCGGCTTGCTTAGCCATATCTTTAGCAAAAACTGCCAACTGAAACACGTCAAAAGCCAGATAGGTTAGGACAAACTGTGCTTATCACACGAATAGTGAAAATGAGGTCATGTTGACCCAAGAGCATTGGATTTGTGATAAACAACGGAGTGATAAACAAAAAAGTGCAACGATCGTAATTGCGAACACACGTTTCATGCCCTACAAAGTCGTGTGCGGAAACGTAATCACAAATGAGTGATAATATAATGGCGATACTCAAATACTTCGTTAATGGCAAATGGGGAAAAATATATACTGATTTTCAAAGTACCACTTTGTTAATCAATGATTAATGAACTCATTGCGCTGATAAGCTGGTTGAAAAATTTTTAATTTCATGGGGTGTAGCTTATTTGTCAAACAATCATCCAGCGAGACTCTTATGCCCGGTTGCACCAACATCTTCCCCGGTCCGAGATCGAATGATCCTAGTTCCGAACCAGGATCCAGATTGAGCTTGATTCCAATGTAAAAGTATTGGACCAACGAAATGTCATGATTCTGGATCTCCGATTCGTCGATCATGGTTCCAAAACGAGTGATCTATTTTAAGAATGAGAACAATTTTACTATTGGTTCGTAATGTATGACGTCATGGAAGTAGGCGTATTTTACACTTTAGATTGAACTAAATGTGCGATGTTTTATCTGTTTTAAGTGAATTATTGATCTACGAAATCTACTGAATAATATTCAAGTGTGTATAATATTGTTTTAAGTTTCCAAGAAAACAACCGAACGTAGTTTTATGTGATGGCTATTTTCAAACTACATTTGTCAAAGATGGCTGCTGATCTCGGATCGAGATTTCGAACCGCAAATTTCAGTGGTTCGAAATGAACTTCATCTCGATCTCCAGTCCAGCTCTGAACTCGAATGGTGCGACAGTTTTCTGTGTCGATTTTAGATCCAATCTTGGATCGAGATTCGAACCATGATTGTGCAACCGGGCTTTAGTGAAATTAATTTTTGTTGCCATTTTGTTTTGCGAAGACTATTTATGAACATGTAGGATCTTTCTAACTGTATGGTTTGTGGCAAGTGTGGTGCCACCACCCCATTGGGGTGTTTGCCAAACAAGACAATAAAGTTGCCATAGTCGTGACACAAAAAGCTCAACCAGTAAAGTGCACCAACATTGACCAGGTAGTGAATGACCCCTCTTGGACAATGATCGGGTTCGAGTCCTGCCTGCGAGAAGGATAAAATAATCACAAAAATATTGCCTCACACTGGTTCTGCTCCATACTCACCTACATTCACCCTCATCGGCTCTCTAGACCTCGATCTTAAGAGCCACCCAATCCTCTTCACTCAACTTAACAGTGCAAAAATATAAGCTGCTAATTAGGAAAACTCAGTTTTATGTCATAATGTCTTATTTAACTTGTTGATCATATATTTGGCTTCTTTTTGTTTGTAAAATACTACAGTAAGACGACAATCCATACTGTGTCCCTTTCTCCCTTCTCAACGGGACAAGTCACTATAGAATCCGTGTCTTGTCTGGGTAATGCGGGGGTATAGGTGAAACTTGTTGATTTTCTTTCATCTCCTATTGATTTCATTATTGGCTTTGGCTTGCTCTTGGGAACACGTAACTTTATTTTGCCTGGTTACATGCCGTCTCTTTTATAACTTCATTTTCTTTTTCTTTCGCATCGCCTCTACGGAGGATTGTCATGCCTTAACACCTTCCGACAGGGTTAGTAACATTAATGATATTTGCGTCCGCAAATTTGAGCTTTGAGTGTGCGACTAATTTCTCTGGAGTCGCTCGTTGACTTGGCCTGAGGATTTTTACACTGAGGTACCCATCTAAGAAAACACGCGCAGAACTTCAGAGCTTTTCCCCCCAAAACGCTTAACGTCGGAATATTCTATTAGGACTAACACACGAAATAATTCTACTAAAAAATGTCGTATTTATCTGAGCAAGTATGACACTATCTTACGAGCAGGGAGCCATTCCCCTCCCAAGTCAAGAACACATCTACAAAAGCATCACAGCTGTCTAGGGGCATAAACTACGTGATGTGACTAAACAGGTTTGTTGGTCATTGCCTTCCGTAGACCAGAAGGTTATACCCGGAAATCAATCTTGGATCCCCCAAAGCGAGAGGATACAATGCCACCACCACACTAAGCCAGAGTAGGTAAGTACACAGACTAAACGACGCGGTACTTAATTCGATGTGGGCGTACTCATACTTTGAGTGGCTGGGCGAAGTCCTGGGAATGATCGACTACTTTCGTGTTGACGAATATTCCCTATTGGCTGGGCTGCCTGCTGGCAAGTAGATTACCTGGCGCTGATTGGCGAACGTCGTTACAACATGTGGCTGGAGAGTGATGCGTTTTGAGTTCGCGGTTTAAGTAGCTTTTCCACTTTTGCATTCTTACGTATTCTGTGACAAAAAGGACGCAGATACACGCGCTTAGATAAGGCCCACCTATTCTGTGCTTCTCTGTAAAGCTTTAATTTTACTTTGACTGTCTTACATCTACACGCCATTCCCTTCCATGTGGCATAATCGGGGAGGTAGAGAGACGAGAACTTGTGAGTGAGTGAGTGAGTGAGTGAAGAGGTTTGGGCGGCTCCTAAGGCCATGATCTCCCATTTCTACACCTTTCGTAAGAATTAATTTTTTAAAGCTAAACGGGAGCCGATATCGTAAAATCGCTCTGGCCATTTTGTTACAAACTGTTTATTATGTTGTCTAATTTTTTAAAACAAAAATTTTAGTTTTTTAACTATTTATTAAATTAACTAAAATTTCGTTAGTTAATAGTATTATTTAGATAAAACTATACCGTTATTTGTGTTGGAAAATAAAACCACATTATCAAAAACAATTTGTAACAAAATAGCCGGAGCGATTTTAAATATCGGTTCGGTTAAAAAAAGAAATAATTCTCGCAAGAGCTGTAGAAATTGGACATCGTGGCATTAATATTGGGACCTTGAGAGCCGATGAGGGTGAAGCGAGATGAGTATGGAGCAGCTCCAGAATGCAAGGGCGGGGGAAACGGGTGATCCCCGCCGACCAGCGGCATCGTCCAACACGAATCCCACACCGCCGAGAATCGAGCCCGGTTCGCCTTGGCGGGAGGCGAGTAGTCTAACCACCACACCACCGCGGCCCCGCCGAGATCACTAGAGACGGAGAAAGTTGCCCACAGAAGCAGGAGCGGAGAAGTTATTATATATCCTAGCATTTCCTTCGCGTGATTACGGGAACCCATGGAAAATCGAAATCAGAATGGCTGGGATTCGAAGCCAGGTACTCCCGAATACGAGGTCGTGACCAACATGCTTTAAATCGAAGCTGGCGAGTGCCAAGCAGAGACGTCAACCCTGCCTGAAGCAAACACCTGCTATTCCCACGTGATCTGGAGAGTGGATGACGTCACGTGACGTGTAGGTGGATAGGTGACGGCGCTTTTGCTAACTCGCACGTACCACGGGAAGCTTACTAGGAGTGAAACTATTGACTTGATGAAGTTGGAATTTCGTTTTATAATATAAACGAAGGTAATGAGTAATATTTAAGTGTTCTGGACATTATTAAATTAAGTTTGCCTTCCTGGATAGGGACGACAGGTTTCAAGGAGTGGTGGTATTTTGCAACATATTGTAATGGGTTTCACCGAGATTCTTTAATGAAATTGCTCTTTGAAGGCTTAAGTGGCTGTGTTACATTAAAATCACTGAACACTTTGACAAAAATTTACAGGTTTTCTGAAGCGAATATAGGAAAACTGAGAAAGAGCAACACTGGATAAGAATTTTTTCCTAAGTTTTTGATAAAATATTTTGCCAGCGTGATGCATTGCTGTCCAGAAATTTTCTACACCGTAAACATTTTAGCGCGGCGTGACATATCGCGCTAAAAGAAATGTAACATCCAGTCAAAATATTTTCTCACAGAGTAGGCAGAAAAAAGTTATTTACGACAGCCCTTTCTTGATTACTCTTTGTCTTCCGTAAACTGGTAAACTCCAATTAACGTGTTCAGCGTTAATTTAAGTGTGCGTTTTCTCCGAAACTTCTCTTAAAAATCAGTACGGTTCATCTCCAACTCACCACTTCCACAGTTTGATTAGTTCCCGAATAATGTTGAAATAGTAACAAAGTCCGCAGCGGTGGGGAGAATGGAAGTCTCGAGAGAAGCCACCGCTATTCGGCAACGTCCGCCCCGTTTACGAACTGAACCCGACGGGAAACGAACCTAGATCACCGTGGTAGGAGGCAGGCGTACTTACCACACCACCACTGATCTACCTTCTTTAATTGTGAAAAATGTATAAAATCCAACGTTCCTTATTGTATGTAGAAATTAAATTCTGTTAAAAATATCAAATCATGTAAGGGCGTAAAGGTTAGTTTTCCCTTTCTTATGATGAAAAATTGACTTGCACGCTACACCACTGCAAAAATTCACGACAGTGTCTTCTGGCAGCAGGCGGTTAGGGATATGTCATACACGTATAGATAAACTGTTCATGGCAAAACGAGCATTTTTTAAAGCCCTGCTTGAGATCTACTTGTATACACGTTGTGTATTCCTCCACCTTATGTAAAATTAATATTGCCATATGCCTCACCCCTTTATTCGTGTGTCGGTCAAATGATATAAAATTATTAAGAAAGTAAACGCTTTATAATCTGTTCATTTTTACACTTAGATGAATTAAAAAAAAAAAACAGAACGTGAAAAAAATAAGTTCACGGTATCACACATGGTAACCTAACACTTTTATTTTATTCGACCTTAAGATATGGAACTTCTTTCCATCCATCGTTAACAACTTAACTGGGCGAATGTCGCTCAGTGCGCCCATTAAAATGTATGCATGCAGGGGCAGCGACTTTTTTCTAAGACTCATTTCTAAAGAGCTCACGTTATCGTGAACAGCATTTACCAACGTTACCCATATCTCTCATCTGCAACAGGGCCCCGAGTGAGCAGAATAACTATAGGTGGGTGGATCCATAGTTGCTTTTGAGGGGCATAGTTTTCTAGTCCTGCATGACAGCAAAGTTAAATGGCTGAGACGACTTAAAAAAAAAAAAATAAATGAATAAATTGTTGCCACTTACTTTTTACGCGTTTTCACATAATTCGCCAGCACCTACTAATTACACCGGAAACAAGTTTTATCATATAAAACTCACTCCGCAACTTTAAATTTTGATCAGAAACTTATTTCTGTATGTACCCACCGAAAGCTCGACCTTAAGGTTACCCCCAGCATGTAAAAGGTCGATTCTTGCTCACTCGCCACTTGCCTCTACGCGCAAGGCGAATCACACGAACGTGACTTTTAAGGGGCGACTCTATATTTCTGCGACACGCTTATGATGTATGTCGGCAGACAACGCTAAAGTTTCTGTAAAGAAAATTTTGCACCAAAAAACTGATTCTGTGCTCAGTGAGTACAAGCAAGACCACGCTATTGACAGTTTCTTCAGCTAAATCATTCATAGACGCTGATCGATGAAAAAGCGACTGCCACGTGTTGTTCTTGTACTGAAAGGCGTTACCCTGAGAAATGTCGATAATGTGTGGGGAAAAAAAGTATTTTATATTCTCCATACACCTTACGTCGCGTTCCCGGAAAAAAAATTGATTAAATGGACACCACAGGAAAGTGTTATATATGTACAATGCGAACTACGTTGTGTAAAACTACATTATTACGGTTTACTTACCATCGTTATTTTCAAAACCTTTAAGTATTCATTTTTTTTTCTCGTTATTCTGCCATAAAAAAGTATAACCTACAAGTGCCAATAAATAGTACTCGGTGAATAATTTTTTGCAGTTTATCTCAAGGCAGAAGGTATAGATTTCTAAGACTGCTGACTCATACCGGTATATTATTACGGAATTGTGGCAGCGCTGCTTCAGCTTACCAATTGTCCAAATTTTCACAATTGTAAACAATGCACTTTTTTTTTTTTACTTAGCATACAAAAATCACATAAGAGTACAGGTATAGAATTTGTTTCAGGAAATTTTTAATGCATGTACATGGTGAGTCATGACAGTAAATATCTAATTATATATTATCTCATAGAACGATGATTGAGCGTCAAGCATATGTCGTCCAGTAATGTAGCCTGTGACTTATGGCGCTAGTAGATAAGAACATGTAATTCATACATTATATATTGAAGCGGGTGCCACGATATACAGAATAACAAGGCAGTAGAAGTAAATCACTAATACTAGATTTAATGTAGGTATTGCAAAATTGAATATAGTGCATTAAAAATGATCCATTATTAAGCAATAACAATGTCATAATGCCATGATGCTAGGTGTAGTAGGCCTTAATACGACTGAATATCAGATTACAGTGGACTCCGATGTTCAGATTCGGCCATAACATGAGTAATCTAAGGAATAGAAAAATTGAGATTGAATTACAGGAGTATAGACTGTTCACGGTAAAGTGAGCACTTTTTAAGGCCCTTATAAATTTTTACTTTCATCCAATTTCCATTTTATTGCTGCTTTTTAATATAAACATTGCAATATGACCAATGAACACAGTGTATACATTTCACCACCATCAAAATTTTATGCCTGAGGCTGCAATAAGATATATTTATTTGTGGCTAATGCCTGTTGGGAGGGCCTTAAAAAGTGCTCGCTTTATCGTTAACAACCTATAATAAGGCTGCGTATCATGTTCAAATTATGTACACCTTGGCAAAGGGGATATTTTAGAAAAAGTCTGACAGCGTTGGTGAATATTTTTATTGCTTCCGTAGGAAAGTGAAAATGTTCTGTTATTGAATGCTTAAGTGCGATTCTGGTTCTTAAATAATAAAAAAATAGTTGGAGATCCAATTTTAAAGAATGAAAGCGAAAATTCTTACGTTATTCAATTTTATGTTTTCATTTCAGTATTTCGGAGAATTCATAAAATATTGGTATTTTTAATAGGCTTACAAATATTTTATAATTGGCAATATAATATACTTTTTTAAATAAGAGAAATTTACATTAAATTATTTTACAGGCTGTTCACGGTAAAATGAGCTCTTTTGAAAAGCCCTGCTTAAAATATACTTGCACGCTCGTTGTGTATCTCTCTGCCTTATGTAAAATTAACATCGCCTTGGGCCTCATCTCGTTATTCATGCGTCGGCCAAGTGTAACTGTGGAATTATTAAAAAAGTATATGATACAAATCTGCTCATTCTTATACTTAAACGAATTAAAAAACAACAGAGAGGAAAAGAAATAATTTAATTTTGTACAAACGGTTACCTAACACTATTTATTTGATATTAAGATATGGAACTATCTCCCATTCTACCATTACCAACTTCACTGGGCGCGTGTCACTCAGTGCGCCCGTTAAAATATATGCAGGCAGGGGCAGTGACATTTATCTAAGGTTGATTTCAAAAGTGCTCACTTTATCGTGAACAGCCTTACAAAGAATTATTTTACCAAAAATTAAAATCTTTGTTCAAAACGTGGAATATTTCGTAATCCTACTAGCGCGGTTCTGACGGGATACATATTCATTCAACGACAACCTACCCGAGAAAAATTCGAGTCTACGCTGGTTCACAGTACGTGAATACTGTACTTCTGAAAAGTTAGGCATCTTGTACTACTGCGCAGAAGGCAACGGTGATCCAGCGTGTGGGCCACCATACACGAACACGGAGTGGAGAGATCACCGTCACGAGGTGAAAATCACGCCCTCGAAACCCGAACAGCTTGTTCAGCTAAGCCGCCAGAGAGAGAGAGCTGCGTCAAATAACGTGCAGTCCAATATCACGCAGTGTCGCTCGGAATGCGGCATGAGTCTGTCTCGGTACACCACACACGAGATGGCATTTACGCTGTGCTTTATCAGTAAATCGCACGTAATCTGCCGTAGTAACGCAAAGCATTTACACGTGATTTCAATTCACAGAACAAGCAAGTGCTTTCTATTAAAGGCTGTTCACGGTAAAGTGAGCACTTTTGAAATCAACATTAGAAAAGTGTCCGCACCCTTGCTTGCCCATATATTATAACGGGTGCACTGAGTGACATACGCCCAGTAAAGTTGGTAACGATGGATGGAAAATAGTTTCATACCTTAACGTCGAATTTAAAGTGTTAGGTAACCATTTGTATTTACTTAAATTATTTATTTCGCATTGTGGTTTTTTAAATGTATCGAAGCGTAAAAAGTAGCAGATTTGGGAATTAGTTACTTTTCCAATAATTTCACAGTTTCACTTGACCGACGCACGAGTAAAGTGATGAGGCCCGTGTCAATATAAAATTTTACACAAGGCGGATGAATACACAACGTGCATACAAATAGACCTTCGGCAGGTCTTTCAAAAGCGCTCATTTGACCGTGAACAGCCTACAAGCCACTCGTACACGTGGTAATAGGTGCAACGTGGTATGCGGAACCTTTTTAGGCGGTAACTGAAGCACTTGTGCGAAAAACCGTTCTTTAGTACGCATGCAGTGAAGTAAACTTTCGTCAGCACATACTTAGTGAGTAATGAACAACGCGAGGCAATGATTAATACAACTTTCATGAACCTACTACCGTTCCTCACAAAAATATTACATTAACATTTTTTTATAAAAATAAATACATAATCAACATACTGGTATTAATTTAAATTCCTAATTTCACAAGACGTGATTATATAATATATATATATATATATATGGACCTGTTTTACGATGTATCAAGATACACGTGTCCACAGTTTAACGTTCAATCAAGAAGGTAAGTTGTGTTCGGCGCAATCTACGCTCGATATGAAAATAATTAGATAATTTCTTTTTTTTGCGAAGATTTTTGCTTCTAGCAAGTCCTTAACGTTATTAAGTGGCAGGTCTGAAACACTGAGATTAACATAAAGCGTAACAGTTATGTAACACAAGTAGTATACGAAGTTAACTGAAAAGCACACTTACTTGTTAACCACACATTTTTCTTGCAGTATTAGGGTTATCACATTTTTCCTCGACTAGGAACCCGCTGAATTATACAATAACGCGTCCTTGAGCATGTATTTTAGTGCTATAGTTACTTTAACCTCTTAATAAACCTCTTAATAAAAGTAGCTGTACTTTAAATTTCGAATAATTACACAAGATTTTAATGCAGTTAACGTATTGTACAATATGTATTTTGAAACCACAAGAAAAGGAAGGGATTGTAGGGAAAAAAAATCTATGTTTCTCAGTGGCTGTTAATAAGAAGACGTAACGCCCATGTGACGACAAAGGTGAGCACGTTTACGTCTCCAGACAAACGCAAGGCATTGCCTAAGTGTTTGGGTCCCAACGTAATCAGGATATCATGTCGCCTTGAAGCGTTTGCGCGCATATCCTGGAGACGTAAAAATCGGTATGGCGTTAAGAGTTATATGGACCTGCACGTTTATCGTGAAATAGTTGTTTGCGCGAATGCCCGTATCCCAGTAAATAAATGTTCTGCAAATACGACTTTTCATTAAAAAATAAACAATCATCTATGTCCCTATTATTTTATTTCTGTCATATTTAGTATATTCTTGGAGAAAAAAATCGTGAAAATAGTCAAAAATCGGACTTTTAATGCTTGCCTATGCAGTTTCCTTAAGCGGCAAGAGGAAAGTACAAAGATACAGACGTTGTTTAATATGTGGGTTCATCGCGTGTAATAAAGCCCCACTGTTACAGATCTAATTTACGCAGTAGGGCGTCACGACAGAAACGCTGCACGCCTTGCGCGTAGGAGCGATGAGACACTAGGCGTGAGTGCTAGTGTCGCCCGTATTGCTCCCTCGCTTCTTGACCTTGGACGCGCAGCACCAACTAACTCATTAAGGCAGACACACGCAGAGAGAGTCGCCTTACCCATCAAGGCGGAGGCGAGGACGAAGCCCACCAGCTGGCGACAGGACCGCGCGGCCCACCAAACCGCCCGCGCCATGACACCGCGACGGCGTCACCTCTACCCCCGAGGGTGACGGAGTAACAGGGACAAGGGGAACACTTCCCGTCCTGCGTGGCAGATGGCCCGCACCCTACTGGCGAGCTGCCGGCGCGCCCCGCAAGGAGGCGCCCGGCTACGGGGCGCGACGGTGGCGCCGCCGCGTGGCCGTCCCGACAACCACTTCCTCCCCCTACATCCCCTCCTTATCGAGCACACTGCTGGCGTCATTCGCACCCCTCCTTACACACACAGTCCACCGCTGCAGTTCGGCGCTTCGTCTACTTACTGTCCGTTTGCTGTCAGTTTTTTTTTTATATTACCGTTTTCTATCCTTCCGCTGCGCTAAACATTAGCATTGCTACAGACATAATGACATATTTTAGAAACCTAAACATTAACATATATCACAGGCTGTTCACGGTAAAGTGAGCACTTATGATGCCCTAGATACTTTTTTCCTAGCAGCCGTTTTTTTTATTCTCCTAACACTTTTTAAAATACATATGGCCATCTAAGTAATGAACAGATTGTGTGTGTATATATATCACCGTACTCGAAATTTACTGTCTAAGGCTACAATAAAATATATTTATTGACTATTATTTCTAATGAGAGGGCTTCAAAAAGTGCTCACTTTACCGTGAATAACCTATAGTAAGTGTGTGGATAGACTGGTGCCTCAAGGCATCCACAAACTTATTGACTGTGATACGTTGTCATGTTTGTACCGCATTAATGTGGTGCTTCTTATCGTTAAAGGTGCTGTTCAAGATGGCGATATTCATCGCATTGCAGACTGTCGTATTAAAAAAAATACCATAGTTTTTCGAATAATTTTGGCAGTCTTCTTCGATTCCCTGATGAAGTGTTTCAATGTTGATAATGGGTGTCGCATACACGATTGTTTTCTATGGGTTGTTCACGGTAAAAGGAGCACTTCTGAAAGCCCTGCTTAAGATTTACATGTATACACGTTGTGTCTTCTTCCGCCTTATATAAAATTAGCATTGCTTTGGGCTTCATCACTTTACTCATGCGTCGGTGAAGTGAAACTGTGAAATTATTACGAAAGTAAATATTTCATAAATCTGTTCATTTTAACACTTCGATGCACTAAAGAAACAGAAAACGAGAGAAATAATTGAAGGTTTGACAAATGGTTACTTAACAGTTTCTATTCGACGTTTATATATGGAACTATTTTCCCCTCCATCGTTACCAACTTTACTGAGCGCATGTCGCTCATTGCGCTCGTTAAAATACAGTACATACAGGTAGGGGCAGCGGCTTTTTTCTAAGGTTGATTTCGAAAGTGTTCACTTTATCGTGAACAGCCTTTAGTGGCCCAGCATATAAAAGGTTTGAAAAAGGCTGAAGAAATTAAAGTTGAATGGATTTAAGTCTGGCGAGCATGCAAGCGAGCCAACAGATCCTGCATGACCTACCCATTCGCTCGGAAATAGCGTATTCACAAAGGCTGCCAACGCACACACGATTTAACTTCTAGACATAAAGACTGTTACATTTCTCCGAAATAACAAAAAAACTCCAACATTATGAAGTCACGTTGATGCAGGCGGAAAGTGAAGAAAATAATTATCGTTAAAATACCCTTCAAAGTCTAATGGAAAGACTCGCTACAGAACCTTGCAAAATAAGTCTTTTTGAATTAACAGCACTAACGAATCAGTTATACCCTTTTTCGATTTGCTTAGTAACTCACCCTTCATAAATATACTTTTTCAGAAGCAAACTTCCTTATTCGGCTTTCCCGTACTAGTAAGACGTTTAGTAAGACATCAAGGCCAATTCCTATAATTGCCAGCCAACGTTATTAGTGATATATCAGTCACTGTTTACTCTGAAAAGTCTGGAGTCACAGGCAAGAATATTTTTCAAAGTTTCGTTCTAAACGGGTTCGATGAATAGCTACATCTACACTGCTTATGCTACTTGCCTGGATGTTCGCGACCCTACCAGCTGTAATGCTCGGAAGTAACCTACAAACGCAGGCGCTCGAAGTTCAATTTAGTAGCTCCGTTGTTGGCATTTCGATATGGCGATATATCGACCAAGAAACAATATTCCTGAAATATCGGATGTGAACTGCGATTTGGTTCTATAGTGTGTAGTAATATATAGCATTTCGCGATATTAGCGATGTGCGATGTTGGTAATATGTGATGTTGGCGATATGCGGTTGTTGATATATCAATATAAGCGATATTTGCAATACGTGTTCATCTATTTTCAATACTCTCTGACAGTAATATATCGCACCGATACCGATAGGGTCAGCATGTTTCGAAACTATCTTGAAAAGTGTGTATCACACAACCTTATTCTGTTGTCGCAGTAAATAGAGTAGAAAGAAGAAATTAAATCTTGTTTTTTTTTTTTTTTTTTTTTTTTTTTTTGTTTTTTTTTAAATCTAATTTTCTATTATGCAAGCACATAACTACAGAGGAAATAATATATTGACTCAGAGTAAACATGCGTCAATGTGATTTGCTGGGAGGAATGTTGAAGGAATTTGATGTAGAGCGCCTATGTCAGCTACGCAGTTGCAACTCTTCGTGTTACAACAATGAATACTGCAGCTTTAGCCAATAGAACTGCCAGAAACCACGTGGATATAATTTGATGTAAGACAACTTTACATGTAAGTAAACCTACGCACTATAAGATGATCATTCACTTAATCTAACCTGGTTTAAAGGCAACTAGATATATTCAATATTTGATAAAGTATTTTATTCGAGTAAGAGGGTAGGCCTGATGAGATTTCAAACGCAAACACGTTCAACAATGTTGGCAATGTGATGTTGACGGCAGCTCTCTTGGGGATGGACGAGTCAAAGTTTGATACGTGCGCAAGAGGTAAAAACCCGCCTGCCCCATCTTCATAATCCATTCATACTTCACACTTTACTGAACCCCTGCTAAAGTTATACTTCCAGGGTAATCCTCCATCTCGTGCAAACTGAGCTTAACTAAGTCTAGAAAATTACACTAAATGATTACGCACCGAATTCGTGGGCAATCGGTTGTAATAATATCCTGTAGGAAAATTACTTCTTACTAGGCGCTACCAACACACGTGTTTTCTCGCTGTTTTCTTACAAATATTAATTATGAATGGAGTATTACTATTTGTAAATGAAATACAGGTAAAACTTCAATATAACGAAAAATAAGATACTTTTATGCTAACACGGGTATACAAAGCTTGTGTTACAGGGCATACTTAGGAAATAACCAAACGCGTCATATATGGGATGATTATTCAAAGGTTAGATTCAAAAGTGTGAAGTTTGTTGCAGCCAACCAAATATTTGTTGGTGAAGGGCATAACATATATTTAGCTGCCCCGAAAAAAAAAAATTTTTGTTGAAAAAAGATTTGAAAAGCAGTAAATTTAATTTTGTTCATATAAATAAATACACGCTTGAATTAACAAAACTTCCGTGTTGGGCCAAGCGAAAAAGTGTGTCAAAAATGAATTTAGTTGAATAAACTGGGGGTATTTATTTGGGCACTCTTT
Source organism: Dryococelus australis (assembly GCA_029891345.1). Lineage (NCBI taxonomy): Eukaryota > Metazoa > Arthropoda > Insecta > Phasmatodea > Phasmatidae > Dryococelus > Dryococelus australis. Next base: position 50,205,028 of record CM056997.1, on the reverse strand, counting down.
TGATTTCCTTCGTACTAAAATACATCTCGAGAGTTTGTTTGAATTTTTTGTGACTATCAGGATTTTAACACTGTTAGTGAATTATGTGATGCTATATCATAAACATCCTAATGAATAATAAGTTCAATAGGAAACTATAATGCAAAGCTGTAAAACTTGAAATATTTGTTTGCGCACTTTTTCCAGTGTTGGAAATGTATGCATCTGAAACCATTTTCTTTTTCGTCAGTAGTGGGGATTAGGTAAGGTTGCTACCGCGTAGCGCTCAGTTGCAATCGATTCAGGTTTGAATTTCGATCTGGGTACGGATTTTTTTAATATGATTCGAAACTGTTTAATGTACCTACGTATAGCAAAACAAATTTTGAGGTGCACCAAGCAAATATTTAGTTTGGGGAAACCAAATACGAACAAAATATAATTTGGTTACATCAAAATATTTTACTGTCACTTTACAAACAACTAATTTGGTGGCGCCAGACAAACTTTGTTTGATTCAACAAAACTTTTTTTTCTCTGTGTATGGGGAGGCAGGAACGGTATTCGACTTTACTATAAAGAGAAGGAGCACTTTGCTGCGTATAGGCCGTTCACGACAAACTGAGCACTTTTTAAATCCCTGCTTAATATCTACTTGTAGGAAAATTGTGCATGCTTCCAATTTATGTAAAATAAACATTGCCATAGGCCTCCTCAATTTATTCATACGTCGGTCGAGAGTAACTGTAAAATAATTAGGAAAGTAAGTATTTAACAAATTTGCTTATCATTACATTTTTTGTACATTAAAAACCGGAAACAAATGGTTTTAGTATTCACAAATTGACAATTGTAATTAAACTTGATAACATGGACGCATGTCATTTATCGTGCCCGTTAAACTTTATGAAGGTAGAAGCAGCGACATTTTTTTTTAGAAGCTGAATCCGAAAGTGCTCACTTTATCGTGATAAGCCTTTAGTTATTCGCCTTCCGCTACACCGCGCCAAGAGTACGCGAAGTGATTTCATGACTGCGTTGTCGAGCCGATAAACTAGCAACAAAAAGAAAAAGGCTGGGAATATTTGCTTTTTGCTTATCCCTTTTTAGAATTGTTTATATTCAATAGTAATGGCAAATTGCAAATCTGATGAGTATAAGCCTTTTGTAAAATTCGTCAACGCCCGAGCTCACTACGAGTTTTTTTTTTTTTTACGCGTTTGACGCACATTATAAAATGAGCACTAAAGATAACATTAGCATGCTCGTCTAATGCCTTGTCACAACTTTACACGCGTAGTTTTTTTGTTGAGCACAAATACTAAAGTATCGTGATTAAATTTAAATTTTTCTAATGAAAATAAATTGAAAATAACCTGAAACTTGTAGTTGTTGACATTTTCATTAGCAAAGAAGAATCATATAAACGAGAACAAACTCTCATCTGTTCACATAGGCAGAATTTTCAAAACCGGATTATACGTATACTGTATGAAAATGTTTATTGTATACGGGCAGAATCTGAGTTTCTTCAATAGAACATAGCTAATTAACAACGTAACCAGGGCTTCAAAAGTTATAGGAATAGAGTACATACAAAAAAATTTCATTTTATGATTTGTTGGTTGGTTTACATATCTTATGTTAATACACGCACACCCTACAAATTTTTACAGAGAAATAATATTTAATTTTTCTTCTTGTGTTGGGACAACTGGAAGGGAATGCAGCCTACAGTACAGAACTTGGTATCGCTGCAGAAACAGTCTGAGTCTCGAAGCCAAAGCTACAATATAAACTTGTAAAGTGAATTGAGTTAATTTAATTTCGGATATTGGCATTCGATTTTGAAACAATTTACTGATGAACATCAAAATGTATTGCTCCGCGTTAATCTTTCGAATCCACAAAGTATATAATCATAGCGTATTCAATATTTTTATCGCCATATTTGATATAGCTAGCACAATTTTCACCAGCACATCTTGTGTGAGAAATTAGAAAGTTAATAGTTTAGTGATCTTAAGCAAGTCTGGCGAAAGTTAAAATCTGAGACACAGACGTCATGCAGTACACTACAATACCGGCCTTAATTTCACATGGATCGGGTAAAACTATTTAACTGTCAAGAGATAGCGTCAGTTAAGTATTTAAGAGCGTCAGTGAAAACAATGACTAATATTGGAGTTCGGTTTGTACATGATCTATCCTCGTTTCCATAAAACCACGTGTGGACGTAATCAATCAACTCGAGCTTTTTTATCATAACGTGTGTATTTCTTCTATCCGAATAGCGAATTTGATTTATTGATGAAGCTCCACATCAGTCATGTAGCCACAACAATAATTTTACATTAAACATTTTTTCACTGGAACCTCCACACCTGGATGTTCACAGTAATACATTCCTCAAATTTTCCTTGTGGCTTTGTTTTTTGCTTCAACACGCAAATAAAAAGAGATTTTCTTTGGTATGTATGTTTTTAAAAAAATAATTCAAATAAAATTGAAAGAAAATGAAGTCACTTATAGAGCATAAGATATTTTAACGCTGGAATAGAAAGTTTAACGTTAATAGTCCTTGGAACTGAAGGAAGAAAATATATTGTAGTAAAATACCCTACAAAAGTAATGTCAATACATTTAATAGAATTTACACAATTATTACATCAATTAACAATGTCCTGCATAATATTTTAGTTTATACTCAGTTGACTTTCGGGTCCTCATTCGCTATGCACAAAAACTCGTTGTGTTCGTGTGAGGACGAAGTCAGATTTGTGATGTTTGAACTTCATAAACCAGTCTGACACCATTAATTGGCAGCTAGCACCATATAGTTACCGCAAACTAAGGCTGCTTCGCACCCGTTGGGTTAACTTCGCGCCACTGAAAATGTCGGTTTTGGTGCCATTGTGTAAAGGGATAGCAAACATTAGTTGGACAGATAACATTCTACATTTAAAAAAAAACCGTCTACAGTTCTCTAGTTCATCGCCAAATGGCGTAAAAACGAAAAGTTCGAGTGGTCCGAAGTAGTTCGAAACAGGTGCAAAGCACTGTAAACCCCAATTTACCTAACCGTTATTGCTCCTAGCACATACTATCAGAAAGTATCAATGAGAGGCAAAACACAATAATTGTTTTTTATTTTATTATTTTAACTCGGGATTATTGTGCTATATTGGATACCCCTGGATCACAACTGGTCGTTGTTCGTTTTTGTTCCGTTGCAAGAAAGTTTCCGAACTGAATGGAACGGACAATGAAGAGTGCAGAGAAAATCCCTCCCACCTTTCTCCAAACATGAGCCGGGATGCATCGCGTATTTCGCCATCTCCGCTTTAGAAACGTCGACTTCTTTGAACATGCGCATACCTCCCCCCTTTTTTTGTTCCTTTTTTACCCTCTATCAACCTCGCGACGAGGGCGAGACTCCGAGAGTCAGCGACGGGAAAAGGAAAGGGATGCTTTAGGATGTTGAATTATTGGTAGCGAGGAGTGGAAGGGGGGGGGGGGAGTGGGGGAGAGAAGAGTTTCGGGATCGTTTCCACGACCGGAAATTCCGGTCACGCTCCGAGCCAGGTGCTACTGCAGCGCTCTCAATAATACGTGATCGCTCGCGGCGAAACATCCCCACCAACCCCTTACACACCCTCCTCCGCGTCTTCAACCCAAGACATTTTCCTAGTCCTCTCCAAAGGACGGGGAGGCCCTTAGTGTCCCCGCAACCTCCTCGTCGCCTTGCACCAATCAAGAGATGGGGATGAGAGCGTCGGTATCAATGGGATTGAAAAACAGGAAGAAAAAGGTTGGGAGTGGGGGAAGGGGTAAGGATTGCATTGAGTTATCGCGACACCGAAGATAAACTCATATGTGGTTTAAGTGAAGCGTGCACTTTTCCTTAAAAAAATTTTCCCCGTGCTGTCGGTCTGGTAAATAATTGCTGCCGTTCGTCCTTTTAAGGTGTAATTTTCAGTTCTATCAAATATGCGAAAAAATTTTTGGTGACGTTGCAGTTAAAAATACCCGAACATAATTATTAAGAAATTCTCTAAATATGTGGAACTGGTATCAACCGTAGGGAACTCTAATAGGCCTGCATGAATATGGCTTTTTATGTACAGGCTGTTCACGGTAAAATGAGCACTTTTGAAAGCCCTGTCTAAGATTTGCTTATATGCACGTCGTGTGTTCTTCCGCCTTATGTAAACACAACATTGTTATGGGCTTCATCACTTTATTCATACGTCGGTCAAGTGAAACTGTGGCATTATTAGAAAAGTAAATATTTTGCAAATTTGCTCATTTTCACACTAGGTTGCATTAAAAAAAAACAGAAAGAAAAATAAATAATTTTATGTTATTACAAATGGTTACTTATCACTTTTTATTCGGCGTTAAGGTATGGAACTACTTTCCATCCATTGCCACCAACATTACTGGGCGCATGTCCTTCTGTGAGCCCGTTAAAATATATGCCACGCAAGAGCGGTGCCATTTTTCTAAGGTTCATTTCTAAAGTGCTCACTTTGTAACGTGAGCAGCCTTTAGCATTGTACTGCTTGCAGAAAAGAGAGAGAGAGAGAGAGAGAGAGAGAGAGAGAGAGAGAGAGAGAGAGAGAGGAGAGAGAGAGAGAGAGAGAGAGAGCTCCCGCAATGGCGACACACGGAGCTCACATTCAATGCGACTCGGGTTCGGTGACCGACCCGGTCATATTCACCTCCGTTTACTTAGGTTTCACTACAGGCCGTGCCAGCTTGCTCCACTGCTCGCGGAGGGGCCGCGGTGCGCGGTGCAGTGTCCAGGCCACTAGCCCTCCAACCTAGGCGAACCGGGTTCGGTTCGCGGCGGGGTCGCTCCCCGGATTCTCGCATGTGGGGATCGTGCCGGACGATTCCGCTGGTCGGGGGGTTTTTCTCGGGGATTTCCCGTCCCCCCCCCCGCCCTTGCATTACGGCGCTGTTCCACTTTCACCTCGCTTCACCCTCATCGGCTCTCAAGACGTCGAACGGTGTGCAGAGCTCCACCAGAAAACATTTTATTAAAAAAAAAAACCCGCCGCACGTGTCTGAGTGAGGTCTGCTTACGAATAGCGTTTAAGACAACTTACGCGTCTGTAAACGTTTATCAGTTCTTTCATTTCTCTCTAAAGCATGTTTTTGTGGTAGTGAAAAATGGCTCAAACGGGTGTTTTCACTGTCATTTTTAGGTATGAACATTCCGGTACAAATAATTAAAAAGGAATAGGGGCGTGCATCAAATCTAAATTTTTTTTATTATTGCTTCTTAAAATGATAGGACCACCGCTGAAAGCCTCATAGAGGCGCGTTGCCGATGGCAAGACTGCACACCAGTTCAGTGCTTTATGCGTAGAGGCGATGAGAAAGTTGATGCACATGTTTCGGTCGCCCCTAGCGCTCCCACGCTTTTAGTCGTCAGACGTGGAAAAATTCCGTCAACCAGGCGGCCACTTTTAGAGCCGCCAAAATTTCTCCCTTAAACTTCACTGCTCGCGATTGCCCTATAACTCGGTTCTCGTTTCTAGATTACCAGGCCGTCCATGAGACGGGTAGCAAAAATCGAAATCATCCCGACACTACAGTCGAAATGACGTTGATCGACGTCAGAAATGTAGCTTAGTCATATCAATAGAAAGTTATTCTGAAATTTGCAAGTCCTAGCCAAACGTTTTGTGGTAATATGAAAGTTAATTTTCTTTACTATTTTTTAAACTGGTTTTCATGAATGACAAAAATTAATAATCTATGAAATACTATGCACTGCCATGTTTAAAAAAATAATTTTTCTATCTCAATAATTTATTAGGTGATGGCGATATTAACAATGTATTTTAAAGTGATTAGAAATGAATTTATAAACGTATTATATTACAATAATAATTAGAAGTGTTTATTTTTATTTTTTCGCAGCGGTGATATCTAACAAGGAGTGAAGTATTCTGATCAACAGAAATTGGTTTCCCAAATATTGTCATTTTCTAAATCATCGTTTTTACGGTTATTTAATTTTTTCTCGCAAATCTGTAAGGCAAGCCACATGTTTTCAAAAGTTTCGAAGGTTTAGTGACTATATTTTTTTTAAATATCTGTGTTAAACATATGTCAGTCCTTTACACACATACATGTTCCAAAAAGGGACACATTATATCAGTGTAATGAATTCTAAACAGCGAAATAATTAAAAGAATAGTCAATTACCGTGGTTCCTTGTCAAAATTATCTAAACTGCTAGTATTTTGCAAATAACAGATAAAATTTTCTGGGATCGCAAAAGAATTTTCAATATGCTGCTGGTAACATCTTAGTGACTTAGTCAACTTTTAAGTTAACAATATGTATTATTTTTGGCTAATTTGAAAAGGTATCCAGTCTGACAACATCAACGATTCTGTAAAAATTTAACATACGGCTAAAATGCAAGTTGTATTGTTTCGAGTCCAGCTTCAAATCTGTACAGGTTCGTTAAGAAATTCCGTCTCATTTTACTTCAAAGCACATGTATGGAGAAGGATGAAACTCCTTCTGTCATTGTTTCACAAGAATATTACAACGGGTTTGGGTCTTAATATTTTAGATTTTACTGGCGTAAATACATAAACAATAGTTAAACTGTTTGCATTCGTGTATAAAGAAGTAGTTAGTCTTTTCCAAGTGTAGCTACAAATATAAATAAAAGATTTTATAATGAAGTTTTACAGTAAATAAACCATAAAATATATATTCTGAGTTTCTCTTCTGTTGCTCATAAAGGGCTCAGCTTCCACATAGGTATATTTCGAGCATATTCGAAAGACCAACCTTTCTGCGGAGCTGCGACCGCTAACTTTTTCCTTCTGCCTGAAGAAACCTAGAAAAAAAACTTTTTTTTTTTTTTTTTAATACTCTAGATCATTTTAACAGCACTCCTCATTTGCAAGGGTGGCCATAGAAGTGGCCAAGTTATCATGCCTGAGTCCACGAGTTTTTTTTTATTTTTTTTATTGAAACTGAGCTGAAGTATATATAGTTGTGGCAAAGACAACATTTTTCTATCAAATTCCTGATATTTTTGAATCTGCAAAACATATTTGAACTGCGATTGCAAATGTTAACGATAGAAATGAAGAAAATAACTATAGTCCAAATTTCCCGAAGCCGTGCTAAATTTCATTTCCTCCGGTTCGTTCAAACAAAGGTTTACTAGGTTGAGTTGAGATATTTGGACGGCTCTTAACAATGAGGTCTTGAGAGCCAATAAAGGTTTACTAAGTCCATAAAATAACACCAAAGAAACTACGCACCGCTTTAATGATATTTTGCATAATAACTGTTGCTTACTATGCATTACCAACACAACTATGATCTCCCAGGACTTACACAAATAGAATATAATAGTTGACAGATAAATTGTTAGTAACATTTCAGTTTAACTAAAAATACGAAAGTTTTATGTAAATATAAGTATAAAGGCTTGCGATACACAACACACACTTAGGAAACAACTAATCAAACATGTTAAGATACTTTTAATAGACTATAAAAATTATTTTAGTATTTAAGTAAGACAGTTACTATTTGTTTTACATGAATTTCGTATAGTATCGCCTAAAAATTGTGGTACATAAATTATCGGGCAAATATCTGCTTTTTTTTTTATCGGCCTTGGGTGCGTTTTACTTTCACAAAATAAGTGACTGGAAAATCTCAAGATGAATATGTAAATTAATATTCAAGTTTAATGTACACTTAATTTATAAATTTTCAGAGAAAAAATTATTAAATAAAAACTTGAACAAGGTTTCTCATAGTTAATAACTAATTTTTTTTTCAAGTTGTTTACTAAATATAAGTTAATAAGATATATATATATATATATATATATATATATATATATATATATATATATATATATTGGATTATAGAACTTTTTGAAAATATTTTGTCCATTTGGTACTATTCTCTGAAAATGATTCATACAAAGGAATTTATGCAGATAGAGAAAGACACCAAAGAGCATTTGAATGTACTGATCAAACAGATTAAAACTGATTCGAAAGCCAAGAAATTCAGCTTCCACGAAAGGTCGATAGCCCTATGCAATATTTATAGAGATAAACAATCAAAATATGGAAAACTTGTCAACATATTCCTTCTAAGACTCCTAATATTTTAAACTTATATCACCCATGGATTTGAGGAAACCGAGTTCAGTGTATCCCATCAAGGAAGCGAGCTGTCGTTTCCAAGGTATCATTTCAACGGAATTGGTAAATAATGTCAATGCTGCCGCCCAGAAAGACGTTGTTTTGACGTCCTATGCAGATAGTTCATGCAGTGTGACCTCATTTCGAAGCAGTACGAAACCAGCGCCTTGTCAAACTACACAGTGAGTTCGGGCTTCCTTCCAACAGCAAACTCTTCCAGCTCGCAATTGTTCTCCTCCGTTCTATTCACTTCAAGTCGCTAAGTTGATTTGGGGACAATGCAATCTCAGTCTCTCTCTCTCTCTCTCGCTCTCTCTCTCTCTCTATAATTCTGTTTATTTATTTCGAACTGCCAGTTGCGGTTGTCTTAACATTTATCTCAACTGCCTTCGCTTACATTTTGGATCTCTCTGCGAGAACAAGTGATGTCCTTCTGCTTTACAGCGTTGAAAAACATTTTACGAAGTCGCAGAGCAAGATTATAAAACACTGGTTAATAATAATAAACCAAATATTACGATCTCAGTTTAGTATTTTTTCTTTTTTCTTTTCTATTAAATTGCCCATAATATTTGTTTGGTATGAAGGCACCCACCTTATACCGAGAGGCAAATCGAGTTGAAAATAGCGGTGTATATTTAATGTATTACTTGAAAATAACAGTGCTTATGTTTCATTTAGATTTAAAGCCCAAATACAGGTGCATATAGACCTATTTCTTCGGCAACAAAAGTTTTACATTGGACTGGCCCATTTTACGGCAGTAAAAATAAGGTTTAGCAAAGATTTATGTGTTTCCCTAATTTAGAAAATAAGTTTTGTTGATTACCTCACCTTTTTCTTCTGATAAGCATACATCTTGAAAACACCAACTAGTGATATTTTATACTACATAAATCACACATTTTTCATTAATAATAGTTTCTTTGTACACTAATATATAATAAGCCTTAAAACTTTATCATGTGTAAAAAGGTAAATTAAAACACTTTTTTTATGTTAAGATTTACTATCGATAAGTGAATATGTTGAAATATTTCATTCAAATAAATTGTATAAATAATGGCTCATATACATTAACTGTCAAGATAAAATTATATATTTCGGATGAAAAGATGACGTGGCACAGAAACTACAGTTGTATAAACTGGGAAGCTTTGCTGCGTATTGCGGAGGGTGGAGGGGGGTGGCATGGAATGATGGAGGGGAGAAGGGAACATGCAGGGCAAATTTATTTACTTTTCAAGTGGAACCGACCCAAATGGAAAACGTATTCGCTTTATAAGACGAGTGAAGCATTGTTACCCAATAACCAAACACACACATGGTAGCAGTAAGCTAAGACGCAGAATTACACACGGAATTGTATCACCACGTCAAGAAAATACTCTAGTGGTATAAATCCTCGAGCTTTACTTAACCACGATAACTACTTGTCATTGTTTTAAATCCGCCTACCGGCTTCAAGATTTGTTTTGTGTTACCTTCTTATATTGGTATTCCACTGTTATTTTACAATCACCTACACAACATTCGAAGAAACCTTATCACTTAAGGGGACGCGGTGACAGCGCCTCCCACCAAGGCGAACAGGGTTCTATTCTTGGCGGGATCACTCCCGGATTTCCGCATGTGGGAATCGTGCCGGACGATGCCCAATGGTCAGCGGGTTTTCTCGGAGATCTCCTGTTTCCCTAGCTTTTTCATTGTGGCGCTGCTCCATTCTCACCTAATTTCAACGCCAATGGCTCTCAAGACCCCATTGTTAAGATACACCCATATCTCTCATTTCAACCCTTATCACTTCTATCACACTTCGCCAACTCTAGATTTTGTTGAAACAAAGAATGTTTTGTTTGGTGCAACCAAATTATTCGTTTGTACAGGGGCAATGAAATATTTGGTTGCCGAAACCAAATTATTTTGTTTTACTCATTTGGTTGCCCCAAAATGTAAGATTAGGTTGGTGTAAATAAATATTTGTTCGGCCGCACGTACACTAAACAGTTTGGGCTGATATAAAAATATTTCACAAATTCGACCAAATTTCGAATCGAGATCACTTGCGCCCAAGCGCTACGCCTTTATTATCCCACCTAATGTGCTACGGATGATTGCGGAAAGCATTTACATAGATATATTTCAAATATTGGGCAACTTGTGTAAACAAATATTTCAAGTCTTACAGCTTTACTTGTCAGCTTCTTGTTTCACTGTTTTAGTAATGTATTTATACGATTGTTAAGCATCACTCTAACAAACACGGTTACTATCCTAATTGTCACAAAAATACAAACTCTCGACATGTATTTTAGAACGAAGGCAGTCAAATGAGTGGGCAAACAAATATGTACTGTTTATTCAACAAAATATTTAGTTGGCAGTCTCATTTTTTTGGCCCAACGCAGATATTTTGTTCATTCAAACATATATTTTTTTAGACGAACAAAAGTAATGTTGTTGCTTTTCATATTTTGTTTGCTCAACAATATATTTTGTTAGGGTAATTAAATACATATTTGGCCCTATACAAACTAATATTTTGTTTGATTTTCGCTCAGTGTAGTTTCATAGAAAATGAAATGTTTTTATTACCAAAACTCAGAATAAATGAAAATTTATTTCGCGCATACACTATGACAGAGCTATGTTTTCAAGGAATTCAGAGGGGGTGACACAAAAAAACTTGCACGAGAAGAAGCCAGAACTAGCTGTTTTCAACAGATATTTAAAACATAAAATAATTCCACAATGAGTTCAGTCAATAGTTCTGCTGTGTAAACTAAGCCACACAGGAAGAATAAAAAATGTAGAATCAAGACAAGATAATAGTCCTACATCCAAATACAAGCGCAAAACTCTGGACGACCCAATAACGACGTCTCAGACGAACACTGAGACCGCGACAAATATGTAAAGGCTGTTCACGATTAAGTGAGCACTTCTGAAATCAACCTTAAATAATAGTCACTGCTCCTACCTGCATATATTTCAATGGGCACACCGAGTGATATTCACCCAGTAAAGTTGGTAACAATTGACGGGAAGTAGTTCCGCATCTTAACGTCGAATAAAAAGTGTTAGGTAAGCATTTGTGATAACTTAAGTTATTTCTTTCGCTTTCTGTTTTTTTAATGCATCGAAGAGTAAAAATGAGTAGGTATGAAAAATATTTACATTCCTAATAATTTCACAGTTTTACTTCACCGAAGTATGAATAAAGTGATGAGCCCATACCAATGTTAATTTTACATAAGGCGGAAGAATACACAACGTGCATACAAGTCGATCGTAAGCAGGGCTTTCTGAAGTGCTCATTTTACCGTGAACAGCCTTTAAGCTGAAAAACAGGCGACAGAACGTAGATAGCAAATACGAACACAGTTTTTTTTTTTATGGCGAACCAGTAGCGGCGTTTTTGGCACCGACATCTGTTTCCGTATTCAGACAAACGGTATGAAGACTGGGAAAAATAAATTGCCTAGTTTACATGGGATTTGCCTCTCCTCCGAGCGCAGCCAGTGACGTTCGAGCACTTCCCTGATTGACCGCGCACCTAAGAGTAAGTAGCAAAGGCTATCGTTTTCGCGTGGTGGCTGTTTCGCATTGGCACTTGTGCACTGATTTCACGAATACGTTTCTCGACAGTCAGGGCCAGGTGAGATTGCGAGCGGGCACTCGAGCGAGCAAGACCTCCAGTGACTAGGCGGCAGCAACAGCAAGCATGGCAGCAACAGCAGTAACTGATTCGCCGGTGTTCCAGCCCAGGATACAGCCCAATGCCACCCAGTAGCACGAAAGATGCCACCCAGTCCACAGCAAGCAGTTCGAGCCTTACACACCGAGAGGCTACAGCTATGCGCCAGTATTGTACTGGACCCAGTTCAAAGCGGAAAACATCCTCCACAGAGAAAACATCGAAAAATGCAGCAACTACACCGAAGCAACTTTAGCGCCACTAGTCCCAGAAATTGACCCACTAGAAATTTTCTGGTGCACCTCCGAATCGGCCACACTCCTCAACGTGGTAACCGACAAGAAAGTCTGCAAAAAAGAAGAACAGGGCACCATTAAAGACGCCCTGTCAGCCATGACAGGATAGAAGGTCTACACAGCACTAGCAGCTATTCGCATGCTCACAAATGGCGAATACATGTGTCAAGATAGAGAGACCGTCCACTATATCGTCAACTTCTGGGGAATCCTATCAACCGAGCAAGAAATGAAGACAAGGGGAAAACCCAGACAGACCTGTCAGAACCACGCCCACAGCAACAAGAGAAATCGTCGCAGGTCGCCGAGACTGTGGACATCGCAGACATCGCAGCCGCCGCCACCTCCACCTGCGAGCCTGATCCGACGAAGCAGACCGACCACCGTCAGCGAGGAGGCAGCAGGGAGGCAAGAGAGCCAGCAGACAGCCAGCGAGCGCAACCAGAGGCGACAGCAGAAGAACAGAGAGAAGAGGGAGCCTGCAGTTAGGGCGCTGGACCAACATGTACTGAGTCGCCTTCAGCCAGGAAGAGACGGCGGCTCTCCTATTGGAGCAGGACACTTGGAGGTACAGGGAGAGTGCCTCGTTGCAGAGAAGAGCCACCCCATGAAGACTCCACGGCTGCAGCAAGACAGGAGGCGGCCACACTGGCAGCATGAAACAAGGGGCGAGGCAATGCTGGAGCTGGTATCCCTACTAGCTGCAGCACTGCCTCGCACCTATAGGTACACGGACCAGCCTCGGGTCGAGGAACACAGGTTCCTCCGCAGGCCTAGTCCCCGCTTCCTGTAGAGGGAGGGGATTCAGTGGCCCGAGGTCAACAACACACACAGGTACAACACACACACAGGGACGAGACCCGGGGAAGGAATCAAAGTATGGGACTGCCTGGTAGGGTCACGAGTGCCACGTTAGCCGGAGGGGCCTGCCAGGAACCCTGAAAACTGGGGAGAGCCCTCGGTCCAAACAGGGTAAAAGCATAACGGGTCATACATTTTAATTAGCAGGCACACAAAGTTATAACACAACACAAACCACACAAAACACAAGCAGTATTATATATTCTTAAATTCTAGTGTATATGTTAATGTTAATATAATTTAATAGTTTAATATAATTGCATTTATTTAATACTCACACACAAGTTCTAGGCAGATTCCACCCTTCAGGTACGATTAGCAACTGCCTTTACAGTCAAGTAGGGAAGCCTCGCCTGGGCGCATAAATTACCCAGGAGAGGGTTGGTTTAAGGTTAAAAAACAAAACAAAACTAGATTAGAACAGGTATTATACTATCAAAAATATAAAAATATAAAAAAAATAGATAAATAAATAAAATCTAAATCTAAATCTGATTAAAAAATTTCATAAGCAGGTTTAGCTGTGCTATAAGTTTTAGCCTTAGGTTTTTAGGATTAATTAAACACCAGGAAGGGGACAGCACCTCATTCAAATTAATTATGCTCTTAGTAAATAGTTTCTAGGCCCATAGGCAGGAGGTAAAGGCTGTTTCAACCAGGTACTCCATAAAAAATTGCAGGGGCTTCCAGGAGCTTGGTTTCTAGTGAACCATGCTTTTGGGACTCAAAGCAGACAAAAAGAAAATAGATGTTTCGCATTTATTTTATGAAGTTTTGTTAATCTTTCGATTAATGGTCCCCCTATTGTTTATGCTATGTCGACTAAATACATTCCTGTCGTTTACAGTAAATGCCGATTCCTTGATTTTTCTTTCAAATTCTAGAGTAAGTTGCATATAATAACCCCAAATAATTTTTTTACTCTTATCCCAAACGTATTTTGGATTCTGGATTTTGGTTTATCACCCCTTATGCTATTTAGGTTTTGCCAATTCCCCCTACTTACATACATCAAATTCGCAAGGGATCTCGTAGAAACAGTCTTGGGTGTGTAATTTGTCCATTGTAAATTTCACCTTGTTAACCATGCTTTTTATTGACAATGTTGACTGGAAGACTGTCTTAGTTCCATGTTTTTTGCCCAATTATCGTTTTTTTTTTTTTTACAAAAGCCGCGAATATACGGGATAACTAATGTTCCCATCTGTTTTTCGGTTGTCTTTTGTGGGTTCATGATGAATTTGTTTTCTCTCATGCACAGTTTTACAATGCCAATAGGGTAGCCATTCGCCAAAATTTCTTAAACCAGGTAATGTTTTTCGTCGGCAATTGATTTTGTGTCAGCGCAAATTTTCCTAGTTCACCTAATTAACGTACAAATTATACTAGTTGTAGTGTTCGTTGTGTGGTTGGAATTTAAGTGTAGGTACTGGCCAGTGTGAGTTGGTTTCCTGTATAACTTTTTGGTGATTATTTTGGTCTACCCTGAAAATTTACGCATCTAAGAAAGGGAGGTTCCCGTTAGTTTGTGTTTTCGAAGTGAACTTTGTGAATGACCTGAGAGAACTGAGAAAATTAGCAAATTTGTTAGGCCTATAGTTTTAGGAACCACGTCGCCAGACCATAAAAATATAATCGACATAAGGAAGCTAGTTTCTGCTTGGCATGGTCGTTATGTTCAAAGCTTCTCGCTCAAAATAGTTCTCTGTAAATATGTTGGCCATAGAATAGGAAAGTGAAGAGCACATTTACCAGCCATTAGTTTTCTTGTAAAATTGAACTTTGAATTGGAAATAAGTCACGTTGGCGTAGAGGGCGATGTGCTCCATGATGGATGGAATGGGCATTACTGTTCTATTTTTCACCGTGCTGTAATTTTTCAATTTGGTGTTTATGGTAGCGAATGTTTTTGCTACACGCAAACTAGTGAATATGCTTTGGACATCGAAGTTTGCTAGGACATCAGTTGGTTCTGTTTATAATGCTTTTGCTATTGAAATGAAGTGACAAGAATTTTTCTTAACGAATGTTGGCGTCTAACCTGTGGGTGGTTCAACCATTTCAATAGAAATGTTGTCATATTTTGACATGGAGAATTACACGAGCTGACGATAGGTGGCAGAGGCATGCCTGGTTAATCAGTTTTAGAAAACCAGAAATGTGAGGTGGCTTGCTGCTGTGTGTGTAATTGCCCTCCTATTTTTTTCTGGGGTGCGTTTATGTTGGGTTTATTTTTTTTTTAATTTGGCATCATATGCATTCAATTCAGTTTATTGGATCTTCACCTAAATGTAAATACACGTCTGCTGTAATAAGTTCATTGATTTTATTCTCATAATCTTCTCTGCCCAGGTCTACTGCGGCACGGCCCTCATCTGCAGAAATAATGGCTCCAGAATCGATTTTAATGTAGGCCTATTGATCACCTTGAGCTCGTCTGATGACATATTGGGTTCTGGTACCCCAGCTGTGATAATTGATGTTCGCACCGACAAACGGAACTCTTCCTTTTCTACATATGGCAATTTGTGTTCGATACTTACGACTGACTATACTATAAATAAGACAGAGATCCGGCGTGGTGGAACACTGAAGTTCAGCCTTTTCTCCAAAATCGATTTTTCGCACTCTTAGAGAATTTTACCACATGCATTTACGATCGTCTCATGGTTTTGTGCTATCGTAGGCTTCATTTCGCTTACTGAACTACAAAGTATGGCCAGTTTTTGTTTTTTTTTCTTTACAGCTCATTGGCTCTGCAATGGCGTTATGTCCATTTTATCAATTTTTCATTTAGTCAGTTACCCTTGCAAGGATCATTTAAAGAACGCAAGCCTATATCAGAGCCATGTATTCACTGTTTCCTTCTCTGAGAAAATTATCGCAATGTTTGGTTTCATTTCCCCAGACCTCAAGCTGCTAATAAGTGTATAGTAAAGTAGAGATAACTTTAAGATATCTCAAATTTTGTTATCACTAACTTATTTTAAAAAAGAGCAGCTGCCTTATGTGGCCAGAAATAATGCATTAGGAGACTTGAAAAAAGCTTCTGCAGCTGAAAACGCGGAGTGATAAGGAAAAACTGGGACGCCCTCTAATATGCCCCTTAGCAGGTATGCAAACAACAATCGTTGAGTTATTGCGCACGCGCTCTGGTGCAGGCTCGCCGTAATCTTGGCCGCGGCAAACACGGGCAAGCCGTGATGAACAGAGCAAACAATCGCTGCCAATAATACTAACTCCCCCTCGCCGCTCTAACCCCTCCCCCTCCCCGGTTCAAACATGGTAACACCAGTATATACTCCGGCGTGGTTAATTATGCGGCTGTAATCTGGCTGGTACCGGCCTCTGCGTTGGCCGGACTGAATTATTGACGTCGCGAGCCTGGCTCGTTGCTGCTGTTTGTCGAGACATTTTCATCCCGCTCGCCGTCTCGTGTACTACCGTCTACCAGCCTAGTTGACCCCCCCCTCCCCCCCCGCCCATACTGTTCCTTCCCGTATCAGCCCCTTCCCAGTGCTATGTACACGTCTCCGCGATTGGTCGACACTTGCTCAGTTATAATTCAGTAATGGCAGGTAATAGCATTGGACTCCGGTAGCTTTGGTGCAAGAGGGATAGAAGACCATGTTGGATTGCCACTTCTCGCAGGGGGGGGGGGGGGAGAGAGACTTCGTACCGAGAATGATAAATCGCCTCATTCTTTAACGGTTACAGCCTTCCCTCCATCTCCCAGCTTTGATGTACCTCCTTTCAACCATTCGGAGGAGATAGCAGGGTAAGATTTAAATGTTTCACTTGAAGAATTTACTTTATTTTTTAAGGTGCAATTTTTAGATGACGAAAACTCGAGTGGGGAGTGAATCCAGGGCGAGGCAACTCTCTTCGAGTGACGGGCTTTCCAGCTGGGACCTGTAGGTGCCCGTCATCCCTGCACATGAGACCCTAGAAAGGAGCGCCACTGGGATGCCAGGGCGGGGGAAACGGAAACGGGAGTGCCCCGAGAAAGCCCGCCGGCAAGCGGCATCGTCCAGCACGATTCCCACATGCAAAAGTCCGGGATCAGAACCGGCCGGGTATCGAACCCGGATCTCTGTGGTGGGAGGCGAGCGCCCTAGACACTGTGCCACCGCTGTCACAATTTCAAGCTACCATACGAACACTTCTATTTGAGAAATCATGAACTTATTTTAAAATAATAAAATTATTTAATTATATTGTTTATTAATATTACAAAAACCACCGTGTCATTGGCGTTTTGTACAAAATTTGACCTTACGGGTTGAAATTTATATTAAGGGCAAACGCAGACTTCCTCCCAACCGAAATTGCACTATGCATAACTGCCTGCCACTCCTTAGCCACTTTCATTCTATAAACCAGCCTAATATTTACTATCTCCTCCCCAGAGTTCAACACTAATTATCGCCAATACTTGTATCATAGATTGAAATCGTTACTCATTTCTCCACGCCCTTCCTTGATATATTTATATTACCTTACTGTTTACTATGTAACGCCAAATAGCACAGTCTGCATATTCCATGGTGGCACCTAACCGTCTCTCCATAAAAGATTCTTTTACGCAAACCATATCTAGCCCTTACTAAATATATCCTGTTTTTTTTTTTTAACCTCGCCATCACTCTTGGAGCGTAATTATATGCTTTTTGACAAACCACTGCACTTAGCAAGTATCGTATATGGCATCTGCACTATCCTCTTTGAACCAGTTATATAGATAAAACATTTCTTTTGTGCTATTTTGCATCCCGTCTCTATTTTCCGTTTCCACACGGAAATGCATTTCTCTCACTGCAATTTCAAACCACTATATCTGATTGCTTCGCCTTTCAACAAGATTCTGTCATCTTCAAAGTCCTCCTATTCTGATATTACTTACTATATGGGTTCTCTCAAAAATTGAATGGCTGAAAGCTAATATTTACTTAGATCGGGCACCACTTCCTCCTGCTGTAATGGAACTTGGCACTGAAAGATATATCTTTATTCGAAGCGACAATAATTTTAATATCACATATTGTATACCTTTGACGTGTTCTGGTCTCCAGCGTCTGTACTGGTCAGAGGCAAACGATTCGACGTTTCTTCATTTCATATGGTCGGAAATTAAAATTAAAATTTTCCCGATAGTTTTATAGTTACAGTGTTGACTGGGTACCAGCATGCAACTATACATCCTATCTTTATCTGAGACGGTCGAAAATTTAAATCTCGCACGTCTCGGCAAATTTTGAACTATAATCTATTCACGGTTAGTTCCAACTTTTCTGAAGCCCTGCTGTCGTTCGACTTTCCGGATATTCCTCCGCCTCGTG
This sequence comes from Dryococelus australis, assembly GCA_029891345.1. Lineage (NCBI taxonomy): Eukaryota > Metazoa > Arthropoda > Insecta > Phasmatodea > Phasmatidae > Dryococelus > Dryococelus australis. The sequence continues at coordinate 50,186,649 of CM056997.1, read as the reverse complement.
ATAACAAAGCTTAACCGAGTCTAGAAAATTACACCAAAGTGACAACGCACTGCGCATATGCGAGCTCGGTGTAATAATATTTTGTATAGGAACTATTTCTTACTAGGCATTACCAACACAGCCATTTAACCTCCATTTTTATTCATATTAACTGTAAACTAAATATTGTAATTTATAGGTTCAATGTAAGTAATAGTTCTAGTTAAACCAAAATAAAGTACTGTTACGTTAACACAAGTATAAAACGATTGTCATACATGGCATATTTAGGAAGCAACAAAGCGCATCCCACATGGTATGATTTTTCAAAGGTTTAATTCAAAAAGTTTGAAAGAACCGCGAACAGACTATAATGTACAGAACTGCAAATTAATTTGCATAGTATCATGTTCACTGATGTGTGACATAAGTAACTCCGGTGTATTTACTAGCATGCCAAATTGTAATTTTTATCGCATGTGATTCTAAATTTGGGTTAGATTATGTCATTTCCATTACAGCAGCCTTCCAGTGGTGCCAATTCGAGTGTCATCTACAAGGTTTCCTTAAGTGGCATTTCTCGCACTTGACCCCATTATCATAGTTGGCCTTGTACGATCACCATAGTTCTTGCTGTTTATTTTTACCTGAGTTTTAGAGCTAATTTTTTTGGAGTTTCAGAATGCGTGCTTACTTATCATGCTAAGTGAAACTATTCTCTACATCACGGGTACTACATAAACGCTCCTACGTAGATACATACATATCTGTATAATTATATTGTTACAACTAAAATGTATTTCTTGGTAACATATTAAAAATAAGCTCAAATTTAATGCTGAGAGATTTAATGAAAATATTTTAGTCATCTTAAAAACGTTCAACGAAAAACGGTTTTTTCCCCCCCTCAAAACCGGCGTTAGGACTGTACTCTTACCAGGTTCATAATCGGCTGAACTACTTCGGAGTCGCTTCTTATAAAGCTTTATGTAAAAAATTCCGTTGCAAAGAGACACTCTGAAAATAGAAAGGATAGACTCACAGAAATTCGACAAAGTGAACTTCTAGTATATATATATATATATATATATATATATATATATATATATATATATATATATATTATATATATATATATATATATATATATATATATATATAAAAATTAAATTCATATCTTATCAGCGATTTTTGAAAATGAATTTCAAACAATAATTCATTCCAGACCCACAGTAATACATACATCTACACCCATTCATAAGTCCAAATATTTGTTATTTTCATTTGCAGTCAACACTGCCCGCGAATAGAACGATTTGGATCACAGTGCAATGATTGCCCGAAAATACAAAAATAAAAAATAAAAACTCTTTAAAATTTAAACTGAACTCCAATGCAACGCAGCAGACCTAAATGTGCATGTTTTTGTGAATCTAATTAGTGGGTAGTTTTTTTATTGCCCTCCCTGCCCCATAATCAAGTGGCATGTTTTAGGGCACGCATTATTTATTTCCATTATGTTCTTTAGCATTGTAATATAATTTTTTTCTGATTTTGTTTATGTAGATTACCTGTTATCATTTTTTATATTACTTATTGTTCATACTGTTAAATAATTTAGATTAAATACTGTGGTGATAAAAATTTTACTTACATGTAAAGCGATTTAAGTATCCATCTAAATCGTACATTTAAAATGTTTTCGTGCTGTTAATATAAATTTCTCTAGGCTATAGTAATTAAGTACCATACAAGGCTGTTGCCTTAAATTCGCTTCTATACTTCAAAAATTGATAAATAAATAAAATATAATTTTAATAAACAGAGATGAATATTATAGGGCCTCAAGAATGGTTGCTTGTTTAGCACCCTTGCAGATTCGACCATCGAAGTAAAACAGGCGAGCTGGTCTGGCGCTGAGGGCCGGCGACGTGACATCAGCCAGATGCTGGGGCAGAGAGGTACGACACGAGCCACCTAACAAGCTAGTGTTGGCAAGGAGACGAGGTTAAAGCGCTCAGCGGTCGCGATCTCTGCGTCAACACGTTCCTGGCCGGGTGATACAAAAGGAAGCCGGCTCTGGCCGGGCGAGATGCTAACCTTCCGCAACTTAGCTAGGGAGGCTGGGGTACTGTTGAAGAAAAAGGATACGGATGAGACGTGTTAGGGCACGTATTACCGCGAAAGTGTCCGACTAACTTCAGGCATTAAATTAATGACATGGCATAAAAATAAATTTATAAATGCTTTACTTCTGAAATTCCTGTATTCATGAGACATTTTATAGTAATGCAAATGTAGGATATGTAACGAGGAGAACAGTTCATTTTGTGAAAAAGAAAAAAAAAAGGTTCACTATGAGTAGTGTCAAAGCAATTTTAATTCGAGTTCTAAAATTTTATTGACTGAAATGTTTACATATATATGTATAAACATGTATATATACAAAAACATTAATTTTATTCTTCCAACCAATACTTAACTGAACTGCCTAAGCGATGGCAACAAATTTAGCATTCAATAAAACTGTCTGGTTAAAATAGAATTTTATAGCTGGACATTAGTGAAAGGAAATTTTTTTTGTCTAACAAGTTCTTTTTACAGGAAATTCCAGATACAAATAAAGTTTAATATTTCATAGGCTTACCAAAATAATATATATTCTTTGCTTAAACTTATTTCGCAAAATTCTACACTTTTTCGCACTATAAATTACGATGCTATTGAGCAAAATCGGGCCTAAGCTAGTTACGCTTTATTCGATTTGTTAAGGTAAATTACGTTGTATTTTCACTAGATAAGATATAAAATTATAACCAACGAAGAAGGACTATTAGCGGTTATTTAAATTGAAGTTATGAGGTTATTATAACCATTAATGAAACTGTTTAGAAATTACAGCACTGAAGCGTGGTCACAACTGGCTTACAGCTAAAATTAATTTTCAAATACAGCATTCATATTCTTTTAGTACGTTATCTTTCACATTAATATTTCATTTTAGGTGTTGCAACAGTGGATATGTTTTCATCTAGTAGAAACCTATAGAACCTATAGAATGTGGTCAGCGATACTCAGGAAAAGAAGCTATGTTTATTGCTGCAGGCTCCAGGCCTTGTAGACTACTGAAAACAAATTTACGTCTTACGACACATACACGTGAAAATGTATATTCAGTATATTAAAAATTGAGCTTACGACATAAATAAAACAAAGTGTGCATATTATCATGAGCTGTGATTTCAGAATAAATAAAGGGATTTTTTTTAAAGTCATTTGTACGGTTTTTGTAAACTGCACTCTAAATTCAAATCAGTGGAAAAACACTGATTTGCAGTGAAATTTAACTACTTGAATCCGTGAAAATGGCTCCACTTAGAATCATTGGAAAACCACTGATTGTTTTTGTGAAAAAAATTTCACTGATTGAATAAGTGACGGAAAATTATTTCTCTGATTGAATAAGTGATGGTCGACTATAGTGGCGAATTAAATATTGCTTTTATTGAATGTAGCCAAATAGTTACGTGAAATAAACATCTTTGCGGTATTTTAATATTTATATTGCGCAATTTACCGTAATTTAAAGAAATAACAAAAAACTTTCTGTGGTAGTCGGGGTTGAATTCGCACATACTTTCCTCTTCGACTTTAGGCCATTGCCATACAATCTGCGCTACCATGCCAACTTCAACAAAACATTAGGAAAATATTTGTCTTAGCCTATAATTCTTACCAAAAATCGTAAAGATTTTAATTGTAAGCCCTCATTTTTCGTTTTTAGTTTCATTGGCATCGTTATCAAATAATAGTATATATGAGTGCAATCTCTTCACCACGTATATGCATTTTAAACCTTCAATCGGAGCGCTGTGCTCATTACATGAAAACGAAATGAAAGACGCAAAAACGGAATGAAAGACTGAATGTTCATACCACATCGTAAAATGGTGTTTTTAAAGACGAAACACATTTGAGAAAGTATTTTGTATTGGTTTTATTAGATTATTCGTTGTTATTTCACTTGGTACACGTTGTTTAACGGCCATTTTTAGAGGTTATTTGACCGTCATTATTACACGTTGTTTAACTGATCCATCGGTGAAAAATAAACCACTGAAAACAGTTGAAACAATGACTGATGAATGAGTTTAAAATGTCATTGAGTCAATTAGTGAAGAAAATCTGTCATGTTTTCACTTACCTATCAGCTAAATTCACTGGCGTGACTGTTGGACCAGTCACGCACTGTTGACTCATCGAAACGGTGACATTCTCACTAATTCAGAATCAGAGTGTGGTGAGAAACCAACCAGAACTTCCGCGCGGGAGGAACGGCAGGAGATGAAACGTATATCTCCCGGCGCGTATAACGATCCGTGCACCGAGCACGCTGCCGACGAGTTACAAATCGCGCCACAGCGTGGCGGTAATAATCGGCGGGTGGTGCCGGCCGGACGCATTGAGCTGAGGCGACGATCAACTGCGGCCACGCCCCTGCCAGCGCCAGGGTTGACCGCGTCGCTGTACGCGGCTGTCATCTCGGGCGAGATGCAGAACAGCAAAGAACTAGGAACCCAGCAGTCGATACAGAACATTAGCGAACAAGCGGAAAATAACAAACTGGACAAGAAGATTGGCGAGCAACAACTTCAGTGAACAGAACGGAAAAGCTGCAATGATGAATCGCGCGACAAAACGAATATCAGAGGACGCTGTGCGACAATGAGAATGAAAATTCAAAGGAACACTTGCACTATTTAAGGCTACGCAGTCACAGCGAACATAAATCTGGAAAAATGATCTCCTCGTTACACTTTATAGAAAAGAGCAATAATAAGTAGACACGACAAAAAAAAACAGAGAGAAATTAAAAACTGTAATACCAAAAATAATATCACAAAGAACACGACAAAATTTTAATAACAAAAATTCAGTACAGATAATACAAAATACTTAAACACAAGACAGAACTGAATAAACACTCAACACAGATATTAAGCAAGACTTCACATGAGATCTCGGGGTCTGGAATTTTTATACCAAGTATAGGTTGATAAATGCCATTAAAATGTAAGCATTTTATTGAATAAGTGTTGACAGTGAATTTTCTCAATTATTGTTTTCTAACTTCTCCGTTTTATGACGGCATGCTATTCAAGGGTTGTTTTCATAAAATCAGCTTCTAACCAAAATAAAAATTTATCAATGTGTTGTCCGGTATTAGAACACGAAACTTTTTGGTCATGAGGCACATTAACAGCTTTTATAATATATGGTCATAAATGTAAATTATTCCGAAAACACCAGTAAGTTGTGATGTTTGTAAAGTACTGAAGCCTTAAGTATTTGCAGGTTTCAGGAACGGAACATTTGTCTTCATCAGAAGTTTTTATTATTGTTTACACACGTGGGTCGCATTATTGGCCATGTTCCCTAATGAATCGTTAAAAATACTTATTAAGTTTGTGTTATGTCTTTCGAGTGTTATTATAACTTGAGTTAATTGCTCCGTCGGAAAGTCCTCTCGTGGTTAGTCTGTTGCTGCCAACTCTAAGGATGTGTATGCCAAGCATTAGAAAGCTGATTTTTTTTCACGGATGGAAAAAAAAAGGAAAGGGGAAGGAAAGAGAGAAAAAAAGAAGAGTTAAAGTGGCTTCGCCGTGCCGGAAAAAAAAAAGTTGTCCACGGAGTTAAAATGAAAGTTTGGTAATTGTTTATAAAAGTTGGCTGGGCGGGCCGTATCAGAACCGAAGTAAAGGAAAAGTAACAACGTTATAAAACTCTGCGAGGTAATTGGATTGAGCGTCGTGAGCCGGCCGGCCATTGGCTGGCAAAAGTGGCTCTCGCTCCTCGGAAATCACTTTAGCTAATTAGGCTCTTATAAGTTTTCAAGCATTGGGGAAGGTGGGCGGTGAAGGGGTCAGGAGAGCCGCGCCTTCTCGCATCTGTCACCGTAGCGGGAATCCTCGTCAAAACGTGGAACTTCCCGCTGAAGGCGGCGAGAAGGTCCGTCAGAGGTCATCCCAGACTTCTCGCCTAAACTCTGACGTTTTCTGCAGCTGTAAAGCGGATATTACACGATACCTGCAGCCCCACTTGGTGCTTGTACAAGCTTCTACAAGCCCTGGTGTACGAGCCGGTATACCAGCCGCTATATGAGTTGCCATGGAAGATTCGTATTACACGACAGTAGTTAACGTACTAGCATTTCGCACCCTCGGTGGGTGCGCAGTGTGTGGTTTGTAGTAAATATGAACCTCATTCGCAGAGCTGCTACCAGTTAGTGACTTGCGTAGGCCTATGAAAATACTAGCTATCACATCTTGATATTGCTATATTACTGTTCGCCTTTTACTTAAATTGATTGCTTACTAGTATAGTTTCATTCATTTTCTTGAAAATGTCGTGAATTCACTAAGAATAGGAGAGTGTAATTTTTAACATTGACGAAAATTACTGACCATTTTCAGAATATAGCTTTTTACTTACGTACAGGGATATTATTTGCATGTAAAATTTAATGATAAAAAACGTTTGGGTCCGGTTGGGTTTCGAACTCACGCCCAAAAATGCTGTATAGTTTACTGACTACACGACTTTACCACTACACTACCAGTTCAAACACGATTAAGTAGTTTATACGTAATAAATATTATAAAGTTTGAATAAATTTTTTCAAACAGTAGTTTATTTTAAGTATTTAGAACGGTTTTAAGCAGCAATTGAAAGTTGCTATAACCGATATTATTCGTCGTCGTCGTATTTTAAATATATTTGAAAGAGTTTCAACCTCACGGATGTAAACTCAAGACGGAGGCTTCCTTTTCGGTTTCTTCACCAACTCGTTTCAAGTAGTAGCCACGGGGGGCGCCCTAGCTCTGAAATTGCAACGTGATTGGCCAGGTGCGAAAGCCGGTATGGAACCTGCCACGGAAAATAGGGCAGGTCGAATCACCAAACCTGTGATGAAATCTGGCAGCGCCAGGCGAAAAATGCCATGACGGGTGCCGTACAGGCCGGTATAACGGCAGCTATGGCAGACCTTGCACAAGCTTGTACGAAATCTGGTACCGTGTAACATGCCCTTAAGGGTAAACTGTAGTCGACCGTGACCCCAGGTCAATGAAGATGGCAGTAATAATTTTGTTTCGTGAGGAACTTGACCCCGTGTTGGTTTGTGCACCATCTACACAGTAACCTTATTTTTGATATCGTCCAGCAGCCGATTATCTACCCTGCGTCTTGATGATATTTTAAGGTTTAGTGACATAATAGCAATGATAATTTGATTTAAAAAAATACCTTCTCATTTGAAGCAAAATATTCATTTTTTTTAAACACATATGAGACTTTAACCTTTAAATACTTATTGGTTTAAATTTTATAAAATTACTTCGAGGCAAAGTTTTGTTTCAGCTAAAATTGTTCTTGATGTCTTAAGAGTGCCATGTTACAGTTTCTTTGAAATACGACACTCGTTTGCGTTCCGGTGAAAATTTAACTTATAACGATTATTTTGAATAAAAATCCCACTAAAAACTTAAAAATGAAAAAAGGGCGAACCGTATAAAACTCCTCGAAGAAAATATTCTCGAGACACTCTGATTACATAGACAATTATTTTGAGCTGAAACCTAACATATTTATTTGGTTTAATTTTGTCATAGGTACGGAAGATATAATTTTCAAATTTCCGTAGTTACTTTTATTATACATACAAAATGTGTCCAAAAGTAGAAAATAATTTCTAGCTGCTGAACACCAAATGCGCATGTTGGAAGCGAAAGCTTTCCACTTATATCTCTCCTGAGTGGGTTTCTCTCATGGACATGCAATTTACTGTAAGAAAAAGTTCACATTAGTATAAACGCATATTGAGTAAAAGCGAATGGTAAAGTATTTTACTTATATCAGTAACAGTTTACCTTCGTTTGCTCTGAATATAAATATATATGTATATATATATATATATATATATATATATATATATATATATATATATATATATATATATATATAGTGGTTACAGGAGAGATGGACCACGTTTTTTGTTTAGAGAATGATGCCGAAAATTCATATTTAACGACAAATATAATTAGTCGAGATGATGCCCAGTAATGTTTCCTTTGCATTCATTGATATACTTAGGTTGAATATGAAATAATTCTAACACTTTAGTGCCTTTTAAAAAAAGTTTGCATGGTCCATCAATCCCATAGTCCTATGGGGGAGATGGTCCACATAGTGTGGGATAGATGGACCAGGAATTATAAAACCTCAAAATACATTAATAGTTTCCTAAAATAAACAGTTCACACTTTTAACAGATATTATTTCAAGAAAACATCCACCAGAACAGTACAAAAGCCTCAATATGCTATTATAACAACAGAACAAATATTGTAATATTAGTAAAATAATTTCAGCTGAAAATATAATGGTATTTCAAAATACAGTTTGCTATAAATCTAAATGTTTAACAATTGTGTTTCTAAATTAAAAAATCACTCTATTATAATATGCCTTCATTTTAATTATTTTTTCCCACATTTGGGACACACATTTTCATATTGGCTACAGCCTCCGTGAATCCAACGATGACATAACACTCACTAAAACCACTCGTCACAATTTCTTGTTTCGTTATAATCTTCTCCGCAACAAAAACATTCATTTTCATTCCATTCTTCTGGTAGAGTGTCATCACTTTCATCATACATAACTGGGGAGTTGTCTTCACTTTCCGATGAATGAGACAGAGATGAATTTCTTTGTGTTCTTTTTCCTTTCCTCTCTGAAAAATTAATTTTCCTTTTCTCTTGCGTGTTGTGTTTTACTACTGCCAAATTTTGATGGTTTTTTCTTGTTTTGTTTTCTTTCTTTTTCTTGTTTACATTTTCTCTTTCTTCTCTTTTGTTCGGTTTACTTTCTTGGGCTTGCTTTTGTATTCTTTTCTTCTCCTTTAGTACTGCTACGTTTTCAGGGGAGTTGAGAATTTTTGCTTGATGTACTGGTTTACCTCTTCGTCGCACTGCTTTAGCTTTTGTTACCAAGGGCACTGGAGTAATATCACACAGCATTTTACTGGGTGTCAACAGTTTTACGAAACTTCTTGAATTATCTTTTCAGGTGTAGCAACTTTCCGTCGTATTATGTAAGCTGTTTCATCATTGGAAATCCCAAAGGAAGGTGAAATGTTCTCTGCTGAGGTTCCTGGAAGAGAGCTTCGAACAGTCCCAGGGAAATGTGAAATGTTCTCTGTTGAGGTCTCTGGAAGAGAATTTCGGACAGTCCCAGGGAAATGTGAAATGTTCTCCATTGAGGTTCCTGGAAGAGAACTTCGAACAGTCCCATGGAAATGTGAAATATTCTCTGTTGAGATCCCTGGAAGAGAATTTCGAACAGTCCCAGGGAAATGTGAAATGTTCTCCGTTGAGGTTCCCAGAAGAGAACTTCGAACAGTCCCAGGGAAATGTTCTCCGTTGAGGTTCCTGGAAGAGAGCTTTGAGAAGTTCCTTGGTAATACGATATATTCTCTCCTAAGTTTACTGGAATACAGGTTTGAGTATTTTCGATAGTTTGTTCAGCCGTAGGCTTATCAACATGTTCAGCTGTTTGCTGGATCGCGTCTGAAGCTTGGTTTTGTCTATAAATGTTAGTAAGAAAAGCATATTCTGGGATGACATTAGGATTGAAACATATTATTCCAGTAGATATGAATGCAGAGACGCCATTTTCAACTCATACTGACTTGTTCCAGGCAGCAATCAGCATTTCTCAGAACTGTAGCCTTGTCAGTTTTCTTGAAGGGTGGTTAGCCATAAAGTTGTTGCATGCCTTAAAGTAATAGGACTTCAGAGACTTGAAAAATATCCTGTAGAATGGTTGGAACCAATGAGTTGTGTGGCTTGGGAGACTCAGCAAAATTATTCAAATGCTCTCTGCAAATTCAAGTATTTCTGTGCTACTGGTGTGTGATGTATGACCACATCTACTATGAGTAAAACATTTCCTTGTAGTTTTCTTGGAGTGAAGTGGTTTCGAAGCCAGTCAAAATAAAAAGTCAGAATTTACGTATGTTGATTTCTGTGACATTTTAACCACAGATCCTGGAGGCATTCCATCATTGTACTCGTCTTTAGAGTTCTTGCCCTTGAAAATACAATAAGGAGGAAGAAATGAACCTTCTCCATTGACACATGCCAGAACTGATATTGTTTCACACTTTTCACCAAATGTGATTAAGGATACACTCCGAGAATCTTTTTCAGCAATAACTTCTCCAGGCTTATTGTTTAATGGCAGACCCGTTTCGTCCATATTGAATATATGCCCGGAATTTCGAATCAAATCAGTTTCACACAATAACTCTCTGAGCAAATCAAAGTATTCCTTCACAGAATATTTATTCATTCCTAATGCACGAGTTACTGACACTCCTCCAGCTTTTCTGACAGTGAGATCTGGATTCCGAGATAGAAAATATTTTAGCCAGTCGTATCCTGCCAGGTGATTTTCCCTGTCAGATTTGTGGACAAGATTCAAGCGTTCTGCTAAGTGAAAGGCCATCGGTCGGACAATGTATCTTGTTGGAGAAAATCCATGCTGTTGAAGCTTTTTAATATGCTCAACGATTTTTCTTTAATTCTCCCCACCAAATTTAGATGGGGGACCAAGACTTCTCTTAGTGACATTATTGGATTTCAGTCTTCATTTCAGGGTCGTTTTGGGTACACGGAAATTTATTGCGTCCTCATTTATACCCATAAGATTTTTACCAACAGCATCCACTGCTCTACGTAGACTCTCCTCTGTCCACTGGCCACGATTTGAAACGTCTTTATACTGGCAAAATGTTGGTATTTTCTTGGGGAAAAAAGGAGCCTGTGAATGGACTGCTAGTTTTGCTATTGTCTAAGGATACAATTAATAAAGAAAGTCTGCAGTTCTCACGGTTTTAATCATGCGCAATTCGAGCAAAGAACATTATTTATATATCATTACTTAAAAAAAAAACTTGCATCCAATTTATAAGCCTAAATAATTACAGTGAAATAGCCTATAACGGCAATCGTTTTCAGTTGAACAAAGCACTCTGTAAGTTTACTGTAAAACTATTGTGATAATTTTTATTGGTTTACAATTTCCGAAGCAATGGGCCTAGCTGCTACAACAATATTAAGGAAAATGAACCACAGTGCCCCATGCATGTCAAGTATTTAGGTCAGTATACGGTACTTAGATCTGCCATCTGTGTCAGTGGTGATCTATACATTCAAGAACCTTATTTTACTTACACACAGGTTTGATAACTTTCTCCATATTTATTTACATTAAAAACGTAATTTTTTTGTGTAATAATCCAATATGTTTTGTCAAAATAAGAAAACAGAACAAAACTGCAATTTTTAATTGTTAGAAATGCTAGTTTTTATATCTAGTATGAAGTTAATTTAGAAACACCTGCCTCAACCGACAACTACACTTATTTTAAAATAGTTATCTGTCATTTTTTTAATCACCCTTCCTTCAAAAGAGCTTGTTTACACTACACGCATAAAAGTATACAATTTGCACTACTAAAATAAGTGCTCCATATATCCCCAAGTGTGCCTTGTCCATCTGTCCCAAATCTGTAGAAGAGATGGACCACGCAAGAACTACACCCGTCTTTGGCAAACAAAGCTCCACGTGACACAGAAAGTTACAATATGCTTTTAAAAAAATGCAAGTATAACAAAATCCTACATTAAAACTGACAACTCCAAAAACAAAATCGCGGCAGTTACAAGTCCGTCATCATCGAGCAAATTGGACACAGTTGCGCTCTAGCGACTGGTTTATGAAATTCTAGCAGAGGGCCGTCTCTTCCGGTGGCCCTTCCTCTAGCACTCCACTGAAACATGAAATACACAGAACGGCGCCTCATGATATCTTATTTTAGCATAATTGCTACTTCAGGTTAAACAATTAACTTCCTCTATACTCTTTCCCACATAAATTAAAATATGGAAATAAGAAACTGGATGTCAAAAAAACGTAACTTCTCTCAATATACTGCTCTGGCCTACTCTAAGAATAATAGTGATACAAAAAAGCCCCCGATTTACTGGATATTTTATAATATACGTACTATGTGTCAAGAAGTGGGTTTTGGTATCCGAATTGATATCGTTTCGCAGTCTTTCATAAATTTCGCAAACATGTTAATCGCCTTCTGTTCTGATAAATAAAAAGTGTCCAACTTAGCACATTTGTTAAGTCGTTGTAGCTTATGTAATATTACATATTCTTTTTTCCCCTCCATAAGTTTATGACTGCAAGTTTAATTTTATGATTGCAAGTTTTGCTGTGTTGTCCAGGTTCTAATATTTAACGGATGCCTACAAACTGGCGTAGCCTAAATAATGTTGTAATTTTTACTTTTAATACGTTATAAAAATTTCTTGAACTTTTACAAGAAAAATCCTTGCAAACATAATTACCAATAAAATAAAGCTACAAACAGTTCTCTCGTAAAGTCTGAAAAACATATATTTATAATACTACAAATTATAGCATTGTATTACAACTTACATTATTAAAAAGTGTACATAATAATGTTTTCTAGAAAACAAATGTGATAGATTAATAACAGAGAATAACTGAAAAAAAAAAAAAAATGAAGATACAATTTTCTAAAAAAGAAAAGGTACACTTTGCTTGCATGGGGACTAGAACCTACGCCCATTTTATTACTAGCCCGCAACCTCAATCACAATACCAATTTGACTCACTCATATCGTATAGCGAGCTTTCTTGTTGCTCTCAATAGAAACTTTTGCAATCACTTGTTAATTTATACTAATTTATAATCAGTTATATGAAATACAATAAAATACTTTGCGCTATTCCTATTCACATAACATAATCTAAGAGATTTCTAACATTAACAAAGTGCGTTAAACATGTTTAAAGCATTTTATAATGACCGTTTATATAGTCCCGAAACAGAAATAGCGGATCATAGCCAAAAGGAGATAAAATAATAATTTTTAAAATCACAGCAACCTTTTTTTTTTTATAAATACAGTTATTTTAGTTCTATAAGCGATTATATTAGATGTTACATTTCCCCGTAAATAAAGTTTCTTGTGTCTGTGATCCACCGATATTTTAAGTCCAATTTTTTTCCCAATAGCTATCATATTATGATAATAAAATTTCATAACATTAGGAACAACAGTTTAAACATTTGTATGTATAGAAACGTGAGCGATTGAAATAGATGTCACCAACATTATGCGATGACAATTTCTAGCTATTATTTACAATGTGTCATAAAAATGGTATTGCAAGAAAATGTTTTAGAATTACAGATTTTCAGATCCTTCTAAAATAGCAATGAAATAACTACGCACATCTCATTCGTCAACTGGTTAAATTTTAATTCTAGGATTTTCGTCTATATGATTCATTCTTAACCGGATTTTTATTCCGAAATAATCACAAATGTAGTTACTCCAACAAAATTTATTTTGAGGAACCCTGTTACTCATCGTATATGCCATGACAGGGGGTGGTTAAAATCAACATATTTTCAATTTTTATTTGGTCGTAAATGCGTACTGATATCCTGAGTAATTAAGTGTAAGACTAAAACATTGCGTAGTCAGTACAAATAAACCATTTAGGATAAGCAACAACTTAACAGCTTTCAAGGTGGTGCTTAAACATGTTATACGTGAATCAAGCCGCAAAACAGCAACCTATGTATCAACAAAGTAAAATATTAAATTAGCTCAACTTGACCTTGTTCTTGAAATCCCAAGCATGAATACATGGCTAAATATATAACAAATCCAAATGTTTATAAAAGAACATAAGAAAGACGGCAAGGCGTAATGGTAGTTTACATGTACTTGACTGAAAGTGTGCTGATATTGTGATCGGCGCATGACTTATTTGTAGAGGACCGGTTGCATTTATTATCTGATTGCGAGGAAATTTTACACGACCAAGGAAATGGAGATTGCAGGGAAGTAATTTATGCTGAGTATAGACGTGTTATAATTTTTTTATAAATTTACTCAACTTTTGTACTCTAAAAAATATTTCGTACAGGCAGAAATATATTTTATGTGCTAACTCTGAACGAATCATTGTGTGACAAGAAATAATTTTATGATATGAAAAAAAAAAAAAAAAACCCTTTCATAGGATATGTAAACATGTGAGACTTATTTACAAAATGTTTTTATTTTTCAGTCACCAAACTAAAGTTTTACGGCCACAAAATACGACAGAGTAACTTGTATTCACTGCAAAATTACTGCTGAATAACAACACACTTGCTACATCCCCTTTAAGAATAACACATGGCAAAATTAATTAATACCGCACAAGCAATTTGCTTTGAAACATATTTTCGTGCGGCTCCAGATGATATCACTTTCGAGCTCACAATGGCTGGAAACTGGACTCGCAATCCGTAGTCGTTTGTAACAAAGTTAGACAGATTTCCAGCTTTTTTAGCACCTCGCATTCGCGTCGCTACTAAAGCTGCTCGCAAGTGTCATTAATTTTGAACAGCTGTCGCGTAAGGTGTCCCACAAAAGAGCGCAAAGTTCGAAATTAATTAACTCGCCTCGCTGAGTCGGCACTGCGTGAAAAGTGCCGCAGAGAGCATGTACAGTCCATCCGGGAACGCAGTTCCCTGCCACAGCTGCAGGGTACTTAAACCCATTCTGAGCCAGTGTACAGAATTGTGTAAGTTACGCACCCTGCGACGCTCAATGACGTGTGGATAAATGATGCGCAAACCGTCTTACTTATCTATGTCATTATTGGTTCACATTACTGTAGCCGAACGTATATGCCTACAGCTCTATGGCTGCGACAACGAAAATAGTGCTGTGTTGATTTAAGAACAACACGCAACATCGGAAACCGTAAACTACATTGAGTTTGAGAGAGTTGAGAATGCCGAAATGAAAAAGCCGCTTACACCGCGAAATTGAACAGCACACGCCAGCGAAATGGCTTCACTTGATAGCAAAATGTTGGAACGCTGTTCGCCAGTTAGTGCATGGTAGCCAACTCGCCAACCGGCAGCGCAGCCAGTAGGGAACCTTTCGCAGTATGCATTAACCAATAAGGCACAAGGCCCCTTTGCCAAAGCCTCGCGCAGCCAATCATAGAACCCGCCTAAGGAACCGTCACTCCATCTCGTCTATGTGTACACATTTACTCTCTGTAACAGCGGCACCACGTTGATCGCGGAAATTTCTCTGCCTTATCTGCGATTAGCAAACGTCCTGAACGACCAACCAAGTAAGTATGCAACGTAATTACATTAAAATGACTGTTACTAAAATCCTAATCTGAATGATGCAGTGGTTATTAGACCTGTTAGTTATGCCTGTGTAAACCACTGGGCGTTTCTTTACAATTTTTGAATCAAACCTTTGAAAAATAACCCCCTCCCCCTTCCCACCATCACACATTCATGACGTGTTTGATTGTTTCCTAAATTCTCCATGTATCACAAGCATTGTTTACTTCTTTTAACATAAAAGTATCTTAGATTTAATTAAATCGAACATTTACCTACTTTTTTTTTTTAATTTGAATATTTCATTGGTAAATCAATATGAATAAAATCAGAGAGAAGACAAGTGTGTTGGCAGAGTCTACTAAGAAACAGTCCTTATGCAAAATGTTATTAAACTGAGTGCGCACGAATGCGGTGTGTTGCTCTTTAGTGTAATTTTTTTAATCTGAGGTAAGCATTGTTTGCATGAGGGGGAGGAATATCGAGAAAGTAGAATTTAGCAGGGATTCAGAAATTTGGGAATTAACCACAAATCGTGTTTACTAACCAATGACTGCTTACTTTTTAAACATTGCACAATGTTGTTTTCGAGGTGAGAACTGAACCAACAACAAAGGATTCAAACCATGGCCCTCTTTACTGGCCCGCACGAGTATCCGGTCTCTACACGATCGTCTCTCAAGTCATCGTTGCAAAGAGCCGCCTAAATATCTTTCTACTCGATCGGATAGGTGTCACACCACTGCACAGGAATTACTGCTGCAATTAATGGCCACTGGGAGTCCTACAGTATGTACTTTTATCTAAGGTTATCTGGGATTTTCTATGTGTTTGAGTTAGACAAGCAAGGGAGCGGTAAGGACGACAATGGCAAGTCGATCAAATGCCCCATTGCTGCTAGGTGTAAGGTAATGATATGGCTACAGACATTTAGTGGCAAATCATTAGCAAAGCTCCGTATACAGAATATAAATGAAGACTTTAATAAAAATGCATGGCTAAAGTACTGCATACAAAACATCAACTCAGTCCACATATACAAATTTGGAGACGGTTGGCGGAAGATTGTAATCTCTTTACACATGGGTGGGAGGAAGACAACAAACCGAAGGACTGATCGAAGGATCCATTGAGAGATTGGGATTGATAGAAGGATTGGTGAAGATTGCTAAGGAGTGCAGAGGACGATTGTTGGGAATTGGTGGGAATTTGTGAGGATTGTTGAGGATTGTGAAGGATAATTGCTGAGGATTGGTGAGGTGGATTACTGAGGATTACAAAGGATTGCAGAGAATTGCTGAGGTTTCGGTAAGAATTGTGAAGGATTGGTAAGTGTTAATGAGGACTGTGGAGCAGTATTACTGAGGTTTGTGGAGAATTTCTGAAGATTGGTGAGGGTTGGTGAGGAGGATTACTGAGGATTGCGAAGGGTTGCAGACGATTGGTGAGGATTGGTAAGGATTGTGGCAGATTACGAAGGCGGAGGATTGAGGATTGGTGAGGATTGCGAAGGATTGATGTCTGAGAAGATCACAAACTATAAGACTGTTTATCAACCTCATACATTCCAAGACTCAAGGATTTTAGCCAGAATGGTTTGCGAATATGATACACACAACATAGGTAGTCCAGCTGGAGTTAACAATGACACCACCAAATATAAAATTATCATGTTGGTAGTAAGCATGCTACTAAACGAACACTTTATCATCATATCTACACTCCAATAGCTCCCTCGTCCGAATTGTTATTCGAAATTTTTGACAGAGTTGTTACTTTGTGGTGAAATGAGTAATGAAATTACGAGCACTTTTAATAGTATGCTTCAGAATTTGATGGAAGAGATTAATATAAAACCTTACTTACCAGACTGAATGCAGAAAACTTTAAGGTAGAGAGTGTGAGCTGTTACTTCTTACATCAGACGAAGAGCTGTGATGTGTGGCACCTTTGATTAATTTCATGCAGTGGGTGAGATATCATACGAATTAAAACCAGTCATGAGTCACCAATATGACATGGTCATTTTTCCTCATTAGCACACGAGTTATCAGCACACTCTTGGATTATATGACGGAAGCTATAGTTAGTGTACCAAAAATTCAGGAATTGAATTGAAGAATCTGTAAAGCTTGATGCAGTAAATAATTTAGTACATGCCATTTACAAATATTAAAATAGAATTGAAGTGAAAACCAGTATTTGCGATTTGACACGACCTATGATTATAAAACCAATATGACTACCAGAAACAGACGTATAGGCTTGAAGAGATGGCAGTCATAACTGTGGAACACCTTCGGGTATATTCTACAATTCAGAGTTGAAGGCTTACAAGCATTCCCTGAGTTCAGCCGAAGACTACCGAGCTCGTCCGAGTCGAGCCGAAGACCGCCAGCCACAAACACATCCACAGCTCCCATTTAAAATACATTACGCCAGAACGAATATTATCCTACTACTCTACCTCTGCAAACTACAGAAACACGCGCGTCTTATATATACATGCCTACGTTTGAATTAAATATCTTCTAACTTTCTAACTTAACTTGCTATACGTTCCCGCAACAAATTCGCGTTAACGTGACGCCAGTGCTTGAAGAAGTCGTGCTCCAGACAATACGCAGTTGATGCGTAAGGTTGGCCGGATATACAGTGACTTAGTAGGTACACTAGTGCGCATGGAACGAGGGATCGGAACAACTTCATTGCGTATATAGTGCATTGCAGGAGTAACGTAATTCGGCCTCGGTTACCTCGTCAGTTGAACGTGACCTCTCAACGAGCATGATCCCAGATGATTTCGATTGTCAGTAACAATATCGTTCATGCACCAACAATGTCGGGCTTTTTTAAACGAGTCCTATGATCACTCCCTTCGTAAAGGTAATATTGGGTAGAGTGCCCGTGCTAGCTTTACATAAACCAGTCTCCGTGTTCCCCCATTAGATTGTTCTTTGCCAGTTGTACTACCAAATCAACATAAAATAGTGAAATATAATGTCTTAACATTTCATCAGCAATAAATTGCTTGAAGCAATCCGTAGCTAAGTTCACGACAACTGTAAAAGGAATACGTGATGCAAATCGTCGTATGTTTTAACGAGTTGGTAGCCTACGAACAGTAGGTTCTTTTTATTATCCCATTCAACATTTGTACTTCTCCTTAGAAATTTTTCATGGTCGTCTTTTTTTTTTTCATCACCGTTTTCCTCGGAGTTGTTATTTATTGTCTTCCGGTTAAAGTTCATCCAGGCGAATTTAATCATCTTGTTCAAGCTGTTTGTGTGTTTAATCAGCAGCGTTACTACCATATCTATCACTACTATGGAATAAATCTCCCATAACGTTTTCTACACTGTAGCCAATAGCAAACTTCGTGTCATTAACAATGGAATCATTGAGAAACACAATACGCACACAACATGTAAGCAAAATTCTACCAATGAGGTTAGCTAACAATAAACATATTCAGGACTGAGATTAGCTCCGAAGTACGCAGCAAGAAAACCTGATATCGGTGTCACCATTTCACTTTTACTAAAATCGCTAAGAGGCAGATAGATAGTGAATAGTCGGGAAATTATACGAAATTTATATTTACTCCATCTGGGGTTATAAATAACCAATCCTGCCTTTTATCAGTTACGGATAAAACAAGTGACCAATCTGTATATTTGTGTAATGAAAACCACAAAAGTTCACTACTGAAAAGTACACTCAAAACACAAATCAGCGAAAGTTTCACTGTTTAAAACAGTTAACAATGCCTTACTTATTCAGCAGTCAGTTCAGTAAATCTAACTGACGTATTGGCGAAAAGTGCCAGATTTCCTTTTATTATTGATTCGGTGACATTTCCAGCTGGTTCATCAACCGTTTCATGCGCTCTTTCTTAGTGATTTGTTTCTCGTCCGATGGATCAGTTAAAAGTTTATAAAAATTAATTAACAATGCATAAAATAACAAAACTCACAAAAAGTGTTTTTTTTTTTTTTTTTTTGGTAAGTTTCGTAATTTATGGTGCCATTTTATGACGAAACATGAACACCAAGTCTTTAATTTCGTTTTTGCGTCTTTTATTTCTTTTTCACGTACGCGTCACAGCGCTCGGTTTGGATTTTTAAACCACACCGAATGTGGTGGTGGGTGTACTCATACGTACAACGTTTTAATGATACCAGTTAAACAAAAACGAAAACGAAACGCATGCAATTAAAAATAACGTATTTTTGATACGGGAATAGAAGACTTGTAATTTTCCTTTCTGCAGTAAACGTTCGATTGGTAAGGTAGCGGTCTGGAAGCGTAGTGCTATGGACTCAATTCCCGAACATGCGCTGTTCCCCTGGTGATACTCGCTTCCCGCCCAGGCGACCCGACCCAGGTTTGGTTCCCGGCGGGGCCGCTTACGGATATTCGCATACGGGAATCGTGCAGGACGACGCCGCTGTTCGGCAGGTTTTCTCGGGGATTTCCCGTTTACCCCTGCCCTTTCATTCCGGCGCTGCTCCATACTCATTTCGCTTCTTCCTCATCGGTTTTCAAGTTCTAAATGTTAAGAGTCGCCCAAATATCTCCACTCTCCACCCGAACATTTGCATTTTCCCCCTTTATTTAAACTACGATAAATTGCACATTATGAACAGAGACTATTGGAAATATGTTTCCTAGTAATGATTTGCATAAATTCAATAAAACCGATATTTAATTAGCCGCACACTAAAGAAAAAAAACCCAGCGGTTTTCTACCGATGCTTAGTGAAGTGAGTGAATGATTGAAGAGATTTGGGCGGCTCATAAGAGAGAGGTCTTGAGAGCCGATAAGGGTTATTGGCGTGAGTATGAAGCGGCACTAGAATGAAAGGGCGGGGGAAATGGGAGATCCCCGAGAAAACCCGCCGACATACGGCATCGTCCGGCACGGATCCCACTTGCGAAAATCTGGTGATCCAGCCGGGTATTGAACCCGAATCGCCTTTATGGGAGTCGAGTGGTCTAACCACTCAGCCACCATGCCCCGATTCTAAGTGGAACCATTTTCACTGATTCGAGTATATTTATTTTAGTGACTTTCCACTGATCTGAGTTTAGAGTGTAAATGATTATATACTTTAGTTTTAACCATAGAAATGTTGCTTCACGTCGCCTTTGACCCTAGACGGAGTTCTACGGTTAAGCGTCAACCAGAACCTGTCGACTCACCCCTAACCCTCCCCCCCCCCCAAGATCAATATTAGTTTAACTGCACAGCGGAGTGTGCAGTTAAATCCGATTAGAATTTGATGCCTCTACCCGGTCCATTGCGCCGCTTCATGATGTGAACATCAGTAGACACACCACTGTGCTGACTCGCCCACTCCGTTATATGAAGACAGCTGTTTATTAAATGGTTCTTAGGTGGTACGGACTTTGACTGCCGAGGGGAAAAGAGGTAATGAAGTAAAAATCATTCTTGCCATTTGCACGCGTAATGCACGTTCGTTCTTTCTTCGACGCTCTAGCGATTGTCCGAGTGCATTTTTTGTTATTGTGATCCGTCCTTATATCCTTCCAACTGCTGTGTTGCACATTGTAATTTTGCCCAACTGTTAGCATGCCTGACCAGGGGGGAGTGGCCAAGCTGCAATCACCGTGCCTCTGTTTGCAAAACTGCAGTCGTAACTATTATAAAAAAAAAAAAGGCTGTTCACGTTAAAGTCAGAACTCTTTAAGGCCCTGCTTCATTTTTGCTATGAGTAAATTTCTCTGTTTTTACCATTTTTTAATATGAACACTGCCACATTACTAATAAACACAATCTATACATTTCACCAAACCCAACAGTCAACGTCCGAAGCAGCCACAAAATATGTTAAATAGTGGTTAAAGCCATTTGGAAGGGCCTTATGAAGTGCTCGCTTTACCGTGAACAGCCTACAGTATCTGTCTCGGAAATTTAAAATCCCTACTCTTTAGGCAACTTAACTGCTGTAGCCGCGATATTGTAGGACATATTAAACTCCTGAAAGTGGGCGTGTTAAATTAATATTGGGAGCACCAAAACTCCAGACACCAAAATATTTGTCTTGCCGACTTTTCGGCTCTTTTGTCCCTCTGGTGATTAAATATTTTTTAAAACCTACATTTTCTGAATAACTGAAATAGAAGGGATGTGACTTTTGAGAAGGCATTAATAAAAACCGACAAGACAATATTTTAATATCCGTATATTTTGTGTCAATAGGCTTCGAAAAAATAGTATGTGAATGTGATAAAATTAATTTTATATTTTAAGCTGAATATTTTTTTTTTACTTCTAAGGAGTTTATATTATGCTATCAAGGAAAAATAACTATTTCGTATTTACAGCAAAATAACTGTCAGCACCCAAAATTATGTTGAGTACTTTATAATTAATTAATAAAATTTATTATCTCAGAAATTATACTTTTTTTTTTGAAAGAGAATGTTTTGGCAGTCAAAATTACCATTCTCCCAAAACATTAAGATACAAAAAAAATTCCATCTTTATCAAAATATTTTTTTAATTTCTACTAATTATTCAACCTTCTATGCGTTGTCAATTTTCGGATTTATTAGTTTTTTCCTGAGTGTAAGTATGTGTATGTCAATATTAAAATTAGATATTCTCGTAGTTTCAAGGCCTCAGTGAGCTGAATAAGTAACATTAAATTCAGAGACAATTCTGTTTATGTGTGAATACAGATGAGTGAATGTGTTAAATACACTAATTAGTACTTGGAGAAGTCAAATTCATTGCACCGTGCGTAGAAGGGTGCAGATGTAACAGTTTGCAATGAAGCACCAATATAAACAAGATGCCATTGAGGCAATATGGGCGCTGGAAATGTGCAGGGGCATGTGAGCAACATGAGAGGTTTGTCCCATTAACCACACCACTGTGCGTGCTACTGCACGCCTGATAGCGCCGATCGCAGAAGTCGTACGACTTGTGTGTCTATCGGAACTGACAGGTAAGGAAGGATCTTGTGCACGGAGATGCTCGTTGTACCGGACACGACACCCTAACAGGCGACATGCAGCGCACATAGTATATCCACGAATCGGCCTGTTCCGTGGTCCCTTCGTGGAGACACAAGTTGATAATGGGCCTAGAAGACGAGTGCGCATGTCCAGGTTCGAAGAAGCTCTGTTAGATCGTATGGAAGGCGAACCTAATAACTAGGACGCGGATCAATGCACGTGACATGGGTATTTGACTCGCGGCATTGTGGAACGTCTTACATGAACGACTACTCTAACCGCAAAGAATGTAGCAGGTGCAGACATTCAGCGGACTTTCTTAAATGTCTGGTGTCTGGATATTGCAGCTGTATACTGAAGAGTTAAACTTGCTGTCTTAATTAGTGATGGCAGCACGACTTGTAGCTTGAAAGTCATATTTACGTAAAAGTTTGCTTAAAACAATTATATGTGGAAATTATGTTAGCTAGCAAATCCAAACATTTTTTAAATGAATTATGCTGTTGTGTTGAGAAAGAGATTAGCGTTACATATGCGGCCAACGACGCGAGGCAGGTGGTGCTTGCGGTGTGAGATAGAGAGAGAAATATTCGACTGGTGGCACCCTCTTGAAATAAAAACGTGAACTACCCACTTCCTTAGTCGCATCGGAGACGGGCAGATGCCTGCTCACTCGCGCGCAATTTCTCTTTAGGGGAACGTCGGGCGTGGGACATGGGCAAGTACATCATATTTGTATACATCTTTGCTGCTGAGCTCTATATCATAAGAATCTTAACAATAACACAAATTTAGTTTTAATAGCAAAATATAATATTTTACTAAGTTACAAAATTTTTCATGAATACCAAATTACTGAGAAAAAATCTGATTGATCCAATATATTAAAACATATAATAATAATAATAACAACAAAATTTTAAATAAATATCAGATTCTTACGCGATGTGCAACTGAACACTAGGACAATTTAAAGTGAGTTTTAATAGCAATTGTTACATTTATTCAAAAATTTAATTTGAATTAATAATTTCAAAATTGAAAATCTTTTGTAAATCAAGGACATTGGTTGCGATACATGAGCGAGAATAAGGTTTGCTGATGGTAGAGCAAATGATACGTAAGAACTATACATGAACTACGTAATTAAATAAATAGTTTGTTTTGTGCACGTTGTTGTAGCGAGAGGGCCTGAGCTGTCGTTTGGGGCGGGTCTCGCCCAAGAGCAATGAGGGTAAATGAGCGCGGTGCCTAGCAGAGTTGACAAAAACCGTGCGCGATGTATTAGTTCAGCGTGGTAGAGACGAGATCTGTAAACTTAAAATTATATCTTTCGCTTTCTGTTTTTTAATGCATCGAAGTATAAAAATAACCGGATTTGTAAAATATTTTCTTTCCCAATAAGTTCAGGGTTTCACTTGACCGACATATGAATAAGGTGATGAGGTCTATGGCAATGTTAATTTTACATAAGGCGGAAAATACAAAACGTGCATACAAGTAGATCCTATGCAGGGCTTTCAAAAGTGCTCATTTTACCGTGAACAACGTATAGTACAAAATACATTAATTAAATCCTAATATTTATACGTTAACGTGAAGTAACATATCATACTGTATTTCTAATTAAAATAAAAAATATATATATTTTACGAGGTGAG
Source organism: Dryococelus australis (assembly GCA_029891345.1). Classification (NCBI taxonomy): domain Eukaryota; kingdom Metazoa; phylum Arthropoda; class Insecta; order Phasmatodea; family Phasmatidae; genus Dryococelus; species Dryococelus australis. The sequence continues at coordinate 50,162,706 of CM056997.1, read as the reverse complement.
GCAGAATGAAATTTAGGTTACTGTATATTATATTTTACTGAAATAGTGAGAAGAAACATAACTAAGTATAAGTTTGTATAGTAGGAACAAGGTCTGGCTGGTCAATAGGTGTCCCGTTTGTCTGCAGTATTCAGCTGGCGGTCGGGGAACGAAGCAGCGGAGAGTGTCATAGGCGGCGCACCAGAGAAAAGTAGTAGTGGCATTTGTGCATTTCCAACCCTAACCCGTTGTTTGAATAGTAATAATATATATTCAAACTTCAAACGAGTTGCAAAATGTGTGTGAACAGTCGCAGCAGTCGATGTGGTTCGCTCAGCGCACACTTGGGATAGTAGCAGAAACGCATGTCTAACACATTACATTAAACTATATTTTAAAATACCACACATAATTTTTGGGAATAATCAACATTGGGAAATTTATTTACTGAAATTGCTGGAAAACATTATTGAACACATGAAACAGTCTTTATATAATATATCTAGACATCAAATCACACAACTGTAGCATAATACTTTACTGAAATGTTGGGAAAACATGAAGGAACAGTCCTTATATAGTATTACAGATTAAAAATTATGAATATTTTAATTCAGACAGTTACACTAAGTGTTAAATATTATAAAAAGAATGGTAATTTTAAGTTTACTGAAATTGGCGGGAAACACGAATGAACATATGAAATAGTCTTTATTCAAATTTTTTAATATAAAATTAATTGCAGGGCTAACATGATACTTAATTGAAATGCTGGGAAACATGGTTGAACATATGAAACAGTCTTTACTCACAAAATAATACTTCACTAACATAGTATAATCATACGATTGTACGTAACGACGTCATGTGTGTTAGCAGAGGTCGTGTTGGAACCCCTGCCAGTCTGAGAGGCAGCCAAGCGGAGACATGAATGCAGTCGAGCGAAATGGATCATTACGCGTTGTAGGGGAATATGTTGGGCGGCCAGCGGAGTGCGTGTCCAGCGGGAGTTTATAGTAAAAAGTTATATATGCTCTGAGTTTAGGCGGCAGCCGGCACACTTACAATCTCCATGCGTGCGGATAAGCGGCTATCTAGTGACGATATACGTTGACTCACGGTGTGCCTGCATGCTACAACATAATATTACACATAATTTTAACATCAAGGAATAATATTTTCAAATAATAAGTTGTAAAATGAAGACTCTTTGCTTATACAAGATGTGAAACTCTATAAGAGGTGTTGTACACTTCAGTGAAATAGACGTGTTATATAATAAAACTTTTACTTTACTGAAAATTCACTCACTTCTTTCAATATTTTTTAATAACAGGTGCTGGGACCTTTGGCGGTTGGGATATCTGAGCGGCAGTTGGACTGTGGGGTATAAGCTGGGGATTATAGTAAAATGTATTAACTATTTGAGTTCAGTCTGCAGTCGGGAGTGGTACGAAGCGGAAATGTAATTCGTGTACCTGTACTTGTGCAATTACTCTTCAGTTATTCAATTGGTAATAATCAACACACATTTACTAATTTATGCATTACAAGTACTTAGTAATTACTCATTGCTCGGTACTTCAATTGTAACTGTCAATTGACTGGCTTGCAACAGTCAAAATTAAAATCGTTAATCTTCAAACATTAGACTTGTCTTTGCACACCCAATCTCAGTCGCTCGGCGACCTTCAGACAGACAATATCCTATGCTGCTCCCGACCCTCATGTCTCATCGCATGCGAGACACCGAACAGGCAATCACTATGTGGCTCCTGACCTCTAGAGCTCAGTCGCGCGTCAGACACCGAACAAGTCATACATAATCTGAATTCGGTCTGCAGTCTGCAGTGATACGCAGAGGACGTTCAATTGGGGATTCAGGTACTTGTGAAAATTGTAATTATTATTCTCTCTGTACTTATTAATTTCAATTGATTTATTAAGTATTTTCTCGGTGTTTGCTCTTCTTATTCAATGCATAGTTGCTCAGTATTTAGTAATTTATCATTGCTAGATTTGTGACAGTAAAATTTAAATTCGTAATTTTTCAAAACTAAATATGTAATAGTCAAAATTAGATTAGTTAATTTTTCAAACACTAGATTTTAAACTGTAATTTCTCTAATTGCACAATTCCTACCTCAGTGGCTCATCGATCTCTGAACACGCAGAACCTCCGCAGCTGCCAGAGTCTGAAGAAGCAACATCTATGTCACTACCGATACCCTTTCCCCTTCCCCTCACCAGGCATTAGACCTCAATCGTCCACCAGACTCCGACTAAGCAACATCTATCCACGCCAGCACCCTCCCTCCATTCCCCCTCCATTCATCACATCTTAGTCATCCGCCAGACTACGAAGAGGAAACATATATTCTCCCCAAATATCTCTTGTGCCATTATTGTTCCAACAACCAACCGACCAATCACAGCACACCACTAGGGAATGAGGGGCTGTAGAGGCTAACACCAACAGCCAATCACAGGCACCTTAGGGGGGAGAGGTATGGCTAATCACAACACAGTTCACTGTGGAGGGTAGGGCGGCGTGGGGTGGATAGAGGGATGGGGGAGCACTACTTTTATCCTCTCCTTCAAAAGGGGGTATCGACAATTAGTATTCTTCCCTCCCAGCCCCTCCCCATGTTATTCTTATGGTACTTAGTCCATTCTTGCACACTTGATCTCTGAGTCCTACGCTCTCATTACTGGAATGCATTTTCTAGAACGTCCCCGCTTCTCCTCCATGTGCTTTCTCCTCACCTTTCTGCAAAGTGTGAAAATGATGGCCTTTACTATATCGCTTGCAAGTCCGTTACAAAATTTATCGATTAATTCTTTTCTGGGTTTCATTCGTCAATAATAGCCCTTTAACTTTGGCCAAGACAAGATGTTCTATAATATTATTCATTAAGATACAAAAAATTACAATCAATTTTTTTTTTCGAATAGAATTATTATGTACTTTTATGTGGATTTGGAATTATTTTAAACTCCAGAAAATGTTTTAAACAAGGCATTTAGCGTGCATTTAAATCTCTAAAGTGTTGTGTTTATTACACTAGAGAATTTATTAATTAGGGTCGGGAAGGTGTTAAAATGGCAAGCGTCCCTCCTCGACGCGATCTACTACAGAGGCTCCCTGAAGGCAGGAACCTCGGCACGGCGACGTGGTCCGTCGTCTGCGGCGTCTTCTAGCTGACGACCATCTTGAGCGCATCCATCCATCTCCTCTTCTTGGCGTCGCGCTGCCGCAGCAGCTTGCGGTGCTACGGCAGGACGTTCTTCTCGAGCAGGAACACGCCCTGCACGTCCACCTTGTCGCAGTGCAGCGCCCTCGCCGGCCTGTCCTGCATCCTCGCCAGCCGACACTCGAGCCGGCGCATGTTCGCCGCGCTGCGCCGTCCCCTCGGCGTCCTGGAAGCGGTACGCGTCCAGTTGCTCCTCCTTTTCCCTGATCTCCTCCTCCAGAGCCCTGATCAGCTCCCCCTTCGCCCTGTTCTGCTCCTCTAGCAACCTGATCATCTCCTCCAGCAACACTATGTGCACCAGGCGGTTGTCCGGTCCATCGCCGCCTGCGTACTCATGACCCGCCATCGATCACGTCCACTAACAATTCTGAACAAACTAGACAGACTGTGGTACTTGTGCAATTTATTTTAAGTCTGTTAGGATAGTTTTCTCTAGCAACGTCTTAAACAATGCATTTCCCCCTCTTCGTTGTAGAGTTGATTTTACAACTGTTTATCATTATTGTTAACAGATAACTTGTTACTAGGCCAAACGTCCAACAGTCCCCCTGCTGACTTCGTCCATAAAGAAATCTAAGCACATGTGAGTGTTACATAAATTCTTGATGAAAAACATTCATGGAGTTTTTGTCTCGTTGTGATCTCCGAGAAAACTTGCAGTTCTGTAGAAGCGTAGGCAGCCCTCACGCACCACCTGTGGTTAGAGGGTGAGTGCAGACACGACAGGCAGATGGGCACATCTGTGCACGACAGGAGATTACGCCGGGCAATAGGCTACTCCATAAGTAGCAATGCTCGAAACAGAGCGAGGACAGGCGCGCGGAAGCAACTCGACAGCAATGTTCACAAGTTTAAATTCAGGAGATCGCTTTGTGTCGGACTTCAGATGCGGTAATGCAGGGGTAAAATCTCAAAGATGATAAAAAAAAAAAAAGAGGCAATAGACCACTAAGGAAACAGAAAAAAGGTAGAAGAAGCGTTTACAGATCGTGTTCATAGATACAAATGCATCCAACAAACGCCCAACAACACCACTATAATAAAACTCGGCTGAAATTTGTGAACATCACACACGAATGAAACACGTGGAATAGCTATGTAACAAAACGCAACTTAATTACAGTTTGGTCTATGAATGTACAGTTTCAAGAGCAAAACACATTGGCAGCTAAAAATCCCGACATAATATTTGCACTGGGTGACTGAATCTGGGCTGAGCTACTAAGGGTTTGAAGGGATGCTGCGAAGAATGTGAGAGTGATGAGACAGTCTAAAAAAACGTTACTAATGAAGTCCTAAATAATGAAATAACTACTGGTACCTGTTCTAACAGATAGAAAAACAAGCTTTAAAGTTCTTATTGATTCCCTCCACTATTCATAAAAATGTTCTGTTTAATACGCTATATGAACTAACTTATTTTGAATATGACGCATTGAAAATACTAGACGAATTCTGCCATTTTATGACTCGTGAATTCCAAATATTTACCTGTACTTACAAGGCCTCGACCAATGAAAGGACTTCCATACTTCTTAGAGGGAAGATAATTGCCAGAATGGAAGAAAGTATCAGTCAGGACAAGAACACGCGAGAACAAGTCAGGAGACCAGACACAGTGTACTAGGAACACATAGGCATCTGCATTTTGGCATTTTGGACGGTTTTTCTCTATGAATCGACAGCGGAAGAGTGCCTTTAATTATATATGTTGGACTTCAAAGGAAGCCACGCTAACAACATGGGGCTCCTCTGAAATGAGGCGCAGACATATAAATGACAACCGACGACAGAATGAAGTTATTTTAAAAGCAAGGACAGTAAAATGGCCAAATACGCTTTAACTAGAATACAATGAAGAGCGGATTGTTGACTAAGTTGTCTGGGCATTCTCTCTGTACATTCGCTGTTTGCGCGTTTACTCATATATCAGCGAACAAATATCCTGGGATTACGAATTTTTACAAGATAAAATAAATACTAGCTATCCAAGCCCGTAATGTTTCGTTCTTTTCATATTAAGTGCATTCAAATAAAAAAAAACCCATAAAACTAGTAAAAAATATATAGAGCTTGCTTGCAGTTACCTTACGAGGTGGGAGAAAAGTTAAGACCACACAGTCGTAGTTATATATGTTGGCTTTCTTCGTTTGTAATAAAAATGCACAGTTTCACATATAGTCCGCAGAGGGAAGCGTGACGACAAAACACTGCACGGCGGTTCAGCGGCTTGCGCCGTGTAAGAGCGATAGGACGCTGGGCGCGTGTCGTGGAACAACTACAGGAATGACCGTTGTGATACTTCTGGTTTCTCGAACAAAATTCATTCGAGTCAGAAATGTGGAACGAGAGATCCAAAACATAAAAAAAAAAAATTGTAACTTTTAGACGGTCCAGAATCGGATCATACATGTTGACTATTTTGTTGGTATTGAGCACATTTACTATCTGCTTCAGCTCGGATCCTGTGTCCGGAGCCACCTGTACAACATACCGTATGTGTTGGTGATGCATTGTAAATTCTACTTTGACTGCTACATTGCATTCGAGTAAGTACGTAATTAGGTGATATTTACATTTTGATTTAACTTTGTGGTACGGATTTTTAATACAAAATCTATTGTACTGCTAGTGTCCATGCTTTTACTGATTCAATAAATAGTTTCTTCAGTTAAATTGTTTCCGTAAGCTGATGCAGGATAACCCTGTTATGTCGCAAACATTCTCAATTGTTATTCATGGCCATAATGCAGGTAATTAAAGACCAATGGGGTGACATAACACAGCAGAAATATAGTAACACATTATACAACATCTACACGTCTGATTGCAAGTAAAGATCTTGCAATACATTGTTTTTCATTTCTTGGTGTACATGGATAATCTCCAGAGACAAATCTAGGCTGCTTGGGGGCTAGCCTAGTGAAGTGCTGGGACGATTAGTACAAATTTCTATGTTTTGGCAAAATATCAAATTACATAATATCAACTCCTTTGTCATTAAAACAACCACGTATATTATAACTGCTCTATATTTTTAATTGTTTTATTAAGAGTGTATATATTTTATTATCAAGAGTGTTGATTTGCTTTCAGTAAAGTTTTATGTAAAGATCATCAACAATTTTGTTAGCTATTCATAAATTCCATTTACCATAGTGATAACAATATTATGGTCAGTTAAACTATAAAAAAAGGAATTTGAAACCAAATTGTATTTCCTTCTGTACACAGGATGAATTTGGCAGGCTGAATGGTAAGGCCTTAGTGGGGGAACGGAGTTGAGTGGCACCAAGGTGTCAAATCCGACCCCGCAAAAACGGGCCACTCACTAGCTGACCTTTGTTATACTAAACAGTCTATATATTCGTCACTGTCCTATATAATTGCATCATTTTATGTTCCTTCTTCTAAGTACTTGGGGAGTTACTCCTTGTAACATTATTGTAGGACAGCTGTCACTTGGCTTATTCCCCATGTTCCGGAGCTCATTGTCAAAGGTCTGTTGCGACGCCTGCCTCAGCTTGGCATACAGAAAAATGAATTGTTCATGGACAAGACCAGCCATCGGGGGATCAAGATGCAAAATTCTCAAATCGTAACTGCTCACATATAACACAGTACATTAGGTTACCGGTACTTAAGTATATCCGAACTTATTACTTGTCAGAATAATGAGTGTTTACACAAGCCTGTTATCTATCTCACCACTTGCACAGTCATTAAATGTTAACGATTGTGACTGCAGCACGTATGCAGCTTCATTAACGTGGCCGTGCAATGGCAATATGAGTGCAGTCAACGCATCCCATAACACCTGAGAAGACTGTATTTTCAAGAAATTTGTAATAGTCATGGAAGAATGCAGTCTTTATATCATAGTTGTTGACGTATATTTTCTATTTCCATTGTGGAAGAACTCGTATTAAAAATAAATTGTTCATGGTTTGTTATCCTGCAAGTCACAAAGGTAGCGTAGATATTACGTACGGTGTTCGTTAATACTGCCTCTCGTTAAATGTCTGGGGGGAACCTGATCCAATTGCCAGCAAAATGCTCAGTTATCAGTGAACTTATTTACCGTACACAATTGCTCACAGAGCTCTGTGATACAGCCAGCGCGAAGTCTTGCCCAACACTCCGTTGATAACTGCCTACTACGAAAAACCTGACAACTGTTAGCACCTGAAATTGCAACCATGAATAGAACTGTAAATTCCCAGGAGAAAACTGACGTTAATTTTCACAATGACATAATTTCTGGTTTCCTTTGTAAGCTAATCGTACTGCCACTGACTAATATGAGCGTGCAATGGTAAATGATTACTGCGCTGGCTCTGAAGGAAGGGACACAGTTGCTCACCAAAGTCATGCACGAGGGCTCTGCTTGAACGAAAATTTCTGCTGAAATCAACCTCTCTGAGGTCAAAAAGATTTAGCCTATCCCTTAAGTGCCTTTTATACATAAGTACGTAATTTATTACGCGCGTGCCTCACATCGATGTCCCTTGAAAAAAAATTTTAAGGGGTAACATTACAACACAATTATTATCGCGAGATTTCACTATCACCTACAATACTTACCAGAAACAAGTCTTGAAGATAGTTTTGTTTTAAAGGTAAGTTTTTTTCCAATCGGATTTGATTATGAAGAATGTGAGATTTTTCTGTTAAAAGTATTTTAATCAGCATCGCTTGTGCCTAAACTTTTGTTTTGTGTGTGGGCATGCCTTTCTGTTGTTTAAGGAAAACTACTGGTACAAATAATGATACATAAATTATATTTCTTTCATACTAGACACACGGAAACAAACTAATTCATATGCAATGTAACACCGTAAAACTGGGCTATATGCAGAGCTAATAATTAACTGGTTCATGTGTATTTGCAAGACGTAATCTAATTTCACCGATGCTAATTTTCATTATCATATTAATTGTGTTAATTGGTATGTAATTTCACTGCTCGTTGAAATTTTTATTTATTTTTATCGTAAACACATTTATATATCATTACAGTCTGTTTGTTTTTGTAATGTGTTCAGAAGGCTCTATTTTCTGAGCAGTTGTTGATCTGTTGCCATGGTAACTATGTGACATGGTGAGTAATTTCTGCCTTTAGCACTCTCGTGATTGGTCAGTTTTAGATGGCATTTTAAAATTAAGTGTTTGGGGGGGGGGGGGTGTTCGAAGGCAAGAAGCTAACCCACGTGGGTTTAACACCCAGGGTTTTAATTTAGTTTTTATTCTCGAAGGAGAAGAAGACGCGAGGTGTGATTCAGGGAGAAGGAGGCCTGTATCGGCCGTCGCCCGCATATAATTCCAGGTTAATTATTTCCAACTACTGCGTGTGCTTAAATGTGCTGGGACTGTACTAGAACTACAGGTCCAAGCGCCTGAATAGGGAGGCCCGTTATGAGAGGTCCTGCTGCATCCAGGTGGATGCGACTGCTGACAATGAGATCTCCAAAAAAACACCAGTGTACGAATTATTTTATTAAGAAGCAAAGACGAACTTTTCTATTCAGTTTGAACCGAGCCTTATTTGAATTAATTACGAATACACTGGCATTAATAGTCTTTTGCTTAAAACACTGAGCTAGTCTGGAGCAAAGAGACAAATTAATTAATTAATTTGACTAGAAGTTAGAAATTTCAAATTGCCATGCCTAAAGTAAATGATGATTTCAGTCCCTAGAGAGGCTAGTGTTGCTGAGGCCATAGATAAAATCATGTCTGCAAATTGATTAAACTAGTCTTGTCGGAAAGAAATAATTAGATTAAAATAATTCTATTTAAATTTCACATTTTGTCACAAAGTCTCTGCTATGTTGCAATTGAATAATTTTGTGCTATTTGTCAGTGTTGTTCTGGCACACATATAAGATCTTTCAACAGTTTTACTCCTTGTCCTTACACGAGACCTAATTAACTCCATCCTACACGTTTACGTTACGCAACTTGGCAAGTTATGCCGCTAGCGCTGGCATCGCCCTGGTGGCACTAGTGTGTCGGCTTGAAGAACTTTCGTCTTCGTGTCTGGCTACAATCTCCTTGCCGACTTGGGTAATTTATCCCCTCCCTTTTCCTACCTTCGCCTTCTCCTTTCTTCCTCTCCTCTAACTGCGCCATATTGCTTTTTTGAATTTATTTAAGTTCGTGCGCACTTACTCTCGCCCTTCTTACTTCGGCAAACCTTGCTTGTGTAACATATTTTGGCCCTTTGCCATGCTATGTGTTTGTCGCCTTGTTCATCTGGGTCATTGTGCGAACTTAGGTTCGTAGTGTCTGAGGAAGCCACGACGAGTGCACATTGCTAAGAACTGAGCAAATTTTCGACATGACTGCAACACCTGAAATCGGTTAGTCGTGGAGTGGAGCAACAGTTAGCTGACGTTGGTACGAATGTAATTTATTGGAATAGCATGGGTGATTTCCTGGGCCTGTTATTCTAAATTGAAGTTTGGTATCTGGTTTTAAGAAAAAATTCATGTTTAGCTATAAACTTAAGTTTGCCCAGTCTCCGAGGTTTTGGTTTCTTATTGATTTGAATTTCCTGAGTTTAGGTTTGGCTTGACTCCACGACTCGTTGGAGGTTAAATTAAACCGCTTGTATTCAGAGGTCACACAAGCTAGTTTGAAAGTAGCAAATTGCTCTTGCTTCACTAACTTAATGGTAGTGTTCATGGGGCTTGCATATAGGATGCCGTTAGTATTGATTTTTTTCTATGATTGTTGTGATAAAATGTTCGTTTGCGCATCTGCAATGCACCGAATATTTTTTAAGGCTTTAAATTAGCTGAAAATCCGCTCTATAAGTTTTGGAGTGTGGATAATAAAATTTGGCCCTGGTTGGTAAATCTTTTGTGAAGGCTTGGTAACCAGAAGCGAGGCACCCATCGCTGTTTGGTTACAGTTGTTTGCACACGAGTCAAATAAATGGAATTGGATTTGAATGAAACCTTTTGCACAGTGTTCCTAATACATGTACTTATCTTGTATCAATGAGTGTTTGCAAATTCAGAAATGAATTTTTATCCTTTTATCTGTCGGTAAGGTTTGGTTTGGAACCAGTTGAAAACCTTATCTGGTAAAATAAATTTCTTGATAACTGACTATAATTTTGAATCAGCCCATTCACTCAAATATTTGGGTTATTGATTAATACTGAATGCGGCCTGAGTACACATCATGACTACCAATTTTGAGCGTACTATTTGCTAGCTATCTAAATTATTTAGTGACCAGTTATTCTTTTACTGTCGTGTTGTGCGAGAAGGCACGCCCTGCAAGTGTTGTAAATAAATTTATTACCAGATAAATTCAAATAATAGATATTTTAATATAGTCTTTAGTGGTAATGAAGTTTCTATATTTTAGGTGCAGCATTTGTTGTAAGGAATGACCCACTAGTTTTGCAATGTTTTGTAATGAATGAGTTTAAAGATCCTGTGTACATTGTATGGTATTTAAAGTGAAAAGAAAATGTAAAATAAATATGTTCAACCCCGATTTGTATGAAATTTTTGTACAGTAGTGGTACAAGAAAACTGCGCTCGGTTCTGCTCTCATTCTGTTAGTTCATATCTGTTTCATATTCCGAGTGGGTTTCGAGATGTCCAGCGACATAGGTTTTATTTACAGCCTCAAGAAAGAGGACCTGGTTAATGTTCTGGAAGATATGGAGGCTTCCATTTCTGAAGGTGCTACTGTGGCGGAGCTACGCCGAGCTGCTGTCGCGGCTTGGAGACGGCAAGCAGTTCAAACAGGGCTGTGTTCTCATACGGCGCCGGTGAGTGTATCACAGGATGTTTCCAAGCCTGATTAACATTTTGTGTCCTCGCTTCAGAACCTTACCCTCTCACGACCTTAGAGCGTGTACATGTTTTAACTTTTTTTTTTTTTTTTTTTTTTTTTTGCTGTGGCAAAACTTTCGAACTTAGGTTTAGCTTCCTAGGTTAGTTTACTGCAGCGTATTGCAATTAAATGTGAGGGGTATGTCCTTCAGCTTCTTCAGGAGGAATTAAGTTGTTTACGAGGAAGCATGTTCCTCGGATTTAAGAAACGTGTACTCGAAGCATTGTTTCCCCTTAGAGTTCGTTGCCAGTGTGAAAGAGATCATGTGCACAAATATCAAGGACCCGGAGAAACGATGTTTAACTTTATAGATTCAGTTATTAGTTTTCATGATGCCTTATGTATGAACTTAAGCGAACTAGACATAGTGAACATAATATTGGATAACCTAGCACCCCATGTTAGGGGACTATTTACTTTAGTGGCAACTGCGCGTACTCTTAGCGAATTTAGGCGACGCGCTGTAGATGTTCGGAGGCGTTTGGTAGCAAACAATGAATATCGTGATTTGCATCGCCCTGGACCGCGTGTGGTGCGAGGCTAGTTCGTTCCAGCCGGCCAGGTTGCTACCAATGCGGGTGGTTACCAGGGATGTCCAATCTTTTCGTTGCAGTAACTGCTCTCGTCGTGGCCATGTGACACTTGATTGTATTGAAGAGAGGCGTAGTATGGTTCAAAGAAAATGCTTTAGATGCGGCGAACTTGGGCACCTTAGGGCGGATTGTTTAAAAATGTTCCCCTTCATACTTGTGTCTCGTCATAATGGACCAATGTTCGCATTTTGGAGTCAAACATCTACCTGTATCATGGCTTTCTTTAGGTGGCGTAAAACAAATTCGTAATCGGAACCCTGGACTCGGATTTGAATACTAATTCTGCTTGTAGAGCTTCAAACCTGGACTCGACTGTGAATACTAACTGGCTGGTGCAACTATGACTATCTTAATGCCAGATGCTGGATACCAGGGGATAGTCCCATGGGGGTGTAAGGTGTCCGTCTCCGGTGGAATGTACTGGAAGGGAGAAGGTGCGATGGCCACCATCCCAGATCCTGGAAGGTCTTGGTCTGGCAGTGAAACCGGCCTGTAATGGGTGTAAGGCTGCCCATGTTACACCAGGAGGCATCATGTGGCTATGCCCGGTGATTCAGTCTTGACAGGTGACAGGTGGAATGACTTAATCTTCTCTGGTTGCATGGATGCTGGAATAGCACAGCACAAACCAGCCTTTAAAACGCGTAAATTGAGATATCACGTATGGGGCTCATGCCCACTGGGATTTCCCGAGACTAAGGGATAGGACTTCCCTATGCTGATGTGAAACAGCATTCCGCCCTTTAGAGAGAATATATGGACAATGCAATGTCGGGGCTGCTCTCAAGCCCTAGTATTAAAGCCCATATGCAACATGGTTGCAGCAATAGTCAATATAGCCTCTGCTGACTTTGGGACCCACACCTTCTCGTGGCACCGCTGGGTGAGTCTTTAGAGAGCCGGCAAATGTGGGGTACCCGTGGTGTTTCCTAAACCAAGTTTTATAGTTAAAAGGTGTATCTGCCTCTCAGAAGAGCGTAGTCACAGCAGATAGTGACGACTCTGATGGGAGGTGGGCTGGTTGACTTCTTTATGGCCAGACCGTTGGGGCCCAAAAGTCTGGGTCTTAGTGAAGGATCCTTAGACTTAATTTTAATGGACAAGAGGCTTCGTGAGCCAGAGAGGACGTGGGCCGGGCTAACGTGCGGGATTTGGTGTGCATCTTTCCCGATAAACTGGGCCTCGGGAAAACCCAAGTGTCATGAAATGGAAGGAGTATCATGGGGTGACCTCTAAGCCCATGTCAAGGGTTTTCCTTGGCAACTGGTGATGGTGGGAAAGGACTTGTGCGGGCAGTGGTTATAAGATCGCACCGGCGTGTCTATGTCTCTGACTTGGCACAATTAACATCATTGAGAAAGAAACAACAACTCATTACCCTTGGGGTAGTCAGAGCCGGCTGGTAGGCAGATAGTAGACCTTATATCGCTAAGACTGCATATCATTGAGACCAGTGATGGCGACCAGCTGAGGACTGAAGCAATAACAATTTTATGTTATGTTATGTTATATTATGTGGATACTATCTCTGCTTGTACAGCATCATACCTGGACTGCTGTGCCACTTCTCCGGCCTCACTTCTGGATTATGTGCATTGTAACATCTCCTAAACCGCCTGTATTGGGTTTGCATTACTTGAGTTATGTGTATCACTGAACGGCTGTGGTGGTTAGATTTTTAGTAGGCTAATGAGTAATTGCATAATGACTAAGTGCTCATAATGAGTAATAAGAAGTAAATAGCTATAAGTATGCATAATGGGTAAATACCGAAGGTAAAGTTCAAATGTTCGCCCTTCGACTGCCAAAACACAACTGACAAGCTTGGAAGGGTTAGGTTATGGGCATGGGAATATAGGATTGAGGATTAGGTCCTTGGTTCGAGACCCATCAAGGATATATTTTTTTAATGCATAATGATTAATTGTAAAATGACTATGTACATGTAATGAATAATTAAATGTAAATATGTGTAAGCACACATAATGCAAAAGTACTGAAATAAAGTAAATATGTTTACCATCGATAGGCGTAACACAACTGGTAAGCTTGGAAGGTTAGGGGTAAGGACTATAGGGTTGAGAATTTCATCCTTGGTTCGAGACCTGTCGAGAATACTTAAATTCTAATAATGTAACAAGTAATTACACATAATGAGTAAATGCATAAAGAGTGGTCTTCTAATAAGTATTTGTATAGTGAATAAGTGCCAAGATCAGTTACATACACTAAGTACACATCCACCCCAAGCACTACTCACTTCCTATGAACCTGTGATTTGCTAATATATTGTAATACCTGCCTGCTGTGTTGTAATATCCAGCACACTGCAGATTGGGCGGACAAACGTCAGTCCTTCCCAAACCTTATCTCAGTATGTCTCGAGGTATAAGGAAGTTCTCGTGCTCCGTCCTCTACACACATAACCTGTGGCTGCAAGACCATGTATAGTGGATGTTCGTGAGGCGACAGAGGGATAGGTAGCTGTTCGCCACCCCTTCCCCCAACAGTCTAATGTCAGCAAGCAACGCGAGAACAACTCTTCAGACTTACGAAAGACACATACGCTATCAAGCCTAGTTTGCCAGAGGCTCGCACATCATCAGAGCCTACACAAACTTCAAACACGTGTCTCCACTTATACAATATCACAAATTAATTTAGTTTGACATATTTAATTCAAATATTTCAATATAAAAATAATTTTGAAATTTTTTTTTCCAAGTCGTTACATAATAACACTTAAAATAAATTAAAACTAAAATTAAAGAATCACTTCACTCAAAACACTAACAAAATGTGGTTTCCCACTTTACTTGAATTACGAAAAACAAAATATTACCAGGAATTCATTTCAAAAGCCCCTTCGAGGGTAATTTTGTGTATACTGATTTAAAACTTGCTTCTATTTCCAACAAGGGTAAGTTTTACTTAACTATGATTGTATTGGGATAGTGCTTGTTTCATTTCCCGCCAAGATTAAATCATATTTACCGAGATAATCCATACTTCTACCCCAATACGGATAATTACATTTATACTGTCACATTCCTTATTTCAATTCCTGGTGAAGGCAAATACATGTATTCCAGACAGTAATTGTGTATCGAGAACAGATACAGACACATACAGTGAGAAAATTCACACACATTCAAACAGATCGAAACATGAATTAAAACTCAATCTAAAAACAATGTTTACCTTATTTAAACCCCAACATTTTCAGGTTATCAAACATTGAGTTCAAGAAAGGTGATGTTAATTGAATATTTTGTATTAACAACTCACAACCTAAACGTCGTGTTGGAATAAGCAAAAATAAAACACTGAGGTACACCCTCGCATCTCTGGCGAAACTTCCCTTCCCAACGAACAAGAGAGTTGTCTTTTGTTTCCACCAGGAAGCACTGCTTACCCCACATTCTCAAGGCAAGAGGCAGATGCGTCATCTATAAGAGAGGGTGAGCCGCTTCATGAAAACCATGGTGAGGGGGCGAAACTACTTTCAGCAACCACCGACAGAGGGTGAGCTGCTGGGTCATTATCCTTCCTCCAACAACCGACCACGGTTCGACCACATAACC
This sequence comes from Dryococelus australis, assembly GCA_029891345.1. Taxonomy (NCBI): domain Eukaryota; kingdom Metazoa; phylum Arthropoda; class Insecta; order Phasmatodea; family Phasmatidae; genus Dryococelus; species Dryococelus australis. The sequence goes on along the minus strand of CM056997.1, from coordinate 50,147,439 downwards.
CTTGCAGAGCGAGACAATGCCGAGGAAGGTGGGCCCCACATAACACAGCTCGCTACACTTTTGTTTCGGCAGGCTGTCTCATATCGACAAAACTTACAATAACCTAAGCCACACATCTCCGCACATACTTGCGCAAAAGTTGTCACAACCTGTATATCAATAAATAATATTTTTCGAAATTTATTGTTTTTCTAAGTTGTTATACATTAACATTAAAAATTATTTATAACCAATTACACTACGATTATCATTAACATATCATTCACCATTTCAATGGTAAATGTAAATATTTTGTTGTTACCATACTTTTCCCTACTTTTAACAAACAGAGATTCATTTCAGAAAACAAAAATTCTGTAACCAACAATTTTCATTAAATGCCAATCTTTTCAGATCTATAATAATTTTCATTACGACATCCCACATTCCACATCTCATGAAAATATTCCGCTATATACACTATTACTTACTAATCCATTCTTTTTTAAATTGTTTTCTATCTCCAAATTTCAGAAATTGCCTTACACTAACAACTCACTCCGTTCTCAAAATACTTTCCCCTCACAAGAACCCATATTGGAAAACCCGCAGCATGGGACTGTAACCGTATATCCATTCTGAAAAACCTTTGTGTAAAAAATAAAATCAATCATCCCAAATATTTAAGAAAAATCCGTTATTTATATTACCTCACTTCAAACCAACAAAACATTACACCAAAAAAAAAAAACAATATTATCATCACATAAATATTTATATACATCCTTAAAAAAATATATAAGAATATAGAAATATATTATTCACACACACACACACACACATACATATATATATATATATATGGTATTTAATGGCATATATGGCATTTACATTCAACCAGATGTTTAACTAATATACACTTCCTTGTAAATAAACTTAAAAAATATATGTTAACTTGTGAAGATGGTGCTGTGGTGGAAAACACACTTGTTTCTCCTCGAAATCAGTGCCGAATTTGTCTGTAGTAATTCACTTTACAATGTAATATGTATTTTCACATGAGAACCAATTGTTTAAAAACCCTGAGTGCGATGTACATCTGCGTATGATGTGTGAATGTTTATTTACAAGAAAGTGTATATTAGTTAAACATCTGGTAATATGTAAATGCAATTTATAACTATTGTGTTTGATTTTTCAAGGTATATATATATATATATAATATACTTTTATTTATTTATTTGTGGGTAATATGTATTTCTGTACTCTTATATATTGTTTTAAGAGTGTATTAAATATTCTTGTAATGATATTATTGTGTTTTTATTTGGCGTAATATTTGGTGGGTTTGAAGTGTGGTAATATATATAAAAGAAATTTATTTTTAATATTTGGGCATATAACTTTTATTGTTTACACAAAGTTTTTGCCGAATGGATATGCAACCACGGTCCTGCCCTGTAGGTTTCCAGAATGGGTTCTTGTGAGGTAAAGTATTTTGAGAATGGTGTGAGTTGTTAGCGTGAGGCAATTTCTGATGCAAATTATTATAGATCTAAAATGATTGGTGTTTAACGAAGATTGTTTGGTTACAGAATTTTTGTTTTCTGAAATGAATCCTGGTTTGTTAAATGTAGGGAAATGTATGGTTAAAACAAAATATTTACTTTTGCCATAGAAATGGTGGTTCACATGTTAGTGAAAATTGTAGTGTTATTGATTTTAAATTATGTTTTAATGTTAGTATGTAGCAACTTAGAAAAAAAATTATTTCAGAAAAGATTATTTTATATTGATATACATCAATTGAATGTGGATAAGATTGTGACAACATTTACGTAAGTATGTGCGGAGTTGTGTGGCGTTGTAAGTTTTGTCGCTATGTTACATCCTGCCGAAACGAAAGTGTAGTGAGCGAGCTGTATTACGCGGGGCCTACCTTCCTCGGCATTGTCTCGCTCTGCGAGGGTTTGGCAGTGTGACATGGTCGGTTATTGGAGGAAGGTGATGCTCCACCAGCCCGCCCTCTGCCAGTGGTTGCTAAAAGTAGTCTTGGCCCCTCACCTTCGTCTTCACAAAGTGGCTAGCCTTCTTTTACAGATGCTGTGTGTGCTTCTTGACTTGAAAGTGTGCGGTCCGCAGTGCTTCCTGGCGGGAACAAATAACAACTCACTTGCTTGTTTAGAAGGGAAGTTTCGACAGAGATGCGAACATGTAACGCCTGGTTTTATTTTTGCTTATTTCAACATAACATTAGTGTGGTAGTGGGTTGTTAATACGGAATATTAAATTAACATAGTCACTCTTTAACTCAATGTTTGATGACCTGAAAACTTTGGGGTATAAATAAGGCCAATACTATTTTTAGATTGTGTTTTCATTCATGTTTCGATCTGTTAGGATTTGTGTGTATTTCTTCACTATATTTTTCTGTATTTGTTCTCTATATGCAATTGCTATTTGGTATACACATATTAACCTTCACTGGGAATTGAAATAAGGAATGCGATAGTATAAATATGATTACCTTCGTTGGGGTTGAAGTAAAGAATATCTCAGTTAATATGATTTAACCTTGGCAGGAAATGAAGTAAGAACTAACCCTATACGTACATAGATAAGCAAAACTTACCCTCTTTGGGAATAGAAGCAAGGTTTGAATCTGTATATATGTATTTATTCTCGAGGGGGTTCCTGAAATGAATTCATTGTGATATTTTTGTTATTTTTTTGAGTGAAGCAATTATTTAATTTGGGTTTTAGTTTATTTTAAATGTCATTTTTTAACAGCTTAGAAAAAATTAATTTTGAAAATAATTTTTACATATTGATATACTTGAATTAGATATGTCTAAGGACATTTATTTGTGATATTGTATAAGTGGACACCAGTGTTGGATGTTCAAGTAGGCTCTGTTGGTGTGCAAACCAGCAAACTGGCCTTGCGAGCATCTGTGTCATTCGAATGCGCATAGAGTTGTTCTTGATTTGCTTGATGGGGACGGACTTCCAGAGGAAGGGTTGGCGAACAGCTAGATAACCCTCTGTCGCCTCGTGAACTGCCCGCAAATGCGGCCTCACAGTCATGTTTTAAGTGTGTGTATATGATGGACTGTGGGCCTTCCTTACATCTCGAGAGTTGAAGACATACTGAGATAAGGTTTGGTAAGGACTGACATCTGTCCGCCCAATCTTCAGTGTGCTTGATATTACAACATGGTTGGAATATATTACAACATATTATCAAATCACAGGTCAGGCGGAAGTGAGCAGTGCTTGGGGTTGGATGTGTACTTCGTGTATGTGATGTCTCTTGGTACTTAGTCATTATGCAAATACTAATTACATGATCACTCATTATGTGATAATTTATTATGTATAATTACAGGTTATGCAATGCAAATCTAAGTATTCTCGACAGGGCTCGAACCAAGGACTAAATTCTCAACCCTATAGTCGCTACCCCTAACCTTCCAAGCTCATCAGTTGGGTTTCATTTGTCGATGGTAAACATGTGTACGTACTTTCATTACTTATTCATTACATGTACTTACATAAAATTACATACAATTACTCATTGTCATACTTAATTATCATGGAGTTACTCATTAAATGATTAAAAATCAAATTACTCTCGACTGGTCTCGAACCAAGAACTGAATCCTCAACCCTACACCTCTCTTACTGTTAACCTCATCCTTTCAATCTCGTCAGTTGTGTTTTGGCAGCTGATGGTTAAACATGTGTACTTACATTCGTACTTACTCATTATGTGGCCTTACGCCTAATTTCTTCTAATTACTCATTACATTGACTTGTTCATTATGCATTTACTTATTATGCAATTAAGAATCTAATTACCCTCGGTGGTTTCGAACCAAGGACTGATCCTCAACCCTAGAACCTACACCTTCCAACCTTGTCAGTTGTAGTTTGGCAATCGAATGTTAAACATGTGGACTAAGTATGTAATTACTCATTATTCAATTACTAAGTGTGCAATTTGTCTTTATGTCTAATCATGCAATTAATCATGTAATTAAAAATCTAATTGCCCTCGACTGGTCTCGAACCCATGACTGAATCCTCAACCCTACACTTCCCTTATTGTTAACCTCACCCTTCCAACTTCGTCAATCGAGGTTCGGCAGCCTATGGGTAAACATGTGTACTCATTCAGTACTTACTCATGATATGTACTTACTCTTAATTACTTCTAATTACTCATTTAATGTACTTGTCATTAGGCATTTACTCATTACACGATTAAAAAAGTTAATTATTCCTGGATGGTCTCTAACCAAGGACCGAATCCTGAACCCTAGAACCTACAACTTCCAACCTTGTCAGTTGTGGTTCGGCAGTCGAATGTTAAACATGTGTACGTAGTATGTAATTACTCATTATGCAATCGCTAATTATGCAATTACTTATTACATCTAATTGCACAACTACTCATTATGTGATTAATAAGAATCTAATTACCCTCAATGGGACCCGAACCAAGGAATGGGAACGACTCCTCAACCCTCCTGCTCTAACCCTACACTCCCCTTTACCCAGCCATATAGCGTGGTGGTGTTTCACTTGACAGAACACTGGCAAACAGGGTCCTTAGATCTCCAATGATGTCCTTCAAATGTTGCTTGGGCGCTTGTCAGCCAAAAGGGTAACTCCACAGCTAACAGCCAGTCACAGCATATCTCAAAAGGGGAAGGGAATCCATTAGCCAATCACAGCACACCTACCAGGGTGGGGAGATTGGTAGTCTGAATTAACCTTGGAAGGATAGTACTAATTAGTATCCCTCTCTCCGACACCCCTTTACCAGTTAATCAAATGTTTTGATGTTTTTGGGTCGCAGGAGGATCATGCTGTCCCTATTATATTATTGTGAGTTGGAATCGTGATACACTCAGCATGACAGCGAACCAGTCTGGTACTTAAAGAGCTATCTATTTCAATAACTAGTTGCCACAAATACTCAAATTCATAAGCTCGCTCAAAAACTTAAAGTTAAATTACATGTCAATTTTGCTGAAAACTGATAATAGGGTAGTAAGCAGTCAGTGGTTTCAGTACTGTAGTTTGATGTTACACAGAATTATTAATCTGAAATTTTGCCATAGCATGTTTATGAGTATTATATGATATATTTCCTAGATTAATTGTTACGCCATACTGTAATTTTTTTTAATGAAAATTTATTCGTTCGAAGACTTCCTTCTATATTTTGTAGACATTTAATCGACACTGGAAACTGTAAATATAACACAGAAATGCATTGTGGTTATGAGTAGATAAACATTTAAATAAAATAATTTAAATTACTTTGGCTAACATTTAATGTACATTGGGATGAATACTGTGCAACACGGCAACGATACATGCAGTACTTATATGCGGTCGTAATCCTCGCCATAGATGCGAGTTTCAGAAGAAATGAAAGAGCGTTGTGTAGATGGCTGGTAAAAAAATCCGTCCTCTGGTGTTAACGGCAGTCGAAACTAAGGCTGGGTTTGCAATTGAAACATTATGAATTAATAATTATGCAGTGATAGCAGTTCACGCACTCAGAACTCCATCATCTGAATTTACCATCCAAAATTCAATCAAAACTTGCAACCAGGCTGTATAGTTTACTTTTGTTTGATAACGATTCCTAACCAAACCTGGTTAACACAACGATGTATGAGAATATTATTATTCAAAGCAAACATTTTTTTTGGCCTAAAATATTTCCGTAAACACTTAAGCAAAACAACCAGCCGCACGAGCAATCAATTTCTTTAGTGAACCAACGCATTAAACAACTCATAGATTCTTCTGTACACGACATAATTCTACAGTTAACGCTTAATTATTCTATTATGAACCCAGCTTAAAGCCAGCATCGACCACAGTCAGCTACGGACGATAGTGAGAGGAGTTATTGAACCCGGGTGATGGGGGGGGGGGGGGTGGCTGGGGGTGGTAGTCCATCCACGCTGACCACTGGATAGCCCCCCCCCCCCTCCTCGCTCGCCAAACAATGGGATTAGCAGGGTGAGGACTCCATTAGAACCAGCTGCGTACACTGCTGGATACTGTTAAGAGCCTCCCCCTTCCACCCACCTCCCCACCAACAACACTATTACACTGCCCATATAACAGTATATGAATTGTCAAGTAAACGAACAAGACACTACTAGCTCAATTTATATAATGCAACTTTCAAATATTCTACGTCCTCCAGATCTTACACATCAGATACTCAAGAGCGAAAGGGGTACTAAGTTTTCTGTGAACTGCCAAACCCTTGATGATTGCAGGTCAGAGATTACGAATGAACCATCATATAACCCCCATCGCCCATTTAAAAAAACTGTATTGTTATTGACAGATATTAGCTTATAAACATACAGAATATTGTGACATACTGTGGCATTCTCTTTCTTAATTTTTCTTTAATTTCTTTTCTAGCAATTAATCAATATTTTTTGCAAAGCCCTTTCTACCATCTCTCCTTGTTTCTTTTCGGAATATAATTTTGTTTCTGTCTATAAATAAAAGTTGCTCTCATGTGAAATCTATATTGTATATTCTGATAAAAACACAGTGTCTTTCATTTTGTTTTTTTTTTAATTTCTTTTAAATTCCGCAAGTACCGGCGAAGTTGTTATGTATTTTATGTATTTGTATCTATATCGATGGTACCTGTTTGGTATAGCTAATTTTCGTATATATAGAGGGCACCATTTAAATTAAAGGTCTAACTTTCGTTTGAATTTTTGCGAAGCTAATTAACTGTGTTTAAGGAAAAGTCTGTTAAATTAACCCAGACACCCATTTGTTTATCAATATTAACTTTTAAAGAAACATTAATATTTTTTGGTGTCTTTCCATGCACTTTTATATTCCCGCATGGTCACTCGATATGTATCGATAGATCATGCCGTGACTGTTGGAACTCTTCCAGGAAGATCGTAGCAGAAAGAATTTGCTGACCCCTTCCTCTCCATTTTTCACAAGCAACATGAAGTTCGTTATTTTATCCTTGCTTCAACTTTCGACATTATGTGTAAGTAAATTCCTTCCCTACGACCGCAAAGGTAAGTGCTTTTGGAGTAGTTTGTGTTCGTGTCTGCCGATAAATGTTTGTGGCGAAGACCGTTGATATTAAATGCTGTTTTTCGTGTTTTGAAACTTTAGTGCGGTTGTCAGCGTGGGCGACCATTCCTGCACCATGATTACTTTTTGAAGGCATCTGCTGCCTGTCCCATGGCCCTTTTGTGTTGGGAGCCGAGTTGAGACCGTGCACCGTGTGTTGGAGTTTATGGACCACCGTCTGCAGCATTCGGTAAGAATATCTTTTGGTTTTTTGCATGCAGCCCTTCTAACTTCCAACATGTAGTGGAAGCCGATGTTTCTCGTCGTTCTTTTGGAACTGTTGCAACATCATTACATACAGTAACTGCAACTTTAACAGAAGATTATAGCAACATTTTTTTTTGCATTGGCTTTAACCTTTTTTGTATTAAAAATAGCTCCTTTTTTCAGAAATGCTATTTCTGAACCTAAGTATAATAATCATGTGAAAAGCTTTCCCTTTATGGTGTTTTAGGGCAATGGCCCCTGCATTTTCTCTTTCTAAGATATATATTTTTTGTTTAATCGTGGGTGCACCCCTTAACCTTAAAAACTGAAATGTAACAAAAGAAAAATAAGGAAATAGGAAATGGTATAGTATGTGAGGTGGTTATATGCAAAATACTCATGTTGTGATTTAAATATTGTTTTTATATATGTTGTTGCCTTCGGGCTTTGCACTTGTGCATTCGAAAAAAAAAATATTTTTTGATAATGAGTTGTAAACCTATCAACTAAAGTCATGCTTTTGTTTTGCTAAACAATCCAGGAGACAATATTACCCCTTTTAGGTAATCAAGATTACGAGTTCAAATACCCTCTTTTAAATTTATTTGTAATTGATTAATTTTTTCTTAGGTGTCAAAAGAAAAGTAAATTCAAAAACATGTGATAATTCAATATTGACACCTATCTGCTGGTTAATGGTTAATGTGGGCAAGGCCTAAAACAGAATGTGACCGAAAGGAAAATAAGGTAAGAAGGAATTATCTTTTGTTGGGGCTGGGCTTTCTTTACTGACTTATGGTTGTTGCACTGAAAGGCTACACTAGCAGCGGATTATTTTTCGTTTCACGTTGGCCCTGGGACTTCTTGGTGTTTGGATTGGAGCCTTTCAGCTGGGCCAATGTCTGTGATTATTATTTGGGGGGGGGGGGGGCTCTGATCTCAGGCGCTAGGAAGTCGGCCCAATAGATAAACACACATAAGTAAACAATGCAAGGCAGTGAGGGAGCAATGCATTTAAAGTGGAGAAGTGGGGCTCATGAGATTTGGGGGTGTTTCCTTGCTGGGGATCACTACTTCGGCGGACTTGGAGACCCTATGTCTCAGAATTGACAGACATATCAAAACTGCTTAAAAGTTACTTTCGCTAGTCCTTCAAGAAAATACTTCTGTCTCTGGAAGCTGGCAACAATTTTGGTTTTATAGGTATAGGATATGCCAAATCGAAAATCATTAATTTTTTCCAGTATAGAAACAAATCATTTTATTTATGGCAAAATGTGTAGTAAATGTAGGGAAACATAAAGCTCGATGTTCATTCCTCAATTTTGTTCCTCAGTTTATAGTACATTTGTTATAGATTCCGTCATTTCGCGCTATATTGTGCTGGTAACATGTTATTTTCTCGTTTTATGCTAGAATGCAATAATTAGGGAAATATTTAATGTTGGCGACGCCAAATTGCTCGTCCTTGATTGGCTGTTGATCACTCTACATTGCAGCCTCTGCAGATAAATAATGTGGTGAAAGTCGCAGTACATCGCAGATTTTCGTCTGATGCGAGCGCGACATTTTGTTCTCACTTTCCTGCGTTCTCCCTGGTAAATTATTTTATGTTTAACTATTCCATCGTACTTTTTATGGTACTACCAGTCGTACTCGTAATAATGCACATATACTCATTTGCAAAAAAAAAAAGATCACTATGAACGAATCGTAGGAGTACAACGAAGGCTGCCACACAATATCGCCATAGCCCAAGTGTCCCATTTGCATTTAATGCTGTTTGCTTGCGGGGATATGTCGCTAGGGTGCATTGATGTCCCTCCATCATACATAGTTGAAATAAACCAAATAAGGCCTTAGTATCTGTGTGAGCCACAGAACCAAGTTCAGTGAATACACGTCGTGTCCCGACGGCGCATTCGATTAGCCTTTTACCAGCTGGATGAGTTTGAGAGAGGTCGCATCGTCAGCCTCCGAGAGGCAGGTTGGACATTTTGGCACGTTGCTCTCCACTTGATTAGTTCTGCCTATACAGTGATTCGGTATTGGACGCAGTGAGAACATGTGGGCACACGCACGTTGAGAACGCTCAGTTCGACCTCGGCGGACCACCAGCTGGGAGGATCGTTTCATTGTGTGACATGATATAAGCACACCGTGGCGTTGCTGGGCAACATTCAGGGACGTGTTACGGCAGATGGGGATACACCTGCGAACATCCATCATTATCATATCCAGACAGCTCGCTGGGTGTGAACTGTCGTCACGGCATCCCTTAAAACATCTACCATTACTACCTTAGCATCGCCGAGCATGTGTGATCTGCCGGGAGTGTGCAGTATAGCAGCTTGTGGATTGGCGACGACTGTTGTTCAGTGACGAATTAGAGTTTTGTCTGGATACAGATGACCGCTGATTTCGAGTCTAGAGATGTCCTGACAAGTACCATGATTCACACTTCATTGTAGAGCGACATGCCATCTCAACGAGAGAGCCATTTCCTATGATTCTCACATCTCACTACTGGTGTTTAAAGGAACCTTGACGACGTGGCAATACGTCCAGGAAATAATGTGGCCATGTGCGCTCCCCTTCCTGGTAGCAGCTTGGCACTCCCATTTTCCAGCAGAATAATGCCTGGATATGCTTCCTTGTCCAGCAAGGTCCCCAGACCTCTCGCCCATCGAGAACATTTATGACCAGATTGGACGATAACTTTCCAATGGCAACTACAACGAATTTAAAGGGTTAGTTGCGCCAGTTGTGTCAGGATTTTCCTGAGGAGACCATCTGACATCTGTATACCTCCATGCCCCACCATATCGCCCCCTATCTCCGTACTATGGGTGGTCCAACACCACACTGAGTGTATCATGCCAATTTTGGTACCCTGCAATACATGCTTGATGTGATTAAATATTTTGATATTTTCTGTATACATAATACTATGTCTTGTGTCTGTACCAATGTAGCAAGCGACATTCGGCCGACCGTGGTTTGACTGCTGGCACTGAATACTTATGGGTTTGCACAAGTGACCCTGTTATGGCTGACTGATATAAACAGGACACTTAGCATGCCATCAATGGCGCGTTAATGGGATGTTGGTGGAAATGAAACGGATGGCTAAGAATGGGTATACTGCTAATGATCCATAAATGCCTTGCCAACTCTATTACAGCACTGGCAGCACATAACTTATCCATTTTTGGGCCTTTGATGGTCCAGAAAACTTGTGGGTATACATAACTGGCCCTGCTATGGTTAACTGATGGCCCAGGACATTTGGCATGCCATTTATGGTATAATGATGAAACGGTAATGAAAATAAAACTGATGGTTGAGAGTAGGGCAACTACTAATGGCCCATTAATGGTTTACCAATTATATTCTAGCAATGGCCGTAAATAACCTATACGTATTGCTGGTGAAAGTATGGGTAACTATCTGTAGGCTTTTTTTATGGCTGTGAAATGGTACATAGATGGACCATTGCTGGTGCAGCAATTTGACTTATTATGGGAATTTTTATGACTTCCACTCTTCGCATATAGCTTTTTCAAACTATACACGTGTATATTTGTGTGCGTGTCTAATATAATTATAGATAATATCATACAATGAGTAGATTGTTTTTAATTATATAGTGCCGGAAATGTCTATAGCAAAATGCTGTAAATACAGTATTATGTGTGACATCATGACTGGTATTGTTTAATTTGATATTTGTAATAATTTAAATGTATGATTGGGAATTATTCAAATGAGGAATTAAAAGAAAACAATCTCGAAACACCTTCAGAAAATTAACATTCAAGGGATTTTGTTTCACATCACTAAAATATTCATATATGCCGACTGCATATCAAAACAGATGAATAAAATCCAGGTGACTTACATAATGCGAAAAATTACATTAAAGGCAAGGTTTTGTTTTAACATCGCGATTCGGGTAGGAAGTTTTCTTTCAACGAAAGTATTTTTTATCTACCTCTTTTTTTTAAAGCTTTTTGTCCGCAAGGTAAATTTTAAAGCAATGAAATAACTCGGGTGATCGATATTATACTTGTGATTTTAATCATTCAAGTTCAAATGTATTCTAAATTAGTTAATTTAAATATAAGAATACACAGTGATGTAATGGTTAGCATGCTGGACTGTCACTGCAAGAGTCGTAAGTGCGCACCCTCTCTACTCCTCCGGTAGGCATATGATTTTCATATCGTGTAATGTGTTTAATCGTGAAATAAACAACATTTGAAAACAATGAAAAGTTGAGACTGACGAAAAAAATACTTATTTTTACGATAGAATTTTTTGACATTTGGTAGAAGCATGGCTAGCAATCAGTAGGCCATCTGGTAGCTGTGAAGTGGTACATTAATGGATCATTAATGTTGTAATCATACGGACCATGCTTGGGCCATTTGTGTTCACCACATCTGGGTCAGCTATGGGAAGCGTATGGTTAGTTAGTGGTGCCACTTCAGGACCAGCAATGGTGCCAGTTGCATTCCAGCTGTAGGCCTACTTTTGGCTTGCTTGGCATCCGACTGTAAACCATAGATGGGACATATTTGTTTTGATACATGGGTACCCACTTACATGCCCCTAGTGGCACCTTCAGGAAAATAATTTTTTTCTTTTAAATGAGTGTACTATCGCACCAAAAAATGTGGTCCAATTTTTAAATACCTCCTTAAACAAGCGAGCTATCGGAGAGTAGAGATCAAGCTGAAGCGTTCATTCTACAGCGTGCCCGAGATCAGCGACCCGATCTCGTCTATGGTGGTACGATTGTTGACTACAGCTGGTCTGCTTACGTAGCTGGCGATACCGTCTGGAAACTATTCGGGTTATGCCCTTGAAACTTAAATTGCAAAATGGGAGCGCAAGCCCAATCAGTTCGATATATCACACTATGTTCTAGGCCGTTTATAAGCTTAGTTGTCCACTATCTTCTAACCACTGCAGATAGAGTGATCAAACTCAGATCGAAGGTAACACATTGGACACCGACATGCTGCATTAGGCTAGAAGTGCTTTTATAAAAAATAACTGTTTTAACACACGGTCAATAAATTTACTTTTACATATAAGACAATCTGCTTACCATTACAAAATAAATTCAATGAAAATGCTTCATTGTACTTCATACTATACGTACATGTCATGGCCAAAATCGCAGTTATCGTAACCATACAAACATACCAACGTACAGGCAGCTTACCAACACAAGAAGGCCGCCTGGCCCCACAAACTAAGCTACAGAACTACAAACCATACCAGCTGGCAGTAAAAGCTGACTGTACATACCAATGGGCAAGACTATCCAAACCAACCGACTATACCAAAGGACTATAACTACAACGCCAAATGTCACAGGCAATCAGCAATACTGATACACAATACAGAGTGTTCATACAAGTTGACTATAACAAATAACTCAAAAAGAAATTTCAAAAATAAATATTAAGAAGAAACCTTTAAAAAACCTCAAAAAGGAAACTTAAATAAATACTTAGAAAAGAAGTCTTAAAAATAAAGAAACCTCAAAAAGGAAACTAAAAAAGAAACCTGAAAGAAATTAAAAAGAGATTGCAAAACGGAACCTCACAAAGAAACCTCATAAAAACATCAAAAAGAAGCATCAAAATAAATTCTCAAAATGAAACAGCAAACTGAAACCTCAAAAAGAAATATCAAAATGAAATTTATAAATTAAAACCTCAGAAAATAAACCTTAGGAAAGAAACATCAAACAGGACTGAATTGACTGAGTTAATACATCTTTCGTAAGGCGACAAGAGTTATAAAAGGAGTAAAATAATAAATAAATACACTTTTTTCATTTTTATAAAATTGATCCACGTGACCTTTTCGTTTCTCAGATAATTACAGAATACTTACAATACCTAATGCTCTCATTTAATATTATCCCATTCCTTCAATTCATTGATGATTGAAGATATCTCGATAATGTGCAATAAATGTCCGCCTTCTTAACAAGCAATCAAATGTCCGAGGCTGTGTTCGAAATCGCCAGCTAAGGGCTCTTATCTGGCTTCATGTCCTTGAAAAGTGCATCCCGGATGTGACGTCACATTGCCGCTGTCCGAATTCGCAACAAGGGCACATTATGCACCCTAGAATGTCCCCTTCAGCCAAGGACACGAGCAACTTGCCCTTCTCGAGTTCTAGACAGTTTTCGGTTTGCAATTGTTTGAAATGTTTAATTTGTTTGTGTTTGTTTGTTTTTTTTTTTACAACTCTGCACGGCCGCAGAAAACACTTGCAAAAGTCAAAAAGACAAATGAAACTCGCATGGAGCGAAATTCTACACAATAAAACTCGAGGTGGAAACGAACACAGGCGTCCGAATTCACTTAACTAATATATCTGTGGAAGGGAACAAGGGCATGTGAAACCTTAGACTAAAGATAAGGTACACAGATATCGCTGGCTGCACACAACCATTCTCCGTGTCCCAACATTGAACTGCGTTTCTGCCTACACGTCTAGCAAAAATGGCGTGGATTGGGTTTGATGTTAGAACACTGTTTAGTAAGCAAGTGCAGTGAGAGGTTTTTATACTTCCTCTAATCAATTTGTAATGATTTTTGATTACATTCAAACTGGTAAAAGTATTTTATTAATATTATAGTGCCTGTCATATAAAAATGAATATGTAAACAAACACGTTTATCATTGTTGACTATGTGACTTTGACAGTTGATTGGGATAGGTCAATGATGGATACATGCGCAGAAGACGAATAAGCGGTCTACCCCATCTTTAGTCTATGCGCGAAACGGGAAGGAATCAAGGGCACATTGCATCGAAATAGAACACAGCCGAGTCTGTTGACAATTTCATTCGGACCTTTGGGAAATATGTAGCCAGTGTTATTGTCGACTTCTGCCTTCTTCATGCTACTTGCCACAGGAAACTCGTCGGAGAGATCCGTGAGAATGTCGGGAAAATCACAATGTTCATCGCCATCATCAAAACTGCCTTCAACATCGTCACACTCTGCTTCTTTGTATGAACAGACAAAAACTATTTTACATTGCAGTTGGGGTCTCGTTGGCAATGAGCTAATGATCTTTTTCGTGTGCTAATTTAGTAAGTCTATATTTCACACGAACCGACCGTATCGCACGCTGCGTTTGTCGCTTGTATAGCAAATGTTCCCATTGTATTCCACGAACATAGTACAAAAAAAAAACTACTTCGTCGAAAATGTTATATTCTTCTCTGATTGGTTGTTGGCCTAAATGCTTGCATAAGATATGAAATATAACCACTTACATTTGTGCTGTATGTCAGGACCTCTCATACATATAACCTATCATGCGCAGTTGTTAATCAATAGGTTCGAATACATGGCGGTCAATTATTGTGCACGCGACCTATGGTCTATGGTTACTGTTATGCTTTCGATTGTGAACCAAGCCTAACGTGAGATACTTATGTTATTCATTTATTAGCCAAAGTAGGTTATGCGGTCCCGCCGACCTTTTAAAAAGAGTGTACTACAAACAGGGGGTGGCTATGTCCTATACCGTGCAGTGTTAACAAGTGAAGCCAGTTTATAGAGTGGAGTTAGACGACTGTTTCCGGTCAAACGTTTCACGTGATCAACAGTATCCAAAAACATTGTATCGGGTGATCGTTCACGTGTATTTTGAAGAGTATTAAAATCGACATAAATTAACATACAACCGTTTTTGATGTTAATGATAATATACATAAAGCGTGAGTGTGTTTGTCTCACATAACGAGATATAAATTTCGCCGTTAAATATGCATAGTTATCAATTATTTACATTTAAATGGAAGTGTTCTATACGGTGTTTTGGTTGATTTGCTTCCCATTCTGTATATATTTGCCTTGGAAATATTCCAGGAAATAATTTTCTGACTACTATAGGAGCTTTTCAAAGTTATGATAAAACTTTAAACGTATTAAAATCGAATATAATACGCTATTGAAATTGTCTGCGAGTGCGTTACAAGTGAAGCAGCCACGTGGGCGAGAGAGAGAGAGAGAGAGAGAGAGAGAGAGAGAGAGAGAGAGAGAGAGAGAGAGAGAGAGAGAGAGAGAGAAAACTATTGTTTACATTGAAATTGAATAACCTTGCGAGTGCTTTATGAACTCACTAGTTCAGAATTTTCTCTAAATTTGTGTTATTCTTGCGTTTGTGCAATGTGAATTTGGCATGTAAACACGCCTTAAAACTATAATTTATTTTTATTTATTAGGCAACCAACGAAAACTAATATTAATGTATTAAAATGCGTACGAGCCGGGCCATGCGATTCCAATGTTTAGTGTATTCGTATATACCGTGGATACATTAGTGAAAGATATCGAACAATTATTGTGTGTATAGGGTTATGTTATCTGCGTAAGTTTAACAGATGCAGTGTGTTTAATCTTTGCAAGTGCGGTTGCGATTACTAACGTGCCGTGAATTTAAGATCTAACATGTAAGTTGCAGACTCGTTAGAGGTATAGGCACTTTTATGAAAATGTAGATACGTATTTTTCTAAATGCCGATTTGCTATTTCAGTGTAGGAGTTTATAGAATTCCTTTGTTAGTAATGGCAAATCATCTCGTAAACCAATACATGGCTACACCTTATAAAAACTCCACTCTTACAAATTTTTCTACCCAACTCAGCAGAGTTGCAGTGACAAACAAGAAATCAGCTGTTTATCAATACAAGAATATAGGCCTACAGCCAAATCAGTTCTCATATTTTTAATAGCTACTGAATGTAGTCTTCATGATTTGCAATTTCCATGGATTCTCAAACTCACTCCATGCAATTTCTGGACTGACTCAATAAAGACAATTTGACCAATTCCTTCCTTGTATTCCCTTCATTGTGTTCTTGGTTTACCATTCTTTAATCAACCTGCTGTCGACAAGATGTTGAGTTAAATAAATAAAGTTTATTTGTCTGTTTGGATGGTTATGTATTTAACGGTAGGCTGTAATCATTACAGTAGTAAGTCAAAATAAAGTAGGTAGTCAAAATAAAGAAAACTTCGATAAAGCCAATCTTTTCTTACAACTACACCATCTGCAAAATAGAACAACATCGAGTGATTTTCTTTAAACTCTATTTCGCTCTTCTTAATGATTTTTGAAATTGGACATAAGCATATTTTAATATTTATGATGAATCATGGCTGTTTAGAAGAAAATGTTTAAATAGTTTAAAAGCCTACCTGTTAATGAAAAATGGGATGATCTTTACAGAACAACCATGAACACTGCACAACCACCACGAACAAAATTTCCGAAACAACCACGAACAACCCCTCCAGGACAAACATCATTTATACATTAACTGAACCAAACATTGCCTGGAACAGTTTTATTAATACATTTATTTGTCATTTTAATCGTGTCTTTCCACGCAAATCTGTAAAATGTAGCAGTAGCTCGAAAATAAAACGGATTAAGTTAGTAAAAGGGTGACAGTCTCGGGACAGAGGTTAAAAACAATGCGTAAAATGCTAAGAACCCAGGGGAAAAACAAAAATTGCACTGTAAGCAATACCAAAAATTATATAACAACTTACTCTTGAGTAGCAAAGCATAAATACAATGGGGAAAAATAGCCTCCTCCTCAAATAAAACAAAAGCAATGTGGAACATTATTAATAATGGACTGAGAGCTAGGTAAGGACATGTTAACCTTTCCTTCGAAGTTCATGGAATTAAAATCGAAAATAACAAGGAAATATCTAATAGTTTTTATGACTACTTCACAAACATACCACTAAAATTGCAAAATGAACACAGAGCTACAAATATCAGTCCTGCACACATACCCCATAGACCTTACACTTGGAATTGCTAACACACTGTTTTTCACACCTATCTCTGAAGAAGACATCATAAATGTAATTAAAAATTTCAAAAGTAGAAGTTCCTGTGGAATATATGAGGTACCTATAACTCTGCTAAAAAAAAAGTGTTCTTATTTAATAAAACTGCATTTGATTTACATTTTTAATGAATGTCTTGCCCAATAAATTCTTCCTGATAGACTCAAATATGAAAAAACTACGTAGTACCAATACACAAAAAATTGACAAGGCATTCTCTTCTTACGTCCATTAAAAATTTTTTAGAGAAATTGATAGCAAAGAACCTAACACAATTTTTAATAAAAATCAAGTTTATTTCATTGAATCAGTATGGCTTTGTAGAATGCAGATCCACATAACAACCTATTTGGAGTTTTACTGAAAAAAATATTAACTTCTTTTGACAAAAGACAATTCTCAACAGGTATATTCGCAGATCTTTCAAAAGCTTTTGATTGTGTCGACCACACTATTTTATTGCAAAAACTTGAATAGTGTGGAGTAATAGGTGTAACCAATAATATGTTTAAATCATATTTTGAAGACAGAAAACAGATCACCTCCATAAGATATTATGACAAAAATCACATTACAGATGTTATGTCCAATACCAGAACTACTCGAGTAGAAGTGTCACAGGGATCAATACTGGGAGCAATTTTATTCTTAATATTTATTAATGATTTTACAGAGAAAATAACCAACGGCTCAGCTATAATGTTTGCGGATGACACAACATTTTGGTAACTAGTTCACATAACGCTGTTCTTGAAGAAAATATACAACAAACAGTGACTAGGATGTCCAGTTGGTTCCAGTATAATAAATTAATACCTATTAAATGTAAAAAATATGTGATCATGAATTTCATGCAGAGAAATAAACATACAATGCAGGATGAAAGATGCACAACAATAGAAGAATACGGGTTACAGACAGTAAATAGTGCTAAATTTCTAGGACTCGTTGTAGAACGTAATTTAGCATGGGATGAGCATGTCGATAGTGTCTGTAAAAAATTGAGTTCAATGTGTTTTGCGGTAGATAAAAAAAAAATTGTAATAATAGTACATTACTTGCATACTATTTCTCATATATTCACTTCATAATAAATTATGGAATCATATTTTGGGGTAAATCGGCAAAATGGAAAAAGGCTTTTAGATTACAGAAGAAAGTAGTGAGATTAATATGTAATAAGGAAAAAGAAGCCATTGTAGGCCGCTATTTATAAATATCAAAATTCTCACTCTTCATGCATGTGTATGTACCGTAGTATTCCTTTTTAGATGGAAAACATTAAAATAGTGATATACACCATTACTACACCAGACAAGCTAATCATCTTCACCTATTCTCCTACAGAACCTGAAAATCTACATCAAATCCATACTATGCTGGGGCAAAACTAATAAATAACCTACGCAGTCATTTGAAGTAAATGAATAGTTTACAGAAATTAAAAAGAGCTCTTAAATTATACTTTTTAAATAAGGCCTTCTATTCCGTAGAATAATACTTACATAAAGATAAATTTCTATAACGTAGAAAAGACTGATATAAGGAGACTTAATGTAATACCTTGTGATTCAATCTAATGTAGACTTTACATATTTATACTTTAATATCTATCTGTACATGAAGTTTAACAACTGCAAACAAATGTAGTCTTAACATGTTTGTAGAGTTGCTAGAATTAATAAGTGTGTAAATTATATTATTTATCTGTTATATATTTTTATGTTAATGTAATTGTGTACAAATATCCATATTGCGTCACAGAAATTGAAAAAAAAAATTGACAAGTCCTTTCCAAAGTGTATTGGATGTATATGGGATGCAAAAAAAAAGTGTGCTTCGTGAAACAGCGAATACTCTAGCCGCTAAACCACCATGGCCTCCATCATCTTAAGACGGGAGGAGTTGAGAGACGTTTGGTGGTTTGTAACAACCAAGGTATTGAGAACCAATGAGGGTGAAATATGGCAGATATGGAACAGCATCGAAATGTAAGAGTGGGGAAAACGGGAAAACCCTGAGAAAACATGCCAGCCAGCAGCATCAATCAGCACAATTCCTATAAGTGAAAATCTGTGAGTAACCTCGCAGGGAAACCAACATGGATCACATTTGTGGAAGGTAAGCATCCTACCACTATGCCCACCGCAGCCCTCCCCTCTCCCTTGGGAAGGGAGGAGAGGAACCTAATTTCTTCAGCGATAATACTTTTTCTTAGAGGAGTGTTTGTTTGTCAAGTTCCTGCAGTGTGGTTCTGAGATATTGAAACTGAATAGTTTTTAATGTATTCAGAGGAGAATTTCACACTAAAAATAATAATAAGTTGGTAGGTAACAACAAAGAAATTTTGTCACAAATGTGTCTGTGGACCACTTTGGCTGGTTCCTTTATTATCCCTAGAAGTGTATTTATAGAAATAATATACTATTGTAGTTTTCTCTCCCAATGTGGAATTTTTTTAACATGTTGGTCTGAATTAATATTGTGGCTACTGACTGACTAAAGTCTAGGCTACAATCACCATAGCGTTCCCGTAACAAAATAACAGTGGCGTTACCATGTAAGTATGAACATGAACTGTCTACAACCGCAGTAAGAAAACTGTTACGCGACTAATGAGTAACGAGCATAAAAAAAAAAAAACAAGACTGTACACGTATCGCGAATATTTTCAAACAGTGTGTTGGCAAACCTGATATTTATTTTTGTTTATCTACTTGTGATGGAAAAAGTTTCGCGGGAACCGTTTTTCGGGATATTTAAAGTGTGGTATACACGTTAATAATTGCATTGATTATTTAAATAAACGGAAATCTGAACTGTACCGCAAAATTAATTTAATAACTATGTGCTTGTTATAAGCTTGCATTGCACTGACTCTCGTGGTTGGAAATGTTGTCTCGTGATTGACCGGCGTAGAACTCGGCGTAAAAGAACTGAAAATATTCAATCCTCTTAACGCCGCTACCACGAGCAGGCCGCCATCTTACGACATTATGTTGTGTTGTAGGTGGTGCCACATACAAGTGTGGATTAAATTTTTTATTGTTAATTCGTACAGTGATTGTAGCCGGGGCTTAAGCCCTTGGTACTAAATTGCACTTTTGGAGAAAGATGTAACACAATTTTTGTAGATATAGGGAATATAATTATCCATAAATGTCTTCTGTACCTCCCCCCCCCCCCCTATTTTTCTTTCTGAAAAATTTCTAAAATTGATTGTCCAGTGCAGACAATTCAGTAAAAAATTTTATTTCTGTGTTTTAGTTATGTACCAAGGGTAACTTAACCCTGGCCAACATTGTAGATGCAAGAAACAAAATGGTACCCTACAATAAGGGATAAATAAGTATAAAACTGTATCATAACAGAGAACTAATGTAATGTAAACAGCGGGAATAACTAAAACGGGATTTGAATTTATTTACCAGAAACCATTTACTATATTGACATTAAATATGTATAAAGGAGATGAAGTCATATTGGAAACAAACCTCTCGAGTCATTGTCAGTGTTAATAATTTAAATATAAATGCCAACAAATAATTATTTATTCGTGGCTCAGGAACATATGAACTTTGCCTTCCAGAAATTCAGCTAGGCTGCTGGTCGCCGTTTTGTTGCACTCATTACTGATACGCAACCTGCAATACATTCCACAACGGTAGAACGCTTGTCATAATTTATTTAATCATTTATTCAAAAAATAGTTTTCCACAAATACTGATATATGAGCACTATATCTAAAACACGTGCTTATTGTCGCACATGGCCCAATACTGGTCTGCGGTACATACACTCACGATCGGAAGTTTTATGAGGAAATTATTTGATTTCACAACTAACACAAGCCAATAATAAACTAGTAAAACTTTACACTTGAATTGTAATGTATATTAATTTATTCATCAGCTTCTTTGTTCAACACGAAATGCTTCGAGCGTAACATTTCTCTCAACGTCATTCTAATGTAAACACAATGTTTTGTGTTTCTGTCAAGATGGCGGCTAGAGTCCATAGTAAAACCACCTATATCCAGCGGCTTCAACTACGTCACAACATGCCATCTCCTGTACACTCCTAACTCCATGACTACAAAGTTCTACTTTGTTACGTTGGTAGACAATTCACATGACGTCACCAGCGTGTATACTATATTTATTGTTAGCAATATTACGCGCGTCGTTTATTCGCTGTTATTTCATACCACTAATGCATATGAGAGAATATAAAACAATTAAATGGAAATGAAACATGAAACTTTATAAACAATTTCGTACAGATTTTTATGAAAATGCTTGAGGGGCGAACTAACGGACGAGAGCCATATAAACGAGGAAGACTGTTTGTAAAGCAAGCACATTTTCATGCAACTGACATTTTTGTTGTGTAATTTTTTTCCATGTAAATAGAAGATCTTTTGTTAAAATGTGTAATAATTTATTTGAATGGTGAAGTTTTAAGACCGTAGAACTTCGATTTCGGGTATCTTTGGTACATATTAGTTTTCCTCATACAAGTAACAGGCCTCTGCGAGCTCGGCCAGGCTCGGCTAAATGTCCAGCCTCAGCTGTTGTGTAGACGAGCGCACTGTAAAAGATAGGCCGTAGACAAGGCTACTTCCACCGGTAGGGAAGATCAATGTTAAAAGTATGGCAACCAAAAATCTCCACCACTAGGTAAGCGCTAGTATCGGCAATGTACCTGATAGTTTCTCTATTTTGTACGTTAAAAACAGGATGATTGCAGTAATCATAATTGAAATAAAAAATATCTTCGCGCCTAAGTAAAATATTTCTCTTTTATTATTCACGTAGCTTTAAATTCTAATTATTAGAATTTACGTTTTGGAACACTGCGCACCTAGCGGTGGAACTGTTACCTATGCCAAACTATCCCATGAGAAAAGACGTTTTGTTCCTAACCTGGAGTAGAATAAACCTAGACTAAAGATAAGGTAGACCGCTTTCCCTGGCTACGCACAACCAGTCTCCGTGTCCCAACATTGAGCTGTTTTTCTGCCAACACATCTAGCGAAAACAGTGTGGTTTGGATTTTAGGTTCGTAAACTGATTTATAAACAAGTGCTTAGAGATGATTTTATACTTCCTCTAACCAGTTTGTAATGCTTTTTTATTAAATTCAAAATGATAACGGTATGTTATTAATATAATAGCGCTTGTCATTTAAAAATGAAGATGTAAATAAACACGTTCATCCTGTTGACCATGTGACTTTGACAGTTGTGTAGGATTGGGGCAGATCAATGTTAGGCATATGCACAGAAGACGACTAAGCGGGCTACTTCATCTTTAGTCTATGAGAATAAACCCATAGAATAAATATTTACTCTATGAATAAACATTAGCCATGGAGTACCAACCTGTTAATTTTAATCTTGTTTAGGCTGTTCACGGTAAAATGAGCACTTTTGAAAGCCATGCTTAGGATCATCTTGTATAGACGTTGTGTATTCTTCCGCTTAATGTAAAATTGACATTGCCAAGGGCCTCGTCACTTTATCCATGGGTCGGTCAAGTGAAACTGTGAAATTATTATAAAATTAAATTTTTAATAAATCTGCTTATTCTGATACATTGAGGCGTTAAAAAAAAAAACAGAAAGCCTAATAAATAATTTAAATTATTACAAATGGTTATCTAACACTTTTTATTCGACGTTAACATATGGAACTACTTTCCATCCATCGTTACCAGCTTTACCGGGTGCATGTCACTCAGTTCGCCCGTTAAAATATGTGCAGGCAGGGGCAGTGACATTTTTCTAAGGTTGATTTCAAAAGTGCTCACTTTATCGTGAACAGACTTTACATACTTGTAATGGGTAGGCCTACTGTAACGAAAACACTGCCCAACTATCACATGGTTTTAATATCATTTCGCTAGTGTATTGCATCCGCAGAGAGAATATGAAGTAGAGCGATCTCGCTGGCTGCCCATAACCAGTCTCCGTGTCCCAACATTAAATTGCTTTGTTTTCAACTCAACTATAGTAAACCACGTGGATAGGATCTGAAGTTAGAACACTATTCATGTAAACAGATGCTTTGCGATTGTTGTACACCTTCTCTGAGCAATTCTTAATCCAATTGCATTAAATTCCAACTGGTAAAAGTATTTTATTCGTAGAAAAGAAGTTTTATTTTGAAAATTAAGCTATAAACAATCACGTTCATTACGGTTGGCCATCTGACTTTGACAGCTGTGTTGCTTTTTGGGTCCAACTCATCTTTGGCCTATGATTTTATCTGCTGTTCCGAGTAACTGACACAATTTTGTTAATATTAAAAATATCCAACTACGTTAAAATTGAAATGAAAAATAATTAAAATAGAAAGAACAGATGTCCTGCTAGATATTAGGTTATAAAATTATACATTACTTAAAGTATCATATACGTAGTAACAGATAACATAGTGTACCAGTACAAGTTTGCAACAGGCAGGGGTGGTCCAAGGTAAACTTTTCTCCAGGGGCAGACCGATGCAGATTGCTATTTGACACTCCCTTAACTTCGTACTCTCCACATATCTCCTCACCACCGTCTCAAAGAACCGCTAACCACGGGGATCTCCCGATGCTCCTAAGTACAAGTTTTCCACTTAGGCGTATTTTATATTTAGATTTTTAAGACACAATATTTCAGAATTACATACCAGTAAACATCGTTACACTTTGTGCCTGCACGCTAAGGCGGGTGATGATATATTGGACGAGTCTATATTAGTAGTGGGACGGGGGAGCTGAGGTTAATAGGAATGAGTTGGCGGACAGTTGGGATAAAATACTTGCGGCATAAATTACTAAAATATGCATTTTATTTTATCCTATTTTGTACCCAGTACACCCTAAATTTACGATTTAAAAATAATCTCGATTTTGGGGAAAAGTACAATTGAAAATCACTGCAAAAATTTTGATATCGGTTTTGGCGGCTGGGTCGCCCGGTCCTTGAGCCATCCTTAGCAGGTAGAGAAAAGTAGCGACCCGTCCATAGTGTACACTGCAGGCGCGCATCAGCGCCGCCCTGGTAGGCCAGTGCTAGGCAACACACAGCACCGGGGGTGGGACCCCAGCACGTTAATGCAGCCCAGCTGCCAATTACGTGAGCCGTTAAGCCGCAGGATTACTTCCACCTCCTGCATGAATCATGCCCGGCCGCCGGCATGATTTCGGACGGATAAAGGGGTAGAGCGCCCGCGGGTAGTGCGGGAAGGTGGGGGGAGGGGGGGGGGGGGTGGTTGTGTTACCATACCTCGATCCCAGGCCCCATCGCGGCCCGCAGGCGGGATAATGCCCCAGCCAGCGAAACTGGTCGAGCAACTCGTTAGATTCTCGCGATAAGTGCGACGTGAGGTTTTACGACGGCGTACTCGTATTGGTTCCGCAGAACAATGGAGTCGCTCGGGCATGCGGTTGGTTCGCGGTGGGGAGGCTCTAGCAGTTACCGAATAGTCCTCTTGACGGACCTGTCAGCTTAGGTATTCACGGCGCCTTTTTTTCCGCGCGTCATGAGGCATGCCTCAAGACACACGGTAGCGCATGCGCAGACCCACGCCAGGACGCACGAGCGACCCGTCGCTAGTGGGTAGCTCGTGCGTCCTGGCGTGCGGCTCCTGTAGAATTACCCCTGCGCGTGGTTAATTCAGTGTCTGTGGTTGCATCAAACGTGAAGATAGATTATAGGTTTTATATTTAAACATGGAATGGGATGAAGACGTATGCGGAACATTTATTGAGGACTACCGTGGTGTTCCTCAGCTGTGGAAATTTAATGACAAGAACTACAAAAATAAGGCGACGAGAAGTGACGCAGTGCGGGAGTTAGCCACTAAATACAATTGCTCGCCGAAAGTCGTGCTTGCCACAAATAAAAAGTCTGTGATCATATGTCCACAATAAAAAAACATTCCAAAGTTAAGTTGAGTGGTTTTCACAAAGTACAAATAAAGTAAACGAAGAAACGTCACCCACTGCAGCCAATCAACTGACCCCTCCTACAACAGCTGTTCAACATAAGCTTCCTACGTCATTTGGAAAGTTTGGGAAAACACACATAGATAATACGGCTGTGGATGAAGCTTACGACTTAATGACTGCCATGAAGAAGATGGAAAATAGGGACGAAATCACTATTTTTGGCAAATACGTAACCAGTACAATACGAAATATCAATGACCCCGCAGCAGCAGTTAGTAGCCCAACATCGCATTACAAATTTATTATTTGAAATAGAAAAGCAACAATATATCATTCAACAAGCATGCAGTAATGTGGGGTGGATAATCTAGGTCACAATCCGTACTGTCCTCCCCATCAAGGTCGATATCCAACATAACCGCCTCTACTTCTGGTACTCTTTCGGTGAACAATGCAGATGATTATTGTCCAAGCCCCATTGCTACTTTGGAGTACCTGGTTAATGTTACTTTCGAGTTGTTTTCTAAGAGGAGTGGTTTTTACTGGCATATGGACCTATTCTTTACATAGTTCATTTGGTATTATTCTGATTGTCCTATATTCGCAAATATTGGATTATCATAACAGCTAAATAAATGACTTTGTAACGTTCTTTCAATTCTCTATGAAATGTGTTCTGTGTATATAATGTGCAGTTTGTGTCCGCATTCCCTTTGAGTATGGCACTGTGTTGGGGTTGGGATATACAGAATGAGTAGTTGTGTATGCTACTTTTCGTTGCGTTCTCGCAGGCAATTTCCATTTATCACTACATAACACATTTCCAATATCCTCATTCAGGGGCGTCTGCCACCCTCCGAAATCACTGTAAACCCTTTAGTCGTGTATGTGTTTCCCTATAAATTTTTCCAAATGATTACGCTCAAACTGGGTTAGCATACATTACCAACTCATCCTATATTTTTTAAATATATTATTATATAACATTATAAAAACATACATATTGCCAACACATTCATACGTTCATTGTTGGAATGACAGCATAGATTCATACTGTCACATTCTTTAAAAACTGTAACCAATTAAGGGTTTTAATATATAAGCTTACGCATGTGTTGATCGGCTAAAGTACCCGCACATGAACTCTATGGACAAAAGAAGACCACATATATGTACGTACCTTCACATTGTTGAGACAAACTGATATAAAGGCATGGCAAACCTCTGGAACAATGTGAAAAATAGCTGTTAACGACATTTTAAATGTGTACCTCAAACTGTGATAAGAATCGCCCGTCGCTAGATACCGCTATATAACTGCTAATATTGCACTCACATCTGTGTCTTGTTTGGTAATCAGTTCATTCATAATAAAAAGTCTTATAATGTCATGCGAATGAAGTTCCTAAATAACAATTCATTTTTCAGACGAACATCTTGAAGCATGTTACTAACGTTGCGTCGCTTCAGAAACTTACACGCCCAAAATCTTTTAATTTTCTTTTGTCTTCGACATACGCCGCACAAAAACCAGCAGCCATTTCTTCTGCACACATGTTAACTGCTTCAGGAACAGGTATAGGACTCCCGCCTAAATGGTGCGTGAACTGCGGGGCAGAGTGTTTGAAGTACCTACTCGTTTTCCCACTGAACTATTAAAAGTGCGTCCAATGTGCTGATCTACGAAGAGAACACATGCTTGAGACAAGGGCTGATGAGTGCTTTCAAGACATCACGCACATAAGAAACACCGCACTTCAGAACACTTCGAAAAGGCTAAAAGAGCCGCATCTCAAAATATACGCTTCAGATCCATACAAAACTACTTGAGGGCATCGTAATGAACCTTCTTACAGGTTTCCACCAATGAAATAATAGCGTCACCGCTGAAAGTCCCATAGGTACACGCAGTGTGACGAGAACACTGCGCGCTAGTTCAGAACATTGCGCTTGGCGGTGATGGGATGATTGATGCACGTAGCAATATCGCCTTTATAGCACCCGCCCTTGTCTTCCTTAAATGCTGAGAAAAGCTCCAGGTAAGAGGGATCCTTAAAGGTTCCTTTTCCCGGCAGCTATTTTGCCCTTTCGAGGCCTTGAAAAGCTCCAGCTATTAGGCTTACACTCGCTCACTCACCGGTTGCTTCATCGCCTCTACGAGCATGGCGCTCAACTAGCGTATATTCTTTTAGCCGGCGACTCGCCTGAACGTGACTTGAAGTTATCACCAAGTGCTTGTTTAAATGCAGCTATAACAAAATTTACACATTTTAAATGGAACAATGTTTGTTGGGGAATACTTGTCATCTATACAACTTTTAAGAAGATCAAAACATATACAACACATAAAACATCACAATATCACTTTAATTACATATTAAAAAAACACAATTTAAGAGTTTAACACACACAATTTACAACCAGGGTATAGGTACACCAGCTAAATCAAAATCTGAGTCGCGCATTTTACATACAGAGCACCATTATACAACTCTATGACCATGCAATATGCACTGACACACATAGACTTTTTATATTTCCCCATGTAGCAAGCCACAGTCTGCCGACTGTCGTTTTACAGCTGGCACTGCTGGATGACTGCTGTCACTGAATACTTATGGCCCTGTTATGGCTGACTGCTGACCACAGGACACTTAGCATGCCATCTATGGCCCACTGATGGAATGTTGATGGAAATGAAACTGATGGTTGAGAATAGGTGACCTATTAATGGCCCACAAATAGCTTGCTAACTGTATTCCAGCACTGACAGCACTTAACTTGGTATCCATTTTGGGCCACTGATGGTACTTCACTATAGTTTTTCGCGCACTTAAGAGACAGTTGGCCGACTACGGTGTCTAATATAATGACAGATGATTTGTAAATATATAGTGATGGAAATATTTTGGCAAAATGCTGTAAATACAGTGAGTGGTATTAAATAATTTGGCAAATGTAATGTTTTCCATGTATGACTGCATATAATTAAAATGAGAAGTTTACATACATATATATGTTTATATATATGTATATATACACAGAAGCCCTTAAATGTTTATTTTATAAAGATATATATATTATTACTAAAATATTCATAACAACTGCATTTCAAAACAGATGAATAGCATCCAGGTGACATACATACTGCGAAAGATTACCGTAAAGGCAAGTTTTTGGGTTAATATCGCGATTCATGTAGGAAGATTTCTCTAATCGAGAGTTTTTTTTTTCTTTATCTGCATCTTTTTAAAAACTGATGTGTTCGCATGGTAAATTTTAAGGCTATGGAATATCTGGTGTAATTTATATTGTGCGTTTGCTAATATTTCAAATCCGAATATATTCTAAATTGGTTCATTTAAATATAATAATACACAGTAGAATAATGGTTAGCATGCTGGGCTGTCAATGAAAGGGATGTAGGTTCGCGGCCCCTCTCATGCAATGGCAAGCTTACGATTTTCATGTCGTATAATGTGTTTAATAGCGTAGTGAAGGAAATTACAAATAAACGTTGATAGAGATAAAGTTAGACATATGGCCATACTTAGGTCATTAATGTTCACCGCACCTGGGCCAGTTATGGGCAGAGTATGGCTAGTTGGTGGGTCCGCTTCAGGACCAGCAATGGTGCCGGGTGTATGCCAGCTGTTGGCCAACTGTTGGAAGGCTTGGCATCCGACTGTAAACCATCAAGGGCCCATTTGTGGTTTTCTATATGGGCCAGTACTAAAAATATTGCACCTGAAACTGATTCTGAAAAAAAAGAACCTGTTTTAACAATAAAAATAATATTGTCTTTGAAGTTGAAATGAGAACTTTAAACTTCTTGTTGCAGTCAATGAGAAAGGGGATGTAATACGATGATAGAGAGTCAACGGTGGCATAATGTACATTCGATAAACCTGTGCAGTTGGAAGGGGAGGATGGACCCTAAAGTGACAGCAACTTTTAACATGAGTAACTGGTCTTCCCCATCCCCCGCATCACTGGGAGGTGTATTGTGGTTGTTTGACGGGTTCCCCTACCTCTCAGGATATGTACTGTGATTGGCTCTTTACTTGATGGGTACCCTTCTGGCCGATGAAGTGCCGAAGCGATATTTGTGGGACTTAGACATTTTTTGAGCGATTATGATGAGTGAGGTGTGCGGTAAGTTAGTGAGGGGGTGAGCGAAAGGGTGGCTGAGGCGGGTGAGCTATATATGTGGATTATAATTATTGAGTCCGCAATGAATAAGTTACAGTGCTAACAAGCATACAGGGTTCGAATCACGGAGAGACCAAGAAGAAATTACTTGTACCTAGATTATCGAATAAATATCCCGGTTTAATTAATGCACCAAGAGTAAATGTAACTACGAATGATTTTCGTGTTCAGAATTCACTACAAAATATCCAAAAGCTTTTTTTTTTTTAAATCTCGCATTTTACATTAAACATCTGCAATGAACGTCATGCACCAGCCAGTTGGAGACTATAAAAGTGCATCGTAATATGACCCCGCCATCTTTGGTTGGCATCCGAATTCCTGTGAAGGACGCCGATGCACCCCTATATACATCCCCGAATTCTTCCGTCGAACGACGAGTCCGCATAACCTTTCGCTCAGCAACGAGGGCATTTTCTGTGTGGCTAGGTGTGTGTTTGTGTGCGCGCGTGTGTGTGTGACCAATTTGAAAATCGCACTTTCAATAAATCGTTAAGTCATAAGGTTAATTCGAAATTAATTCCGCATGTGCATGGAAATAATTGTGTTATTTTACGTAAACTTCCATTTACCTAAACAAATTTCAGTGGTATCATAATTACATTTGAATGAGACTTGTTTGCTACTTGTTTTCGATACCAGGCGAGGTGAGGTAGTACCTACTGAGCGCGTTAGTGCAATGGTAAGCCACTGGACTCGCATTCGGGAAGAACCGTTTTCGATTCCCGGTCCGGCCATTTGGAATTCGCTTTTCCAGGCTTTTCTGTAATCACTCCAGGCGAATGCTGCGATGGTTCCTTAATACCGGCGATATCCTGTTTCTTCCCCTTTCCTGAATATCTAGTGTTCCCTTACCGAAGACTTGCCGCCGTTTGGGGGGGGGGGGGGGCACTCAAAACCCACAATAATCACATAAAATATCCCAGCCAGTTCTGGTGGTAACTCGCCGTCACATGCCCACAGTTTCTCCGTCTTAACCTCCCTCAGCTGAAATATCTTTTCCAGCACAAAATAGAGGACCGGTCTGATTACCACGTGTGGAAATCCTGGAGTAAACGCGTCGGGTCGAACCCGATTCGCCTTGGAGGAAGGTGAACGCGCTAGCGACTGCGCCACCGTGGTCTCTTCAGAAACGAGAGGCGATTTGTTCTGATTCATCATTAAATGTAAGCATATTTCTAAGCCACAGTAATGCCGAAGTGCCTGTTACTATTCGGGCAAGGGAAACCTTGTTCTCTTAACGTCCAACAACATTAAGGTTTATTCCAGTCATGTAGGAAGTATCGTAGTTAATAGAATATATAGTTATACCACCTATCACACCCTTCTTTGCCAAATTAAAATGCTAAACGCGGTGTGTATATTGAGACGCTTAGATTAAATAAGTAAATTAGGCAAACCGAATTATAATATATTTACAAATTTTTATTAACTACTCTACTTGATTTGTGATACTTACTGATGAATTTCTTTGTTCGTACAGTATCGATTGAAGTTTAAATAGCAATAAACTCTGACATTGGGTTAAGGAAAACTGCGAGCATGCCTCGCATTTCGAAAAATCGCGGTTATTAACTTTGAGCATAATAATTCTGACAATAAGTGTTACAAGATACTTTGATATTTCTTCTGAGCCAGTTTTTAAAGCATGTTTCGTTCGCGACTCATCTTAGAATTTATGTGAAATACACTGATCTCCTGCTGTTAAAAAATTTTTTCTTAATCTCTATTCATTAAGGATTTTCCAATTTTTATGGCAAAATCGACTTATTAAAATTAAATATGCACAGGGGTTTTAAAAGAGACCTTAATGTTGAATAACGTGAAAAAAAAAATATATTTTTGTTACTCGTAGTATTAGTTCCCAAATTTCTTTTAATAGAATTCCTAGTCACCACTGCAGCGTCTCAATTCTGCAGCAGCTTTATTTGAGACCCTCCCAGGTCGCTAGGGACAAAAGCAGGCTGTGGTCTTAGAACGCCGAGCGAGCCACTTTGGCTAAGAGGATCTGGCGCCTGCGGGATGAACCTAACGATTACTTAAAGAGCCTCGGCATACACTCCTGGGAAATGACGTGAGACGTCGGCTAGATGCTCCGCGTAGCAAGAAAGACGGGGTTCACTGCGAAGTTTGCTTCCTGCGCCGGGAGCTGCAGATACGAGACGTCTACAAAACGCCTTTCTTCTCTCCAGTTGTTTGCCAAATTCAGATGCGGGTTTTGGTTTGTGTGGTCTCTGGGCAGTTTTAGGTAGTATGTGTTGTCATAATTAATGGGTTTCCTGGAAACCGCCATCTTCGGAGAAGTAGGCTTCTGAAATCTAATTAATATACAGTAATTATTTTAGCCGTTCAGCATCTCATGGATACCTTAATATTTAAATATTGAAAGCTCTACACGTATCCGGGGTATGCAGAAACTCTTTTATTTGTTTGAATAAAAAGTACCAGAGTATTTTAATTACATATTACTAAGTGACACGATCAAGTAACCAACGATATAAATAGAAGTTATATGTAACTAATGAGCCAATTTGTTATACGTGTGCGCGAATGCTTATTAAACGGCAAACTGAACACTTTTGAAAGCCCTGCTTAAGATCTACTGACCTACACGTCGTGTAATATTTTACCATGTGTACAATTAACATTACCATGAGCCTCGTCACTTCATTCATGCGTCGATCAAGTGAAACTGTGTAATTATTAGAAAATTATATATTTTATAAATTCACTTAGGAATTCTAATTCAACGTTAAGATACGACACTAATTTCTCTCCTTCATTACCAACTTAACTGGGCGCATGACAGTCGGTGCAACCGTTGAAATATATGGAGACAGCGGCAGTGACATTTTTTCAAACGTTGATTTCAAAAGTGCTCACTTTACCGTAACAACTCTAGTAAAGTTTTTAAAAGCTTAGATAGTAGGCAAGACTTGACGTCTCGTCAACAGTAATATCGTTAGAGATGTAAACAGATATGCTACAGTTGCGAGACAATTACAACGAGGCACTCAAACCCAGAGACTATCTTACCATAAGCTAGCGTGCAATCAAGTGCATTACGGAGGAAGGATTAGGAGCATCAAATTCAGGTACAATTAGTCTGATGTTTTGATAGATAGGCTTTATTTTCCTGGAATATTTGCACGGTTGTTGTTTAAAAAAAAGAAGGTTCTAAGCAACTGAAAGCATGTAAGATTACATGGCATACCATATCAATGCTTTTGTGAAAAATTAGGTGGAAATAGGTTGATTGGTGTTCGAGATATGGCATTCAGATTTTATTTTCTCATTGGGCGCTCAGGTACAAAAAGACCTAAAAACCGAGGCTCTGTTTGCGATGCTTCTAATACAGACTGCCAGCATACTCATTTTGGTTCAGTCACCTAAATAGTTCAGCAGTTATAACAAACTTATTTAAATATTTATATTTCCGCCATTTTGAAACTCAGTTCTGACCTACTTAAAATATATATCAATTATTTGGCATACTCTATTACTACCTTTGCGAAATTTGGCAGGAATAGGTTTATTGCTTTTTGAGATAAGACAATGCATTTTAGTAACCCATGTGGCGTTATCTTAAAGGATGGCGCACAAAAGAGGCTTTGTGTAGACACATTTGATGGATGTAATAGATACTGCCAGCATACAAATATAATTTGAAAATGATTACATAGTTAAGATGATATAGCATACTAAGTTTGAAATATAGTATGCGTTTCCTTCTTGAAACGAATCAACTCTCATCACCTGCTACACAACCACTTGTTTATCCAATGTGGCAGGAATCGCTTAATTGATTCCTACCCTATGACACAAAAATGTATATTTTCACTTGGCGCTACTTTACAAAATGGCGGGAAAAGTGACTATGTGTCAGCATAGACGATGCTTGTAATAAATACTTTCAGAAGGCATACAACGATTGGTCGAAACCAACCGAACGGTACCGTATATGCATAAAATAAACCTAAAATATTTGTATAGCCCCAATTTTGAAAAAAAAATTATTCACTCAAATCGCATTTATTTACAAGTACTTTAGTAGTATTACTACTTGCAAATATTGTGGGAAGCAGTTCAGTAGTTTTCAAGATAGAATGCAAAAGCTTAATTTTTTATGTAGTGCTATCTTCCGAAAATAGTGGATATATATCAACATCCATCTCTAAAATCAGTGCTTACGTGATAAACTATCAACATACAAAACTGTATTAAAATCGCTTACATGGTTCTCGAGACTACATATTACCCATTAAAAAAAATTAGCATCTAGAGTGGTTAAAAACTATAAAAATCGGATCTTCTTACTATATTTTATAATATGTGAAGAGAGTTTGGCGAAATTCGGTTCACTCGTTTAAATGTTTTAAGGGGAGAACATAGAGCCACACATGCGTACACACATTCAAACACACATTGTACACATACGCACACTGACAGGAAAGTGAGCACATAAGCTTAACTTTTTTTTCGGTAAGTAGGCCATTAACAAGAAGTTACTGATATATCTAATGAGCCTACTTTCTTCTAAACGGGAGTAAATAATTTTTAATAAAGTTCTTATAAACTTTGATTTTATCTGGACCTCGACGCCTCGTTGACAGTAATATAATTAGAGATGAAACCAGAAAAATACGCAATGATAGTGAGACAGCGACAGGTACACATGTGTCTTGACCAGGACTCGAACACAGGAATCCTCGTACCATAAGCTAGCGTGCAATAAATTTCATTGTAGAGGTAGGATTCGGAGTCTCAACTTTAGATATAATCAGTCTTATGTTTTTATTATAGGATTTACTGACCTGAAATATTTACAGGGCCGTCACTTTGAGAAATAGTGTCTGAGCCACTTTAAACACGTATGTTTACATGGCCCAACATAGCACTACTTGTATAATCTGTTCACAGCAAAACGAGCAATTTTGAAAGCCCTGCTTAAGATCTACTTGTATATACGTTGCATTTTCCTCCGCATTATGTAAAATTAACATTGTCATGGGCCTCATCACTTTATGCATGCTTCGGTCAAATGAAACTACTTTCTATCCATCGCTACCAACAACTTTATTGGGCGAATGTCACTTAGTGCGCCCATTAAAATATATGCATGCCGGGGCAGTGACTTTCTTTTAAGGTTCATTTTCAGAGTGTTCACTTTAACGTGAACAGCCTTGGTAAAGAATTTAGTTGAAATAGATTGTTTGGTTCCCGCTATAAAGTATAACTACTTTATTTTCTTTTTGTGTGCAATCGCACATAATTGCCCAAACAAAGAGGCTCTGTATAAGATGCTTTTGAATAGATAGTATCTGCATACCAAATTTGAGTGAATTTGGTTGAATTAGCTAATAGATATGACACACTTATCTAAATTTCATATACGACCGCCATTTTAAAAACCAATGCCTGACCACACTTAAAAGTTTACATGGCCTTCTGCAAATGTGTTGTTGTCTGCAAATCGGAACGCTCGAAACAACTTTGCTTCAGCGTAACCTTAGCAAGAATAATAATATGAAAATATTACGATTGTCTCATATGGTAGGCCGTGGTTTGAAATTACATGGACTTTCACCCACTGAGATAAATTTCGACTTTCGAAAACTAAGACATTACCGTTAGAGCAAAAGCCGTATTTATGACAACCCCCTGTAGTATCAGATGTTGAAAGGAAGGAAAATTGTAATTTAACTTTCCATAAAAGAGAAATTTAATTTTTTGCATGTAATAAACCAGACATCTAATACTTGTCTCAGAGAATTAATGAAGAAACTCATCATCTCTATAACTTAAATATTAACTGTTGAAAACGTTTAGGTTTTTCTCAAGATATATAAAACTAATAAGCACACGACATAAAAGTACACGTTAAAATGGAAAAATATTGCGAAACTTATATTCCATAAGAGACTTTCTTAAATTTTCGAAAAATAAAGTTTCTCTTGAGAGTTTGCAAGAAACCCGTTATTACCTATCACCTACCCACGTTTAATATTTTAAAAGCGTTTTTGGTCCCCGTTTCACAATGTTCTTTTTAATGATTGGTCATTAGATAGCAAGATAAATGTGAACGTATCGTTTAATCAGTGGTCAGTATCGCACTGTTCCTCGGTGCACTTTTAATGTTAAGAAATTAGAGATTAGCTCAGTGCTGGCAAAGATAAATTTAGCAACTATGCAGTGACGTTTCAGCTGGCGACTGGCTGATATAAGATTACTGTTATCTGATGTTTATGAGTACTGGTAGAACCACGATAATTTTCAACATGGCTGGAAGTTATGATGGTCAAAAAAAATTATTAATGAATTGATGTAAGTTTCTTTTGGTTAAAAATTATAACGTTTGGTTCACAAGTACAACACACTGCGGGGTTCTGAGTGGCCTACATGTAGTGGGTACTTCCACAATATGGCAATTTTTGGAATTGCTGCCCTATTAGCTCATACCGTTTGAAACACATTTTACGTTTTGCTACAGCATTACTCACATAATGCAAAACAATGGGTATACATTTTTTGCTGTGGTACTTGACGTATTGTAATTACCTAAATTCTACGCCTAAACTTTTGTGGTCATCAGTTAATCCCTTCAAAAATACATCTATTATGGGTTAAATTTGGGTTATTTGGGTACGATAGATAATTCAGCAAAGTTTTGTAATGTTGGATACTCCATTTTGTTATTGACCTAAACAGATACTTTTATTTGTATCTATTGTGTTTTTTTTTTTACGCAGCCAAAGAAATCCAATTAAAATTCTTCGTACAGTCACCATTTGCTAAATATTTCCATGCAATTGTAAGTTTTTATTGTTTCAAAACTAATATTTATTAAAGACTTAATATGTATGTTTTAAAAGAGACCATAATAGTTTCCTTGGTTAAAGAAAGCTTACAAAAATATCTAACATCTTACATGAAAATTATTACTTTTCTTTGAGTAACTGAGGTCTATTTATTTAATCAATTATTTTATTGTCAGCGTCATTGACCTACTGAAATAATCTTTCAACTTCACAAATGTTGAAAATACATGACATAGTCCCACATCAGCTATGAGTGACCTCCATGTTTTTTGTATAATCTGATTATTCAGGGAATCGGAGTATATTCTTGTGTTGAATATAATCATTGGTAAATGTTAAATTACTCACTAATTAAACTGTACACTGAGAAAATTAGAAATATTGATAATCAGCACTTAAAATTTAATCAGATCTTAAATCAGAACTAGACCAGACATTATAAAGCCGGCTCTAAATATTCTATATTTAGTCTTAGTGTCGCAAGGGAAGTAAAATTGATAAACTGATAAACAATTTCGCATAAACCTTCTAGAATTAATATAAGCACTGCAACCGGACTTTTGATTTACATCATACATAACTGTACTTAAATAGCTAACAAGTAATATAAAATGCAACTCTTTCTATTTAGTTTTACAACATGCTTGAATAGTTCCTTTGTGTTTTATGATGTTGCTTGGAGAGGAACTAGGGCATAAACATTGCGGGGCTGACAACTCATACAATATTCATTAACTCCGTCATCACTTTACATGGAGTGTCGTGTTAACCGCCTCTCTGCCAATGAAGCTAAACCGTACTTCCGTGGGTAAAATGCTTCATTTCAGTACATAAATAACATTACGCTCTTTTGTTATATTGAATTGAGCAAAAATTAAATTAAATTGTAACAATTATACACATATTTAAAATAATGTTATTCAATTTTACATAATT
The DNA here is from genome assembly GCA_029891345.1 of Dryococelus australis. Taxonomy (NCBI): domain Eukaryota; kingdom Metazoa; phylum Arthropoda; class Insecta; order Phasmatodea; family Phasmatidae; genus Dryococelus; species Dryococelus australis. The sequence continues at coordinate 50,110,287 of CM056997.1, read as the reverse complement.
GTTTAATTTATCTCAACTGAAAATTTTGCCAGAATAATTTACTACCTAGTGTCACATAAGGAGTATTTTGGGGCTCTACCAAACACTGCATATTAAAAACCCGCGACTGACAACGAAATCAACATTATTATTTTGGAAGATTTAAACTGAAAATCGAAAAGGCTCCGGAGTCATATTAATATTTATAGTGGGAATATACGCGGGGAAAAATCCAAGTAGACGGCAAGGACTGATTCTGATCATTTATGGGTTCAATCTGAGCACTGATACTGTTACGCTCCTTCATTACACATCTCGGTAAAAGAATGTTTGATTTCATTGGGGATATCTATATAAACAACCAAGAGAAAGATTTTCACTCCCGGAATAGTATCTAGACTTCTTTAATGAAACGTAATTACCTATATAGTTCTACTGTAGGCTACAAAAGGAATATTTAAATTTGTCTGCGATATTCTGCGAATAAATTATTTTATACCTTTCCATGTGATTCTGCTTTCCTTCAGCTTAGCTTGGCTGTGAAATGCAGGCGTAGTTTACTGTTGAAGTAATTTTTTTTTCTGGTCGACATCTTTATTCAACATCAGATGTCATGACCATAGTTTCTCTTTAGAATGATCCCTACTCAAAAATTTTCGTATAATTGATAAATACTTTTGTAAATAGAGCAACCTTCTCTGGTTCGTAGGACTTCCTGTCTCCAGACATGCTTGAGATTTTTATGCGGAGAAAGGAATGACTAGTATTGCGCGCCTGATTACATAAAAATACCTAGAAAATAATTTAGATGTTTCTTGCTGAAGCAAATACCTTCAGAAACGGTGACTGGATTGTAGGGTACGGTCTCGTCTAGGTCTTTTGTACGTTTTACAGTAGCAGTCGTGCAACAGTATTTGTCTTTATTTTGCCAAACACAAACATGGAAGCACTAATACGTTTATGATACTAATCGTAGCCTGATGAACGGAGAGCCTTTTTATTCGTTGGAACGTAGCTTTGTTCAAGGGATAAAACTCACACGTGGTAAATTTTAGTGGAAAATTACAGATTCTGCAGTGAACAATGAGAGACATGTTCGTTAGTGTCAAACATTATTTAATATAAATAACATTTTATAACTTTAAATTACAGTACAAATACACCGTCGTAAGTAATATCTGAAATACTCTTGCTTTTTCCATCTTCTAACAATTTTGGAGTTGCCTTTCCATGTGTAAATTCAAACCCTCGGAAACAACGAAGTATTTAAGACATTAGCAGAAATGGTGCTTTGGATTATACATATTTTAGAACTGAATAGCAAGGAAAAAAAGTGACCACATTATGTAAAAGTCATAAAAATATAAATAACTTGAAATGTTATACTTTTCATAACCTTACTACCACACATTCACTCGGAATTACATATGTCACAACTGTATACTTAGGAGCACCTATCTAGACACTTGGCCAGCTCTTTCATCTTCGAAGCAACCGCGCTTATTGACTTCGGATGGGTCACAAAACATCTCTAACATCTTTACGCCCCTATCTTAAAAGTATAACTTTAAAATAGTGAATTTAATTTGTAACTTCCTAAATGTTAGTTTCTAGTATTTATGAAAATTACATTATTTATTAACAGAGTGAAAAAAAGTAATTATAATGAATACGTTACTGTCGGTTATCTTTCTTGTTTAGGCCAACTCTGTAGTAACTTTTCCAAAAATATATTTCTCTGAAAACGTTTTCTGACATAAAAAATTATAGCATTTACAAATATGAGTTTAACTAATTAATACTTAAGGCATTTCAATATGAAAATAGCATACTAAGAGGAATTGAAAACTCTCTTTTTGAATTTATCGTTTTTTACTGCAGATTTTATTAACTGTCATAAAGTTTTGTTTGTACCACAGTCTGATAGAAATTCCTTGTATTATTTCACTGCCTTGATTATTTTCGATTTCTAACTGCCGAGAAGAAAAGAGATTATTTCGTGCGGGCAACTACACAAGTAATAAACAAGAAATGGCCAGTAATGAGCCTACTTTCCTCTACATGCGCATGCAAGTGAACTTAATGTAGTAGGCCTTACTCTAAGCTTTAGATAAAAGATAAATATATGTTTTGATAAAATAAAATATTTTGCGCATTTTAAAAGCAAGCGTCTGTACAGCTTAAAACAAATTAACTTACATGGCGTATCGTACTATTTATTGTTTCCGAAGTTTAGTAAGAATCGGTTAATTGTTTTCTGAGATTTCACACAGTAACTCTTTTTTTCATCTAGCTCTATATCAGAAAATGGTAGACAAAAGACGTTATGTAATAGTATATTTGATCCATATAGTTGTTATTCATTCAGTATACCAAATTCACTCGAAATCGGTTAAATGGCATGGTATAAACACGATATCAACGTAAAATATTTATATGGTCGCCATATTGAAAGTTAAGTATCTTATCCTTTAAGATCGTACAGGTTAACGTGATTTACCAAAGCATTTGTTACCTGCAAAATTTGGTGGGAATCTATTTAGTTTTTCCGAGATATGATGTAAAAACTTAATATTTTAATGTAGTGGCTAAGCTCCAAAATGACGTATGAACAATAATATATCTGTGTAAATTAAATATAAACATAACCAAAGATGAAAGTAGGAAAGTCAGTAAAATTAGTTAAATGGTTCACAAAATTTTAAAATGTGCCCTAGATTTTAAAATGCATCGTCATCTTGAAAATAAGCACATGACGTATATACCCTTTCATCTACGGGAGATCAGCAAAATTACGTTCATGTTCTCTGATCGCCTCACAACGCTCCTCCAATGTCTTCCAGCATTAATTTAGCTCATCGAAAGACATACAACTGACCAATGGTATTCGCTCTTAAGTTTCTCTGCAAAGCCAAGCATTTGAAAAGAATACAAGGGAAAAATTTCTAAACCTTTGGAGTATTTCGCCTAATAAAACATCCGCAATTCAAATATTTTATCTCCCTTCCTCGAAAAGGAAAATGAAAGGTTACTTGGTTTGGAAGAGGGGAGGGGTTGACTGAGGAGACACTTCTTAATATTGCTCATTTCAGAGACTTCCTTCAAAATTAAACATCTCCAAAGAAAGAGAGAACAGTTCCATACCTCAAGCTATGTAGCGAGAACAAGAGGAATCGTAAAAAGAAGGGCGGGGTGTGTCATGCGGTTGGATATTTCTTTTCGGTCCTCTGGCGAGAGGATTTTAAACCTTTTTATTCACAGGGAAGTGGAAGATTCTTGAACAAAGTTCTGCATACAATTTGTTGCCTATTCGTCTGCAAGCACTGAGTGGTTTTTCCTACGCAAACAATAAGAATAGGCTGCGATCCCACCTTAAAGTGGTTACATTTCGATTAGTATATAATTTTTTCAATAAATATTACTGCACTTTTGCAGTAAGACTAACCAGTTTACATGTCAAATGATTTTCTCATAGGTATGTTTCGCAACAATTAAGCAGTTGATAAAAAAAATTGTGTTGGTTTCTATTTATTACGGGCCGTGCATACTCTTTCAAAATTATTCAATGAGATTACAAATGGGAAGTCCCATAATTTAACTGTCATCGTATTAACTGCCATGGTACTAAATTTATAAAATTAGAAAACAGAAAAAAAAATTAATATGTGGATTTACCCGTATATATTACGTAAAAAAGTTATACATTTCGCAGGGAACTATGGTTTAATTATTTTTACTGAAATATGTTTGTTATAATATAGAAATTTTCACTTATAGCAGTGATTTCACTCGAATTACAAACAAGGTACGAATTACCAAACACGTATTTATTTCTTATTGTCACAAATTTGCAGTAAATAGAACACTTCTCTTAAATGCACACTCATTTACAATTTTGTGTGTTTAAAAAAATTTAATATGCAAATTTTATATTTGTAACTAATAAAGGCCAAGTTTTCAGAAAAACTTATTATTGGGATTTAGATGTAAGGAAAAAATTTCAGAACCCATAACATAAATACTCTTTGTAATGTTGATTCTCGTATTACTTATGCCAGAAGTTTTCATTAGAAACTAACCAATTAAAATCATTGATTGAGAATAATAACTTAGCTGATACAATTTTTCTTATGAACACAGTAGTAGACGACTATGCTAGTTCGGAAACAGGAGTCCGAAGGTTGATTATCGTGCTACTTGTGGAATGCAATTTTGATGTGACACCAACGTTTGGTGTCCTTAACATCCATCCTGGAAGATCTCGGGTGTTCTTAAATCAAAAATTTCCAGGAAATTGCAAAAATTTCTAAGCATTCTGAAATAATTTCGAAAAAAATATATAACTATATAGATTTAAATGTTTTACGTTCCTTTGTTTTACCAAGCTGGTCACAATCTTGAATTTCCTAGACTTTTTGCGCCATTTTTGTGGGTGTGGTTTAGAAAGACGTTCAAATACAAGATCTTCAGTTCACGAGTTTTCGTAAATAAAAAAAGATTTAATTGAAAATTGTTATTAAATTTGTGCTTGTAAAAAATGCAATGTAAGTAAATTAAGTTCATCATATTGCTCGTTTGAAGCTTAAACATATCTATGCAATTTAAAAATTTTTAGAACGCTGGAAAAAATGTTTTCATCCATTTTTTTTATATATATTTCCAAGGTTCTATCCGAGGTTGAGTTAAGGGATAGCAGACGTGACTGTGGATGTCACACTCATCCGGGATTGGCCCTTTCAAGGCTAATCCACCTTTATTGCAATACCAGGTCTCCTTCTATAGTTGTTTTGTATCCTCTTAACATACGTATAATTTTACTTTACCATAGACACGATGGCCTTATTATTGTGTCAGTAAAGTTTAACTGTGAAGTTGCTAGAAATGTACGTATGTAACTCACATGCTAATTCTTGCTTTTCCGTGTATAGAAAAACACACAAAATGAAATTAATTCGTTGCACGCCGTCAGTATATGGAACTACTTTTCCTGCTTTGTTGCCAAATTTGCAGGTAGCGTTAAGCTAGTGTGTTCGTTCAAATACACGCAGTGAAGCAGCAAGAAATATCTTCAGAGGTTGATTACAGAAGTGCTTATTTCTTCGCTTAATACCTATAAAAGTGCAGATTAATATCAAATAATTTTTTGTTAAATAATTAAAGAAATATTTATTCTCAGAATGCACAGAGGCTAACACACTTGCAGCGGAACCATGTGGTAAGGGGGAGTGAATGCTCCCTCTACAATCGGCTCAATGGTGCAAGGGATAGTCAGTGCTCCCCCTAAAATTATCTGCGCTGAATTAAAAGAAATAGGCGAAAATATTACTTGAATCTCCGGTAGAAGCTTCTGGTGTCTTTTGTTTGGAGGTTAAGCTAGGGCAACCAGACATCCTGCTTTTCGCAGGACATTTCTTTATTATAAAGCGTTGTCCTGCCTAATGCAAAATGCCAAATAAAGTTATGAAATGTCTTTCTTTAGCCAAGTGTCCTGCGAAACGTCCTGTTTTTTTACACGCAAATTACTAATGAAAACTTTTATTATTTACACGTGCAGTGTTTTTTATTAAAATATTTTTACAAAATAACACTTAAATGCCTGCCATTCATTTAAATGAAAAATGTATTTCACAGACATATAAATATTTGACATTTCTATTAGTGTCTGTTAACTTATAATTGAAGGGGAGTAATGATTTTGATTTACATCCAGTTACTTTCCGGGTATACTCTTTTCAATAATTTAATCGTATTATCTAGTATTTTCATTATTGCCAAGCTTGAAGGTTAACCACAACCCTTTTATAAAAAATCTCATTTCTTATGTTCAGTGTCCTACTTCATGTATTAAAATATCTGGTCATCCTAGGTTAAGCATTCCAAGTAACCTGCCACAACATAGCGGGAATTGTCATAACTAAAACAATTTCGAAAAAATTCTGGCTATTGATTTTTTAAATTTGAATTATAGCTGTGAGAGGTGTTTTGTTGTTGTATCAGTGAGATTTTCGGGTGCTTTTACCTGCAAAATGGTAATTCGTATGCAGATTTATGCTCAAGTTAGTTATGATTTTAATCTGATGCAATTTTGTTCGTTTATAGGATTATAAACAACTGGGACAGCACGAGTAATTTCGGACAGTACTTGTGAGGATGCAAAATGGAGCATTATTTATTACTATTACCATCTACGCATTGTCGGGAATTGTGTGGACAATTGTTCTCAATTGTTAAGTTTTACATAAGTCAGTTAGAGTAATTTTTATATGTGTTCTATGCTATACTGATCTTTGAAAAATTGAAATATCTGTGGGTTTTTGTACTTGGTTTTCATAAAATGAAGTTAGTAAAACAACGTAGTGAAATTCGTTGCAACGTCTTCAAACAGTCATGGCTGTCCAGCGCCCAGGCCGTTCGAAGTAAAGTAAATTTGTTCTTCACGACAAATAATTGTTCCTCCCAAATATCTGGCTCACTATTGGCTATTTCAATCGTTCTTATAGTATAAAAAAATTTAATGCGATTACGATTAAAGGCTGTTCACGATAAAGTGAACACTTATGAAATAAATTTTTGGAAAAATCACTGCCCCTGCGTGCATATATTTTAAAGGGTCTCCTGAGTGACATGCAATCAATGAAGTTGGTTACGATGGATGGGAAGTAGTTCCGTATCTTAACATCGAAGAAAAAGTTTCAGTTAACCATTCCTGACAACTTAAAATTTTTCTTTCGTTTTCTGTTTATATTTTAATACACCTAAGTGTAAAATTGAGCAGATTTGTTACATATATACTTTTCAAGTAATTTCACAGTTTCACTTGACCGACGCATGAATAAAGTGATGAGGCCCACGACAGTGTTAAACTTACATAAGGCGAAAGAATACACAACGTGCAGGCAATTAGATTTTAAGCAGGGCTTTCAAAAGTGCTCATTTGACCGTGAATATGCTATAACTGGAAACACTCAATAGTCCGTTAAGGTATCATTCACCAATGGCGGAAGTAATATAATAAGTAGCAACTGATTATTGTAAATACAGTGTAAAAACTTAAGAACATTTATTAGAAATGGAAATGTCGACACTATAAAAATGAAGCAAGAAAGCTCATTGCGACATGGCCAGGCTTTAAATTACACGGAAATGTACACGTATCAAGAACACGGATAGCCTACGTATGTATTTTTATTTGTCGATGAAGTCATTAAAGAATGCACGCAACCTAACTGAAGGAAACTGGGAAAGGAATCGGGCATGGCCAAAATTAAGGAATCGTCTCAACACTAGGTTGGAGCGATTTCGCGAAGCCAGGGAAATCGGACGTCAGGACGGGCGGAATGGGATTCGAACCTGCATCCTCCTGATTCCGAGTCCAATGTTTTACCGTTGTGCCACCTCGCTCGGTGAATGTTAACGTACACGTGGAACAGAGATATTGAACTACGACAAGCCAAAGGAGGGGTCCCTAATGTATTCCGCGTACGAAATGTCCGGGTACGTCCCCGCCGAAAATCAAACCGGTATCGCATGTATGGGAGGCGACCAGGCGAGCTTCCTAGGCGCTACTACGCTGTGATCGTGATGTTTATAAAAAAATACTCATCAGTATTTAAAATAGGCTCGGTACTATTTCTTCTGACAAACAATGCAATTTGCACTTACGAAATATTATCCGTTTCAGTCAAAAATGAGTAATATTCTTCATACCTTAATCGCACGAATTTAAGCTCATGGGAAAAAATGCAATAATGGTAGGCCTACATAACTACAGTATATCGGCGTTGCCATGTGTATAAGGAAATGTCCAAATATATCACGTCGATTACAATATTTACCAAAATAATTTTTTAATTTGTAAGTAATTTTTGCAAATTCTCACCTAGAGAAACATTTTTTTTTTCTTAAATCGTCAGTGAAGTGGCAATATTTCTAACGTCATCCCACGAGCTGCCGCTAGAGGAAATAGGCATAAAGAGCGTTATCGTTAATAATATTATATTTGGATAATAATTTGGCGGTTTAACGTATTTCAGTGAAGTAACATGACACTTATAACTTTGTACACTTGTCTAGAAATGAATTACCCTGTCAGCTATTTTAATTTAATTGTACTGTTAGAAAATAAAGTTTGCGTATTCTACAAATTATTTAGTAAAACTCTGATTACCAAAACAAAACAAAAATGTGCATATATATATATATATATATATATATATATATATATATTTTTTTTTGTGTTAATTTGGCATCCTTAAAATGTAGAATTTTATGGCACTGTAATACCTTTTGCTATGGAAGTATTTAGGCAAATAGATTTGCATGTCACCGTGTATGAATGAGACTTTAGTGAAATATTGGGAAGTTCAATGCAAGCTCCTAAAATAAGCTACAATAACCAGGCACTAACTACATTTCGCCTTTCACGAAAGTAATTTTATAAAGAATTAGAATAACATGCTGGGGCCGACTGAATTAAGTATTACAAGTTGGTTTGTTCAAGAAACAATATTTTATTGGCATTGTCGAAATGTATGTTTTTTTTAGGTTGTTAAAATTGTTCTCCATAAACACGATGACTTTCAGTTTTCTTTGTTATATATAGTTAACTCCTCGTTTATAGTTAACGGACGTATTATTAATGTCTGTAATGTTTCCAGAGCTATAACAATGTCTTAAGTGGCCCTGGGTATTTGAAAAAATTATGGCAGTCCTAAAGTGCTGTTGTCAGATAATTTACTATTACCACGTATTATTTGTAAATTTCAGCTTTTTTCTACAACAAGAATGATTTTTTTCTATTATAAACAGCGATAGTTAAGTTAATTTTTGTACGGAATTGGAAAACTGTTTAAATTAATTGTGTACAAGGGAACTCGTCACAGTAATTACTTGATGTCTCTTGATCATCGCTCCTTTATCCACCACCACACCAAACATTACTGTAGCTCTGTGCATTCTATTTTGATGCTGATTGCCTATGTGTAAGCTAATATCTTGTGAATGGAGCGATATATGATGACTTTCATCTGGTTCTCCCGCATAAAAATTGCGAAGTCTTTGTCAGGGTTTTTTTTTTTTGATCATCAAGAAAGATAGATTGAGGACCTTGTGACAGAGTATGTTCCATCACCAATATGAGTTTGTATTTTAATGTGTCATAGTAAGACTTACGGCTTTTCCAGCTGTGCCTCTGTGTTCCCTATGGTGCTCGACTGCTGTCGTCACGTCTACCTGCAACGCATGACTGGCGGGTTGCAGTGCGAATTGTGAGGGGGCCACTTGCCTGAACTATGTGTGGTTGGCTCTTGTAATTTTGCTTATTAAAAAGTTGGGCTTTATAGAGCGCGCTGAAGTCGAACCTGGGGTCTCTGGAGAAGGGAAGTTGCATGTAGAGGCCCGCCAGCTCGTATAAAATGGCTGCGACTTAGTGGATCGGGGAGATCGTCACTGAGTGCCTGGGAGGCTCGGCTGGGAGGAGGAAATTGTCGCCAACTCCGTGACTCGGGTTCACAAACGAGTAGATGCTGCGGGAACGTCGGCCTATGATGCAAAATTTAAGTATAAATTAGGACTCTGTTAATTTCGCACTAATTAGGCTGGACTTATAATATTGTGCAGTATAGTGCGCGGGGACTCGGTCTCCAGCATTAGTGGGTCAGTACTCAGAATATTTGTGCAGAGTAGAATGAGGGACTTAGACTCTGGCAGTGATGAGTTGAACATAATTAATATTAGACCAACTGAAGTAAAGGAATTGAATAATGTTGTTTTGGATGTTACAGTATGTTTACATGTATTTGGGGGCAATGCCCTCAGGCTCATGAATATGGTCGTGTGTGTGTGAGTGTTGGGTGTTTGGTGGATGGCCACTACCTACAACCTATGGGTTACCGGCGAGGGTAATACAATCAGGTTAAGATATTTGTGGACTGGTGTGATGTTATTTGTGCATGGAAAAGGGAATCATTTTCTCTTGCTGTTAGGATACTTTTCTTCTGGAGACCAAAGGCTTCGGCGATTGTTTCAATAAGAATTGTTGTTGTTTTTTTTATATGATATGTGTTAAGAAATGAGTGTCTTTCTGAAAAATTACTGGATGTGCTTTAAATATATTTTATTGGAAACTTAAATGTATTTTGTGAATGATATGGCTAAAAATATAATGGTTTTATGTGCTAAACCAAATTGCTATATATGTATTTTTTAATTGAATGAAAGAGAAGAAAGGGAAGAATGCGAGGAAAAAATTGAACTAAAACAAAACTAAACAGTGTTTTGGAAATTTATGTTACACCCACACTTTCTGGTTAGCAAGATATAGTAACTATTAATTACTCTGTTTTGAAAGGTTTCGTGATTTATACTTCCCATTCCCATCCTCTTCCTGAGTAGTCCTAGTGGCAAGTAGGCGGAGGTTGGGAGGGAAGTTGGGGAGGTATTATAAACCCGTCGCAACCTTCATCTTCGAAACAGTTTGATGAAGCGTCTATCATATGTCATCACACTAGTGATCATGTCGTAAGACAATGAAGAAGCTTCTACTACCTATAAAACCAGCAAAAGTCAGGTCAATAATTAAGCAGGTGTAGAGACTTCCATAGCTAAAGACGGATTATCACAGCTGTTAAATAAAAGTGAGGTATTTTCGCAGACAGTGGCTCTCAGACTTCACGTGGCTCCAGTATGTTGAAGTAAAGGATACAGCATTTTGTTTACTGTGCGCGAAAGCAGTGAGGTGTTTCCCTTCAGAAGTTGTTTACAAATTTAACTCTCAAAAACATCCAGATGTAGATCCGCTTCTCCAAAAACATCACACACAAGAACAGAAGAATAAGCGATAAGGACTTATGAAAATGATTAAAGGCATTTTACTTTTAGCACCACAAGGTATATTGCCTTTAGGGGACATGATGTATTAGAAATGAATTTACATCAATTCCTAGTGAGTGAAATTAAATTATATGAATCCAGATACGTAGAAAAATGGCTAGCCGATGGAGACTATATGTCCCATAACATAATAAATTAATTCACTGGCCTAGCAGGGAATACTTGTCTTCGCCAAATATTTGGTGATGTGAAAACTGCGAATGACTTTTCTGTTTTTGCTGACGAGACATGTAATGAAAGTTGCATATATCAGCTTGTTTTATGTATACGATGGGTTGGTCGGCAATTCGAGATACATAAATAACCAGTGAGTTTGTAGGCAATCAATTACACGGGTGTTGAATACATTGGAATAGCTATTATGAATGTTTTGATTCACTTACAACTTAGTATCAAATTATGTCACAGCCAAGGTTATAATGGGGTGGCAAACATGACTGGAAAGTATTCAGGAGTTGCGACACGCATCATGAAAAAAGAACCAATAGCTATCTGCTTTCATTGTGCTGCCCATATCCTTCATCTCATGCTGCAGGGTGTTAATAAAGTTTGTGACATAATTAAGGAAGCCTTGAACAATACTCAACTTATTATCACAGTGATTGGCTAATCACCGAAATTACTTGCACTGTTCAAGAACATCAACCAAATTATGACTCGCAAAATATTGCTACTAGCAGTCCTGCTTCACTTCGACCACTCTGTCCAACGAGAGGGACTGTTTGCACATCATAAATCGAAAGTGTCCTTTCAAATTACAGTACTCTTTTGGAAGAACTTAGCATTTTGACACATGAAAATTCTGACTGTGATAGACAGGCTTATGTCCTTCAAACTCCAATGAGTCACTTCTCTTTCCTTTATGGACTAAAATTAGCCATAATGATTTTTGGCCCAGCAGAAGAGACAAGCGGCATTTTACAGTCGAAGCAAGCTACATACGAAACAAAATGCCTCGTCGTAAACAGTCTACTAAACTGGTATGTCCACAAAAAGAATGACAAATCTTTTCAGACACTCTGGTCCGACTGCTCTGAAACAACGGAAAGTTTGACTGAGCCACAAGTTCTCCCACGATAGGGTCGTCTGCCTCAAAGATATTGTGAAACTGCTTTTTTCGCGCATTGTTATGAAAGTGTTGAAGATTTTTTACAGGCAACAGCAGCATGAGGCTTTAGATACAATCGCATCAGCTCTACGGAACAGATTCGTAGAGAACCATTCTTCGTACGTCTTCAAAGAAATGGAAGGTATGTTGAGGAGGGCTAATGAAGAACTGACAATGAGCTGGGACAGTCGTAAATGGCATTCTTCATACACTGAAATTAACTATTAACGGCTGAAAGCAAAACTCCTTATATATAACGATTTTGTACGTGTTGCTACACAAAAACACTTTCCAGGGACTGAAATCAGTTCTGTCTCTACCTTAACACAGATTCTCTCGCAGAAAATGGATATACCTGAAGCTGCATTATATCCGAGGTCATAACAATTCTCAGGATCTATTTGATATGTCCTGTAAGGAGTTCCACTGCGGAGAGATCATTATCCGCATCGCGAAGATTGAAAATTTTGCTATGATCAACTATGACGCAGCCCCGATTGAACCATTTCCTTTTGCAAGACATACACAACGAAAAAATGTTACGAATTAAACGAGGAGGAAGTGGCTGCACTATTTATTGAAAAAAAATTATTGTTGCTGCAGTTACTTTGGAATGTTTTATTTTAACTAACCTTCCTTGTGCTCAAAGAAGCTGTTCTAAAACAATAAAAACTCTATTATCAGTCATTTATATATTCGTGTAAATAATCAATTTCTCACTGCAGTTTGAGTACAAGTGCAATTTGTAAACACCGTTGCGTAATTGAAACAAAGTATAGGTTCACCAAAATTTTGTTTCAATGAAAGTGGGGAAAAATATTTTTTTACCCCTTTCGCAGCTGCCGTAAATTGTACTCCCTATCATTGCATGTGTAATTTATGCTCCCCCTAGGAAAATATCGTTCTGCTGCCTCTGGGCTAAAAGGAATTCGACCGAATAGGCGGGGAGTTGCGGGGTTGTTATTAAGGAAATGCACAGGCATTTACCTGGGATGAGAACAGAAAATCAATTGGGGAATCTATCGAAAGTGCACTCAACCCGTATGGAAACCTAAGCCTTCCGAGCGTGGGAGGGAAGTCTGCTACAACATGAAAAAACAAGCTTCGGAAACTGAAGAAATGTTTACCGTGTAGTGCGAAATTCGGTATAAAATCCTATTGTTTTGTACAGAAATGGTCTAGGCGGTAGTAATTCTTTAACATTTTGCCGTTTCGGAAACGACTCTATTCTGATGGCCTGAACTGTATTGTGGGCGAGTATCTGCGTAATCGGTTTCGTCTTGCAGCTGCACAGAGCATGATGCACCTGTGATCACTGTCTTCTTTTCACATTTATGTTACAAACAATAGTGTGAGATAATTTTTATGAGAACGCACCCAGAAAAACATCAGAGACTATGCGAGTAAACGTGAAATATGGGGAAAATAAGTTACCTATGAAGATTTTTTGAATTCCCAAAGGCTAAGGTAAAAACCATATTTATGGCCATTTCACTAATAAAATTCAGAGTTTTTCTTCGTAAGTCAATCTAAAGTAAACATTACCTGGCTTAACTGAAGTACGCCATATATTACGAATTTTCGAGGCGGTTACACTTCACAAAAAAAAAAAAACTTTTTTTTTTTTTCGAATTTGCAAGGTATTTCGCTAAACATTATTTTTGTCTTTATTGATAAACACAACAAAAAAGTAGTTCATCTGTTGTATCTAATTTCCTCTCGATAACAACTCCAGTTCCTGAATCACCAAAGATAATTTTTTTGAATATCATTGAAGCTCTCTGTTCGCACGGGAGCGAGAACACCAACTTCCGGGCCGACATCGCATATTGCGCGCCTGTTTCGCCCCAGGCCGTGCGGTGTCGTAAAATTTCAGTCATCTTTCCACATATTGCGTTTCCATGGCCCGGAAGGGAAGGTGACGAAGCCGGAAGAAAACTATTTTTTTTTTTTTTTTTTCACTTGCCCCTGCATATGTTGATTGTGCGGAGCTCCCCACATTTTTTTCCCCCTCGTATGTCGTCTCCTGCGTGGTGGATAGAATATTCTCCTCCCCCCCTCCTTGCCAACACATCCAAGGATACTCTCATATCCTGTCGTTCGTTCTCGTCGTCAGCCCTCGACGTTTGAACCGCCCAAGCGCTTCTTGACGAAGTGGTTGGTTCTTGTTGTACGAGTTGGATCGGTTTTCTTTTCAAGGGGTGAAAACTCCCAACTTTTTTTTTTATGTCGCTTGGGACCGACTGATCTGCGTGGACCGCATGACGACCCCCCCCCCCCCCCCCTCTTCCGCTCAACAAGACACAACAATTCTTTACGTATTCTTATACCGTTCTTTTTTTTTTTATCAATCGTACTTCTCTCGTCTTCGTTTTTTTTTTTTTTGCATCTTGTGGGACTACTGAATCGTTTTTCAACCCCCACTCCCCCCACCTACACCCATAGCTTCGCCATCACGTAGCTACATTACGCCACTTTTGGCGTCAATTATTCCCGCTAGATACACGTTTTGTAAAATTTCAGAGCTGGTAATACGTCCACGTAAATGACAACTTTATTCACAGCAGCGATCATCCCATACTAAATATGATATGTATAGACTTATCACGGCAAAGGGTAAAATGAGCGCTTTTAAATACAGTATCTGAAAAAAAAAAATGTGGGCCTGTTATCTGTGTGTATGCCACCGTACTTATTGCATTCAGGCCCTTCAATTGACAATCGATTAAGGGTTCCAGGTGCCTCTTCAGATATAGGACTACTTTATTATACTGGAGTGTTATAATAATACACGGGAGTAGTATTTATGTTTGCTTATGAGTGAAAATAATTTTTAAGTATCGTACAGATATACAAATAACATTTATAATATACATAATTTTCAACAATGATGAATTCTTTAAATTGCATTATGTCTGCGGATGCTACACACATTAAATAAAATAATAACGCTCCGTCAATTGACATTTTTACAACGCGCAACACACTTAGTATTTGAAGCAGTATAAATGGCGTGGTTTAGTTATGTGCTCATTAACTCTATGATAGAAGTTTTATTCTCAAAACTATAGTTGATTTACTGAAGTCCGTATACCATTTCATAGTTTACTAACATGAAACTATGGGTCCAGAACTTGGTGTTCTTGGAGCATATAACTACAAAGTTGTGAAAATATCGTTGACTGTAGTACTAAAAAAAAAAAAAAAAAAAAAAAACTAAACTGCCACATTTCTGGAAGTATTTCATGTTAGCTTATACTTTCAAACTAGAGATATTTTGTGAAATTTACACCAAATATCAAAAATAGAGCCTATCTCTAGTTTCATGTTATTTTATTATGCTGTCATAGCTAATATATTAAATTATATGTTTTTATTGTTTATCGTTTATTAGCTTTAATTGTATTTTAGAATTTGGTTTTTTAATCGTTAGTTACGGTGTCATGTTTTAAGTGATACTTTGGTCACCGGGATGCAATTAGGCAGTAAACTTAAATCGCGATAAATAATTGTGTAATTGTGACACACAAATTCAAATAAATAAAACAAAAGAATATTAATCGACAAATTATTACCAAACTATTTTTGATACATCAGTACTTCTCACTAGTAGGCACTCGAAGCCGAGCAAGGCGGAGCTATAGATATTGCTATGGTCTTCCATTCTGTAGAAACTAAGAGCAATTCCTGATTCAGCCATCCTGAATCTGGCCATAGATAAATACTTCCCCAAACATGACTGTCTGAGTAACTTTTTCCGGCTTTTAACAACCCCCCAGTGGACAAGCCATTTTGTCATAAATTAGAAAACATATCATTTAAGGCCTCTGGTGAATAGTAAAATTTATGTTTGAAACAAATGGAACATTACACACATTTCAAGGTGTATGGTGTGAAAATTATAACATTTCTAGTTTTATTTTGGGCATTATTCTGAAGATAATGTACAGATCTGAAAATGTAGATATTAAAATGTAATTTCTTCACCTCAATTTTGTATAATTCTGTCTCAGCAAACTAGCTTAATTTTTTACTTATGGCTGCCGTGATTGTCAAACAAAAATCGTTCAGCGTGTTAAGCTCTGTTTTACTTCCATTGGCGTTTTTTTTTTTTTTTTTTTTTTTTTTTTAATATGACATAAAATGCGTATTCGGTAATGGAGCTCCCCGACAGTGCATGTTAACTTTTCAAATCCCCACAATTGTCTTTCTGATTTTATACGTGGAACTGGCGCTTCTCATCTCGCTACACACTGTCTGGAGTCTTAAGGGGCATTTATACACTTACGCGATCTGGTCCTTTGAATATAACACTGTTCTCAGTTCTGGTCGTTTTTACTGCGTTACCACTGGCTCTGAAGACGTAAATGAGAAATGGCCCAAGTTCGTTGGCGTGCGCCTTGACTCGGCACTCCGACTTCTGGTGTGCGCATTCAGTGATTCTTTGGAACACAGAAGATAAACAATACAGAGGTAAAACACCCACTTACTCCTCGAACTTCAGCCGCACACGCCAGCAATATGACGGCGCCGTTCGCTAACGAGAGTCTGGAAACCTACTGTCAGCCACGAGTGCAGCCAATGAGGAACCTCCCACAGCACGCAGTAGCCAATCAGACACGAGGCCGCATCATACTAACTGCAACACCAATCCACAACTGCGAGATTATCTACTCTGTACTGAGAGAAAGCCCAACAAAATTATTGTTCCTATAGGGCCAAAAATAGATTTAGCGGCCCCAGCAAAACATTTTATTGAGTGAACAAAAATTGAAAAATAACCAAATTAAATTTTGCGCATCTTACAAAATACATGTTTCAATAAACAAAAACTCTGTTTTAGACCAGAATAAATTACACTATTGTTAAAATTTTTTGTTGAATCGACTGTAAATAATTTCTTGCCCACTCATTACGTTTTATTCGTTCGGAAACACCGATCTAGAGTTAGTTTGCATCTTTTGTGTCAATTAGGAGAGTAACAGTGCTTGTTAGTTCATTTATTAATGCTTAGTAATGGCACAAAATTCTGATACAACAAGCTCAACATGAAACCAAAGGGTAAAAATGTGAAACTTAAAATATTTATTCGCCCACTTTTGTCGAGTATTTGAAATGTAGGCCTATACAAACATGCCAACTTCATCCGTACACAATTTAGCTGAGGTTGCCAGCGCGCAGATTGTATCGGTTCTAATATCGTTCGGGTTTACAGATTTTTTTATATTAATCGAATCTGTTTAGTGCACGTAGAGCCAAATAAAAACAGGATAATTTGGTTACAACAACCGAGTATTTCATTGCGCCTATACAAACAATCAAATTGGTTGCGCCAAACAAACTTTGTTTGATTCAACAAAATCTTTTTTCTCAGTGTGTGACATTGGGCGAGGAAAAGGGGTCAGGACGGAAATGATGATCTCACGGATGTTGGCCGAAGGTTTGAGAGGGGTTTGGAGGGGGGGGGGGGGGGAGGCGTCCAGGCGGGATGAAGTCCCGCAACCCGAAACTGACAGCGTGATTTTCCGTGTGTCCTGCTCCGGCATTCAGCGGGCGTCGCCAGGCCCTCCTTCCCTAATCCCGGCGACGGACGAAGACCGCGCAGAGGCCCAGGAGATGCTGGAGGAGCACGGCGTTAGAAGGAGGAGCGTTGACGCCGCAGCAGCAACCCCTTGGCCCCATCGGGCAAGGGGCGGCATGCAGATGCCTTCACCACCACCCCCCCCCCCAAACACTCACACACGTGAAGGAGAACGCCGGCTTCCGGCGAAGGCCTCGCCGCTTATGAATTCGGCGCCGACGTCGTCGCAGGGCGGCGAGGTGACAGTCCGGAACGGAGGGGTGCGAGCCCTCGTGGGGAAGGGGGGGGTGGGGGACGTGGGGCGCGCCTCAGCGCACAAGGGACGTCTCAGCCTCCCGGTCCGGATATTAATGGATGCCTGCCGCCGCCGGCTGCGGGACCCGAGCGCAGAGCCTTTCCCTTGCACAATGTCGGCCCGCGACGACCACTGGCCGTCACACGTCCGTTTCGCCGCCGTTCACGTTCTACTGCTTCTTTCATAATATTAAAGGCTGTTCACGATAAAGTGAGCACTTTCGAAACGAACCTCAGAAAAATGTCACTACCCCTCCTGCGTATATTTTAATAAGCGCACTAAGTGGCATTCGTCCAGTAAAGTTGGTCGCGATTGATGGCAAATAGTTCCATATACTATCGTTGAATAAAAAATCTTAAGTAACAATTTGTGATAACTTAAATTATTTCTTTCGCTTTCTGTTTTTTTATTGCATAGAAGTGTAAAAATGACCAAGTTTGTAATATGTTTAGTTACCTAATAATTTTACAGTTTCACTTCACCGACACATGAATAAAGTGATGAGTCCCATGGCAGTGTTAATTTTACATAAGGTTGAAGAATACACAACGTGCATACAAGTAGATCTTAAGCAGGGCTTTCAAAAGTGCTCATTTTACCGTGAACAGCCTATAGTCTATGATGCCTGTCCCGCTAATTATCCCCCTCAAGGGCGCTGGGCACGGAAAATATTTGTAAGTTTATATTTGTACCACTTTACCACATTAGAGACATTATCTGCAACTACCTGTTCCTCAAGTAAAATTTTTTTTCAGATCGCATGGTTTTTGCAAAATTACATGTCACAGTCAAATCTTTAATGTTTTTATAAGATACAAATAAAATTAACGAAACTATTTGCAAACATTTAACAAGGGAAACTAAAAGGTCTTGTATTAATTTTATTTTAAGTCATGTTTAGCGAGAGTTACTTTTTAAAAAATGGGAGAAACCATATTGCAAGAATCCCGCTATTATCAGCAATTGTTTTTTAAATTACAAAAACATTTCCTTGTAAATTTTTATAGATGTGTCGAAGTAGCTTTTGGCATATTCTCTTAACGTGAATTGTATAATTTTATTATTTGTACATCTCTAAAACAATAATATTGAGATTTTGACATTTATTTATGCAAAAAGTATGCGCTCAATTTTTTTGGCGAAGAAAGAGTATGTGTTGATAATGTCTAAATGTTGAACAGTTATGTTGTCCGCCCTGCACGCGATCTTTCAAACTCAGCGCACAGTTCCACGTCCAACTTTCTCATCAAGACTGCGACAAGAACATGATTTTCCTCAGTTACATTACAGCCTAATCCCTCACTGAATGTGCTGACAAAATGGCCGATGGATTTGTGATTTGTGTTGTTGACAGAATCCAAATCGAGGATTCAGTTTATGTTCAATGTTGTCAGCTTTCTCAAATTTTGGTACTGAGTTATGAGAAGTTCCTATGGCACAGGATAGTTCTCAGAAGGAAGTGGGAGATTTTTTTACCAATTGTAAAGCTTCTCCTGTGAGGCATCCCATTAAATATTGAAACCTTTCAACATCAGACAGACAACGATTGTTGTGAATGGTGGCCTGATACAACTGCGAAAATATAGCCCAGTCTTCCCACTGACCAGCAGAAGTAGGCAAATCGATCTTGGGAAGTCCTGCATTTGCATAGGGACGGGCAACAAACAGGCGGAGTTGATTCACTCTGAACAAAATTCTTACCCAAAAACGAAGCCACTATTCCACGAGTGTCCAACAGTGAACTAAACAGCTCGTTATGTTTACAGGTCGAAATATTTTCATCCAAGCAATCAGGAAGTGGATTCGACTGCAGTCAGTTGTCATATATTGAATTACCAGTACTATCAATTGCCCCCAGTTGTACACCAAGCGCTTTCACCTCGTCCACAATTTCCACAGTAACAAGCGGAGCACTTGTTAATGCTACACAGAAGCGGTGAAACATTAGCTTCTATTTAGCCAGCAGTGAAGCCCAACTCCCAGTTTGCCAACATCCTGATTTAGCGAGAGGTGGTAAAACCTGCCCTTAGTGTTGTCAGACGACCTGCGTTAAGACACGTGGTATATTGGCTGCATACCGGTGAAGGTGAGCGGTGCTCTTTCAATCACGATCAGAGTGTCTTCTACGACCCAACCATTTGTGTTGTAAAACCTGTTTGGATTGGGCGAAGTATACAAGGTATTATTCAAAGCATTTCCACCAATGCATAAAAACTAAATTAGACAGACCGTAGGACGATATTTTACAGATAGGAACAACTCTGTTAGTTATGCATCTATATCGGTATCCTTTAAAATAAGAGAATTAATTAAATTTTGTGTAATTGTATACCAATTTAAGTATTTTGTGCATTGTTCAACATCATTGAGAAAGGTTTAAAGCAAATCGTAAAGAATACGAAACTTACGATTACGTCAGTTTTTCTAATGTTAATTTTTTAGCACAAAATTCAAATTAATTGTTCACATTTGACAACTTTAACATTCAAGCAAGCCTAACTTTTATAAAGGGAACACTTTAAATATTTTTAGTAGCAATGTTGTCCTTAGATAGAGTATACATATAATACTGTTCCCATATGGTGCACTGTAAATAAAAAAAAATAAAAAAATAAAAAAACTTTACGAAGATATTGCGTTAGTATCCTTTAGTGTAGATTGCCACACATACAGCAAAATCTTCATTCAAATGCACTATTTTGAAATAGCTTAACCGTTCCCAAATATTTTTTTTTTCAGAGAAAAATGCATTTGTTCTGCCCTGCCTGGGTAGTTTGAAAACTGTTTCTTGCATTCTGATTTTATGCCTTAGAGAAGGCTTCGCAAAGTAGTATATTTTTTAGGCACAGAAGATGAAAAAATAAATAAAAAAATAAAGTAGCCCTTATTTCGAGAAGCGCTCTGGCACGCGAAAAGAGAAACAAAATACCTTCTCTCGTCGCAACAGTAAAACGAAAGACGAAGAAAAAAAAAAAGAGCGTTCGTCCGGTTTCTTCCCTTCACGGATTCGCCACGCAAATTGTGACTGCCTCGAGTCACGCGACTATCAATTGCATAAGTCGCGTGACACGGTGGGAGTGACCCTGCAGCAGGAGAGAAACAGTTTGTGAGCAGGGTGGGACGCTCCCCTCGCCCCGGGACCTTGAGTCTTCTGAGTAGCGCGAGAGTTATGGCGAATATGACAAATTGCAGACCGCGAGTTGGTCCCCTGTCGGGCAAAAACTCCTTCCTCCCCCTCGCCCCTCATTTCCCCCGTCAGCCGGACGAGTCCAAAAATTCTCCCGCAACCTGTGCGGTTTGTCTTCCGTGCGTGTCGCGACGCTGTGTGCTGGAGAAACAGATGACACCCCTCTCCCTCGTTATAAAGTGAGAGAGCTGGTCGAGGAAAGGACTGCTGTGCGAAGGGGGAGGAAGTGAAGGGAAAAAATTACGCCGAGGAAAAGAAAAGAAAAATTCACGCCGGAAGTATGAAAGCTCAAAAAAAAAAAGTAGTGGCGAAGGCATGGGGGGGGGGGGGTATAAGCGATGGGAGTCGTTGTCGGAGCGGGGGCGAGTGTAACAGATGAGACATTTGCGAAACTTCCGAATTTTACTGAGGGCGAGAAAGAGAGAGAGAGAGAGAGAGAGAGAGAGAGAGAGAGAGAGAGAGAGAGAGAGAGAGAGAGAGAGAAAACACTTTGTCGGTCTTCACACATTTCTGCTCCCTCCTCCTCTCACTACCCACAATTCTTCCGGAGGTGTATCTCCGTTTATTAATTACTGAACCTTCCTCAGGAACTAAGGCATGTTAGCTTCTAGGGTACCTAGAACAGATGCGTGTATCTAGTAACTGCGAAGGTTTGGCGTTACGTTCCTGATTTTTAACGTACACTATTTTCTTACGCAGTTCTTCATTGCAGCTGCGAAACACCCTGCTTAATACCGGTGGGCTAACCGAGATGTCATGACTTACTAAGGTTTGATTCAAACTTACGTCTTAAATACTCACCTTTGCCGGGTTGCGAAACCGGAACTTTCCTAACCAACTATGCCACGAAAGTGGCCCAGCACACATTTTATTTCTTTCACAATATATACGACGCGCTTAGATTTGCTTGAAGTTAAATTCCTTTAAGTCTATTTGGTGGCTGACTAATGACATTCTTGTTTATAATTAAAGTAAAGTGTTATTGTACGCCACGTAAGATAGGCATATTATGAATGTTTTTTAGTTCCCCTGTTCTAAACATTTATGATTTTATCATTTTTGAAAATCACTTGCAATGAAAAATGTTGAAAACATTATTTAATATTTTTTCATGTAAGCGCGATGTTGGAGGATATTATTTTAAAAAAGTAAAATAGAATATCAGTAGTGAGAATTCAATAGTTGTTAATTGGATTTGCCCCCAGGCATGAGTTAAGAAAAAGTCAGTGCTTCAAGATAGTATTTGGTTTACACATACATTTTTATACGACCTACATGTGTTGTGTATTCTCTAAATAGTAATCCTTCTGTAACATGGAATTTATATATTAAATTCCTCGATGGCATTGCAGTGCGTCAGAGAAAAATACATTCGTATCACAAATATATGCTGTGTGACGAGAAACCAATGTCATTTCTCGCAAAATAACCCACCTCCGCAATAGAACATGTTTATATGTCTGTGAGCTGACCAAGGCAGATACGAGATACGTTCTCAGTGGAAAGTGTCCCAATTCTGGAAATTAAGTGTGTTGTATATAGTCCAATAATGGTAACTGTCTACTTTTATGAAGCCCTGAAAAAGTCCTAATTTCAAATTATTCCACCGCCTTGTGCACATAAAGCGTAACCGGGTCTAGAAAATTACACCAAAGAGACAACGCACCGCATTCGTGCGCACTCGGAGTAATAATATTGCGCAGAACGATCTATTTATTTCTAAGCGTTACCAGCACACCTATTTTCTCCCTGTTTCCATTAAAATATTTTATGAATGAAATATTATAATTTATAGATTAAATGCAGGCAGAAGTTCAATTTAACCAAAAATATGGCACGTGTGTTTAAAGTATAAAAAGGCTTGTGATGCGTGACAGGAAACAACCAAAGACGTAATACATATGTGTGTCGAATTGGCCACTGAATTTTCAAATTTCAAATTCAAAATAATGTTACTTGTTGTGCTCAATTTGTGCTATTTTCTTCCCAAGTCTCAGAATTTGTGCTGGTCAAATATGCCAAATATTCCACTTTATATTTAGGTGGCCAACTTGACATCTGTCAAAATCAATGTTTACATTCCATTGTGTGTGTGTGTGTGTGTGTGTGTGTACATATATTCGTATACTTTCGCTACACCTAAAAATAAACATTGAAATGTGACTTCTACTTTTATACCTGTCAAATATGTTGTTTACAGTTAACAGCTTTTCAAATAATTCTGTCATATTCCAAAAACCATTCCATATGAATATTCACAGTTTAGGCCTCTAACATTATTTAGGTCAGCTTTATGACATTTTAAAAATGCCTGAATTGAAGACAGTCCTTACGGATATTTTACATTAACATATTTGTTTTCCACGACGTAGCTCAATACATGTAATGCACGTTAGTATTTTGCTGCGACTGTGTTTAACACTGTTACAACTGCGAGGTAAAGGGCTGTACTAATTGTAATTATTCTTTTGTTATTGATATGTGTTTGGTCATTTCTCTAAAAGGATGGCCTCAGGTGGAATAAATATTAAAACGAAGGAACAACCAGTGAACAAGGCACATTAATTTCAAGCACGCAACTCGTGTTGCTCATTTTTGTCATACAAACTCTAAATGATAGCGGCGAACATGCACGCAAATAAGCCTACACTTTTATTCCGCTTTATTTGTATGTATTGCTCCTTACTGTTTATTAGGTTTTATTGAAATTTATCGGGCTGGGCTTAGCATTTTTCTTCTGGGATTGTGGAAAATTACGTTACACGACTGTGTTTCAAATCCCTTAGGGAAAAGGTACAACGTTGTGATAAATAAACAGACGTGGATGTAAAATAATAACTTCGTCATAAAAACAGTTCACATTTAAAACGTGTAAATAGTGATAATCAAAAATTAGAAATCACGCACACACAGGGTCAGCGTATCGGCCACGATACATAAAGGCACGCCATTTCACAGACGCAGTGGTTAACGAAACACACGTCACGTATATTTATTACTGCCGTGGAAACACAGATTTATCACAACATCGTAACTTGCCTAGGTAGGTTAAAATAAAAAAAAACACAACGTCTACAAACGTGATGTATTAATTTGAAGTATTTTTTGGAGTAAGAATAATTTACGTTTCGTTTGACAAAAAGCAAAACGCCATGTCATGGCTCGCCACGTCTGCCAACTTTACTAGGTAACTGCCCCGCCATCATATCAAAATATATTAAAATACGTATTCAAATATTAAAATCTCTTTTTAGTTGAAAATTACAAATTCATAAATCATTATTCTGCTGTAATAAGTATGAAATATACTACAATTGAAAATATGTATAATTTGTTGGTTACTAGCGAAATGAAATTTCCCGAGTGCGACAGAGACGAAGAAAGAGTGCCACAAGTCTCGCCAGCAGACAGTTTTTCAATTGCTTTCTCGCTCGATAAAACAATACCGTACCATTACGGCCTACTCACGATATTTTCCGCTGTTATTTTAAACTGTAAAAATTAGATATGTTGCCATCGCGGCTACTTAAATATTTAAATGTTTTGATAGGCACCGTTTAATCTACAAATAGTATACTAAAAAAAAGAGGTTAAAATATTTTTTTTTTTACTGTGAGTTATTTCTTCCCGGTTGTTGCCAACACTTCGCTGCACTCACTGTTGTTAATTCATATTTAAAAAAGAAATAAATATTACAAGCTACACAATATATTAAGGTAAAAGTTCATTTATTCAATAATACAGTACTCTAAAGTTAACCAAAGTGTTATATATTTGTGAAATACAGGTTATTGAAAAAACAGGTGACATGTTATGCCTAGAGTGTTTTTTCAAAGGTTGATTTTCATAAGTCGCTTCCAATCGGGAATGGACTATACTTTGTTGTCCACGATTCCACAAACCATACACCTAGAAGCCATATTTATACAAGCGCACATAATACACACACATAGTATAAACCAACACAGGATATAATTACTTATTAGTAGCTTTAAAAAAACGCCTAATAGTGGCTAAATAAAGTTGCACATGGAAATAGGAAATTAGCAATGTATCAAAGCAACTACAACAAAAATTTAGAAATTTAGAAGTTCAGTTACTTGTTAATAGCTTAAAGTTTAATATAAAGTAAAAGTAAAATGTTAAGAATATGTAGATACTGATAACGAGCAATCAATCTTCCTCACTTAGCGTCTTAAGTTTTTCTGACCTAGGAATTTGTAAATGGCGTGCACCACTTTTAACAACAATGCTACCATCTGCAGTCCACACGTTGTGTAGGCCATACTTGGCAATGGCGGCATTCAGCAGTGCAAGGCGTTCCATTGTAAGGTGCTTACGAATGGTCACACCACATCATTACTTATCTTTACTGGTCCCCAGGAGTCATCTCTCCAAGAACACCATACCCCCAGGGGTATTTATACAAACAATTAATATCCAGCCCCCTCCACAGATATGGAGCGCAACGACAAAACTTTAATTTCCATCCATAGGTAGATAGGCAGGTAAGTGTCTTGTCGACAGCGAGGTAATTAGAGACGGTGCAAGTTGCGCAGGGAAGAGGGATAGGGAATAAATCGGCCATGGCCTTTGTTTGGGAACCATCCCATCCTTCAATAGGAATCGTAGTACTTTCGAGCAGTCAGTTTGATTCTAAGAATTAACGCTCATGAGGAGCTGTCTTTTCTTGAACTTGGCGCTCATGCTGCGCTGCATGGCATAGTGGCGTCTACCGGTGGGGACTTCAGGAAACTCCGACCTCTGGCCAGTTCGCCGAGAGTCAAGGTAATGGCCGACCGCGTTTCGGACACCCGTATCTGCTACCTATCTCAAGGCAAACTTGATAGTCCGGGTTCCATCACGTCGCGTATCGATCGATGCATCGCTGCACCAGAATGCAGTTGTTAATGTAAGATAACTTATTCTTCAGCAATATTTTAGAATCCTTACAGAAATAGGAGACGATTATGTTGGTGAAAACTATGTAGGTTTCTTAGTGCAGCCAAGAACATGGAGTTGTGTAGACATCTTGGGCAGGTCCGTTGGGGTAGGAGGAAATTTTTTTGTAGAAATGAGAAGACCTGTCTTAGCGTCTATTTTCTTATCTACTAAATCACTTACATTAGTTATCTGGTGTTTCACTTTCTCTTTTGCACTTATTTGGCTATCTAGTTCCTCAATGCTTGCAGTGCTTCCAGTTCTGCAGATATGTCTCTTGTTAATATTCACTGTGTCAGTTGTACAAAAACAGTTATTCCAATAAAGCAATTAGTTTGAAACTTATAACTACTTTCCTATAGTCTAACTTTATTTACAACTGATGAATTAATAATTGTATCTATCACACTTCTGACACCAGTGCTGCATGCGGACGCCTGAGGGGCGTATCTGAATTCCTGAGTGATGGAGGTCTTAATAAAAGAAATAAAAGAAACAATATTTGATTTCTATTTTAATCACTCCACTATTAACTATAGCATTAACTTATCTGTCTCCACTTTTACTCTTTTTCTAAATAGCGAGTGCAATGTTTAATGTCTACTGTATTTCAACTCTAATTAACATCCTTCTTAATTGTGTCTGTGGGTTAAAGACAAATAACTCTTACTACATATTAACATGTGTTCAGCCTCTCTGTTCCCACCATTTATAATGTCTTTCACTCACACATCTAGTCTTATAGTCCAGCCTGCCAGCCGCACACTCCACTGCTTGATACCCACAGACGCAGACTTCCCTTCCAGCCGGTCACTTCTCTCGCCGCTTTTTCTTCTATCGCTCGGAACTCAGCCACTCAATAACTCATCAACTCCAACTCCAACTCCACTCACTCCACTTAACTCAAGGCCCAAAGGCTTGTCACAATATTTTTACTCGCAGGGCGACCATCTGAGAGATTCAACATACCCCGAGTCATCCTGAGAGAACGAGGTCAGTTATACATAGCGTTCTTCAGATAAATGCAGAAATCAATACAACCAGGGTCAGCAGAATGTGCCGCAACAGAGATTAAAGTGTCGGCTCGCTTTATGTAACTGATATGCTGCCACCAATCCTCGTGTTGCCGCCACATTCATATAACGAATATCCATTCTCTTCGCTCGCATGGGATGCGAAGCCAATGTCAGTAGCGCGGACGAGCGACACGTAATACTGCCCCATTCTCATGTCTGTTCGTCTCAAGCAGACACTGCATCATCCGGAACTTCATAGAATGCAGTAGGTCGATATGGACATACTTTGATTCCGCCCGAGACACTTGACGACAAATCCGAAAGATTGTCATCATTGATCTTCTTCAGAATCCTCTATGGGTCTTCCCAATATTTCTGTAGATTCAAGTATCCTTGTCGTCCCTATGGGTTGTACAGCTACATCATTTGTCCTTATTGAAATACCTCGCCCGACATTCCACTCTCATACCAGATCTACATCCTGTTACTTTATAATAGTTTGTGCCTTACAGAAGGACAAATCCTTTCATTAACGGTTTGAAATTATGAAACAACTCCAAAGCTTTTCTTTGTATCTGCCTTTAGACCATTTATACCAATATTAAATATGCTAGCACTTGCAATGTATGCCGCAGATTGTGGCTGGATCCTCGTCCGACATACACTGAAGCACTGGTATCTCCTGTCGACAGCCTCACTCCTTTTCTCGAATTCACGCAACTGGTTATTTGACAACCCCCCCCCCCAATCCTTTTCCTCCATGGGACTGTTATCCTCAGAAGTACTATTGAGAGGGCCCATTATATTACTCGCTAGAAGCCATGAGCGCCTTTCTCTGTTATATAGCACTATGAGCACAGGGTTTCTTGCCAGCACTCGCAGATCGTCACGTGCATTTTACAACTGACTTTGTGGGTGTGCAGCTTGCAGCATCAGCTCGTCGATGCAGAGTCTCAGTTGTTGGGCATATGCACAAAGCTCACAAGTTTTTTCATGCTAGTTCTTTAATGCGCTCATCGAGGCCTTTTTTTCTTCCACATGCTGTCTCTTTACTGGCTGCTGCTTCTGTTGTGGGCCGTAAGATCTCAGTTGCCCAAGGTGTCCACATGACCAACACTCCCTCCATTTCTGTGGGGGACGGTGAATACCTGTAGCATGAATCCTGGAAGCGATGTCCTTCAATGCCAAATGCAACTCCTTCAGTATCATCGTTTACCTGTCTTCATCTTTGTTCAGCTTCACTGCGCATACTGGACGTCGGGGTGCGGGCTGCTGTCGTGCTGACTCCACCTTCAGTGCTCGGGCCAAGGTGCCTTGCAAGTTGTGAGGTGCAAACAGACACACTGTTTGTCGAACCTCGGTGTCGGTGATGGCATCGATGAGGAAGCCGACTGCGATGATGTTGCACGCCTCCTCGGAGCACCCCTCCATAGATAGATTGGAGAGACGCACAATGTCTTGCCATAGCTTCTGCAGCTGTCCCCCTGTTCCGTGTGTGCGGCTTCACAGCTGTGCGTGGTGACCATGTCGCAGTTACCGGTCGCCGAAACGTATTTCCAAGGCTGACACCAGTGTGTTGTACTCCAGTCGATGTCGCTCTGGCAAAGATTGCAGTATGCCTAATGCAGGGCCTCTCAGTATTGCGGCGAGGTTGCCAGTCGACAGTTCTGTCGTCCAGCCAGTAAGGGTAGCGACTATTTAAATCTGATATTGGTACTTCCTACATGAAGTCTGGCCATCGTAAGATGCGGGTTTATTTGAGAACCTTTTCCCCACTCCTGGCCGCGCGACACCATTCTCTTTACTTTTCTCGTCTGGCGATGTGGTTTGTAATAGTCGAACTCCGTTGCTGATAAAATTCCTCCAACTGCTTCTCTACTACACTGATCTTCTGTTACATTTTATGCTCAACACTGTCCATTCTCTCACTGACACTGTCAATTCTGTCGTTTACAGCATTCACTATTTAATTTATTCTGTCCATTTTTTTCATTATACTATACATTTTCGTATTCGCAGACTCGCTAATGCGGTCTATTATCCTGTCCACATTCTCATTAGCATAGTAAATTTTGCTGTCAACATTCTCATCAACAATGTATATCTTCTTCTATACTAAATCACTTACTTTAGTTACCTGGCTGTTTACAGTCTCATTTACAATATTTACATTCTCGTACACAATACTAATTTGGTTATTTAAATCTTCTTTCAAGCAGTTTACACTTATGCTCACTTGGCTATTTAACCCACTAAACAATGCTCTCAGTACTTCCATTTCCGCAGATATTTTCATTGTTAGCGGTCAATGCATTAGTTGTACAAAACAGTCTTATTCATTTACACACACAACTATTACAATTAATAAATTTGCTTTAAATTCTCTATCTACACGCCTATAGTCTATCTTTATTTACAACATCATATTTAATAATTGCTTTCATCTCACTTCTGACTACAGTATTACATCTGGGTGATGCATGAGGGTCATATCTGAGTTCGTGACAGAGGGCGGTCTTAATAAAAAATACTAAATCTGTTTTTTAATTTATTCCCTCCAATATTATTTACAGCATTAAAATATCTGTCTCCACATGTACCCTTTTTGTTTAACAGTGAGATCAATCTTTAATGTATATTTCGAAACTAATTAACATCCTTCTTAATTGTTGCAGTTGCTTACAGTCAATTAATTCATACTCATAATGTATACGTGTTCAGTCTATGTGTTGCCATCATTTCTAATGTCTTTCACTCACGACTCTAGTTCAATAGTCCAGCTTGCCAGCCATGTCCTTCACTGTTTGATACTCTCAGTCGCAGACTTCTTTTCCGCTGGTCATTTCTCGCCGATCGTTCTTCTGTCGCTTGGAACTCATCCACTCATTCACTCATCAGCTCCAACTTCAACTCCACTCACCGAACACAACTCGCAACCCGGATGCCTGTCGCAACATTTATTCTCGCAAGGCGACCATCTGTAAGGTTCAACGCACCCCGAGTTGCCCTGAGAGAACGAGGTCAGTCATTCAGAGCATTCTTCAGATAAACGCAGAAATTGATACAACCATGGTCAGCAGAATGCACCGCTACGGCGATTTAAGTGTTGGCTTGCTCTCTGTAACTGATACGCTGCCGCCATCGCTCGCGCGCCGCCTCTATCACATAGCGACTCTCCGCCGCCCTCGCTTGCGCAGGATTTGAAGCCAATGTCAGCGGCGAGTGCCAGCGACACGTAACATTATAAATAAATTAGACATTTGCTTCTACCACCACCCATGTACTAGATTGACTTAGATTTTTTTCTTTTTCATCCGTGTCTTTCCAGTGTCCGTTTCACAATTCTAGAAGCCTGTTAAACCTTATGATATCAACATTACTAAAGTAAATGTCATTTTCTGCCTCTCAATATTTCTTTAAAACTTGTTAGGAAACGGAGTTTACTCGCAATAAACTTGTATTATATTTCGGATTTGTAACTATCCATTCAAAAATGTTATATTTATTTGGTATACTCTGATTTTTTGCAGAATGTTATGCATGGTCAACAGAAATACGCTGACCTCTCGACTGGAGATTGGCGATATTTTGGCGATTATTGCAGCCATCACGATGTGTCTATAGCCCAGAATGAGTCAGTGAAGATATTTGAGAGGCTCTTAACCACGAGGTCTTGAGAGCCTGTGTGGGTGATAGAGATCAGAATGGAGCAGCGCCGGAATGAAAGAGCGGCGGTAGCGGGAGATCCCCGAGAAAATTCGCCTACCAGCGGTATCGTCTTGCAAGATATTGCCACATGGGAAAATGCGGGCGTGGCCCGGCCGGGGATTAAGCGCGGTTCACCTTGTTGGGAGGTGAGCATGCTAACCGCTCAGCTACCGTGGCGCCACTAGCCCAGAAGCCAAGATATGTGTTATAATAGATTCCACGAAACAGTATAATAATTTTGATGTTTGTTTAATACCTGACAACTCTTCCCTTTTCTATGTATTTCGATGTAATCATAAAATAATATCTGCACTACCGCTATTATATGAGCTAAACTGGTGAAGCAAAACAAGCTCTGTCATATTCAGAAAATTTACTAACACCAGTGCTATCAAAATGATAAATTTAAAGAATTTATACTTTTCACCAACAAAAATACGGAGTTTCATCCTAATATTTAAAGAACATTATAAACACTAATATACAAATATGCATAGTCATCCAGCAAAGTTTTTATAAATAAACGATTTCAAATTCTAACTTATTTTGCAAGAAAATAAGTCAAAAATCACAAACGATCTTCTGAATATGTATTTATAAGATACATATGCATATTTATATACGCTTATACGTGTATATATAGTCTTCTAAATGTGTATTCTGCTACTAAACTGTATTATTTGTTTCCAACACGTCGTTGATAACTATAGAAGATAATATTCCGCTAAATCTAGTTTACCTACACTCCATATTTAATTTCACATCAATATTATGAGTGAAGATTTCATAAGTGTTTGTGTATGATCTATAGAGATCTTTTTAATGATTCCTCAAGGAAAAACGGTACATAAAACATAATGCAAGTTGCAACTCAATTTAATTTGTACGGGGCATGTACAAATGAACCACTATAGAAAAAATAGTGTTATTTAAACATAAATGCATTGGTTCCATGTTATCGTCGTACAACATTTGGAAACTTGAAATATAGTTTATATTTCATATAAATATGTAATATAGTGTGTAGGGAGCTGTGAATAACACACACAAGTCCTCCTCGTTGCGATAGCCAATATGAGATATAATCATATTATATTCACATATATATATATATATATATATATATATATATATATATATATATATATATATATATATATACATGTGTACTGTGTATGGGACAACACGTATAACACTCGAGTGACCAGGCTGCGCAGCTGACATGCAATAAATCAGTGGGAAAGGATGTGATCTTACCTAGGCTGCCTCTGTATAATTGCCCGGTGTCCTGAGCCGGTAGGGGAACAAGTTTATTATCATTAGCATCCTCTAGAAACTAGCATTGGGCACGTACACAATTTATGTACGTACGTCAAAATATGGCAGACAATTGAAAACTCTAGTAAACTTATATGTAAGACCCTAGGTAGGAAATAAGTTAACTTGACACTACAGTAGAGAAAACGGCAAAACAGATACGCCCTTTGAATAAATTTCATTCATTATACTTTTCATTTCCTTTTGTATTGTAATTGTTTAAATCATAAATAGTTAAAAACCCTGATGGCAATATGATAAAAACTATAAAGACACCACACTATCATAACAACGCTAAAAGTGGTCATGCCTAACCTACTTGAACCCTTTTACGATTACGTGACGTAGCTTACAAGAGTCTGAATATACTGGTTTCAAAATTAAATTAATTAAGCTGTTCTCTGTAGTAAATATTACGTTAAAACAAATAGTGAACGCACTAAACAGTCTAGCTCTGGTATAAACTACTCTTATCACAGGTTTTGCAGTGGGCGTATGTGTACTGGAAATTTACGGACTTATAAAAGTCAAGATGGCGTCGCTTGTGTACTGATGCTAACGAACATCGAGCTGAATCAAACTGTAAATAAAATTAGGTCCAGATGAAAATGCCAGATATTTTGGTAGGACTTATCTTTTAATCACCAAGCGGATTGAAGGTAGGATGCTCCTGCAGGATTTGGCGTAGCAGGATTAAGGTGGAGATACATGGTGCTCTGCTCTACACGTACGTAGACGGCGTGTTTAACCTTGCGGATGGGCGACCATTGACACAAGCTCCATTACTGGTTACAAGTTTACTTAAAAGTTGGTTCAGGGACACGTCTACACACCCTAAAACTAATTTAAAGTCCTACCTCTCCGTATTTTCAGACGGGAGGTCCTGCCTTACGTATGACGTCGTTGGAGGCTGCTAGCCTCTGCAGGCTGACGCTAGCTTAAGGGGGCGTATAGCGCCAGCCAATCAACAATTAGGATTTAAACCTGCAGGCCAATGGGGATCAAAACTATTCAAACCACCCACATGAACCACTTCTAACTACCTAAATGAAGAAAAACCAAAAAATACGTGATCTCGGAACTGAGATATAATACAATAAAAAGTAGAAAGACTTACAAAATTGAGATCACACCAAAAATAAATATTGAGTTTATAAAAAATAGATACACAATGAAAAATGAACTAGCCTATCAAAATTACACATAATTATTATTGCCACCATACATCTAAGTTTTTAAAAATCTTACGTGTTAAGAAAAATAAAGTTAATAAAAATAAATAAAATTTTCATAGGCAGTTGAAATCATATAATTAACATGTGTGAAAAATATTACCTTAACTCTTGCATGACAATATGTGTAGCAATAAGAACAGGAAAAACAATATAAGTTAATCGTATGCATAAAAACCCTATTTTCATGGGTGTTACAAACTGGCTGAGATGGAATATAAATTATGAATTTTTATTATCGCATTTAAATTATCAAACCAACAAATTGTCACAAAAGTCAAATTTCTATTTTAAGTTTAATGTATAACATCTACATTCAGAAATTTGTTTGTTCATTGCAAGTTGTTTCTATTTCGAAATGAAGTAATTTCCGTCTTTTTATTTTCAGAGACATGTATCTCCATTAACAAACACTGCAGGTCGTGAGTATTCTTTCTCATTACGCAGTAAGATAACTGCTTAGTTTTTTAAACTTAAAGTTTGAAATAATTTTGTGCTTTATAAGGTTGTAGATTTGCTACACTTCGTTCGTTACAGAGCTGTTCACTTACGCTATGAAAGCTGAAAATATATCCTTAAAACTGGTGATTGTATTAGTAGTGTTAAAACTAAACTTGGAAAAAAGCTATGTATGTCGTAGCAAGTAAGCACATACATTGGAAATATACCGTGCTGGGTATGGAAATCTTTACACCTTTAAGGTGGTGTCTATTTGCAATAAAATCGAGACCACATGCAAAACCTGTTGGGCAATGCAAATGGTTAAAGTGAAGTCACAGAAAATTCGCTGTGACACATGGTATAAGGGCCAGTACACAGTGATTAGAAAGGCCATACAATAATCTGGACTGGCAGATGTCTCCGTGTTAAGAGACAGACGAGTATGCCACAGTGTCGTGCTCTTGAAGAATAACACCACCAATATCCATTAGAATGCATGTCGTACGGTCGGACTGCATGAAGTTGGTTGGTTTGGTCACCGTATAGCCGTGCAATCACCACTGTGACACGATGTGTGCAGGGGTGG
This sequence comes from Dryococelus australis, assembly GCA_029891345.1. NCBI lineage: Eukaryota > Metazoa > Arthropoda > Insecta > Phasmatodea > Phasmatidae > Dryococelus > Dryococelus australis. The sequence goes on along the minus strand of CM056997.1, from coordinate 50,076,006 downwards.
ATACGTACAGCTACTGGTACTCCTAGACGTGCTACAGATAGAGAAGATTGTGTTATTCACTGACGTTCAGTAGTGGAAAGGTGCACCACATCCAGAAATATCTTGCAGCCTGTGGTGCCCGAACTACTCTTGTCTGTCTGAACAAGAACTGTTCGTCGCTGTTTGAATGAGGCTGGCACGATGTGTGCTACTGCAGGAAGCATTGTGGTGTGTGCCTAAGGACAATATCCGCCACCTGTTTGATGGAATGCCTCGTCTCATAGCTGCCTGTACAGCCGCGAGAGGAGGCTCTACGCCATATTGAACGTGTGCTTTGCGGATGCTAAACAACACACCCTCTCTGCGTAAAAGAATTATCGCTACGCAATTGTACCCTCGGCTATTGGCATATGGCCCCTTTGCATCTTGCGGCACGCCGTCAATAGCGCTAGGAACGTCAACATTGGACAGAGGAATGGAGAAGCATTGTGTTCTCCAGTGAGTTCCACTTCATTTTTACGCAGGTGATGGTCACAGCAGGGTTTGTCGTCTCCATGAGCAATGTAATGATGATGCAATGATTCGTGAACAACACTATACGTCCCGGACGCCAAGTATTATGGTATGGGGTGCCATCGTTTATGACTCCCTGCCGCGTTTTGTGGTTGTTATAGGCACAGAGCAGCAGAGCAATTTGTTAATGAGGGTGTGTGGCTCCATTTGCTACAATTTTCTCAGCATACCAATGCTATCATGTAGCAAGATAATACTCATACCCATACAACTCACATCACCCACCAAGCTCTGCAATATATGGACACCATTTGTTCATCTGCCAGAACTCCAATTTGTTCTATTTTGAACACCTATGTGATACGATATGTTAACGTTTGTAACACCGCCAACCACGAGCCCAAATGCTGGCTGATCTATGTGTGCTACTGCAGGAAGCATTGTGGTGTGTGCCTAAGGACAATATCCGCCACCTGTTTGATGGAATGCCTCGTCGCATAGCTGCCTGTACAGCCGCGAGAGGAGGCTCTACGCCATATTGAACGTGTGCTTTGCGGATGCTAAACAACACACCCTCTATGCGTAAAAGAATTATCGCTACGCAATTGTACCCTCGGCTATTGGCATATGGCGGTTTAGTAATGTTTAAAGTAAGGAGAGAAGGTGTAGAAATTTCCACGTCCGGCAGTATAGTTCGGTGTAAAATTGTAAATATAACGTTTAGTTCGTGTGTTCATTGTCTGTTAACTAAATTTTACATTCCTCTGTAAACAGGTTTCAGGGGTCAGTTTTGTTTGTCTTCAACCAAAGCGAGACTCCAATTTTACTTTTGGCGAGATCGCAAATGATTCGTCATTTCGTTTGTCGCAAGTATACTTACTTTCGGAGGATTGCTGTGCTAGTGAATATGTATCACGTTTTGAAAACTTTAACTCAGATTATTAAATAGCAACTATTTTATCTGTTTCCAATTGTAACACTATAATATTAGGACCTCGGCAGTTTACACTAAAGAAAACTTGTCCTTGAATAAGTTTTCTACACGATTCGACCTCATTTGCCAATTTTATGCATACTGCATGTGACCATGGAAGCGATAATCGGTTGACTTTTTGATTGCGGAATTTACGCACGCTCATAAGAAGTTCTATATATTGTGTAGTGTGAGAAGTATTTCATTTCACACTGCACACAGAAATCAACGGAAAACGGGCACTTTGACTAGAGAACACTCGGTGTCGATTCGATAATGAATAAACGGCAATAAAATTAAGTATAGTGTGCGCGAAAAGTATGTTTGTATGAAATGCTAGCCAGACCCTAGGAAGAAGACAAATAAACCGCATAGTAAAGATATGATGGCTTGGCCTTATTAATATCTTCTGAAATAGCAGGTCAGAGCAGAAAACCATAAGGCGCAGGTATAACGCCAAGGTAAAGGGAAGTGGGTAGAACGAACGACAACACAAAACGACCAAAAATAAATATTGGTGTGATAAAAAATGGGCGAGCGCGACTACCATGCAGCAGAAAGGTTGTTAGTGAGACTGCGCTATTTGTGGTTATGAACAAAAATGTATATGTGTACGTGACTAGGAAGCTACAACTAGAGTGTAGGCGCGTGTAGGAACAAGTACACGGCGAGGCGTCAGTTGCTCTGACTTGCTTGATAACGGTTGTCATGGATGGCGACCTGGTGACTCCGGACGAGAAATTGAGTGAAGCTCGAATACATGAGCCTTGTAGCTTGAACTCAGGAACGCGTCACTGTAAAAAAAAAAATCTACGCCTCAACAGAATCGGAAGTTAAACATAACCAATAATATTTACTTCAAAATCGTAGGCCTATATAAAAATAAAAATTGCTTAGTTATATATCAAAGCATGGATACAATATGACACAGATTATATTGTAAAGGCCAACACCACCTGCTGACGCTTTTCGTATTCTTTAAATACACACCAAATAAATTTTTACCATTTATTATAAAAAAGTGAAATATAGTTCGTAAATTATGCAGAAATTATTCACTAGGACAATTATATTCGCTATGGTATTCGAAATTGTAACTATAATTTGTTCAAGATGAATTTATTTTGTACTAAATATCTTCTGGAACATATTCTCATTTATATCTCAACTAATAAATAACAAGCGATTACCACGCTTCTGCACTTTTAAAAAACACAGGAGTCCCACTTGCCACTTTACCTGGCATTTAGACTTGAACACGTCTTTGAAATCAGACCGACCGACACAAGGAATATCAAGACGGAAGCAGCACTGTAATTTCGCAGGATGATCGATTCCGATACTTAAAAGTCGTGGCTCACAACGCAGTTGAAATAAACGTGGTCTTGTTCGGTCGGTTGTACTTGTACGATGCTAGCTAGCTAGTATGTCCTGGAGTTGGCGCCGTGCAAGCGCGGCGACTGGCGGCAATTTCGTGCGTGGGCGAACATTCTTGGGCAGTGTGCTTAGTGACTCCGATGTGTGTGGCGGTGCGCTGGTTTTGCTGCAAAACGAAATATGTATCTTGTCTAGATTTGTTGATACAAGCCATGAACGCCAGATGTTTATTACTTACATATCAATATTTATTTGAAAATGTGGTTAAATGATTTAAAAAAAAATGGCTGTAATAAAAAAAACTTAACTAGGACCTCAAAAGTGCTCACTTTACTGTGATCAGCATATACCTGCACGTATTTTAACGGGCTCACTAAGTGCCATGCGACAAATAAGGCTGGTCTCGACCGAGGGTAAGTAGTCTAACGTCTTAACGCTGAATTAAATGTGTCAGGCAAACTTCTGTGAATATCGAAATTATTCCGTTTGCTACATGTTCTTTTTTTATTTGTACAACTATAAGAAAAGTACATTTGTAAAATATTTGCTTTTCTACGATTTTCACAGTTCCATTGGACCTACGCATGAATAAAGTGACTAGGTCCATGATCATATTGATGTGACGGCGGAAGAATACACAATGTGCACACAAGTAGATTTTAAGCAGAGGTTTTAAAAGTGCTCAGTTTACCTTGAACAGCTTGTACTTTCGTTTGATTCCCATGCCCCAAAGAAAATATTACCAGTTAATGCTTAGGACGTATTCGAGTAAGATCCACCGCCGTGTCCCCGGCAGAACCACACTCCGACATTTTGTAACAATAAGTAGTTGTATAAATTCGAAAGTCTTGGAACGGAGACTATGGTGAGGAATGAGGAGTGTTTCGGCCAGATGTTCCTGCTCTTTCATTCCGGTTGGACATCGGTCATGCTATTTAAGAGGTTGGCAATGCTGGATTTTCTTAAAAAGTTTATGAGCATGACCCTGACCCTCGTGGCCTTGAACCCAAATTTTTTAGAAAATGGTTTTAAAAAGATAATTTTAATTTCAAAATATCTAAGAAAAAATATTTTTAATAAAAATTCAACACAGCATTTATTTTAAAGTCTTGAGATTTGATTGAGCTATTGGTCATATTTGTTTTATAGGCATTCAATGTGCATAATCGGAAATCTTTAATATCCGGCAGTTTACCTATGTAGCCCAGGTTGGCTACAGAGGCGATCGTTTGGATGTTATTAACAATTTAATGACACTGACATAACAATGACCTGAAACCCGAAAGTGTCTTATACGAAAAGTAAATAAATAAATTGGTACAAAACATTAAAATAAGTATTTTATTAGAATTTAATTTAACTTCTTATAGTTCGGTCCAACTCTCAGTTGTATAATCAAAATAAAAAGAAATAAATTTTCCATAGTGTACGTACATTAGTCATGTTGCATACGGTGGCGGCCACGCTGAATGACATTGCCTGTAATGCTCGAGAGTTTCCAATTCTCGAAAAAAATTACTGATTAATTTATAGTCACTAATTTTTAATTCCTAACTTTTCTTCTACCCATCGACTGCATAGTTATGTAGGTGGGGGGTAAGCAGAATCAAAAAATCTTCAATATTCGTCAAAGTTGAAGAAAAAATATTTTTTTTTCATTCCGTGGTATACCCACATCGGTAGTACGCTATTACCTGTAAAAAAGACAACGCGCCATACTAGAAAGCTACCTTTTCATAAGCTAAGCAATTTGCCCTCAGTTTTGAAACCACTGGAAATAGAACCATCAAATGTAAATCGAAAATAATACTCCTGACTTCGGACAACACGGTATACCACGTTAGACGCTGAGTACTTTTATAAGCATACTTTGCCATAATTTACAACCCATTGGCGACTAAGGCCGCCTTAATTCGGAAAGCAGATATCAAATCAAGCTAACGGTAATCACGAAAGCGTCTTTTCATTTCACACGATTTCTTAAATTTTTCCAAATAAGCTATCTCTTACCTTAATATTCACGTTAATTAATAGAATATATAAGGTTTTCCGCGTCATGTTCCATAACAAACCGTCTCACAACTTTTTTAACTGATGATAATGCTGTGTATTAACTGCACTTAATCAACAGCGTGAGTATGTTAGCTCGTCTTCATCGTCTCAGACATGAAGCTGTGGGATGGAGATTATAGAATTCAACATGGTGTTCAACAGATGAGCAAGTTATTGCACAATTTCTACCTCAAATTATTGCTCTTAGCTAAATTACAACTGTGACTAAAAATGTGACGTTGATTAATAACTGTTAAAATAAAAGCAATATACTTCAAATGCATTACGTTCTCGTGGTACACTGAAAATGTTCAGTATTAGACTATTCTGATGTAAATATTTTTGGTGAAAACAAACTAAATTATTAAAAGAGAATAGATGTAACGTAAAGTTCATAGACTACGATTAGATAAATTGCATCAGAGAAGTTGTAAGAAAGTAAGAGTCTTGTTTCCTACCAAGGACACAACTTGAGTACTTATTTGATATACAATGGGCGAACGCTTCGTAAGTTGTTATAGTTGAAATTGTATGCTGAATATTAATATTTTAGTATTTATGTGTTAATTCACCTTACTGTTTTGTATGCATTTCAAAATAATTAATCTGGAAGGACAATTTTTTCCGATATTAATTTAATTAATGACATAAAACCTGTACAAAAATATCCTAATTACTTGCTGATGAACTCTTTCACCAAGGTACGACTCGAACCCACAAGTTTCGAATTGGTAGGCAAGACCTTCTAATTTTACAAGCCAAGAACACAACGCAGGAGTACATAAAACCCGCGACATCTTCAATAAATTATGACCACTTCTTCTCTGGGACTCCCGTAGGCTATCCCAGAATAAGGCCTTTAAAATACTTTCTCTTTGCAAAAGAAATCTAGATTGCCGCGCGTTTTAATTTCTCTCTGCCAGCAGACGTTAGCGACCAAAGAAGCCAGTCTAGTGGAATATTTTTTGTCATGCAAACATTTTCCTTGTACAGGGCACATAAGTCGACTTAATTTCCGGGAGGCGTGCCCCGAAGCAATGCGATCTTATCGTTACCTTCTTTCTAGGCCAGGCTTTCAGCCGTCGGCGGCCGACAAAGAACTTCCACAAGCCAATAAAATACGCGCCGCGCCGGTACGGAGCACTGTGCGGTAAACTTGCGGCCGTTTCACGCCCCAGCTAATTTAGCGCTCTTGGTTTGAAATTCATCGCGTGTCTGCATTGCACGCGGAAGAGTATGTCAGCAGTGTGTTTCCAGAAGCCTTTCGTAGCTGCTGAATTGTGAGGTCGTAGTGGCGCCGGAAAACGAAGTACTCTTATCATCGTTAGTATCCATAATTACCATGTTTGTATCGACAAATATACCATTCAAATTTTCTGCCGATTATATGTATAAATCAAATTGGTTAAATCGTTCCTAAAAATTACACCACTAAAATGTTTAATAACTGAAATTTTGAAAATAATCATAAAAATTCGGGTGTTCTTTTGATAGTACTATAATAACACTGGTTTTGGTGAAATACTGTACACGCTGTGAATATTTTTTGGTGTGGTGGCATGTAAATAGTCACACCCAGGCTTATAGAAAGGAATTCAATAATGTAAATTTAGATTTCTTTAGATTTGTATGCCAAAAATGATACACGAACCTAAAAAATGGTATTATGAACATGGCTATGAAGTTTAAAATCATGATTCTTTAAATCTCTTAATAAGATGCAAACGTCAACGTTGTTTAAACTATTATCTTTGCAATCAAGAATAAATGTGTTTTAGGTAGTGTTTATATTTTTGTATATGTAAGACAATGATATAGATTCTTTTTGCAACAGAAATATGAAAACTTTGCACGTAAACCAACGCCCTGCCATATGGTTTCACCTAAATTCCAAGACTGACCTCCTACAGTGCGTGCCTTTTCTCGCAATCAATTTCCGTCCACCTAATAACTCACTCACCATCTCCAAAAATTTTGCTCGCTATCCCGCCACAAAAACCCATAAATATTAAGACTAGAAATCGCATTGTTTAAATTACAACAATCGGTAAATCTATTAGTATAATCGAATAAAACACTTTCAATGAAAGAAGTTATCTAAAATAATTTTAAAAAATTACTATACAGTGATATGTTGAAAAAACAAATGAAGCGTAGATGACGTACAACGCGCATGGGTACATGGCAACCTGCAGGATTTTTACCTGGCCAGCAGGCACCTAACAAAACCCCTCAGTTAAAGCAAAAGATTAATTACACGTACTTCCAAACACGAAGAGGCAAAGAATTCTATACATTTGTCCTTAAGATTATTGAACATAATTGAATATGTATGTATTTCCACTGCTAATTACGAATTCTATGAATTTATATAACCATTCTTACTACTAATGACAGGGATTAAATTTATACAACCTAAAACGATTGATTAATAAAATTCGCCTCAATGACAAAATAACAAAGTGTGTTTGTGTGTATTTTACGTATATACACATGTACATAAGTAAATACGTGCTTATATATATATACACAGAGAGCGAATATTATTGTATACATATACACACCAATGATAAATGCGAGTGATAATACGTATGTACTCCTAATATTAACGCAGGCTTAAAATACTTTACCTCTTTCTTTTGGTTACCCTACCCTTACACGATATTACTGAACTCCATTTGTCGACAGTGGTGTACTAAAGCATTCACATAATGATGTGTGTTTTTAAGGGATGGAGGGGTTGATTATAAGTATGGCCATTGAGTACAGATATACCCAGGTTAAATTTTCTGACCACTCTGGCTGTAGTTCGAGGGATGAACACCACGTCGCGCTGGTCCATTTTTGTGGCGTGTGCGTGGGGAATGTCGGCAGCGTTTGCCATTTGAACATATACCCTTTCTCTCACTCATACTCCACCTCTGTCCCCCAGTCACCTGCGCACAACAGTAGAATGTGTTCTGAGATCGTGTTCCAAATAACAAGAAATGCGCACTCTCATTCACTTGCACTCGGCAATAACGTGAGAGAGTGCTGTTCCAAATAGCTATCGAGAGCGAGTGCGAATGCAAGAGCGAGTTTTTGCACATGCATGCTCTATTCATGCTCGCTACAGCAACCATTATTTTGTTTGTTTTCTTCATTACTGACAACAGTGGCATGGCACAGGAAGAAGTATTTTTTCACTGTAAAGTATGTTCAGTAAATATTTAATATATGCATAAATTCGGGAATTATTAAATCATAATTTTAGAATAAACGGTGCTAAAATTCCAAGCTAAAACTGTTGATTTCAGATAACATTTATACCTGACTCTTTTCATATATTACTATAATATCCATCATCCCTACTAATCAATCCATTGTTAATTGAAATGTAAATATTAATGAATATATTGTTTTTTTTTGGTAAATATTATCTTGTTCATGCAGCATAACAATCGATTGCAGAGTATCGATTAATTTTATAAGTGGGAGTGACGATAGTTCCATAAGGAGGGAGTGCGAGTGCGAGAGTGAGTGCTGGCTATTTGGAACACAGCCTGAATGTCTGCGATACCCACACGCTGGGACAGACAATATGGCGGACACCCAGATCCTTTCTCACGTCGTATATATCCGTTTACGAAAAGATTACAAGTTCTGTAAAACATATGAATGAACAAAATGAAACATAATGTACGCATAAGTAACGGGAAACGTCGCATATTACTCATACGGTCATAATAAAAGAATGAACACCACTTTATAAAATACGCGATAATTGTGGATTTATATCCTATCACACGTTTGTGGAGCTCAGTGAGTTAGTGCGCAGATCTATGCCACGTAATTGTAGGTTCTAGAGTTCAAATCTCCGACGGGTATCAAGTTTTTAGGTGACGCATTATAGCTGTTTATAACTTAATTTATTGTTAGAAAATAGCTTTGTCTAAAAATAATAATACGCAAGTACCATCACAGCACAGTCGACGAGCAGTGGTTGTGTGCTAATCATATCGATTGTTTTATAAAGTAGATACTTTGAGTTGTATAGCGTGAGTAATGTTAATAGGCACACATGAGAGCCTTAAGTTTTATATTGTAACAGTTCTGTCTTCTTTCGGACGTATAACCGTAAAAGCGTGTTTAATTACAGAGAGCACAAGATTGATTATTATGCTCATTAAAGATACACATTTAAAAACAGGGGCTTAGCCGGGATGGGGGATGATATATTGGGACATATATACCCCCCCTTCCCATCATCGAAATGAAAATAAAATTTGAAAACAAAAAGACAAGTATTATTTTATGTTAATTCAGGGAATATGTGTTCTTCCGTGAACATGAATAATGTTTCTAGCATTGTGTGATTCCATATCTGTACACGAAGTCATTGATGATAAATAATTATGTAACTATAAATGTGTAATAATACAGGTTTTGTGTTTTGTTTAAAAATATAAATATGAAATCCCCCCCCCCCCTTCCCCGAACCTGAGTACATTCCTAGCTACGCCCTTGTTTAAATAATATGCCAATGTTCTAATGAGTGGGATAAATGTCCGTCGTACATACATGTAAATACAGTACCTTGTTTTCCATACATAAGCAGTGCCGTTGCTCATATGATTTTCCATACATTAATAGTACTCGTACGTTAAAATCTAAATCAATGTAGTCTTCAGGGGAAAAAAGAAATAATCGTCGTACTCTTTGGATCCACCACAAAGCACCTAGACACATATAAAATTTGGTTGACCCCTGTCCCCTGCGAGTTGTTTTGTCTACCATTTAAAAGTTTCTACTATCACTTTAGATAACGTGTGGGTGTGAACGGATGCGTTCTTTCTTCCCTTCTGCTATATCAACTTGTATACCTTCTGTTGTGCCCATGAGTATAACAGAAAGTAGCAGAAATTGGGCATCGTGTAAGTACTGTTAAAACGACTCACGCCTCTCGCAGAATGTAGGCACCACAAACTTCTTAAACCCTTTTTAAAAATTGGAAGAAAAACTGTAATAAAATATGACACACTACATACTGCTAATATTACACTAACATATTTCAATTTACATTGTTAAGTGGTAGGGGAATGCTAGTAAAAAGGAGAAAATACCCACGATAAACGAATCGAATTTACACTTGCTGTATGAATTAACACTCCTTGTAAAGAAGATTATCGTACATGTTATAAAACATATTTCGTTAGTATAGTATGGGGCACACAGAACATAACAACTTTAGGAAAAGTAAATTATAAATATGTAAATATGCCACAAAGTTAACACATTATAATGCCATACTGTCACAAATCATTCCAGTTTGTACATAGTGTTCGTAAATTGCTCTCATTATCCATTTGTAGGCTAGAAGACGACAAAAATTCCAGAATACACGAGAAATCTTTTGACACAATCAAAATATTTAATAATATTTCTGTTATTCTTAGTAACAACTGTACACTATGAACAGATAAATGTATTCAGTCGACTGCGTTTATACACACCTGCACACCGTAATGCAGAGGCGACGTCTGAAGTAAAGCTGGATATACAATAGAAATATTTAAGCATTATATTATGCGTTAAGATGTGTGCAGAAGAAACGAATGTGTGTTCTCTTATGTTTTGGTTCCCAGTGGAACCTTATCAGTTCGTGTGCGTTAGTGAGATTTCCTTAAGAATTGAAATAAATAGTTGTATTTTATATCTTTAGAAAAATTGTGAGGCTACGGCCAATCAGTTCGTGTTGGCGGGAAACTGTTATTTACAGTAATGTAAGTATAAAACAATATGACAAAGGCGTGTACGTGCACATGTTGATGATTGTTATTTGTTCACAAATAATAAGCTTCTCTAATAGCAAATGTCGGCTTTGAAGTATGATCTGCTTCAATATAGTTGTTTTTTACTAGGTGTTGTTATCAACCAAATTAAACATGACAGGCTTGCTGCCTGTTTAAATTCACTGGAATTAAGACTTGAAATATTAATGGGAAACTGCAAATACAGAATACGTGTATCCGTATGACAGACAAGCGCCTACTGCATAATTCGAATTGCATTAGTTTTTGTATTGTAAACGTGCGACTCTCCTTGTTATGTCTAGTTCTCATGCGTTATTTATTGTTAACATTACTGATAAACACTTCAGTGTCAACGTTTTTTACATTCTTATGAGTCCGAGGTTTCAGTGTACAATAACCAATGGTGTGCTGTGTTACACTCGTATAAATATAAACACACACGGCTGCCAACTTTTCAGACAATATCCACTAATGTACATCATTATTGAAAACGTGGATCTTACAGAGACGACAGTTGTATTGTCGCTTTAAAACAAACATCTGTTAGAGTTGAGCCTTAAACGTTATCATTAATGTCTTTTTCCCACAGTGTGCAAAATGTTCTCTGCTTAATGAGATACACACTCATACAGCGTTCGCAATTCGTCTACGTACGTAAATGTTTTACAGGTCTCGGGAAATGACATACTCACGTACACGGGGAAACGAATGTGTGTATGTCTCGCATCCTTACAGCCCATAAGCGACTATTTTGAAAATAGATTTGTATGCAGTTCATAATTGTTAATCCTAATATTTTTTTATAAAGAGTGAAATGGAGGCAGTACCTATTGAGAAACGCCATTGAGCATCGTTCTTAACAATGTATTCTCTTTAACCTTTAATGATCTAGAAGAGCCGAGATAAACATAACCAGTTTTCGTCGTGATTTGTTATAAATATAGCGTGGCATTTAATTTATAGTTATATGCACAGCAGTGAGAACACTGCCAATGTTTTACAAGGCAAGGCATGCATGAGTGAGAACGTTATATCAATATCCGACATTTAATTTCTATTAATACCAATATTAGTGTTAAAAGGAAATTAACCTCTAGTTGTTACCAGTTTTAATGATACATATCGATAACTGCGTTTACTGACTCAAATATATATTCATTCCTTTCTTGTTAAACGTCTTTGATTAGTTAATAAGAACACTTTCATTGTCATGCACTTTCCAGTTACAGCTCCTAACGGATTGATAATTCTAAATCTATGCGCCTACGTTCCAGCACATATTCAGTATGTTTTTTTCGTCATAATGCTTGTTCAGAATCTTATCAGCTAACTAGTTGCTGTAAAGGATGCAAATAAGTATGTCTATGGGAATTTATCGCGTTTCGAGCCGAGTGGAATATGCTTATATACCTACATAAGTGCATTCCTAGGTTCGGACAGAGCCTTAATGACACTCAAATTGACATATTGAACGTACTTATAATTTGTACGAACAGTCAACTATGTAGTAGATCACAACCCCAAACTGTAAACACTGTGTTCAATTGTAGACCGTCGTGTGTCTAACATACATTTCTCCATTATTCAACAATTAATTCCTGTCCATTTCCTTTCACATAAGAACGGAACGAAAAGTTTACTATGATGTATGACGCCATTCATGATTTATGTAACGTGTGTAATCTAAGTGCTAACAGTACTTGTATTTTATCATGAGCACCTAAACTATAATAAAATAATACATTATAATGTAAAAAATGACCGTTATGTATTTATGATAATTTATTTTCGCAGAGGTTAATAAAACTAAACAGTAGTTGATATCGCTGCATATTTCGGCAAACACATAATTCTACGACATAAACGAAACACATGCCATGGCCGCCACTAGTAAATCATGAGTTGGGTATTCACAGCTGCAACGAATACTGGTAACTCGCGTGTGACAGGCTCGCCTCTGGCAGAACTTGAACGAACACGTGGGTGAGCCGGGGCCGGGGTTATAACATACTTTTACCGGCTGCGGAATTGGCAACACCGCGCGGATGACGTCGTCGAGAACACTTGCGCTCCTCTGGATCAATAGCGGAACTAATACATAAAACTGGTCAGACTTTTTCCTATCCCATGGCCACTCTTGAAATATTACAATTCGTGTACTTTTTTCAGCCAGCAATTTAATTGTACTTGTCAGGTTACTTTAGCCTTTTGAAGAAGCCGGTTGAGTGCAAATTTTGCTGATAAAATGGTCACTCAGACATTGGCCAATTACAATAGAAATTGGGTTGTTGACTGCTATGAGCAGTGTCCTTGTATGAGCAGATGACTATCGCTATTTCCTTTCATCTACATTGTTTTCGCCATTTAATGGAGCTGTGATATAAACTGTAGCATTGCATCTTGGCGTCACAACGAATCTCATCCAGTTTCTTCAACTGCCTCCACCTCCCACCCGTGATGAAATTAAAACAGTGTTTCATTTGGAAGATGTAGTGCATAATTGAATGACTTTGTTCATTGTTCCAGTTAAATTCTTAGCGCTTTATACAGTAGAGTATTCCGAATCTCGTAGATTAAAGCATGATTATAGCAGGGACAACAAAATGTATTTGTATTAGGAATGATGCTCATATTCACAATTTTCTTGATGTCACTTTCGAAATGTTTTATAATTTTTCTTTCAGAGCCATCACGATGTTTTTTTTTTTTTCAGAAAGGAATGAATATAATTCTTAAACGAGCATACAAATTAAAAAAATCTCTATTCGTATACCCTATCGTGAGTTTTATTCAGAAAATAAATAATTATATTTTGTGAAATGTGACATAATAATAATTTAATAGTTAATATAATATGACTACACTGCAGGATAAAGTATAAAACTAAACGTCTAAACATACATTTTCTAAATTTTACTTTCTAGAAACGTAAATCGACTATAAATCAAAGAGACTACGGGAACATTTCAATGAAGCATTTCTGTTATTTCTATTGTATTATTGGTGTTAAATATTGTACTAAAGGTATTCCATACACACACTTTTGGAGGCTTACCATATTAGGAAGATATTATTTTATGGCTGTACAAAAAAAAAAAACAGTGTGTGTAAAAAACTCCCAGAGAGAATAACGACGTAACAAACATTTATAAAGGCCTATATGTGTGCTTACAAATATTACATTACGTACGTGCTTTCAAAATATTTTTTCTAAAAGTTTAACCTTTTTTACCCTCAACATTTCACACCAAAGAGAAACAATGTAATAAAAAAAAGAGATACTGTTAACGGATTCTTGAGGGCGACGGAGCCGCAACATCCATCCTCTCAAAAACGCCATTCGTTGTCGGCATTCCTTCAATAACCTCTTTGTACTCTTAAGCTTAACTCCTTTACACAGCTCGTCACCAACCAGATCCTTTGATGTCACGTTTTTGTCATTTGATCACGATCCCTTCTTCATACTGATGCCGTGATCGGAAATCTGGGGATCAAGAGTTTGAGAAACGTATGTCTCCAAATGTGTGTTTTAACGTTATCTCTAAGTATAACCAATCAGCATTGTTCTGAGAGCCGGTGGCGAAGGATGATACGTAAATAATTGTTGTCAGTAGAACTTCTTACCGCACAGTGGTCTAGACGACTAAAGGCTGATTCATAATTAGGTTAGAATGGGGATCGTCATTTCACATTTGTGTTAACTCTGTGTCGAACATTTTTATAAAATTATACTTTTGTTCACATTGGAGTTAAATAAAAAAGGCTCGTCTTTGAAAAGTTATAATCCAGTACTTCCAAATACGTTGTATCTGGAATCTGTAAAAGTCTACTGTATAAATGCGTATGTTTGCAATAATCATAATATATGAGAAATTGTTAATTGTTATTATAATTAAAACATTTCCTGATAAGTGCAAATATTAACCTAATCTCTAACATTAATTTTCACCAACTTGCACCAAAATATTTTATTTAATACCAACGTTTTTCAAATCGTTACTTTGTATAAGAGTTAAATACACACAAAAGGAAATTTTAACTGTAAATGTTTTGTTGCAATCATAGCATAATGCACAATAAACAACTCGAAAGTTTTTATAGTTATACGGAACTTTTTTCGAAACAATTTATATACTCTGCTCTTCCCCCCCCCCCCCCCTTATCAATTGTTACTGGATATTTTAAAATATGTGTATACATTTTCATCCATTTTTATTCATATTTAGAGGTAGCTTAATACGCTCAAAGATTTTCTTTTGATTTTATATATTGTACAGCATACTATCATATATACATTATTATTACATAAATATTCTGTGGCAATAAGTTAAAAATATTCCACACACAAAATTTTATATAAATTCATAATTCTATCAAAGACAGCGAAACATTCTACACTTGAAATAATATTGATTACTTATTGTTAGCACTGAGAAAACCTGTCAAAATCACTAAATTCAGAATACTTTGTAACATTAATTGTCTGATATTAAGGTTGTTTTCCTGCAGTCAGGATAATGACGCCTGTGTTGGTCTACTACTGGTTAAAAAATATCGATTTTGGTTTTCATTTGTCGTTATTAGGGCTTTGTTGTCTTGCATATGTACCACACCCCTCTCAACATTGTGATTACAAACCCTTAAATATTTAACTGTTGCCCTTGCCTGCTTTTTGAGTCATCTCTGAGATGCCATGTTTCAGGATCCCAATCTAAACAATCTCTCGGTATATTATGCAATGAAAGAAATTAATAGTGTGTTATGTCACAAAATATTAAATCTTCATATTACGAGAAATTTTGCTACTCAGCTAAATGAACTGAATAGGTTCGTTGACTCAGTACCTTTCACTAAGGGACCCTAAAATAGCTTTTTTACTTTTTTGTTGAACTTGTAGGCATATTATTTTCAAAAAGGCCAAATCTACAAGCTCCTCGCTTAAATACCACAGTTACAGTTCAACTATCTTTGGCAACTTTAGAGGTAGCACCAGTTACCTTTTCATAAGAATTAAGTTGCTGCAATAAAAGGAGGTAATTTGAGGGTAGTGAAATAGTAATATAAGCCGTAAACAAACTTCTAGAATAAATACGCTAAACAACTTGTTTTCTTCCAATTTAGAGAGTTTAAACATCCAACGAAACATCCATATTTTGAAATAATGCAATGCGTTTGGCATTTGTCTAGCATGACGAAGAGCCTCTGGATATACGTAAGAAACGTTATTTTCGTGGAGGAATGCCTCCCGAGAAGTTCATTGCAATCTATAGAAATTCCTTGTTATCATCTATGACTTGAGTATCTTGAAGCTGGTTAGTTGCACACTGAGTTACAGTGCCCTTCTCATCTCCCAAAGCCGGAATAACCGTCGCATTGCTGGTTACACTTTCGTAACTTTGTTGATCGATCTTATTCCAAAAAATTTTAAAAAGGTTGAAAATGACTAACTCAGGGCTAGATGTCGCGTATCGCATAGTATCGTTGATCACACTGTGAAAAAAAAGGGGGGAGGGGGGCTATGTGAAGTTCGTATAAGAAAAAAATATAGAGCAGAGATGATCAGGGCGTGGTGAATGGACGCACACAACATTCTTCCATTATAAAGAAAACACCTGCGTCAATCAAATTAGTATGTAATTGGCAAAACTTTGACAGCATGACAATGTAGAGTAGCATGCATAAGTCCTGGGACATAACAAAAGGTATAAAACAAAAACCTCTAACCTGATTTAAAACCTAAGCTAATCATTGGCATTGACTGATATTGTATCCGGAAAGAGTTTCGTTCCTGTACAGAAGGTATCCGTGCCAGCTCAGGCAAATCCCAAAGTCTCACGTTATTTTGAAGCTGATATACACAGACTATAAATCAGACCATTGCTCATGAACAACTGGAAGGTTTAACATTAAATTGAATTTGAATTATTCCTTTTACAACACGCCTTATCCAATACAGTTTGAAGTATTGTATGCAGAAAAATAAATCTTACAATTTTAATTACATGAAATGAGATGGCATGAAATGTAAACGCCAACGATCGAGAGCAAAGTTGGCCATGTGCGTAACGGGCACCACATTAAGTGATTTTACTATAATTTGAATGAATTCATCGGTTTATGCATTGTGTCCAAGAACCTAGCCCACTACACACATAGGGTAGGGTAAATTATGTTTACTGGAGTTAAAGCCTACTACAAACTACACCGACAACTGTTGCGACGCAATTATAAAGTCGATTCATATCTAAAGGAAACAAAAAAAAAAAAATGATTTGAAAAAGATATTCGTATATACTGGGCTGGAAAAAAATCAACTGCCCAGACCAATATGACTAAAATAAAAACTCTAATTGCCCAAAGTGTTTTGACATTTCAAAAATATCAACTTGACGTATATCTTTGTCCCCGAACGGCAACTGCTCAGTAGATCAAGTGAACCAGTCGAAGGATGAAAACAAAAATCCCTTCTCTCCTTCCGCGACAAAACCAGTGCAAAACCACTATTACATAGAGTAAGGTGACACTAGCGCCTGAACGATACAGACGACAGTCTCAGACGCAGAAGAGCCAACCGACGAAACCAAATATAAACTTGATGCACCAACCTCTTGTCCAACATAGTCCGCCACAGCACAACATAAATACAAGCAGCATCGTCGACGAGGCGTAAAGATGTTTGCAAATGATCAAGATGGCATAACGTTCCATCTTCGCGTTACAACACTTGCAAGAATGACTTCTAATATTTGCTGACGACATGCTAGGTGATATGTTAGTGTTATTACAATGTATTTTTAGTGCAAATGTGTTTGTTTTTCAAAGTGTTAAATGGTTACCAAAATTTATATATCTTCTTGTTAACAATATACTATAGGAAGAGAATTCTATGTGTTGCATATGTTTATAGATTGTCAGGCTATTAAAGTTTGCCTCACCTTGTTATTAATTTTGGTGTCTGGAGTAAGTGTTAACTAAGTAAATCTAACCTCACCAAACCATTTCTGCGATTTGTGTTGCCGGCAGTAGTGTTAAAGCACATTGAGCTTATTTGATGAAAAATTTCCAAATATTCACGCAGATTAGCAATGGCTTGAGCCAGTGTTCAGCCTTTACCTGACTGTAACTTTGAAACACCAAGCAGCCGATTTACAAATAGTCCAGACACAATAAATGGTAGTCGATTTCCCTTTTCATTCTCAATTTCTGAAAGAAATGAACAAGGGAACATTTTGTCTTAAGAGGCCGTGTCAAAAACTCAATCCCATATCTGTTCTGATGTTATAATTTACGACTGTTGTCTTCGAAAACTATAAACGGTAAAGATATGAAACTCTAAATAGCGAAAGTTTATAATAAACTTGTCGGCTCTGCTTACCAAAATTTTATTTATCTTTCAGTAATTTCTTTCTATGATTAAAATTATGTCAAGAAATTTTTTGATACAACTACATAAGTTAAAATTAAGCCAAGTATTTATAAACAATTACACAAAATCAAAAAGGGAATTAATGTTCCATGTGTTACCTTTTACTTAATACTATTATGGACATACTGGGTGAATTACGGTGCGTATTATTACAACCCAAATGATCACATGACTACTTTCGCGACTGTTTTTGTGTAGACAGACGTTTCTCATCCTGTGTCCCTTACGACGCGGTGGAATACTTTATCCATTCTTAGGTAGCAGCAGATATGAACATTGCCAGAGGCACAATCAAAGCCAGGAGCTGGCTTGTCGGATCACAATATCCCTAGTAGTAACATACGATATCCCAATAGCAAATACAGATTAAACATTCGTGTGTTAGCCGCTGTGATCACATTATCTCATTGAGGATAATAGGACGATTAAGAATAGAGGCTTGTGAGAAAGTCAATTCCGGGGAAAAAAGACAGTTATGAGGATTTTTTATGAGAATTTAAAGTATTATTTTTTGTCACAGGTTTTATCTTTAGTACCAGCTGAAAGAGAGTTTTTTTTTTCCAGTGAGGTTTTAATATTCATTTATTTCACTAAATAAGATTTTTTTTTTACATTACGTAACTAGGCCTAGATATTAAAATTCTTATCAACCCGAAAATCCGGTACGGTACACCTATGCATACGTTTAGGAAATGAGCTAAGTTTCCGTTCAGTTACCCTTACAGCACGGGAAGGGAATGTTATAATAATTTTTAAAATATTAAATGGTGGGCTATTTAACTAAAATTGTTTAATGCCAATTTAAATTTAATTTTAAGATACCTTATTACTTCTCACTAGAGATACGTAGGCTAATCTTTCCAACTATTTCTATATAAGTAGTAGGACCTACATGTTCAACACGTTCTTTTGCATTATCAGTGTAATTGTTTCGACATAACAAATAACACAGAAGAATCACAACACGAACAATTTTCAATGTGAAGGGTGGATGTTTACAGTTCTGAAGATCGTAATTAAGAAAGTTAAAATGAAGCATCATTACAAAATTTATCCCTAAAAATGAACTGCTTTGTCATCGTTATTAAATTCATCCCTAAAAATGACCTGCTATGTCTTAACGAAGTGATGTTAACTAATGGAACGACTATAAGATTTTGGTGTTGGAGTTAATTCCAAATTTAAAATTTATAATACATTTTAATCCAAAGTAACTGTAATGTGCATTTTCTTACACAAATATATAAACTGACTTGTTAGCACTAGCATAAAAAAAAATATTTCCTAGGAATATTTTAGCAGTTTATATAGAATTTAGGGTATGACGTTTTACATCCACACAAAATTCCTTTATCACAGAGACTCATTAATGAATCTTCTATAGATCCGTTTTGGTACCAATAGATATAACTTGTTAGTTACTCATTGCCACAGTTCTTCAATAGTATGTGTAGTGCCAATTATTGGACGGGAAATAATGTGACATAAGTGACCATATATTCTGAAGTCAAAATGGGCCACGAAATCTGTGATGCTTTCATGACAAGTTAATTTCATTATGCATTGTCGATAACTTGTAACAGTTAATATCAATAAAGAAGTCTTGCAACGGTTACAACATAAAAATTCCCATTTATAGGCCTCTGGTAGAAAAGAATTATTAACAATTTATTAATAGAGCGAAACGAACTATATTTTATGAACCTGATTTTCGCGGAAATATTTCAGGACCAGTGGTGTTCAAATACATTGTAGTTCAGAACCGATTTCGTGGATGGATCATTTAATATAGTTTCACGTTTTATCTTTCGTATCGATATCGGTATCGGATAAACTTAATTCTGATTGGTTTACTCACGTAGCAGTCAGTCTTCACACATTGACAGATGGCCAGTACCCAAAGTAAGGCTGCAAACGTGCACGTAGGATATTGAAGCCTAGCTTTCGCGTAAATCTTTTCCCGAAAAACAAGTAGCCCTAGCTACGATTAATGGCAGTTATGGGGAAACGACAAAATTATGAAAACTGGGAAGCAATTCCATATCACTTATTATGTACAGCAAAGTGGAACTCGTTTTCGGTCAAAGGTTAGAACTATCCCATTAATTTTCTCACAATTGCTTACATTTCAGTTGTGTGGTAACTGAGTCAATTCTGCAGTATTTATGAGGACTATACATCAACGTCAATTAAGTATTTTACAAAATATTTATTACAAACCTGAGAAATGGGACGTGAATATTTTATGTAACTTACATATTCATATAACATGTAAGCACGCATAAATAGACATATATATATCAATGCAATTGTTGATATTTTATTGACTGCAGTGAGTGTGCGAGTGTGTGCATATTTGCATATACACCTGCGTGTGTATGTGGTTATGTATATAGATATACGCATACATGTATTTATAAAATAAATAAATGTATATATGGGTATGTATATATACGCTAAGTCCTAAACATATCGTATTAATCATCCATGATGTGAGGCAGCTGGGAATAGTTTAAATATATTGCTGTGTAGATTTACTTCGAACAACTTACTCTTGTATTTCACGATTCAGGTAGTGCTGCATTGCAATATCGTGCCATTTTATGTCAGTTTTATTTCATCATTAGTGCTACGCGAAAGTCGTGAGTGCCTTATTGATTGTAACCAGATATAAGAAAAAACACTGATAAATGAGTTTATTATTTCATAAAGCTTTTCTGCAGTGGTTTAATGGCTCTACGAAAAGCCTGTTAAGTTTGGTTTGTTAGCCCCGCAATATATGTGTTTTTTTTTACAGCAAAAGTTGTAGTCAACTTTCTATCGTAATACTGAGATAAGCTGGAATAAGTGTTTCGTCAGACTGTTTAGAGCATGCCCACAGTTAGGTTAATTTAAACTACATAGATTACACGCACTTTGGCTGAGAAGGCAAATTCAATACGAAATCGAAGGTAAAAATAATGGAAAAATATGATATACAACTTACAAATGATGTACAACCGTTAATGTTCAGCACCAGGTATCAACATCAATAACTGTAAAAATACTAGAACAAATATTAAATTTAAGATGAAAACTAATTATCAGTAACTAAGACTGCGGTCACAGAGGATAGAAAACTACATCATTAAAATATATTCAGATCTGTACGTAGTTACTTTGTCTCCGAACTTTTTCCGATCGCAGACGCTTTCTGATCAATGTAAAAGGTGTATGTAAGTAAACCAGAATGGCTTTTTTTTTTTTTTTTTTTTTTCTGTGTCGCGCTTCGACTGCCTACTTTGACGTAAACGAACAGTGATGGCTGAAGATGAGATTTTGTGCATTCGTTGAACTATATAAAAGCCAGGTCATATAGCGATATACTTTGTACTACCCCAGTCAAAGTAAACACAATAGTATTGAAACTTTAAGAATTCAACAAAAATTAGGAATGTAAGCGATTATAATTAATTACAAAAGTGTGTTTAGGTTAGGATTGTATTATTTTTGTATTAGTTTACAGAGGTGTACAGACGTATTTCACTTTGATAATAATTTAATTTAATAATTTTTAATATGGCTTCGATAACAAATTGATAATAATAAGTTCATTAGGTGTTTTATATAAATGCGCTTCTCAGATTAAGCAGAAGTGTATTGCTGCTGCTGCTGCCGTGAGCGGCTGAGAATTTTCTTATCATAGATAAGTAAGAGAATAAATTCTCTGAGAGGGACATGTAAATCAAATTTGAAGATTCTTCTCCAGTTTATATCTGACTTTACCCCACCTATCTTTAAAAATAAAAAAATCTCAGGGTGGTACATTTTCCTCTGCGCATTTGCCGAAATTATTGCAGCCTATTACTTTATAGTTTTTAAAAATAAAAACATGTAAAATATACAAACAATAATTACGGCGCCATCGGCATAAAGGTTCAAAGATTCAACAGAAAAAATTTTAAGTGATTTTGGTTAATAGTTTTTGATTGGTGGCGAGTTTAATTTGAAAGATTTTTTTCGATAGCGCGAGGCCAACTATGGCCGTTTTCGCGCGGTCCCCTAATGCTCTTCTAGTGAATAACCCACTACATCTCACTGCCAGAAATACGCCTCGCGAGGCATGATATTCCAAACCAAGCCTGACGAATACGGTCGGTTAAATTCTTCCATTAATTTCGTTTCAAGTTCTTCACGTAATTTGTCTCGACATATCCTAATAGAAGACCTACTAATATTAAAATTATTCACTTGGTGGTCGAGACCTTCAGCAGTTTCTGCCAGCAGCAGATTTGTGACTTCTCTAAATTATCTGACGCCAAATCAAATGTTGGTGTGATAATGTTCATTGTTGCCTTTTTACAGCGGGAAGCAATACAAGTGGAAACTATTTCCTATACTTGATCAGTGCTTGAACGTGCTTTCTCTTCTGCTAGATCACCATTTTTACTTCCGCCGTTATGGTGCATATTATACAACAGTGCACACCATGATACTCGTGGCGTATCTGCGACATAAGAAGCGCTGCTGCCATTTTGAATAGATCGTTGGGAATCGATGCTGCGTATCTGTGTCACCACTATCAATACTGGCCGTCTGTATCGATCTTTGACAATTCATTGTAGTCAGTAGCGAGTTTTTTTTTTGTCACGGCTTTTACTGGGCTTCACTGTAATTTTCAACTACTTAAGCGACCTTTAAATATAATCGTATACGCATGGAACTTATAACAATATATAATTTTATGTGTAGTAGAACTAATTAGAAAGGTCAAACCACATAAAAATTTCATAAATTTGGACCAGCCTATTAAACGTTACAGCCGGAAGTTGATAGGAATAAAACTGAATTCAGAAAACGAAAGAAAATAATCGTCGCTTGAATCTTATTGGCCCAATCTATGATACCTTAATGTTATTTATTTGTAAGTTCGGTCAACTACGGGCGTCGGAAATTAACCACTGTGGCACTTCTAATTCTATGTGACTACACTACTGAGCTATCTATACGTGAACACGACAACACAAGTCAACAAAACGAGCTCCATATTAACGACAATGCTATTCGGACTTGAGGCCTCTGTCTGATTGGCGCATGAATTATGTTGCAGACGTCAGGTAGAAAACACGTGATTCTAAAACGGTGTCGAGCGTCAAGTTCTCATTCCAACTACAAGGATTATTTTTGTGGACGGGAAAATTTCTACAGCAGGTGCTTTCAGAATGAGTTCTACAGCCCATTCATTGTTACTTCCAACTTATCTGAAGCCCTAGTAAAGCTATACTTCCAGGATATTCCTCCGCCTAGTGCGACCAAAGCTTAACTAAGTCTAGAAGACTACACCACGAGCACAACGCACTGTATTTGTACTCACTCAGTTTAGTAAAATTCTAAACGAGAGCAATTTCTTACCAGGCATTAGCTACCAACACGCCTATTTTTCTCTGTTTTTACACATATTAAATACTAATGAAATATAATTTATAGATAGAATATAAGTAAAACTTAAATTTAATCAAAAATATGATACCTTTATGACAACAAACTTATAAAACGTTTGTGATACATTGGTTTTTAAGGGAACAAAAAAACACATCATAGATGTGGTATTTTTCAAAGGTTTGAATTAGAAAGTTTAATCAAACCGTGAATAGACTATAGCTACTATATTGTTTACACAGAAACTTCACAGTTTTACTTTATACACTCATCATACTCTCATCTTTGTTAGTGTGCCATAGGAAGATAGGACCACTGCTCACAATCACACCCAGGCCAATCGCCGACGGAAAGACTGCATTCCCGTTGAGTTCCTTGCGCGTAGAGACGATGAGGCAAGTGTTGAGTGAGCAATAGTCGGCCTTAGAGCTCACGCGAATCAAGGCCTTGAACGTGCAAAATAGCTACATGCAGGAGATACCCTTAAGGGTCGCACAAGTCAGGTCTCTATTCGACGACGATTCCCCTCCACCACGTGAAGCTATCGACCGACAGGCATGCGTGTGCTCAGAGTCGATGCGAGCGGTCGATCGCGCTCCAATAATGGCACGCCGTTTGTGGGCGGAGGGGGAAGGGCAGGAGGCGCGATCATCGCGTGCCACGGGTTCCATGCTATATTCCCCGCGGCGGTCGACGTGAAGGTGTGATCGCTCAAATCTCGACCCCGCCGCTCCTGCCGCTTAAATGTGGCGCAACGAGTCGCGATCGATTCTCGGTCGATACGTCGTTCTCGGAGGTTTTCACACGTATAGTGGCGTTTGAGAGGGCCCCCTTGTACAATACTGCCTGCAATGCCAGTGTTTGCGCTGTATGAGGTGTGCGAGTAGTGTACTGTTTACCTTGTTCTCCCTCGTGTAATGCTGCGTGTACTATGTTCCTTTAGGTGCTCACGAGGTTATGTGGTTGCAGAGGGATGGGGCCCCACCTCATTTCGCGATTGCTGTTTTCGCTAGCACCTCCATGTACACTAACTGAACCGGTAGATACATATGTGGGGGAGGCCCCACAGCATGGCCACCACGCTCACCTGACGTCACACCACTTAACTTCTAGCTGAGAGGCCACATCGAATCGATGGTGTATGCCACACCACTTGACACGAGAGATGAGCTCATGACGCAAATACGGAGAGAAGTTTGACACCATCAAAGCCACGCCAGAAACATTTGCAATGTGCGTGGCAACATACTGCAGCGCTGCGCTGCTGTGTGGCCAACAATGGCCGACACATTCAGGAGAAACTGCAAGTCCCATGCCTTCTGCCCGAATGTGTAAATAAATTGTCATTTCATTGCACTGCTTGTTGCCTACCGATTGCGGTTGCATACACGCCCCTTGTCATTACTACTGCCATTGTGGGTTAACTATGGACGATAGACAATTTTTTTCCTTGATGAGATATGCTCCATTTGTGCTCATCTAACCTACCCTTGTGTTTATTACTACCCGTTCGATTACACCCGGTAAACATAGTGGGGGAACTGATTTATTTGAATCATTTCCAGGCCTATATGTCCAGCAATTTCATTGCGTCATTTGATGAAACGCATGGTTATTAGTAACTGGATTTACGACAGTGACAGTATTTGCACATAGTAAAAACAAACTTTAAGGGCAAAGGAAATAAATCAGGCAAGGCTTTAACAGTGTACAGGTGAATCGATTTTCAATAAGAAATTTTTATGTTGGCATTAAGAATTCTTTTCTTAACTAGTTTTGTGATTCGAGTATAAATGACTTCGATTGACAGTCATTGGCAGTGCTTCAGATGTAACTGACTTACATTTCTGAGAGATCACACTTTTTATTTTTTGGTCTGAATTACTTCTATAAATTTATCCACGTAATTTTATTGTTTTTTTCCTAATGGTGTAATGATTTTATAAGCTGTCGCAATAAAGCTTACTTGTGTATTGTCTTATTTCCGCACAACAAAATTAAACTCAATAAATTGTAGTTACTTAATTTAAAACAAAAACAAAAGAAAAGGATTATTCTTAGAATTTTTACAATCGTCGCTTTTACTATGGGTTCGTTGGGTGCCTAGGTTGGGGACACGGCCATTTGTTTTGCGTGAATGCGTCTACGTTGACGCGCTCGAATGCCTTGATGATTATTTTACGTTTCCGGCACCGCTTCACTCGATCATAGGGGGTTTTATGGGCATCACTCGATTGCTTTTGAGATGCTCTTTCCAACCGTATACGATTTCTGTATTTCGACTTGCCTTTTGATTGAAGAGTATAGGCCGAAGTCCTGTTAACTTTTCTTAATGTTTTATATTAAATGCATACAATTTCACCATAACCACGCCACACAAATGTTTTTATACACGCAATCGATTTATCTTGACGTGAGCTGTCGATTGAAACTCAAACAAGCGTCGTAACTTCTTCTAGTCAAAAATTATACTACGCGGAATTTATAAGACGCGGCGAAACGAACTCAAAATAGCGCCCTCCGCCCCCCCCCTCCCCCGGCCACGCGCGATGATTAGTAGTTCTCACTCAACGTAACATATTCTTTTATCATTTGGCAATCGAGTGGTGTAATTGAATTTTGAATGTAGACGACAGATTCGGAGCTGCAACGCCAAATTTTATCCCCCGATTTTGTTATGATCGGATTTTCTGGATTGCCTCCCACAATGGTTGCAAATATAAAGACGTATTCACTTCAAAACTAGCATTGTTGAGTTGCTTTAGACATAAAATTGAGGGATTAAATACCCTCTAATCTTCAACTAATATTTTACAGTAAAATGGGCGACTGATAATCGATATAGTCTAAAGAGACGATAGCCATCCCTTAGACCAGTAAACAATTAACAGTGTCCAATCACGTGCAGAACGGCGACAGTGTTCTACTTCTAAATAATATTAGCAATTTCCAGCTCTCTCAGTATAATGCATTTAAGGGCGTGAAACTGTACTGAATTCTATACAGTTAGCGTTTATCACTGTCTACGCAATTACACCGTGGCGTAAGAAAGAACCTCTCTTCATTCCCACACCCCGTATTTTAACACTAAATCTTATGGAATAAAGGACATAATATTTTAACTACAGAAACTTTAATCTTTATGGGGCATAATTTAATGTGTAGAGGGTTATAATGAAAAATCGACTTCAGTATTGATATCCATCCTTAATCATTGTTCTCTCGCCAGCCTTGACTCTTCTCCTTCCCAAGTGACCTTAAAACTTATATCTAATTAAGGGGACTGAATCAACGGGAGGGTAATTTTATAAAGATAGTTTTTAATTTTAATACGCCGTTTCCAACAGTTTGCATTAAATATGCAGGACTTGTCACCCAGGGGGATCGGGATATATCCTAGTTAAACAGGATGGGGTTCAAGGTCATTTAGAGAATTTGGCTGGCGCCTCTGTCACTAAATAAATTACCAGTAGCCATTCCCAAAAGTAAATCTTTTTTTAAAACAATAATGCCAGTGTTTACATTCACATGAAGCTTCTTATCACTACATTTTGCCCAAAAATACCTACACCAGAAAAAAATCATTACTTAGTGACCTCCAGCTTTATTGAATGTAACTTACGTAAGTACGAAAATCTACAGTTAAAGCCCTTTAGTGAGATCGGAGGAGAGGAAAATGTCCCCTTTCCCTCTCCCCTTTCTTAATTCTGTACTGACACCGGCACAGTGATAGGTAACTATTCGTGATGAATTAAATTATTTTTTTCACTTTATGTTTTTTTTAATGCATCGAAGGGTAAGAATCGGCCCATTTGTAAAACATTAATTTTTATAGTAATTCCACAGTCTCACTTGACGGACGCATGAATAAAGTGACCAGGCCTAAAACAGTGTTAATTTCACGTTTGGCGGAAGTATACGCAACGTGAATACAAGTAGATCTTAAGGAGGGATTTCAAAAGTGCTCATTTTACCGTGAACAGCCTATACAATCCTGACTGTTCTTAATATAATTCGAATTTTGTCTAGCCAAAAGACGATAATGACATTGTCATCAACAACTTCTCCCAATTTTATCTTTTGACTAACCGAAGATATTCTAATGGAGTGTTTAGATGCTGAATTTAATTCATTATGCAAAAACCAATCTTTTTTTTTATTTTGTGTAGTTTTTAGTTTTCTTCTCTCTTTCATGGAGGAAGAGATTTGATGTTTATTTTTATTATCACACGCAATCACAATATTATAAACCAAACATTTACTCGTATTTGATTTCATTTTTACTGTTTTATGTAGAGCTATTACAAGAGCGAGTTCAGGGTCATAGAATAATAGTCCCAACTACGACCTGCCACAGTTCGCCTACTCTCAGGCCTAAACGTTTTAATTTTTGGTACTCTCCTGGCCCCAATTGTTTTTTTCAGTTATTCCTGTAATAAGATCAAATGATTGGCTGCACTATTTAAGATATACGCCATTTAAGAGCACTTTTGAATGTTGCCAATGTTGAGTCATTCGTTGTGTCTATATTGATGTCAGATGCAAGGTTTTTTGCACCATATGACAGAGCTCTGTAATGGCATATCTTTGAAATAATTGTTCACTCAGTCCCAAACGGATTCTTATATGTGCTGCCATGTTTCTACTTCAGCTCTCAAACTGCACGTGTTCCTGTAAGAAACCATGGATTCTTATCTTCAGGGTTTTACTACTTTTTTTTTTCATTTAGAATATGTCGCATGTAGGCCCTACTAGATATTGAATCTTACGATGCTCGAAACGAAACGAACTGTAGAAATCTTATTGCACAAAAATGTACCCACTTCAGGGAAAGATGAGAGGATACATACGATAGAGAAAAATAAAAATATATTGTATTAAACACAATATGTATTTATTTTTTAAAATTTACCTGTATGCTTTGTCTAGCAAAAAAAAAAAAAAAAGAACAGGTTTATTTATTGAAATATATATATATATATATATTATATATATATATATCAATAAATAAATATATATATATATATATATATATATATATATATATATATATATATATATTTGTTTTCTAAACCAAAAACATTCGGAGATATTTAATCTATAAATGTTGGTAATGGAGACACTGTCTGTAACGTGTATGGAAACAGTGCCGTACTCTATGCACAGCTCGAGTCGCTTGCATACTTAAAGCGGGCGTTAAACGGAACAAACCAAAACACAGCACAGGCATCTTCGTACTGTATTGAAGTCTCCTGATCTGGTCTGTAGTACTTCTGCGACCGCCAAACGAGTAAATATATGAAGTTATCTTCATTGATTTCACTTTCCATAATTATTTAAGGAATCACATTTCCTTTTAATCTTTTTTTCCTTCTTATTCCGTCCTTTTTATAAGTCGGTAATCAGTAATGAAGAAGAACTAGACGTCATTTAGATTGGCGAGTGTCACAGAAACGCAACAAGAGCCTTGGTGTACGATGAACGCTACCCAATTATACTGTCTCCTTCACCTCTTATCGCTGATACCATCTGCACACGTCTCGTACAGTCAGGAAGCTGGCCATGTTAATGTTACATAAGGCGGAAGAGCACACAACGTGCATACAGGTAGATCCTAAGCAGGGCTTTCAAAAGTGCTTATTTTACCGTGAACAGACTTTAGTTACGGAAATGAAATTGCAGTACTGGCTGCTATAGCTTTTAATCCTTCAAGTGAGTGTACGATAGACTGCACATGGTTCTGGAATAAATCCACAAGCGTTTGGAGAATTTCGCGTAAACATAAATTTCGTGCGTACAACTTGTCACTGCTCGAAGAGCTGTGCGGATTCGTGGCTTTGAAGCCCATATTAAAGTCTGCGTCTTTGTATTTCAACTGTTTCCAAGACAAGGAACATTTTGTTTATGGATGAAGTTTCATTAATGAATCATGGTCACATCAATTTGAAGAACATACAGCACTAGTCGGTGGAAAACCTCCGTTGGCTACGCGAGGTTGGTGATTAAAGACAAACAGGGGAGTAGTCAAATATGTTGAGCGGTATTATTGACGGCCATGTTAGTGGTCACCTTTTACGGGAACCATTTAACGGGCAGCGATACGCATAGTTTATTCGTGACATTCTACAGTATCGTCTGGAGGACGCGAGGTTAAAAATTGATATCGTAGGTCCAGCTTGTTGGCTGCACTCATTATTCGCATGTGCGATTTGAGAGGAAATCAACAAAACGTTTCTAAATCGGTGGACAGGACGGGATCGTTCTGTGATGTGGCCAGCTTGATTCTCCAACTTGACATCATTAGAATTTTTCTCTGGGATGCAGTGATGGATACAATGTATTAGAAAGCCCCAAAGATCACAGAAAATACGCAACAGCATATTATCGAGTTGTACGAGGCAATATCTGGAGAAACACTGTCACGAGCTTCTTGAGCCTGTAGTCGCAATTGTGCAGGGTTAGTAGCTGGCCTTACATACTGGTTTAGACATCCTGTCTAATTTTAAACGTGTTCAATGGGAGAGAGGTCAGGGGATAGTGCTGGCCAAAGCAGTAGTCGAACAACACGAAGAGTACGTCGATTAATATGAGCAGTGTGTGGACAAGAATTATCCAGCTGAAACAGCATATCATCTTCCTGTTTAAGGAATGGCAGCAGAATATATGGAACAATTTGATGGATATGGCGAGTACTGTTTAACGGACCCTCCAAAAACACCAGTGATGAAAGGAAAGTGAATCGTATTGCATCCCACACCGTGATGGCAGGAGTTGGGCACGTATGTGGTTGGGTTGGGGGGGGGGGGCATATACACTCTGGACGATGACGCTTACCAGGTCGACGTCGTACATGTAAACGGCCATCACTTGCATGAAGGCAGAACATGCTCTCATCACTAAACGCAACGGAGCGCAATTCCATTCTACAGACGATCCTTTCACGACACCCCAAAAGGCGTGTACGACCATGTTGTGACAGAAAAGGAAGCCTAGCCGAAGGCACACGTACTCGTTGTCTTGCTGCCAGTAGACGGTTTCAAACGGCACGTGTGGGCATCCCTGGTGCTACATTCGCTCTGATCTCTTCTGTGGATGCTGTATAGTCTGCCAGTGCTGACCGAACAATACACCGGCCTTGACGTGCATGTGTACTTCGCGGCATTCCCGAACATGGTATAAGGGCGTTTGAACATGCACCGATATTATCGGAGCCCGATCCGACACCGATATCGGACGACATGAAAATTTATTTATTTCAATGGGAGACTTGCACACAGCGCCCGACAGTGTCGGATCATCCGATAAAATTATCGATCCGACATCTGGCTGTCGGAGAGCACAGTACACTGGATCTCGGCAGATCGGGTGTCGGCCCGATGTCCGACTGTCGAGAACAATGTTTCGTACTGGGAGCTTGCACACGTCACCCGACATGCCGGAGCCGGCCACGACTTAGCAGTCTGACGGCGTGTGGTAGAGTGGCAGTATCCTAATGTTGTTGGTTGGTGCAACAAGTAATGTGCGCAAAAGTGCTATTAATAGAGTCATTTACGACGTATTGTCATTAATCGAGTTTGTTGAGTGCAGGCCATGTGTGTGGGACAAAACTGTAGATCATTACAAAGAGAAAGTGGTGAAGCAGAAGGCCTGGAGTGAAGTATCCTCAACGCCAGAAGAAGAATTCGACAAAATGGACAAGAAACAGCTACATAAAATACGTACGACTAGCAATAGTATAGTTTTATTTCAGTCACAGCCATACTAACTCACTTGTCCATGTCGCTCAGCCACCGTGGCTTCCCATTAGGTAATTGATGGTATCTGTTATCATACGAAAATAATTGTAAAACTTCGATTCAACCTTCCGCAATTTTCCAATCAGAGTTTAAAAAGAGCCCTCCGCATATATAACTTCAAGAATAGGATGCACCCAATGTCGTCTTTCATTGTTATTCCTATATTTCCGCATAAGGTATAATAAATACAGAAGGTAACGTCTTCTATGGGACACAGCACACATCTTGCTCGTCACGCTGCCAAACTCAAACTAACCTCCGGCTCCGATAAACGTCGGTACGTGAGCAAACGCCCTAAGGATTTGGGCGTGTTCAACTGACCACCGTTGTTCACATCGCCACACTATGGATGCATCATGACCAACACGCGCATCAATCAGTCGATGTGCCCATCCCACAGGTCCTCCAATTCGGCCTCACTCAAACGGCTGTAAGAGCATAAGCAGCGCGTAATCGTCTTCGACACATGATGATAGTTTGACTGGTACACACGTACGCAACATTTAACTTTCCAGGCGCACACGATTTGGTCTGATGCGTTGCTGTACAAGGCGCGGCGTTACAAAGTGAATCGTACAACGCCATCTGTTTGCCGATGTCCACGAAACGTTCATTAGTTGGACTACAGTCCTCCAGCATGCAAATATTGTGCACACGTTCAATTGACTGCACTATTTATGGTGTTGCAAAGTCTTTTCACGTCAGTATACGCACCTCGTTTTGCCATGTATCAGATATAAAATATTTTTCACTTAAAAAACATGAATTGGCTCATAAGTGTTTTTACTGTGCCATCTATGTACTTTATATGTTGGTTATATTCATTACATTTTAAGGTCCTTAATTCGTGTTCCAATCATCATTTACAGAACGGATTGTAGGCCTACGTAGTGTTGTAATCGCTCCATATCTCCTTTTTATTTGAGGTACTCATAAGTACATAATTAACAGTCTTTCTTCCTTAGCTACACACAGGTTTAGCAATATTTGTTTGTTCTCTAAAGCTCGCCACAATGCACTGAACCCCCCCCCCCCCCTCTTTCCATACGAAGATGTAAGCATTGCTACCATGCCGTTCATGCCGTTTATTTATTGTTGACTAATACTTATCGCTCAGATATGTAACCCACAATTATCGCTGTCCTTTTCTGTAAAAATAATTTGTCTAATCGATAAAAGATAATAAATATATAACTGCTATACAAAAATACTGAATAAATTTCAACTCTTACCGTTTTCAATTTACTGTAAAATTTATTATTTTAGAATACTTTGTACTTTGATTCAAACATAGTGAAAGTTGTATAATTTTTTTTTAATGAAACCGTATTACATTGTTGCAGCTGTAAGTAAGTAGGGCTGCAGGTATTAATGTGTATATCAAAAAAATTTTTATAGAGGGTTGTTTACTGTTACGAGCAATTATTGAATTGTTTAATTACTTTTGAAAAAATTAACATTTAAAACATATACATTTTATTCATCTTAACAAACAAGCAATGCTATTGATTGAGATATATCATACCTTTCCTATTTTTTGCTCATGTAATTCTTATACAAAATAATTATATGTATAACAAGAGAAACGACCGTGTCCCATACATCCCTACCAGGACTTATAATAAATTTTAATTGCAAAAATATTTAAAAACAACATTTGGACTGGACTCGAACCAACGAAATGTGTTGTAGGCTGGCGTACCGTTTCCAAAAGAGACGGTGGTTTATTTAATGACCTAACTTATAAATATATATAGCATATAAATATATAATTGCTATCATAAATAATCTGCACTTTCTTCTATAAAATGATGTAAGAAAAGGAGAATGGTAGTAACTTGACGCTCTAAATGCCCGCATGACTTTACTAAGGTGGTTTTCATCTTTATGCACGCTTACAATTTGGTTTACATTATCTAAAGTAATTAATGTGCGGTGTTATGATGTCTTTAGAATTGTAATATTTCGTCGACTCTGGAAAATTAATTATTGTTATGTGGTATGCGAAGTACTAAGAAAACAGTCTTGGCCAATTTCGAAAGCACACTTTGAAATCTGGAAGAATACATACGAATTTTGAGTAAAAACTCATAACTCCGTTGATAATCTCGCCGAGGGTTCACCTTACTGTACTTTGTTTGGATTCAGGGATTTTCTTCACTTTAAACTTGCTAAAGTTTGTTGTGTACTTCATCATTAAAGCCTTCCTGATTTTATGGCATGAATAAAAGTATTGTTACACGCTCGCTGGTTTGTCCCGCGCGCGAGCGAGCGGAAGTGAATGTCAGAGTATGTTGATGATTTATGGACGCCCGCGCTATCAGTTGGAACAGGAGACGCGGCGGCTTTCACAAAGGAATGTTAACAAAGTGTGCCTGTTATGCCTATCAGGAAGCGTGCAGCTCCCAGCCTCGGGTATCGGGTGTCTTCGAGATATCTGAAGAATGCTCTGGTTTTCTGTCCTCGCTTTTCGCAGCTAGATGCGGGGCGCCGCGAATCTTTCAGGTCAAGGTCAGCGGCTATAAAGAGTGCGTCGGGCCTCCGAGCCGGCAGTTTTGAATGGATGGGTTTCAGCGATAGACGACTAGCGACAAGAGAAGAGCGCGGCAAGAGAAGTGACAATCGGTGACTCCGAACATAAAAGCAGTGAATAGTACGACTGCAGGCTGGACTATTGGACTGGATGCGTAAGTAAAAGACATTACAAATGATGGCAACAGATAGACTGCACGTGTGTTAATGATGAGTATGCGTTATTTGACGAAATAACCAAAGAAATTAAGCATAGCTTTGTTCTTTTATTTTTATTAAGATCTCCATCCCTCACGAACTCGGATACGCCCCTCAGGCAGGACGCCTGTAATAGTATATAAAATTGCATAAATATCTATTACGTCGGTGAAAATTTCCAGACAGAAACTTCATCTTATATGTGCCCATAAACGAGACATCTGAAAATATTTTGATACTTAACTTTATTCGAGATGCGGAAATACCCACTTACGGCTCATTTGGCAATCGGCGGGTGTGGAGGACAATGTCCCACTAACAAGTATGAGACTCATTTCCAAGCATAATCTGTGCGGCACGTCCGCTAAATATTGCAAGCCAAAAATTGAACCCCACAACCCGTATAGCGAAATCAATCAAAAATTTAAAAAAAATACCCTTGTGCATACAGATGTTTATGATATGTACACGAAACAGGAGTCTAGACTAATTACAACAAACAAATAATTATTAGTATTTATTTGATATGATGTACGTGAAATATTATTTAATCCGTTCTTCTTTCAGCATAACAAAAAAAATTTATTAAACATTAATGAAATTATCATTATTTTATTGCATTTACCGACACAAAGTTTATATTTCAGATCGGCTTTACCACTGCACCTTTGAATCTAATAAAAAATGTATTTCAGTGAGATCAGAGAAATAATTTTCAATTTCACAAACGGAATACAGACTGACAGTAGTACAACTTCTTATTATAATCGACGTCGAACTATTAGAATTTATATTTTGTGTTCAGACTCTGCTGTACTTGCGTGGAACGATAGTCACGCACAGGCGTGATTAGGTCGTATTCCGTTACCTGTGCGATGCGCAATGTGCACAGACAAGTTGTTCCATACCTGGCTAGAGGCGCATCTGTGTACATAATACGTCATTATACTTCCAGCCAAGTTCGCTCATCAGTCGCACGTGGTCTGCGGCATAAATAATTTGTGCGCTAATTAACGTAGACGTATGTCTAGAAGACGAGTTTGTGTGAGTAAGATACATTATGTAAATAAAATAACTAAATTAAAATATTTAACTGCGTAGTGTAAAGTTTGTTTACACGCTGTGCAGTCTACATATTTATTTTCAGAAGGCCGCGGTGGCTGAGCGGTTTGCCTGCTCGCCTCTCACCAATGCGAACTGGCTTAAACCCCCCTGCCGGATCACTCCCGGATTTTCCCAAGTCAGTGGAAATCGTGGCGGAAGATGCCTCTGGACGGCGGGTTTTCTCGGGAATCTCCCGCTTCCCCCGCCCTTTCATTCCCGCAGTGCTGCATTATCCCCTCATCTCACCCTCGCTGACTCTCGATACCTCGTTGTTAAGAGCCACAATTATCTCTCAACTCAACTCTTTATTTCCAGTCGATGGCCAAGTGGAAAACGGTCGTCGTTCCGTTTCCTTGTGCACTCAAGAATGTATTCCATAACGGAATAATGTCGCACGAGTTTTCTAGCAGCCGCATTCGTGCTGGTAACGGAATATGAGCTTATTGCCAACCAACGAGAGAGGTGACGCAGAGGTAACTCACTGGACTCGCATTCGGGAGGACCCGGGTTCAATTCCCTGTCCGGCCATGCTGATTTCGGTTTTCCATGATTTCCCGAAATCATTCCAGGCGAATGCTGGGATGGGTCCCAAACAAAGGCCATGGCCGATTCCTTCCCCAATCCCTCTTCTTTGTGTGAAACTTGCACCGTCTCTAAGGACTTAGTTGTCGACGAGACTTTAAACCCACGTACCTACCTACCTTATCGCAAATTGGCGTCAAATACACGTTTTCCTCACCTGCTACGTGCAGGCAGAATAGCGTGTTCGAGCAGAGAAATAAGCCAAGAAGTGGTAAGGGGGCGTTGTTTGCTGGGGACTAGACTGTATCGCCGAAATCCAATCGTTCCTCTCCATAGAGCGGTTCCTGTAGTTCCCCGGTCATCTTTACGAGGACGGGCTGCGGCCGACCAAATGGTCCGGCATTTGGCGCGCAGTAAAATGTATCCGGAAGGCGGCTGGATTTAGCAGCTCGCGGCCGTAAACCCGCGGGGGAAGGGGTTGGCTTTGCCGCAGCGCTGCCGCGCGATTAGCTGATTAAAGTATATTGTTTCCCGGCCACTTTACAACCCCTTCCCCAACCCCGCGCACCAAACCATTCCCCCCCCCCCCCTCCCCTGGGGACCGACGAATGCGCATCGAGCCATGGCGGTGAATTTGTGTCGCCATCGTGACACAAATCCGATGTTGCTTCTCGGACGTATTCAAGTGTTCTCTCTCTCTCTCTCTCTCTCTCTCTCTTCCTCTCTCCCTTCCTCTCCTTCAAAAAACCCTTCTTCGCTATCCAAAACTGTGTACAAAAGAGGTGCACTGGCGTTGGGAATGAAGCCCATCAAGCTAATAAAAGAAAATAAACTCGAAAATAACAAACAAAATAATAATCTAGCAATCAAGTGGCCACGGTGGTTGAGAGGTTAACCCGCTCGCCTCCCGCCACGGCGATCCGGGTTCAGTCCCCGGCCGGGTCACTCCGGATTTTGGCAAGTGGGAATCGTGCCTGACGATGCCGTTGGTTGGCGGGTTTCCTCGGGGACCCCCCGTTTCCCCCACCCTTTCATTCCGGCGCTGCTCCATACCCACTTCAATCACAAACATCGGCTCTCAAGACCTCGATGTTAAAAGCCGTCCAAATCTCTTCACTCACTCTAGCAATCAAAACATAAAATGCACAAAGAACACAAACCGTCCATAAAAACCACAAATGTCACAAACTCGAAATTTCCATGCGTCGATGCGAAGGAAAGACTGTGCTGCACCTACAACAGCAAACCCACAAATTAGTAGCGTACGCGACGGTGGATATTAAACTTCAATTGCTTCCTTTACGTCCGCGAAGGTAACAGATGCACTGAGCAAATAACAAATATGTTGTCGCAAAGATCCGGGTATCGATTAGGATAAATCACCTAAGCGCGAGCCGTTTAAGTGTAATTTCACATTGTCTTAGCATGCAACCCGCTCCCAATTAGCCTGCCAGCACGGAAGTGAGGCAGATAATAAGCCAAATAAAATTCAATCGAAATCTGTCGACTGGCTTAGCGAATGTCACAGGCTTGCCCGTAAATTTTTTATCCCTCGCGACTTTAACTTCCGTCGCTTTGTTTACTTGATATGCCCTGAGGACTTGTTTGTTTTTGCTGTGCGAGTACAGGTCCGAATGTTCATCTCGACATGTAGCGCCGATGACCGTTTTGGGCAGCCCTACGTGTGCGATCTGGCGCAGTTCTACTCTGCAGTGCCCCAGATGGGAATTCGTGCGAGCGGACGATAAAGCGGAGACGCGGAGAGCGTAGCAATTAAATTGCGGTGTAATTGAATCAGGCTTGATTAAGGAAGGCAACGCTGAAACAACCCTGTAAACACGTCCTTACTGATCAAACTATCCGCAGCTGACTGCGTGAGTAAACAGGTAATACACGCCAAGTCCTCGCCTTGCACTTGAGTTGCTGACGAGTTTCTTCTACTCGTTTTTCTTCTATCACACACTCATTTCCCATTTACAGTCTCTTTTCAATCTTCATACTTTTCTCTTTCGTGTCTCAGTTATATCTCACCTCTCTGCGATCTCCCTCACTACTTAATTATCTTCTTTCTTGCCCTCGTATATAACCTTTTGATGTGAAATTTGTTTATGACACATAAATAATATGACTTAATAAATGTAAAAAGAAATAAAACATCAAATAACATTCACTGAATCTTATATTGCGATAACATGATACAATAAGTCAAATTGTCACCAAAATGTTGTATACACAATGCGTTAAATTTAAACACAAATATATATTTTAACGACTTTTTTTTATTAATACAGATATTAGTAGATGTGAAAGGCCAATCCTGGAGCAGCATGATTTTTCTGGCAATGTTAACAAAAAATGCAACAAAAAATAGCATCAACTTTTACTTGCTATTTGTAACGAAAGTACAGGAAAAAATAAAAAACTCAAATTCTGAAATTTAGTGAAAAAAACGCTAAAAATTAAGAAAATTAAGCTAAAAATAAGCAAATGCAGCTTTTTCACATTGCTAGAAACAACAAAAAAATTTTGTTGAAAAAACAAGCAATTTTCATTGAAAAACAAGCAATTCAAGCCTAAAATCACACAAATCTGGCAACATTTCACAAAAGGGCCACGCAGAAATTTTGATGCTATAAAAACAAGCAATTTACACCAAAAGTGCAAGAAAAATAGCAGTAAATATCTCCCTCTATTTGTAATGAAGGCGCAAGAAAAAAATTAAAAACTCAAAATCTGAAATTCGGTGGAAAAAACTATCAAAAACAAGCAAATTTAAGCTTAAAGCAAGTGAAAAGATAGAAATTAATGGATTTTATAAACTTATTCAGCAAAAGTAAAACACCAGCAAGACATTTTAAAGTTTAAAAACAAAGCAAAATCTGAAGTATAGCCATTACTGATTCCATAATCCCAACCATCACAGCAATCCAAATCATAAATATCGTCTTTAAAATTATAAAATTTATGTGATCTGAGATCATTTGTATTGATCTTGAAAACAATTTTGAAAGGAACAATGTCCAATTCTTTATCAATAGAAGTTGCTGTTTTTTTTTTTTTTTTTTTTTTTTTTTTTATAATTTCATATCAAGGAACCCAATGTTCTAAAATATCTATAATTTGAGCCATTTATAATATTGAAATTTTATATATGTTTTATAAAAAGTGATACTCTGACAAAATTTTAATTAGAATTACTACTTTTTTATCAAATAACTTATATATATATATATATATATATTAACCTGTAAAAGTTTTAGGTGTAACCATTCAACTATAATTCTAAAATATCGTCTTAAGTCTTAAACTATCGGAACAATTTGTCGATTCCTCCATTTAATATTATTATAAATTGACGAATCTTCAGTAATTCATTCCTTCAAATAATAGTAAGTAGCATTCCTTCGACTAATTAAAACAACATTACAAACTGTCCCACTTCTTCAGGAGCTGTATTAAAATCAACACAAATTTTTATGTTTGTTTTGTCTTTAACAATAGTGGTTTTCCTGTATGAACAATCAATAACATATAAAGGCCTTCGCCTCCAAAATGAATAGTAATTAATATAACCATCAAAGTTTACAGTTGGTTCATAATAAAGTTCATTATTTCTAAAGAAGGTATCTATTTCGATTTTTGAATTTCTAAAATCACTATAAGCAAGATATTGTTTGATATAAACACAGTTTTCTATGTCTAGATTCCAATTTTCTTTAGGAAATATTCTATTTCTACCATTTTTAACATAAATGTTTCTCACATAACAATGATCAAGCATAGTAGTGTGTTTATGCTGTCCAGCGAGATTTTTTTCTATTCAATTGAAAACGTACAATTATAAAATCGGGCATGTAAAATTGTAAACTATTAAACTGATATTTTATATCAAAGGTAAAAACATTTGTTGCTTAAGGAACTTCTTTTTCTAAA
Organism: Dryococelus australis; assembly: GCA_029891345.1. Taxonomy (NCBI): domain Eukaryota; kingdom Metazoa; phylum Arthropoda; class Insecta; order Phasmatodea; family Phasmatidae; genus Dryococelus; species Dryococelus australis. The sequence continues at coordinate 50,036,391 of CM056997.1, read as the reverse complement.
AATTGCCAATAATAAAAGCTGATAGGTATTTTAGGTTAATTATATTTTGTTTCTTTAATTGCAATGGCCATGTTCGATTCATATTCAACAATAGGCCACATAATTTCTAAATTTTCAATAACAATTTTACCAGGATCAGGACAATGTTTCGTAACTTTATCATCTTTATCAAAGGATTCATAAAGAAATAAACAGTTGTTATCAGATGCATTGCGAAAAAAAGTAATTTTATAGCCAACTTTCCAATAAACTTCATAGTTATCACGAATAAAACCAAACATATATCTAAAAGGATAGATTATTTCATTTGTTTTAACACAAGAAACAGTTTTAACCTCTTTGTAATTTTTATTTATGTCAATATAGATTATCAACACAAGTAAATTCTAAATAATTTTGTTTACTTGGCGATCTTAATAAAGCATTCATTATTGTTGTTGCTATACCCATATTATCGACAGCTTCAATAATATTTCCATACTCTGAGATTTCTAGTCTAGAAAATTGAAAAGGAAAAAAGTATGAACAAACATCAATGTTGTCTTCAACATATTTTGCCTCATCTCCAACTTTATCTCTCCTTAGTAAAATAAATTGTCCATATACATAAGCATCATTTGGGAAAGTAAAGCCATCACCTGTAGGAATATCAAATTCGAATCTATTATTGTAAACATTTAAATTTTTGCTAGTTTTATCACTTGGTCGAAAAGTTTGCCTCTCGAAGCTCAATATTTTCATAACTCATTCTTAAGTTTTATACACACACACACACACACACACACACACACACACACACACACACACACACACACACACACACACACATATATATATATATATATATATATATATATATATATATATATATATATATATATAAATGACAGAATCAAAGGGAGTTTCTCGAGTTAAATTACTCATCGAAAACCACAAAAAAATTTAAAACGCATCATGAAAAAGAATATGAAAAAATAAGAAGGAAGAGCAACCGTTATTCGACGAATTACGAAATATTGGTAAAAAAAAGTAGAAAAAGTAAATGAAAAAAAAATAAAAATTTAATAACAACACCAGCTCCTGTTGCAGTAAAAATTTTATAATTCCCGCCAACACCAGAAGAAACATCGTACGAAAGAGAATTATTTGCAGAACAAGAATCTCCTAATTTGGAAGAGCAAATGGGAATTGTACCATTGAAAAATTAACCACCTATAGAAGTGTTTCAAGTGTAAATTTCGGAATAGAAATTGCAAAAAGAATAAATGTTATTAATGAATAATTTTGTTTATGTGGAGTTGGGGGAAATTTTTACATTGGTGTTACACAAGTAAAGATAAATAATGATACACTGTTTGTTAAGTATAAAGAATATAAATTAACACCAGGAATTTGTAATTTGTTAACAGAAAATTCACCAGAATATCTTGAGGATAAATACAATGATAATGACTATGCTATTACGCAGAAATTGTCGAAACAATCAATGCTGAATTCCAACAATATAATACTAAAAAAAAATAAAAATAAAAAATCCTCTTCGAGTGTAGGTTGGAAGTATAATCATATAGTAAAACCGATTTATGAAGTGTATATAAAACCATATTTAGGATCAGAACCAAACACACCTGAAAAAATTATTTCTCCAAGAACTCTTATATCTAATGATGGCATAAAATAATAAAATAGTGGGACAAAAGAAAGAATATATTTGGATGGATGATGTTAGAAAATTGGTTGACAGATTATTAGTTATTCATGGCGAAGAAAATTCCGGAAATAAATATATTTACAATGAAAAAGTAAACATAATGAATATGCTAAACAATAAATTCTTCTGATTTTGTTGTTAATAATCCAAAAGGAATTCCATATCTTACAAGAGTTATAAATGTAATCCCACACTTATTTTGGAATTCTGAACATCATGGCAAAGGTGTTATAAATTGGGCATTAAAAATTTTGAATTTACCAAAAATGCATTTGTCTGGTTATAATTATTGTGGACCATTTACAAAATTAAATGAAAGACTAGAACGAGGTGATACAGGAATAAATGAACTTGATGAAACATGCAAATACCACGATATTGCTTACAAAGATCATAACGAACTAGAATCTAGATATAATGCTAATAAAATTGTACAAAAAGAAGCTGAAGAAAATGTGTTGGATAAAAATACACCAATCGGAAAAAATTGCTTCTGCTGCTGTTGCCGCAACAATATTTACAAAAATAAAATTTGGTTGGGGAATTAAAATGCGTTATTGGACATGTATAATTTTTTTTACTTATAAATGAAGATTAAAAATATAAATTTCGATATACCCATTAATCAATTTAGAGATTTGGGTGTAGATAAATTTTTAACGAATGATCAACTTGAGAAAAAAAATTAAAAATTAAAAGAAGGCAAAGGTTTCTTACTAGCTTCGTCATTACTAATAATCAAAAAGCTACTCAAAGAAAAAACAAGAAGTTGTTTACACCATGGAGGAATTATTCCCCTCGTACTCGCTGCTTTAGGTGCACTTGGTGGTTTAGCTGGTGTGGCCACTGCAATTTATAATTCTAGCAATGGAGCTAGACGCTTGCAAGAAGACATGGTAAATACATTTTTTTCGTCGCATTTCAGGTACGATACAGGTGAGCCGTATTGATAAGTGTCCATACTGTCAGAATTATTGTAAATATAGAAATACGGTGGTGAGCACACTACTCCCTCCAGTGTATTTGTAGGAATGCTTAGTGATTGTATTGTAGTTTCTTGGATGGTTAGTCCTGGATCTACCTGATGTCTGCAAGGATTAATAATTATTGGAAGGATGTGTGGCACGCTTTCTTCGTCAATAGGCCCGATTTGAGTTTATGTGGGATAGATATCGTGATTTTCACACATTATTTTTTGCAATTGTATATTCGTGGGAGGGAGGGAGAGGGTCTAATTTAATGAACATTTTTTTAAAAATTGATATCGTGTTTAAAGAAAACCGTCTGCGTTCATAAGCAAATGTGTGTTTTTAGCACAGGGATTAAGGAGCCTACAGCATTCTTACCTCGTCTTCGTATGTGATTCCTTCCTATGCTGAACATATCATTCCACTTCCCCTCAAACTTACCGTGTACATGTTTTAATCATGCACATGGCTCCACGACATGAGATGGGCTGCGCATTCAACACTTTTAACCATGGAAAATATAATATTTTTAATAATATTTTTCTCATACAAAAATAAATAAATAATGTTTTGCACCAGAGTCCCAAGTATATGACACACGTGTGTTTTAGAAGCCAGGTTATAATTTTTGAGGACCGAAATATTTGCCAAAAAATAATAATTTTACTGCAGCTAGCCAGTCATATTCAATTGTTGTATGTCAATTATTTTTTTGTTTCGCCTCACCCCTTATCATTCAGCAAGTTACCAAAGTAAGACTTCCCTGGAATGGTCGTTTGGATAATTGGGTACTACTTAGACCTAATACAACAAGGTGAGATCCCATCTCAAGTTAAAAGTTTTTTTTAACCATTGTAACCATGTGGGAGTGTGTGGACGCCATCTTCACAAATACATCGCTTGTCGTCCATCCACACCAGTGCCAGATTACAACTGATTTTTGTGTGATCGTATAGTGTGGATATTAACTCGCAGCGTACGGTGTTGATACAGAACAGATATAAAATCGTCAAAATTAATTTTACTTTGTACCACACATGACTGAATATCTTTTGCTCGTTTGGAGACATTTCCTCCACATTTGTACGTCTACAGTTATGCACGTAACCTCACGAATTATGTCACAGCACTCGTCCTTGAAATTGCCAACCACGTTCTTGTTTGTGTCAGAGTAGCAGGGGTGATTGGTAGGGTAGGCGCTGGTATCAAATTCGTTTTTAAATTTGTGATTGTGTGCCAAATCTTGGTAAAATTCTGGGGTTCGAATCTCTAACAGGTACGAGTCGGTGTCGGTATGCAGGACCTGAAGATCATCTCCGTACCGAGCCTTCATTACATCGTAATGGAAATTATACATTAAAGTTCGTGACAGGTCGAGGACAGCGAACCCTGTATAGACATAGGCTTATCAAAGAGAATGAAGTTATGTTGTACATGGAGGAGAAAAAGATTTTCTTTGTATACTGTCCTGTCTAAGAATGTTGGTTTTCCTACCAGTTTTTTAAATCGCTTTTCACTGCACACCAGCTCCATTTTTAGTCACTTTCTTTTATTTTCCATAAGTTTTCCAAATGTTGCATTATTCGCCAATTTGAAGAATTCCTTTTCAAAGTCGTTAGTGGTTGCCTTGCGCTTCGTGCTGTTGAGCTCGATGTAGGGTTTTAGCCAAGGAATTTGTTCAAATGTAAGTACACAAAAAAAATATCGTAAGCTTCAAGCCATGGGTGATGGATTGTTTTAGGTTGCGGTAGTGGACGATGTAGTTTTTCTTATCTTCCAGAGTCGTCATCAGTTTCGAATGCTTGGAGCCAGGCGGACACTGGTTGACAGGAAGAAATGGTAAATCACGATGTCCTTCGTGCAGGGACGTGGGGTACTCGACATCCACCTCGAGATTATAACTTGTTGCCCCGTCGTTTGGAATGGACATTACGTCGATGTTGGTGTTGACCCTTCTGAAATTACGTATTTGGAGCGAAGAACTCATAGCTTAGCCGTGCAGATTGTGTGTATCGAGGTGAGGTACTGCAGGTATGTTGTCGACTTGCTGGGGTCGTATTTTTCCGGTGTATAGAAGTTATTTGCTAATGCATGATGTTTAACGCACTGGGTCACTCCACCACGAATTCCATTTTCAATAAACATATGCATGTCGTAGTCCGTTAGAAGTTTTAGCTTGATCTCCGTCATACGCAACATAGCGTCGAAAGATAACCCTGGAGCGCTGACATAGTGGAATTGCAGATGTCTCTAAAGTTCTCTAAAACATCGGACAGGAGGAGGACGCCAGTCTTCAAATTCAATTCTGAATATGTCTTAAGACTGTTACAGTCGAACTCTTACCATACTGTTTGGGCGTGAGTATAGTCTTCTTCACTGATTCCCGATTCCGTCAGCTTGTTAAAGAAAGCGTCGTTAGTAGGTAGCTGTGACTCGTTCATCTTCTCCCACGAGTCAAGGTAATCGTAAGGGACAACGTCTTTGAGTGTGACGAGAGGTAGTTGGTTGTGGGTGAAGAATATTGGTGAAGAATATGGTGAAGAATATTGCAGTGTTGATAAATTTTGATGGTAGTAAGTACTCAGCCAGGGATGCCAGACTCGTTGCCATGAGGTGGAAAGTGTCGTTAAACTGTATAGAAAACTTTTCTCCAAGTGATTTCGAGAGCGTGATTAATTTTTCCTTCGTATGTGGGATGATGAAGATTTCCTTGTCGTCATAGTGAAGATGTTTGATAATAAAGTTTTTTTGTCATAGCTGAGGTTTTGTAATAAAACAGGTAGTTTTTTAGGGTGTTGACGCAGCAAATTGCAGCTGTTGCATGCAGGTCCTATGTAGCGCCCAGTGAAGTGGTCTTGGTCTCTTACTTTATAATTTTCGTGTGTGAACAGTGATTCACAGTACTAGCAGCTTGTCGCCTGTGAATAGCTTGGCTTTTCTGTGGGGGTGAGGGGTATCATTTGCTTCTACGTGGTGTAAATATCTTTTACTTTCGTTCCAATATCGACTATGGTGTCCATAAATTTATTTTCCGCATCTTCACTCGTGTTCAGCGTGGATGTTAGTGCTGCTGGAATTACACTATTATCTACTTGCACGTAAATACAACAACTGTAGGCCTCGTGCTTCTGAAAGTCAATTGTGTTGGTATGGCTGGGGTCCGGTTCGCAGGTTTGGTATCAGAGTGTGTATTGCCTCGAAATCCGCGTATACGACAATTGGTAATTTATTCATTTGGTTGTAATTCTTTAATTTCAAAATGGGCGAACTACCATCCTTCCCTGGCTGTGGCATTTCTGCGCGTAGTGGAGCATCTTCTGCGCGTAGTGGAGCATCTTCTGTGCAGTATTGCTTGTGTGCTTCTAGGCATTGCTGTCCTGTCAGCCCAGATTTCCTCGTCTGATCGTCATAATACACGAAGCATCACTTACATATGTGTATCTTGTGACCATGGGCTGTCAACTGCGAACTTACCAAACGTTCGAAATTCTTTATGAAACAGTTGTGTGCGTTCCCATCTTCGGTGGTGAGGAGGAGGTCGATGTGCTGATCCTTTTCTTCTTCGGCTACTTGTATGGGATACTTTTTTTGGTTCTCACCTATACCATAAATGTTCACAGACACAGACGCATTATTTTTCTCGAAAACTGTGATATGCCGTAGTTGTGAAGGGAACTCGATGCCTGAAAAGTCAAATTTGGTTTCGAGAGCATTGTACCGGTCGTCGATTTGTTGACAGTTTTTCCCTTCTACAAAAGGTGCTAGAATGGCCCATTTAAAGCACACGTGGTCGTTTGTGTTTTGTGGGATAATCACAGCATTCTTGTTCTTGATAGATTCTGGCAAGTCAATGTACGACGAGACTCGGAAGGGGGTCCAGTTTGTTTATGCGGAGCTGCAGGTTATTGACTGATGACAGTGTCCACATCCCGAACCATGATCTTTGTATGCGTCTTCCTCTCCACATGTTTTTCCTAAGCTGTTTCGTACCACGTTGTCGATATCGCTAGCCTCGAATTCTTCAAAATTTGTTCGTTTTGAAAGCCCTCTTATCGGCACCTTCGGCGAATGATTCTGTCTTCGTATAGTTACACTCAAGCTACACATTTAATTTAATTAGACCCTGCTCTCGTACTCCGTCGGTGAGCTGGTCAATGATATTTTTTTATGTGAGCCAAACAATTACAAATAACTTTTGACGAACCATTTACATTTTCAGCCATGTATGTCTTTAAATTACGTCGGAAAACACTTTCACCTTCTAGGAAACTATTGGCTTTAACATTCCTAGACCCAGCGACGATTCTTTGACGCGATGGTCGCTGGTACGAAAGTGGATTAACATCTTGAAACCTTGGTTTTGCAAGATCCACACTCATACGTTGTGGCGATGGAGACTGTACACGAGTGATTTTGGTATGCGAAGGTCCTACAGCTTCACAGGTTTTCGCATGTCTCTGCAAGGTATCGCACCTAGCAAATGCTTGTCCACAATCCGTGCCCTTGTGTACCATTCGATCTGTATTCATCGCACAGCCATACTTCTCATGCCTTCGCGCATCGTGGTTGAACACGAAGGTTTTATCGCAGAAACGACATGAGTGACGATGTTATGGTTCAATAGATGGCACCGATGTAATTGAAGATGCCGAGGAGTGTACCACGAACAATATCGATGGCGATATATGCAGCTCATCTGGGGCCGCTGATCGTACAGCGAAAGACGAAGTCGAGACAACGCTTGCAGTCACACTATCAAATGCACACTTCATCTTGATCTCTGTAGGAAAAAAACTAATAGAATGAATACATCTGATAATCGAAAGGTATAAGGGGTCTGTATCATACAAAATGGAATACAGTTAGGTATATTTACGAGCATGAATGATAATTCCCTACAGAATTTAATGGAAGAGCTTGTCATAAAAAAATTCCGTGCCAGACGGAATTCTAAGAAGGTCAGGAGAGAGAAGACGATCCGTCACCTGCCGCATCAGACGAAGAACTGAGACGATGTGCGAATCTGTTCGCCTTGTATACCCACAGAGCCTGAGATGTCACGTGTGCAACAGCCAATGATGAACGAGCAATGTCACGTGACCGTCATGTGACACACTTAAAATTATATACAACGAATGAGCAATGACACGTGAGCGCCATGTGACACACATGCACCCGCCACAGCGAATAAACAAAAATTTTTGTCAGAAATTCTCCAGTTGTTGACAGAGTGAGGTATGTGAGACTTCCATCAACATATCTGATACAAATCGTCTGTTGATCATTACCGGCAACATCCCATGCCCCGTCAACAACAATGGAAAAGATGTCTGCTTTATTTGTATCTTCATATATATTTCTGAAACATCCCATGCCCCGTCAACAACAATGGAAAAGATGTCTGCTTTATTTGTATCTTCATATATATTTCTGATGATGTGGTGTGCCATGACTTCTGCGATTTCATTTTGAATTTGAGGACTCGTCCAAGTAGTTTTATTTTCCAACCAAGAAGAAAGTTCCCAACTCTCTTCTGCAAATTTTTTAGTATTTTAATGAAATTTCCATCGCACTCATTGTGACTCTAATGGCTATACCTTGCCTCAAACCAAATTTCATTGACTTGAAAATCTTCAGAAAACAGGCTTGAGCCTGTTACTGTTGTAGTTTTGTTTGTGAATTCATCTGGACTTCAATCGGTAGAGAATTTTTCTGATGTTACAAAAGGTGAACATCGAAAGCGTGACTTCTACTTGCCTCGTGTTTTCTGAACTTTTTATAGCTTTCTTTCAATTTTAAAATCTTTTGTTACGAATGTTGGAATTGCATGATTCTAAGAACTGCTAGGTAATTCTGACGAACAACTAAATACTAATATATATCTTGACAACGAGCTAGTACGTCTGGTTTTGTGGTCAGACATGGAAACAGTTTTTTTCCAATGAGATTGAAATGTTTACAGCCGACCGCTTTGTTTTTTGACATGGGACTAGCCATATTTTATCAGAGGTTAAGTCGGTTTTTGAGTTGCTACACCCTGCGTCAAAATTTACAGTCAGGTCTAAAAGTTTTCTTCTTGTCGATAGATTTGGCACGAACCACAAGGTATAACCACATCATAAGTCATATGGCGCCTACATTTCTGCAGTATTTATACGTTCTAGGTATAACCATATTATCAGTAATATCTTAATCTTTTCCTTTGGAAAATTGTTTAGGGATTCGGATTGTTAAAAATTTTACTCATCTTCCCTAATTACAGCACAGAAAGGCTGGCCAAACTAGCCCCTCCCCGGTAAAGGGGTATTCTAATTCCAGCCCCCTCCCCCGCCCTCCGGATCAACTACCATAGCCGAAAGGGATGAATGTGTTGTTTTTAAGCCTTAATTTTCGAAACGCAAGCACTTTTATATGAACAAAATACTTTTGCAAATTTGAATTTAGTCTAGTTGCGATAAAACTATGCTATAGGGATCATAACAACATCTCAAACACTTGTTTACGTAACCAGTGTTATAACATCAAATCCTACCCACACTGTAAAAAAATAATGGTGAAAATTCTGACAAGTGTGAGGTAATACTAGCAAACTTGTGTGGGGAACATAGTTTTCCTTACATGTAAGTAAAATGACCGCACTCTGGAGTAAAATTCACGTACATGGTAGTGGAAAATCCCATACATGGATGGGAAAATTACCTTACGACGTAAGCATCTTTTCAGCATTTTCTCAACATCTAAGTGGGGAACGGTCGGAAGAAATAGAACGAGGCGTCATGTTGGACAGCTGGTAGAACTTATATTCCTTATGGAAGGCATAATACTAAGAAATAAAAATTAATTTTAAGGTAGAGAAAATCTATAAAATAAAATATTACCAAATAGACATAAATTAAAATACTGTAAAAAAATTAAACATGAAAATTTGTTAGGGACTGTGATAAACGGATAACTTATTGTTCCCTTGTTAAAATTTCACTACACTCATCTGTCCACGCAAACATTTTATGTCAAGTGATTTGTTAAAAGACTTGGAAAGGTACTGACTTCAAAGCACTAACAAAGCCACTAAAGGAGTTCTACAGAACCTTTGCTTTGTACCGCACAAAATTAACTGAGCATTCTGTTACAAATAATTATAATAAGCAGTTTCAGGAATAAATAATTTGTCAGGCTGCTCCTAGGAAAGCGGGAATGTTCAAGCTAATGATAATAAATGTGTTAGGAAAACCTTGTATAACTGTTCAATTACTAATTTTACAGATGACTAAAATTAATACTTATTTTTATTTTTCATGGTTGAACCTTATAACACGCTAGTAATCACTAATGCGGTTATGCTGCCGTCGCGGTGTAATGGATAACGAACAGGCCAATCGCGATAGAGGACCATGGGTCGCACTCATTCACCTGCAAGTGTCGAGGATTTTAGAATTGTGGTTTCGGTTACTATTCGTCGGAGAATAAAGGTAGTAATGAAATTAACAGTACTAAAACCCCAGGGTATTTTGAAGTATAATTTAATTATACAATATAGTTAATATTCCCATTCTTGTATGGGATTTCCCCCCACTTTTGTCAAGTACTTTTTCCGTACGATTAGGGAATAGAACTTTACTTATGTTACGTTACTCTACATTTAAGATCCAAGTTTACCTTACATGTAGAGGTGAAGAGCTTTCCTTACATGTAAAGGAATTTCACCTCAATTTTTTTTTGCAGTGCACATCGTCAAGTAATAGTCGTGTTGCCAACAAAGCAGTTCAATATCGGGTCACGGAGTTTTTTTGTGCGCAAATACCTCATATTCAATCCCATACCCCATATTCACTCTACGAGCCGAACGCCCGCTAAGATAGGTTCTGCGCTGATGTGAATTGATTCTCTGGTACCCCAAGTGTGGGCTTGATTTTGAAGAAGCATTCTTGTTTTAAAAATTGTCCCTTCCTGCAACTACATGTACAGTATTTTGGCCAATACGCTTACATGATGCCTCACTGTAATAATGACAGCGACTTTTTTTGAAGGGGTGGAGAGGACATGAAGCGTGAAATATGATAACTTTTTTGACGGTAATATTTATACCCCTTCACAAGATATCTCTGTAATATCCTCGGTATGCTCGTAACGCCATTATGCTAGCAGACGAGTAAATATCTCAAGACTTTAACCCGTCTTTCTATGAGAGCTAAACGCGGTTATGCTTCCTCCTTTACTCCCTGAGTCGCAAGTAGTGCATTCGTGTCGCTCTTTTGAATAGAGATCTAAAGGTGTGAGTGTGATAGCTATTTGTCTCTCAGCATAGAATTGAGGGGACTATGAAGCTGCGCGTCCAAGGTCAAGAAGCGAGGGAACGATACGGGCGACAGTTACACTCACTCCTAGCGCCTTGTCGTTCCTACGCTCAAGGTGTGCAGTGTTTCCGTCGTAACACTGTGCTGTGCAAATTAGATCATTAACATAGGGGTTTTAATACACGCGATGAAAGCTCACAGATTAAACTACGTCCGTATCTTTGTACTTTTATCTTGTCTCTTAACGAAACTGCATAGGTAAGTTTTAAAAATGCAATATTTGACAATTGCCACGATATTTTTTTCTCCGAGAATACACTTAATATATCAAAAGTAAAAAAATATGGCCATAGATGATTGTTTATTTTTTTATTTTTTTTTTTTATCTTTTCTGACAAAAAGTCATATTTTCAGAACTTTAGTTTACCGAGATACACGTTTATGCGCAAACGATTTCACAGAAAACGTTTCAGTACACAGGATTTCTAATGCCACGAGGGTACACGCTGGTCCAGTTACATCATTACCATACGTCAGGTGAGGAATAACATCAAGATTGCTGAGAATATCTGCGAGGGATTCGCACTTTCTACAACACACTTTCAGTTCAGTGGTCGCATTTACTGTAGCCACCTGCGGTAAGGAAAACGACCCGAAATAACTTCCAATTTATGCTCTTTGCTGCAACCCCGTGCATCAGAGTATTGCTTATTTAGTTTGCAATATTCAAGGCCTTTGCCTTATGCGCATTGGTTATCCGGTGGTTTAAGTGCTAACGTAATAGTAAAATACAATACAAAACGACACACGAATCTACAGCCTGCTCGCAAATAGCACTTTGCTTTTCGGAGATAAACAATTTTCTCCTGCTTAAACGTGTATTCGTACAATACTTATAAAATAATTTTAGACTTCTTTGTTATTTGAAAACAATATTGTTTCTATCAATGGAGTAATTAAATCAATTGCTGGGGTGAAAAAGTATTTTTTTTTGGATGGGGAGGGGGAGGTGTTTAAACTGTTTTCCACCCAGAACATATTTTATCCCCTCGCCCCAGGAATTCCTCAAGGCAAATAATGGCATTTATTTTAATTAGAAGTGGAACAAGAGCTTCAGCGCTACGCTACCTTGGGAGTCGCCTTGAACAAACCCAGATGTTGAGTATAAATTAGCGAGGCCTGCGTAGAGAGAAGTATAAATGCACCGAGTCGTTCCTCAAGCAGACGTTCAGACGTGGGGTGGTTAATGAACACGGACGAAACAAGGGCTCAAACCTGCTCCGGCGTGGAAACACGGTTATACATTACCTGACGACCACCATCGTAAGATATGTAGGCGTGGCAGAGGAGGTTCCACTACGGCGGAGAGGGCGGGAACGACTAACCGAGATACTTTATTGTCGCATTTCTGCGCGAATTTACGGGGTTCCTCGGAGGAAGACCAAGGAGGTAATAAACGAAAGTGAAACAAAGGAAAACTGCCACGCGTTCGAGTCACTTTGTCTTTTGGCGCGAGCGCGCTAGGCCCCACCTATTGCCACAACCCCTCCGCCCACCGCCTTGTTAATGTAGCGTTTCGCATTTCGCGTCCTCCCCCTGTTTGGCATCAACCCCAGCGGCTCCGCGAATTTATGTTTATTTTTTGCCGCCCCCTTCGTCTCTGCACCTACCCCCTCCGTCCCGTGACACCCTTCCTAGACCAGCGCCGCGCGGCTCTCCTTAAAGTAAACACCCTGGGGAAGAATTTCCCGTAGCCCTGGGGAAAATAATTGAGACGAATGGCGCGGGGAGATAAAGAGAAAAAAAAATTAAAACAATATGCAGTAAAATCTTGAATTAGTTCCATTATTTTCTCTTTCTTCGCTTCGCAATAAGGGATCTTCCATCGCTAGCGAAGGGATCAAGGTGAGTTTAAGAAAGTATATATATACATAAATATAAAAAGAAGCAGTAACATGGAAAGTTGTCTGAACTCGTATTTCATAGTTACAAAAGGCTGCCGTGAAACCAGATACTCTCTAAATGAAGATATTTGAGATGCGAAACTTTCTTATAATAGTAACTTCTGCTCGTGAATTTTTGTTTCCCCTCAAGACGTAATATTAACCACCAACTCAGGTGGGGTTGTAGGATATAAATAAAAATGGGGCATTTCATGATCATTATTTATAAATTATAACTGTCACAGGCAAATGTACCAAATACTTTTAAATATAATTTTTTTTTTACCGAAATCAGGAAAGCTGTGGTAGGTACGTAAGTAGGACTTAACGTCTCGTCGACAGCGAGGACATCAGAACCGGATATGAAAGCTGTGAGTTTTACCTTAACTTATGCCACAATTTCTATTGTATATTTATGAAGTTCTGTTTTAGTACTACGCTTATTAATATTTTATCGGGAAAAGTGATAGCGGACCTTTTGGTATATTTTCTTACAATAATTTTTGGAAATTAAAAACAAACTGCAAATTGCCGTTGGATAATTTGTCAAGGATAAATACTAGCCATGTAAGCTTATTGTCATAGTTTGAAAATTTCTAAACTATAACTACATAAATTTGTACTGTTTTGATACTTAGGCAGTAATTTATAATATTATTTTTAAATTTCTAATATGTACAAATATTTTTTTCTTAGCTCTCCATGTCTTATATGTGAATAGAATTTAGACTTACTCTAATAGTTATAAACTTATTTATTTATTAAGTTTCATATCTTCTCGGAGAATTTCTGGCCCAAAAGTGTTTCTGTGCGCTAATTGGTCTGCACAAATAATAAGTTGGATAGCACATATATTTTTTTAAACATGGGAACTATTGCAACAGAGACTCCAACACACCAATCATTTCAAACATGTTTCCTTTGACAAACGAGTTAATAAAAGGTAAAATTTCACAGCAGTGATGTTAAAGGACACAAAGGGCTAAAACTTAAAGAGAGATAAAACTCTGATATATATATATATATATATATATATATATATATATATATATATATATATATATATATATATATATATATATATATATATAACGGACCGTTAATTCTAATTTTTCTTTTCGTTCCCCGCCCAAAATACAAACTGCTACGAAATTGGCTCAAGAACAGTGCTGAAATTTCCCAGTTATCATACCAAAATTTCAAATGGATAACAAATTTTTCCTAATCCAAACATGACATGCCTAGAAATTTAAATTAAAAGTGCCGCTTTACAAAATTATGCACAATGCATTAGTTTCGCATTTATTTTCCCTGCCCTACAATGCCTAGAAGAGAGCCCCACCCTGAGACCGCCCGCGAGTGTCAGCCGACGACAAGGTTGGCGGGGGTTAAACAGTCGAGGGTCTGCAACCGACGGTCTCGTCTCAGATGAGAAGGAAGATCCCAAAAGCCGAAGAACGACCTATTCCAACAATTTCGAGAAGTCGCTGATGACGAGCAAGGTGGCGTCAGCAATGTGACACCCAAGTCACGCCGTAGCACCAAGGCGAACAGTGAAGGAGGGAAGGGGCTGTCTTCGCCCAGTCTCACATGGACCGCGCCACGCACTATAGTCCATTCACGGTCTCTTTGGCCTTTTTGAATCAAACCTTCGAAAAATCTCCCCATGTATGACGTGTTTAGTTATTTCCAACATACGCCATTTACCACAAGCGTTTTATACTTGTGTTCATAAAAATTTACTTTTTTTTTCTCTTAAATTGAAATGTTATTAATATTTTCTTTATAAATTATAATGCTTCATTTATAAATATCTTTAATAAAGGGCAAGAAGAAAATAGGTATGTTGGTAGCGCCTAGTGAGAAATAGTCCTTATACAAAGTACTGTTACACTTAGTGCGTACGAGTGTGGTGTCTTTTGTCCTCTGGTGATATTCTCCAGACTTAGATAAGCTTAGTTTGCACGAGGTGGAGGAATATCTTGGAAGTAGAACTTAAGCAGGGCTTCAGAAAAGGCTGGAGTAACCATGAATGGATTATAGCGGACAGGTCCCGCCGGACCAACACCTGGGGCAGCAAACAACAATCGACTTCACGTCGTCGAGCGTCACAGCCCCCCCCCCCCCCCCAACATACATTCCCGGGATGACGTGACGAAAGCCAGGCAACTGCGTTACAATATCATGTCAATATTCCTGCAAAATAAAGTAAACTGAATTGAAATATATATATATATATATATATATATATATATATATATATATATATATATATATATATATATATATATATATATATATATATATCCCCCCCTCCGCGCACACACTCACACAGAGAAACAGAGACAGACAGAGACAGAGAGTCAGAGAGAATCAGAGAAAGAAGAGAATGACAGACACAGAGACCAAAAAAGGCAGAGAGATACAGAGGAGGCAGAGAGAAAGAGAGACTGCGAGAGACTGAGAGGGGGACAGAGAGAGAGAGAGAGAGAGAGAGAGAGAGAGAGAGAGAGAGAGAGAGAGAGAGAGAGAGAGAGAAAGATAGATAAAATATTACGGGGTCATCCGTGATTATAGCGAGCCCCATACCACCTAGTCCCTTGACAGTTATGTAGTGTGAGCAGGTTTGCGCAAATCATCACCGATCCAGCTACCTCGCTACTTGGGCCTGCAGCCGATACGGGCACAGCCTACAGAGGATACAAATCGACACGTATGCAACAGGTGGTTCCTACCCGAACTCGCAACCCGCTGGTAGGCGAGCATATTACTGCACTTCCGAGGATTGGTTTGGATTGGTGTGATGATTGGTGCGTGTATTGGTGTGTAAATTGGCGTGCATTGGTATGTGAATTCGTGTGTGTTGGTGTGGATTGGTGTGTGGATTGTTGCGAATTGGTTAGTGAATTCATGTGTGGATTGGTGTGTGGATTTGTGTGGATTGGTGTGTGGATTGGAGTGGATTGGTGTGGATTACTGGCTGCAGTGCTGATTGCGGCACTGATTGTATTGTGAGATTGATCCAAAGATTGATGAAAAAACAAATCCTAAATCATTATTTTCAATTTTTAAATATTTGTTTGGATTGTTTTCCATTTTATAAAATTCTTTAGCATTTTTTTGGGATCAATGTTATTAAAGGTCATGGGCATGGCATCAAGTTCACAGATGTGAGGAGAATGTGAAAATCACCGGGATTTAACATGGTAGTCGGAGTCATCAGTGCAACCTAGGTGTTGAAAATGTAAACAAATGACAAACAAAAAACCAATATGGTGGGTAAAGTGCATTCAAAAGAATGAGCAAGGGTGAGGGGTAGGGGAGGTTGATATTAATATATTGTGTTTTATTGGAAGGGGTATCAGTCGTCTGCTGGACGTTGTGCTGTGGGAACATCTGGTAATCTAAGTTTAAAAAAAATTTAAATAATTTCTATTTTTTTTAAATTATTTTTATTAATTTTTGGAAATTTTATGATTGTGTTCAAGGTCATACAAGGTCACGGGATCAACGTCAAAGGTCAAGTCCAAGGACACTTTATTTTAATGGGGTGTTTGGGTGGTCATAACATGGCAGCCGAAAAACTGGAATGACAGAGCATAATGTTAGCTTCGGCTCCGGACTCCATTATATCATAAATGCACATTTCTTTTAATTTTCAGTTTTTATTTTGTATTTTTATTTATTTAATTTTTTGTAGTTTTGGAATTTTTTTCGTATTCTCAAAAATCTTTTGGAACTTTAAGGATTATTTTTATTTTTTGGGTTTAAGGTTAATGGTCAAGGTTCTTCGGTCAAGGGTCTTGAGTCTTGGGTCAAGAATCTTGGTTCTTAAGACTTGGATCAAGGGCCATGAGTCTCGAGTCTTAGGTCAAGGGTTTTAATCTTGAGTCTTGGGTTAAGGGCATTGAGTCTTAGGTCAAGGGTCTGGAGTTTTGAGTCTTGTGTCAAGTGTGTTGAGTCTTGGGTCAAGTGTTTTGAGTCTTGGGCCATGCATATTGAGTCTTGAGTCAAGGGTCTTGAGTCGTGATTCTAGAGTATTCTGTTAAGGGTTTTGAGTAAATTGTCTAGAATAAAGGGTCTTGGATCTTGAGTCTTCAGTCTTGAGTCGAGTGCCTTGAGTCTTGGGTCTTGAGTCCTGTGTCTTGTGTCCTGTGTCCTGTGTCATGGGTCTTGATTCTTAATTCAAAGGTTTTTAGTCAACGGTGTTTTGCAAGGGTCTTGAGTCTTTATTCTTGAGTCAAATGTCAAGGGGTTTTTTTTGGAATTTGTTGGAACTTTTTGGCTTCAAGGTCTTCCAAGGTCAAGACCATCAACATATAACATGGCTGACGAAATGGACACTGCCCGACCTGGCGAGGGTCGGTTGTGTCGGGAGCTTAGTCAATCCCACCTCCTACATGTGCATATTTAAATAATAATAAAAAATTAATTATTTGTCAATTTTTTTTAATTTGCTATACATTTTATTGGATATTTTATCATTCTTTTGCACTCTTTCAGAATTGTTTGGTTCGAGGTCATTAAAGGTCACGGTCATAGGGTCAAGGTAATGGGTAAAGGTCACATGTATCCAATATGGTGGTCGGGTGACGTCCCTTATGCTAGATTCATAATTTCCTTTCTACTCACAATGTATCTTAATTTTAGGTTTATTGTGTGTGCTTTTATCTGTTTTACTATGATTTGCCTTGAGAAACTACGTTATATTTACTCAACGACGGTGTGTACCTTCTAATAATTTTAACTCCTTGTTGCCTTCCAATTACAGCATTTTAAGCTTTGGTATATATATTAATATTTAACTATCTAAGAAATCGCTCTCCCAGTAACTTTAATCAATTTAAGGCGACTCTCCGCATTTACATTGACGAAGTTTTTTTTTCAACGTTAATTGTGTATACTCTGTAACTTTCTTCAATGTATAGTGGTAGGTATACATGTAGGACGACAGGTAGTGCGAGTAGGAGCAAGTTACTAAGCGAAGAAGGACTGGTGAAGCAATCGGCAATGACCAGTTGTAAGGAACCGTCAGAGCATTTGCTTGGCGTGATTTATATTTTAATTTGTGGTAGTTCTTGAAATCTTTGCCCATACACACTTTCGCAGTAGAAATAATGAGTCTGCTGTAACTTATAATTAGTGTACTTCACCATATGTTAATTTTATTTCGGGCAATGTCCGAGCCTGCTTGGAATTTTCTTTCAGTTTACATGTTATGTAACTGTGATATTTTAACGTACACCAGCCGAGTAGGCGGGTGGGTGAACTACCATACAAATATTTACAACTTTGGGCTGGAGAACTATATATTAAGGAAACACTGCTATAAACCAAGCTTTATACGGGACAACTTTGAAAATATAATTATTATTCTCATCGTTAGAACAGTCAAGTGAAAAATATTCGATATCGTATACTGTCGGAAAATCATGATGCAACGGAAAAAAAATTAAAACTCAAAAAATTTGTTATAAATGGAACATTTCCCGAATATTATTTTAAAAAAAAACCCCCCGTTCTATTTAAATTCTTGGGTTGGAGCCATTGGCGTACGTTGCAATTGTATAAAACATACTGGTATACGTATACAATTTTGTTTGTACACGTTCCTCAGTATATTTCAGTTTACATTACGTCCTTCAATATCCTTGCCTCAAGTATAACAGAAAATAGTTTTTAATTACTAGCTGGTGGTTTAAGTATAGAGAGTGTTTAGAACTTAAAAAATATATTTTTTTTCGGAATATCTTCTGGAAATCTTCAATTATAGGGAATTAATGACGTTAACTATTGCTGAAGAAAATCACACGTATAAGAAACTTTTAATAATTAAAAATAATTTATAAAAGTAAGAAAAATTTGTGCAC
Source organism: Dryococelus australis (assembly GCA_029891345.1). Classification (NCBI taxonomy): domain Eukaryota; kingdom Metazoa; phylum Arthropoda; class Insecta; order Phasmatodea; family Phasmatidae; genus Dryococelus; species Dryococelus australis. Next base: position 50,017,605 of record CM056997.1, on the reverse strand, counting down.
CCCTCACAGAAATTAAAATGATTCAATTAATTTTTTTTTCGTTGAATACGGTGTAAAAAACGGACCTCGATTTCGTGGGGCACCAAACTGTTTTTTTTTGTCATGTTTTTCCAGTATGACAAACTAAAAGTCAAGAAGGGGACATAGATTACACTTTTATGATTTCTTTTGCACGATAAAAAGTTCGCTCCCCTGTTCAAAGTTTTATATCTAAAGAAAAACCAATTTCCGGTACGTCTGCCCGCGGAGTCATAAAGCCAAATGCGCATTCCATCTGCGTGCGAAGGGCGATCTTATCGCATCTCCTCTCTAACAGAAAATAAAAATCCTAAGATGAAGAGTTCCTTAAGGTTCGGTGCGAATTTATTTTAAGTAAATACTTTGCGCAGCTGCACTCGCAACTAACCTTACCAAGTGTGCTCTTGGGTTATCTGTGTTTCAAGTGAGTAACTAACAACTGTAAATTATGAAATTGAGCTTTGTACTTATCTGGCGCTTGCTACAACACCAAATACCTATTTGGTTTCGCTTTTGGTTTTCTCTGTTTCTTCGGCAATATGCACTTTAGGAGGAATTATTTATAAGTGTGAAGTTGCAAGCTGTGCACTGTGTGTGTGACAACACCAACAAATTTTTTATGGATATGACATGTATGTGGGATGACTCTTAGCTAGAACTATTTAGAACGCCACAAATAGAAATGTTACCAAATTTAATGTTGTCAGATTAGTGTTACCAAAATTATTCGTTAGCGTGTGTACTGTAAATTAATCACTGAAAACTGTGTTACAGTTAACACAGAGTAACCCTGGAAATACATAAACACTACTGAAATCAAAACACAGCAGAAATGTTTCAGAAAAAAAAATTTCAATTGTGATATTTTCAGCAAAATACTTGTTGATAAAAGTTAAGATGGTGTGCTAATGAAAATCCACAGTAATTTCTGGAACAGTATGGCTGCAATTTACAATCAAAACGTGAAATCACTTCTTTAATAGTGGCCTCAGAAACACTAGCTCCTCTCGTGATGGAAAATTAAGTTAGCTTAAAGCGTGGCAAGAACGAATTTAAACTTTGAGAGATCATTGTAAACATTCCTTCACAAAACTAGCTCATGGTAATGCACTAAACTTATGCCAGGTTTTTCGTGGTTTAAAACTTGGATTAATCAGTTCAACTTTGATCCAAGATAGCGTTTAAAAAATTTACTAAGAAAAACTTCATGGCTTCTCTACTTTTAAAAAAATAATATCTATCACTACGATGTTCAAAATTAATACTTAAAAAAGTTGAAAGTTCTGGACGGTCTCGTAGATCTTATTCTGGGTTAAGCCAATCTCCTCAATGCCGCATGGTATCTCCTTGAGGGCTTCCCTGAGTTATACTTTCGGGTCTATAGCGGATATATACAGTCCTAATAACTTTAAAGAGGACGCAGTAGTTCGACTTATTGGACGTGGGCGGGCGAAGATCGTACAGGCGTCTCTCTCTCAATAACGGCTCATGCGTATTCGTCTCCATCGAGACGGCCTATATACAAGTGTGAACATAGTAATTATTATCACAAAATCTAATTTTAAGTACTACTGGCTAAACCAAGGCGGGTCAGTATCCTGTTCTCAAAAACCAAGAGAGCCAAAACTCTTCAAAAATAACTTATCATCAGACGCCTTCAATTTATCTACCAGTAACGAGAGTTCTAGAGGTAAAATTACTCATCATGGTACTAATTTGCTATGGCAACGGATTAACAACCTTCTCAGTAACTAAGACCTTCGTAAACAATCCAACACTAAGCAAATAAGAAATATTATAAATATCTCTATACATAGTATAAAACAAAGTCGCCTGGCCGCGAGTGTCTGTGTATTCGGCCAAGGTTTCTAAACTACTTGATGGATTTTGTTTCGGTTTTCACCATCACTTAGAGAATTTCTTCAGGAAGGGTTGTAACACATTAATATTTAATATATGGATAGTACAGAAATGTTGACGTTTTCTTATCAAGTCGGGAAAAAACAGCGTTTCGTGCGCTTACATGTCTTTCGTTGACTAAACCAAAAGAGCTACACCAAATAATGTACTACATAATTCTATATTTCAAAAAGGTCTACAAAATAACCCGTGGTTATCTTATAAGGATGATCCACAGTATCCATTTTTGTCTTTTAAATTTAACTAAATATAGCTTTTTGAACAACACAATATAAAACCTGTGCTAGATACATTAAGCATTTAGTGTATATACTTTCTGTAAACTTAAACAGCGCCATATTTGTAAGTCGCAGCCGAGCGAGACCGGGGTGGTTGCTAGTTGCCAATAAAAAGGAATTTTAGAAATGTCTGAGCATATGAATACCATAATAAAAAAAATAAATACTGTTTGCAACGAAAATAACACACGTGAAAATAAGGTTATGGCTTTGAAACACATAAATAAACAAATAATAAAAATTTCGCAGATAGCTTAATTTCACGACGTTACAATGGCGTTTGGTTGGAGGATTGTCCTTTTAAATAAGTGAGATAACTTAATTTTATTTACAAAATGCAATTTAATAAAAGGCTTGTAACATACAAAAGAAATTCAAATGCTCTACTAGCAAGAGAAAAAATTGCACAGTTACGCCAGTTCACTCGAAGAACAGTCGTGGGGATTATATTATCACTTGTAACTGGCACAGTTACGCCAGTTCACTCGAAGAGCAGTCGTGGGGATTATGTTATCACTTGTAACTGGCACAGTTACGCCAGTTCACTCGAAGAGCAGTCGTGGGGATTATGTTATCACTTGTAACTGGCACAGTTACGCCAGTTCACTCGAAGAGCAGTCGTGGGGATTATGTTATCACTTGTAACTGGCACACTGGACGAATAAAATTCCTTTACTTACCCCTTCAAGCCCCTTTTCGTACTTTCGTTCCTTTTTCGTATTATCAACGGCTCTATTCCGAGGCTCAGGATGATTTATTTATTGGTGCTTAATATGATTAACTTAGGCAAACAGACGTTGTGATGGTCCTACATGGTAGGCCTATATGTTTAATGTATGACAGGTTACATAATTTATAATGTTTATTTTATGTGCTTGTTTTTTGTATGCATTTTTCTGTCATTTCGCCATCTGTCGTAATATTATTTTTTTTTTTGTTCGCATTATATTGTCGGTTTTAATTACGACATCCTGTCACGTATGGAAAAAACTGGTAACTGTGACCGACTGGCCATTTCCGGCGGCACACGTGGTGTCCAGGCAGCAAGGGTAGCTTCGACCCTCCGCGTCGCCTCTCTTATTGCTGCCAGCCATCTGCTGCCGAGGCAGGGATTCGACAAAACATTTATCCAAATGATTAACAGGAAATATTATACGAGTGCGATCAGCGTGGTTTAGTGGAATCTGCGACATTTTTATTGTAAATGAAATTGAAGGGCAACAAATGTGTATTGGGTACTAGCAGACCCACGAAACATTCCCGGAGCACCAAACAAGCAAAGGCTGTTCACAATAAAATGAACATTCTAGAAATTAACCTTATAAGAAAGTCACTGCCGCTGCCTGCATATATTTTAACTGGCACACTGAGGGACATTCGCCCAGTAAAGTTGGTAACGATGGCTGGAAAGTAGTTCCATATTTTAACGTCGAACAAAAAGCGTTAGGTAACCACTTGTGATAACTTAGAATTCTTTCTTTCGCTTTCTCTTTTTTTAATGCGCCGAAGTGTAAAAATGAGCATGTTTGTAAAGTACTTATTTTTCTATTAATTCCACGTTTTTACTTGAATAAAGTGATGAAGCCCATGGCAATGTTAATTTTACACAAGGCGAAGGAATTCACAACGTGCATACAAGTAGATCATTAACAGGGCTTTCAAAAGTGCTCATCTTACCGTGAACAGCCTACAAGTAACACAGAGGCGAGCATCGCTCTGTCCTGCGGGCTGATTACGAACATCGCGTATCGCAATATTCGTTTCGTTGAGAAGCGTTTCTGTCGGAGTAGTTTAGTGCACCACGAAGCGAGCTGAGCGTGAACATTTGTGCTTCGTTATTGCACCGCAAGTGTCAGAGTTTGATGACGTCGCAGCGGTGAAAAGTGGAAGATGTGAGTACGATTATCCGTGAAGACCTGAAATTGGACACTGCACATAATTTACTCTAAGCGAATTGACCAAGAAATAAGCTTAATACACTCTAATATGGTGTAAACACTGTGAAACATTTGGAAAATATGTGCACATATTAGTATAATTGCAGCAGTCTTTGTAGGATATGTTTGGGTGTTTGCTGACGACAGCACGAGTTTAATTTTGTTGCTTTTGACGCCAACAGATGTCGAGTAGGTATTAACTTTTTTCACCTTAAGTCGCGCTCGGTAAATAGCAAGTTTATAAACCACTAATATAAATAGTTAACATTGCCGCAAACGTTAATCACAGTAGCTTTTTTTTTCAATCAAATCCATCATTTTAGATAGATGTTTACATCTGCCTAGACATAGTTACTAGATGAAATTTACGCAACCATTTCCAGTGTATTCGTTTGCTCTGTGACGTCACAGAATTTCGATGTGCTTCGAAGTTTAACGAAACGCGTACCACAGCGTAGTTTGTAATCGCTACACTCGCTTTGTGTTTCGTTATGTCTCCGATACGTAACGATAGCTGTCGCATAGTTCGTGTTCAGCCCCCGCTGGAGAAGGTAGAGGCTATCTTCCCTCTTTAAAGTGGAGGTCAGCGATTTTTCATCGGCAGCATAAGAAACACTTGCAAAACCGGTTACGGAATCCGGTGGTCCAGGCCTCTCCGAAGAGTGTTAAGAGTACTGTTTTCACGGTCGGTGTTATGCGTTAAGTTAGTTAAATATCCATTGCGACTATACGGTGGACAACGGCGCGGTAATTCATCGATAAGCGGACTCGTTATCGCGGACCGGGGTCATAGGTAATTTGCAGCTTCCAATTTAAGATTTCTGATACTAGCATACCCGGTCGTGTTGCGTGGGTTCATCACTACGAGCCAATACGGAACATGTAAAACTACAGTACATTTTTGACAATTTGACTAAATAATGAGCTAGCCTGAAGCCCAACACTTCCAAATAATAGACAGTGTAACAATCAATAGACAATATTGCTGATATAGGCTAGCCACGATAAAATGAGCACTTTTGAACGTCCTGCTTTAAGCTCTACTTGTATGCACGATGTGTATTCTCCATCTTATGTAAGATGAACATTGTCCTGGGCGTCATCACTTTATTCATTCATCGGTCAAATGAAACTGTTAGATTTCTAGAAAAGTAGATATATTACGAATCCGCTCACTTTTACACTTCGATGCATTAAAAAATAACACAAAGCGAAAGAAATAATTTAAATTAGCAGAAATGGTTACCTGGCACTTTTTTTTCGACGTTAAGATACGCAACTAATTTACCATTCATCGTTACCAACTTAACTGGTGCATGTCACCCAAGGCGCCTGTTAAAATATATGCAGGAAGGAGTAGTGACTTTTTTGTAAGGTTGATTTCGAAAGTGCTCACTTTATCGTGAACAGCCTTTACCGTGGCGTGGAGCTGTGTGCCACGGCCAATAAGGACATCGCAATGTTTCCTCATCGCTTGGATCTGTCTTGCGCGTATACCTCAGTGACTACTGGGACAAACTTATCTCCTGTGTACCGCTGCCGGAATGCATTAAGTCAATTTTTGAACACTCGGTAACGGATTTGTATATCGGAATCGAGATGTGGAGTGTCGAAATCAATCCGACACCAAGGCAGCTGCCGGAATCGTCTTTCCTCTAGAGGTTTGGGTGTTGATATTACATATTACTGTGTGGTACAGGAAACATGAAATATGCGCTCCCCTGGAGTTAAATATAAATGTAATGGAAGAATCAGAGTAAAAACTTAGACAGTTGAACACACATAAAATTGTAATACTGTAGCATTACAAAAAAAAATGTGAGAAAAAATCCTAAAACATAATATTAAGTTGTCATAAAAAACTGACAGAATGTAGTTAACATCAAGTATGCCTAAATTATAACAAAACCAGTGAAACATAAAGAAAAAATAATTTTAATTTTGCAGTGAAAACTATATAACCGTTAAAAGATTTACAAACTAACATAAGCTAGGCAGCTGTCCGTGCGTGAAGATATTTCGAGGTTGTCACATTTTGGGATTGTCCACTACTCGGAAAATGTATTAATCACATACCTGGGCAGATAAAAACCCAATGGATTATTTCTGGCTACAATAATACTTGCACAATCACCGTAAACTAACTTAAATATAATTACCTAAACCTAATTTTACTGTAATTTAATGTAAGAAATCACGAACAAAATTTAAATTTGTGTTTAGCTTACAAGGAGATAAAGAAATACAGGCAATTTCAAACTTTTTATTTATGTTTATATTAAATGAAAAAAAAATAAATAAAGTTTAATTTCAATAAACTAAAACCCAAATCAAGTCAGTTTAAAGTGTAATATTATATATATATATATATATATATATATATATATATATATATTCCTAATTATATCTAGCTCTATCTAGCATCTATTTGTGTAAACACTTGTATGTGCTTCTATGAATTAACCACCATTTAATTCCTGCGGATTGTCTACGTCTCGTATCGAATTCCACTCGCACAAGCACTAACTTCCCTGTCAAATACAACCGTTTTCACCACCTTAGCTATTGTTTTGTGTCGTCACTGATGCTCAGCCAATCACGTTGAAAGTGCAGGTACTAGGATATTAGTTTTAAAATACACAAATATCCAAGTAATTGTAATTAACATTAAGGTTCAGATGTTTAGTACTTCCGAATTTTAGTGTACTAGTGTCGTCTTTAATTAAGGTATGAGTGTGACTTCCTGTCAACGAGAGTAAACCAATTTAGTTTGTATAGTATAAGTTTATGAAAGTTCAAGATTTAAAAGTGCGATTATAACGCGCACACCAATTCTGCAGGCGTTGTGGTTTTGCAGACAGTTAAAAAGAGAGTTCCCTATAAACAACGTCGCAGTAATCTACATATAAACAGGAAAATAAGTAAATTCTGGGTAGAAAGTTTTCCATGCGTTTAAGTGAGTCCAATGAAGTTATAACGTTTCTGATTGTTTTATTGACATAATTTGACCATGTGAGAGTTATTTATCAGCACTTATAAATTTGAAAGTCACTGGGTTATCTGTATCTCTTCATTCTCTAATTTCAAGAGGTTCGAAGGAGACACTTAGTTTCCTGGAACCAGTTACCATGTACTGAGTTTTATGCGCATTTATCTGCATTCCTTTATTATTGGACCAATAAACTTTGCTATCCAAGTCACTATTATATTTTTATACTCCTATTTAATTTACTTTGTACATAACTTAAGTATACATTCCTGGAAGTCATCACAAGCCGTTATATTTCTTTCCGTCGTACTTACACCAAATCTATAACAAAAATTCACAAAATTATTTTGATAACAAGTTTTAAGGAATATCAAGCACAGGATATATCTTTGTAGCATTTTCACTTCGGCTTTCAAAATTTTATATGACCAATAATATGGTTTGGATTTTTTTACGTGTCGCAAGTTTAATATACAGGTTATATTAAATTACTTTAAGAACTACACCTAAAATATATTTTCAACTTATAACCGACTCGAAGTATTTCTGCAAAACACAGACGCCTTAGAAAGTGAAATCTCGTCCCGCTTTCAGGGAATATTCCATCACTAACAGCAACTTCCCGGAATCAGTGCGGTGGGGGGAGTGAAGTGCGCCTTGTCTGCAGACTCACCCGCAGAACACAGACGTAGTTAGAGTTGCATGCACCGCAGGGGACTCGCGGTTTCGGCAGGGCGCCAAGTCGCGCCAAGACGACGCCTCTCGCAACTCGAGGCAGAGGCCCCTCGAGAGTTTTCTGGGGGCCCGAGTGCCGGGGAGTAGAGTCTGCAGTCCTCGTCCTTCCCCTCCCGCGCGTCTTCCCGGACAGCAGTCGCGATAATGGAGCGCACGCTCGCCTCTTCTCGTCTGAAGCGGTTGCAACACGAGCAGGCCAGGAATTACAGATCCCTCGGGATACTGAAACATGATTACTTTTTCGTTTTTCCCCTCGTTCACGACAGGCAGCGTCGAGGGAGGCGTCGTGACGAGGGAAGGGCCAAATTTGGTTTAAACTTAGACGGAGGGGTTGTAAAACATATAACCATTTCAAACAGAATTTGTCTTTCCTTATTTAAATATAATTGTATATTTTATTTTGTTAGAATTTTTGTCTAATCATCCTCTTTCAAATATGCTAGTAATTTTTTTTTCATGCCTCCCAATGAATTGTTTCAGTAAGGGCAATTAAACAGTTTTTCTGCCGAAAACTAACTTCTTCTATTTTCGTTGCCTCAAATATGTAATATTTGGTTGTATCTACTAGAGATTAGTATAACTGTCAGTACAAATTTCTGTTATTATAAATATAAAACCCTGGCAGATATTGAAACACGTAACATTTGTGATGGAATGCTGCGCCCTAGCACGGCATATACTTAGATAATATTTTCGAGCTTTACAATTTTTTTTTTTTTTTTTCAAGTTTTAGAATTTCCTTTCGCAATTATTGAAATCACATGTTTCTACTATTGTTAAGCATCAATAAACATACCAGGAAAACCTTTATAGTCTATTCACTGTTAATTCACACTTTTTGAATCGAACATTTTTAAAAAATCACACCATGTATGATGTGTTCGGTTCTTTCCTAAATATAACGCGCCTCACAAGCGTTATATACTCACGTGAACGTAAAAGTATATTATTTTTATAGATTTTATATTTATAGTTATAATATTTCGTGATTAATTAACAAGTACAAAGAAATCAGGATGCAAATAGGTGTGTTGGCAATGTCTAGTAACAAGTAGTTCTCATGCGAAATATTATTAAACTGGGTGAGCACGAATACGGTGCTCTGTACCTTTGGTGTAATTCTGTACACTTGGTTAAGCTTTGTTTGCATGAGACGATGGAATATCGTGGAAGTTAAACTTTAGCAAGGCTTCAGAAAAGTTGGAAGTAACCGTGAATGGGCTATACTATCATATTCGTCAGTAAGACTGGAAACAAACTTCCGAGCTGAAAATTCGTACGATGACAATCAAATTACCCTACTACGCTGCAGCCAACCAAGAACATTTCACGACTGAACCAACCTGATTGTGCTGCCGCGACGAAGTCTACTTTTAATATAAAGTAAATCGCTTCAGGTAACCAAATACTTATTCACTTCAACATCATTGCGGTTTGGCTTTACCATAGTAATTATGAATTTTACGGCGACCAATCCAAATAGTTGAAGGTACTTGTGATATAAATAAATGTGAGAAATACATGCTGGAACAGCCAAATAATAGTTCCGTACAACAACTTTTTTTAAATGCATTATTTCGTTCACAGGAACCAATTCAGATGTTTGGAGTAACAGAAAATTAGATGAGTGAACGAAATATTGTTCGTAGAAAGCAAGGGATTTTCAAGCACACTTAATAAGTATGTCAAATTAAATCTTTTTGTCGGTGCGTTACGAGCAATACACTCTTCTTATTTTTTTTAACATACTGAATAATTCAAGAGGTTTCAATAGTTGAAAATGCTAGTCGCTCTCTCAGGACCTATATAAATAATGGAGTCGTATGGAGTAACACAAGAACTTTCGGGCGCGGCTGCAGTGGGAGTGGCGTCTAAAGAGAGAGAGAGAGAGAGAGAGAGAGAGAGAGAGAGAGGGCTCAGCGACTCTTAAAGGCGAGCTATACAGACTCATTCAATAATATTATACTAATAATGTCTATTACAAACCCCATTCTGGAGAGCCTGGGTTCGAATTCCCGTCCGGCCGTCCAGATTTCCGTCTTCCAGGGTTTCCAGAAATCTCTCCAGGCGAACACTGGGATGGTTCCTCGCTACTTGCCATGACTGATTCCCTCCTTGTAACTGCTTCTGTGAGCAACTTGCTCCGTCTCTAATGACCTCGCCTGCCGACGACACGTTGAGCTATACTAAAGACTATTCACCATAAATTTAACACTTTCGAGATCAACCTAAGAAAAAAAGTCACTGCTACTATAAGCTGTTCACGGTAAAATGAGAACTTTTGAAATGCCTGCTTAAAATCTACTTATATGCACGTTGTGTATTCCTCCGCCCAATGTAAAATTAACACTGCCATGGGCTTCATCACTTTATTCGTGCGTCAGTAAAATGAAACTGTGCAGTTGACAAAAGAAGGAAATACTTTACAAATATTCTCATTCTTATCCTTTTGTGAATTAAAGAAAACAGAAAATGAAAGAAATAATTTTAAGTCATCACAAATGGTTACCTAACACTTTTTACTAAACGTTAAGATAAAGTATATGCGCCCGTTTAAGTATATGCAGGCAGGAGGCAGTGAATTTTATCCGAGGTTGATTTCAAAAGTGCTCACTTTATCGTGGAAAGCCTTTATAGACATTATTACTTCGGTACTGTGTGTCCAAGTCACCCGTTGCAGACCCGGCTTAAAATATTAATATCGTAGCGCACCTGATTACCCACATTGTGACATAAGAGAGATAAAAAAAATATTGGTTTCGAAAGGGAAAGAAAAAAGGGGGAGGGGGGGCCGTTGGACTGAATTATCTAGATTCGAATTTCCCGAGCAATCAGTTAAGCGCGCGCAGTCCTGCGTACGACGACCGTTAATAAACAGTGGCCAGCCTATTCCAGGCAGATTGTTCGCGGAGGGAGAAGGGAGCGGATGTGGTCAGAACACGATAGAAAACTTCCCTCCTCCACAACCCTCGTCAGCCTGCCTCGCCACGTGCGATCAGACCGCGCGCGGCCCATTGTCCGGCTGGGTTCTGGCGCGTGAAACCCTGATAAATTACCGCACGGCCAGATGGAGGCCAACTCTTCCTACACCCTACCAGCCCCCGCTGGTTGGCATTGCCAACATGCCGACAATATCTCCCCCCCCCCCTTCCACCATCCCATCCAACGTCAGAGCGCGGCCAACCCCCAACCCCTTGCGATTACGTCGGTCTGCATTGTTCCCGGGGACATCTGTTTCCAGTCGACTGGAGTCGACACCGAAGACAGGAGGAGGGGCTTCTGTTCCGTGTCTCGGCCACTGAAAGAGCGAAGCGCTGGGGAAGAAAAAATCATACATATTCACTTGGAAATACCTGCGACGTAGATGCATATGAAATGCGGCCCCAGGTAGTTGAGCGACGTATGCTGAACTTCAGTTTGACCTTACGCAAGCAGGAAGGCCGCTAACCATGAGAAAATGAGTTACGTCCAAGCAATCTGGCCACTGTCAACTTTCGCCGATTCTCCCGAACACGAGCATATCTTGACTAGTGTTTGTGATCTTTGAATGATTAGTGCAATGGGGGTAAATGACAAGATGAAGATTTTCGGACATTCGCCATTTCGGTGCACATGTCTGTCATGGATAAAAACAGGACTGAGCACGAAAAGAATACTTAAAAAAGACAAGCAACCTATGGACGAGAAAATAAATATATCTATACAACACTGGAAAATTCCAAGAGGGAATAGAGTCAAAAAAACAGAACAGCAACTAATTACGAAAAAAATCGTGTATACACATGACCAACAGATAACGCATAGATACCAACACAGTCAATAAACCTGCTGACAAAGTTAGGACAACAATGACAAAATAAGTAAGAACAAAATAGGACAACACAACAAAGAAACGCACTAAATCACAGCAGTTTAACCAGACACGACAGAATACAAGCCAGGAATGCTGTAGTTAAGAATATACATGCACAAAGCCAGAAAATTTCACGAATGAACTGAAAAAAAAAACTGTACACGACCAACAGACAACACAACAAAGACGACACAGGCTAGTTATCTACTTTCACAAATAAAACAAACACAACGAGGAAACTCGCACAAGAACAAACAGCAGTTTTCCCACGACTGACAGAATGCGACGTTTCGAGAACTGCAATCTGTTCCCGTCTTCAGGCAGCGACACACAGGGTCCGAGAACACAGGTGCGACTGACGAGGAGAGGATCTGTCAGTTAACAAACAGGTAAGTGTGCTGAGGCACTAGCCGCTTGACAGCCGAGTCCTCAGGGATCATCTGTTCGTAAGCTACCCCGGAAGTGCCGAGAATGTTAACGTTACATTTTGTTATGGCCGCTACAATGTCACACGGTACAGCCATATATGTGTAGAAGGCATTGTTGACATACATGGGTAATCGAAGGCAGCCGGTCAGTATATAAGAGCAGACACCACAAGGTCGGTGTCGTGCATCATCAGCTCGCAAATCTCGGCGAGAACATCCGTGTCGCAGCCATCGACATCGGCCACCTTGTGGATTGTGCCCTCGTGCAAATTATATACGTCAAGAGAGATAATCACGGGTCAATACGTCGAAAGGCTAGTTCTGGGTATTTTCTTCTAGCAAAGCAGCGTTCAGTGGAGTCCCTATAACCACGATTATACGGCGAATAGCGATAAAATCGAAATAACACCAAAATGCAAGTTAATACACCGCCAAACATCGAAACCCAAGTTATACACCGAAATTTCAGTTAAAACGCAAAATAAATTAAATTTAGCCCAAATATATAATTTTTATCTGTGAAACCATGACCAAAAATCTGTATCCAAAAATGTATGAACTGAGTAATGATAAGAATAATTTAAGTATACAGATGGCGAGAAAAAAAAGAGCTGTCCTCATTAAAGTTGAGTGAATAACAGTTGTAAATATTGAATACCAAGTGGATGAGAAATTATCATTTAATGAGAATAGTAAATTTGTGAAAGTAAATATAAAAATTATTTTATATCCAGCATTGATCTTTTTGTCTATAAAAATATCCATACTATCCGTGTAAGACTGTAACAAAAAATGCACTGTTTAGGAAAATCAGCATACGAGTTACGAAGAAACAAAACATCTGAAAAATGATATTTAAACCTATGGCAATGCTCTGCGTTATCGTTGTTCAAATAAATTGTTGTCCATTGTTTAAGAAATTACATAAACATTTTAACATTTTAATGGAAATATGCATATAGGCTGAAATTATCAAAGACTTTTAATAATAATATTTGCATTAAAATAAAACAGTACAATGTCGGCTCTAATAGTATACAATTTTAGTTATGAGGTTTCAATTTATAAGACTTTAATAATATAACCGATAACACCGTAATCAGGTATTTTTAAAAAACGAAATTTGCCTTAAGATAACACAACAAAATCTTGCCCTCTAGAAATGTAACGTCCTTCTAACTAGACTATAGTCTTGAATATTTATCTCTGCATAAGGGAGAGCAAAAACCTTAAAGCACAAGTTGGTGGTTTATTCGGTTTTGTGCACTGTGGTACTCTCATTCAACATTATACTAAGTATAACTGAGTGTAACAGTTGGCTTTCATACACAAAATAATTTGTTTTTATGACTCGTTAACCAGTTCATCTAACTTTTGTCTTAGGAAAAGGGAATAAATCAGAATACTTTCATGCGTTGGGGAATTCAGTATTTGTATTTCCAAGAAAGATGACAACTTTTGGTTGTACATATTTGGCTATAGAGATAACTTTTCGTAAGTTGTATGTCTATCTGAAGAACCGACCCAAAACTTTCTGTTTTCATGACTAAAATTACGCGATTGTTCAAAAATTCATTGTTCAATATCCGAATTTACAACATGAGGTAAATTTCGTTCATCACAAGAGTGGAAAGCGTAAATTTTTACTGTCTTGCTATCCCTAACGACCTGCTACATTCACAAATCTCAGCAATGTTATATAAAATAATACGATTTTATTTTTCCAAATAATTAACTTTCTACAAAACGTCAACTGTTAACTAATTTATGAACTTTTATAATATTATTCTTAAAAAAATTGTTTTATTAAAAAGACTTATAGTACTTTATTATTCAAAAATATTTATGAAAATACATAAACTATTTTTAATGCCATACATTTTTTTGAATTTACTGAACATCATTCTTAATTTCTATTACAAGATTTTTAATAACGTTTATATATTTTTTATTTGTTAACAGATATTATTTAATTTTTAAAAACGCTTATTTTCCATGAAAATATTTTTCATTTTTTAGTAAAACAATAAATTATTTTAAGTTTTATTAAAATCCACTTCTCTTTTTCATTTTCCATTTAAATGTTGGTTTTTCATTCTTTGTTGTGAAAATTTTGTGTTGGGCACGACAGTTATGTCTTTTCTTGAAAATTTTTATAAATGTTAGTTTTGCGTTCGTTTAGGAAAGTGTATTGAAATCTTCCATTTCCTGTTTTCTTTGCTCTTTATAAATACTTAACTGTTATTAAAACACTTTTCCTTTTTTTTCACTTAAACTACAATAAATGTTAATAATTCGTTCCTTTTGGAAACTGCATAAGTATCCCCAGTTTTTATTTTGTTTTTCAATTTTCACAGTTCCAAATACGTTTAAATCAAAAATTATTAAGTGTTTTGTTAAAATTCTTTGGAGTTTGCTTAAATTCTAATTTAAAAAAATGAACGACAGGTTATATAATCAAAGTTAAGAACTTCCATGTCATATCTACTGACACAATTCGAACCCCAAGCAGGAAAACAGCTTTGTCTCTAAATATCGTACTGTCTATACTGAATAGTTTGTATGCTCTTTTTCGGTGTCCAATCTCGTTGGAAATGTATTTCATCGCATATTAGACGTCCACCATAACTTAAACTGACACGTCAGCGAAGAGCAGCGCACCAAAAGTAAAAAAAAAAAAAGAAAAAAATAATAATTCACGTAGTTTTACACTGAATGTAAGTGGCAGCAGTTTCTTCTGCTCACTTCAAGGGAATTTTTACCTCTTAGAACGTGGGTGTATGTTTAGCATGATATCTGTGTAAAACAACAGCCATGTAGGAGCAGTAAACTTACACGTCATGCTGTGTTAAATACACCATACAGTCCACGCTATTATACACCTTCTGTTAATATGTAGAAATACCTGACCATGTTGTGAATTAACCGCAGCCATGTCGTAACATTGCACATGTAATCATCAAAATGAAAGCCTTGAGTGAACACTTTTGTTGATTCTCAAGTACTTTCCTTTGGCAGCACTAAATAACTAAATATTAAACACCTTTGGTGACATCACCTACTAATACGAAAATTTAGCGGAACTTGTTACGCTATCATTAGAGCCCCGAGTATTTCGCGGATTGAGTTGGCGGCAAGCTAGGCTCGACATCCCTCTATACACTCGAGACTTTATCGTTTACTTTTTGGTTGCTGTGATCAAGCGAGGCCTCTGTACAGGACTGTTAAACACTCACTCACAGTACTGTCCGTGCGTATTACTGGCTCAGAATTAAACGTGCGTGTCTAAACGACTGTCATCCAATCACAACAGTAGGAGAAAAGAACAAGTGTTTGGAGACTACCTCGCCTCCGAATGAATTCGCGAAATACTCGTGGCTCTAGCTATCATTAATAGCCACGCAACCTAACCATGAGACCATAACGTACTCGTAATGTAATAACATCATTTTTTTTTAACCGTAGTTGACCTTGCGTAATGTTTCCCGATCCTACCTACTGTTCATAAAACACGTTTAGTTTCCCTGCCACGCTTGTTTCCGCTGAGCTATGAAAGTAATATTGAACCAGACCCCAGAAACGTAAGATGATTGAGAACTATGTAAGCCTAATTCCTTCCCGCAGTCATTAAATAAAGCAAGTTGCGTTTGGGATACTCTTCAAATGCTGCATGGATAAATTAATTTATAACAATAATGTTGTTTAAACACTCCTATTATCCAATAAATTATCTGCAATAATTTGCAATGTTTCATATGTTTGAAAATAGCTGTGGGACATCTTTCATTGAGACTTTTTTTACAATTGTGTTATATTTTATTTTGTATTTTAGGTTTTGCATTGTGTAGAATTTAAATTGGAACACAACGAAATTAAACGGTTTATACAGACGATGCTGAGTCTAGAAACGAGTTTTATCATAATTTCAAAATTAAAACACCGCATTTGTTAAAATAAAGGCAATATCTTCATAAAATGTGTTTTAAAACTCAGCAGAATGAAACGATTAAAGTGTAAATTTTGTTGCTGAACAGTGTGTAGCCAAAGAACAGGAATGCTTCAGCAACCTACCGTGTTACATTTCATTTACTCATATTTTAGACGTCTTGTGTAGATTGGCACGCACAGAGCCTTTCGGCGCAAATTCACAGGATATCTGGGTGTTTTAACCGACTGACTGTCACGTTTGTAACCACATTCATAAAATTTAAATTTAAATTACGTTTTTGCATTATTATATAAAACTGTAAATGAACGTTAATTCACAGCCTTACAGCAGTGCAGTTTTACACAACTTTATAGTAATTCAATAATGTAAAACTACCAAACATATTTTTGTGTAAATTTACGTTTTTCTTTTCATTATTTCACTTATTTGTAATCATAATTTTAGTCATAAATGGTCGTTGTATAATATCACCTTGGAACATGAACTATTACATTGTCGTGTAGTCTATGTGTTAATACAATGATACAACTAAAAAAAAAAAAACATTATGTTGCAGTATTTAGAATGTGTAATTTAAAACATATGTTCTTGTTAATATATCTATACTATAAGTGTGTTTTGGACAGAAACATGTAGTTATTTGCGAATATTAGGAACATTTGAAAAAAATTAATCAACATGTATTTTGGACTTAAAAAATTCAAAAATGCAACATTACAATACACTTGTTCCCGAATTTTTGCGTTCTATTCCCGGCAGTGAGCCTGCCGGGAATAGAACCCGGTTTGCCTTGATTAGAGGCGAGTAGTCCAACCACTACACCACCGCGGCCTCCGACAATATTAGGAATGGTTTTCATTCAGAGAAAGTTAATATTTTCCCCAGGTGTTTTCATTTGGGCGTGATCGCTATTTTCCGTTATTATTATCATCACGCGCCGTCCTTGTCTATAAGTGTAAGAAATGCGTCGCTTTTCCACTGCAAACATCTGAGATCTCGCAGGCGACTATACCAAGGTATTCGCAATTAATGGTATGTGGTTGACAAGGCACTCTTGAAATGAGCTTTTCATGAACTTTCTGCTCAATAATTGGAAACGGTTAACATACACACTGATAGTATATTTCTGCTGAAAACGCATCATAGAAAGTAATGTTACGTTTTAAAGAGTTAGCGGGAGCGTAATCTATAAAACTAGTTTCCGCTGTTTTTTCCCCATACATTTTTGTAGAAACTATAACAAAAAATAACTCAGCGCAAAAAAAAAAAAACAGGTTCACATTATCACTTGATCTACGCTTCTTTAATAGTCATTACGTTAACAACAAAATTATTTTTACGTGTGGTAGAAGGATGCGCAGTGAACAAAAACAAGAAACTGAGGGATTTTAGTAGTGCTTACAGTCTGTGAGTTGTTGTAACTGGCTGCCAGCAACAACTAGTACAGTTTTGCTGCAGGGGGATGTGTACAGATAGAGTAGCGTTCATTGAGGGGACAGCTTGGTAAGACAGAAAATAAAGTAGGAGCGACACGTTGAATCCTTCTCTAAGTTCTAATGTTTTCGCAAAGGGAAAACTGCAGGGTACGTGGCCTAGTTACAGTTAGTTGTAAATATTGGTTAAACGAAAGAAACATTAATCGCAGTGTATAATGAATTTCCAGTAGCCTACCTGAACATTCTTGTTTTTGACATGTCTTGAAATTATACGTCAATAAAATAAAAATAAAATTTTATTTAGAGATGAGGTGTCATCTGTTAATATGCAATTCATATGTATTATTTATTTCCTGGCAATAAATTAAAAAAATATGAAAATGCATCCTATAATAGCATTTCATTCAAGCAGAGTTTAATGTTATTTCCTTATGTATCATTTGGTGCTCTTCAGTGTTATAAACACAGCAAATGAGAAACACCAACTGTTGGTACAAATTCGTTGAAAAAATTATTTTGGAGACAAGTATATGACTTACGATCTAAAGTGATCTACAGCGGTGGCAAAAGTCTTTGCAGGTGGAATTAAAACTAATGTCTTTCGTAAATACGTTATTACAGAGACAATCTCAAACTGAAAATTAAGTGTTTTGATAGTGAGAAAGTGGGGGGAAAAAAAAAAAAAAATCTGTAACCTTGGCCAGGCCTGCCGTAGTTTATTTTTATGGAAATAATTGGAGCTGTACATTTCTTTATCATTAAATTTCTTGATGCGGAAGATAACTCAATTTTCAAGTAATTATTATCAATTAGCGTGTTATATTTAACGAAACAGCTCTATCTGTGTTTTTGAAGAAAACATGGATAAGCTTATGTGAGCTGAGAATGATACTAATAACCAGTAACAATAAAGTACGTAATAAAAAAATATTTGTAAAATGAAGGTTTATGGGTTTTTATTTTATAAAAACTAATGAAAAAGATTCAATTGGTACACACTGATAAATAAATCATTCGATATGTATTAATTTATGAGAATGAAGACCATTAAAATAAGTTAGGTATTGTAATCAGTCAATTTATTTTTTTCCAATACAGAATGTTTGCTATGAATTACCTAATGAGACGGTGCATTCAGACTCGCATCTGTGAGCACCTGGGTTCGAGTCCCGAACCGGACATCCTGACTTCGGTTTTCCATGGTTTCCCAGGCGAGCACTGGAATGGGTCTTTACAACAGGCTTACTGCCAATTCCTTACCGAACCTGCTTCTCTCAACAACTGGCCTCTTCTCATAACCTCGCTGTCGAGGAGACGTTAAGACATACCTGACTTTTCTATGGATTTACTGATCACTCAAAAATTAAATATTTGCTTCATATTTACATTCAAAAACTGTATTTGGAGCTGCAATAAACTAAATGGAGATACAAAATCGTTTAAGTTTCTATAGACAAAAGGTTTACAGAGGTTCCTCGATCAAACATCTTATGGGTTTCACTGGGAAAGCCAATCCACCAATCGGTTATTAATTGAGCGACGTTTGCTAAGGCTTTCCAGGGAATAATTGCTGTTTTGCGCAAATGTCTGTCAGTCGACTCAAATGTCATTCGTCGTGACACGTGCCTGCCTAAACACTGCTCTTCATAACAATGCTAGATACTCATCCACTGCCTTCACTTCAGCCACACGCAAACAGCACGTCAGTCAACTCTTGCTAGACTGAAGTGCTCCATCACGAGCCGTGTCAAATATCACTATAGACTATTTGCGGTAAAGTGAGCACTTTTGAAAGCCCTCTCATTTGGAATGATAGTCAATAAATATATTTTATTTTAGCATTAGACGTTATCTTCCGAGTGTAGTTGAATATACACTTTGTGGTTATTACTTGCATTGCAATATTTATTTAAAAAGGTGGTTCAAGGATAAAAAAAATGGCTGAATTAAAAAAAAATTTACTAGTCCTCAAAAGTGCTCACTTTACCGTGAACAGCCTATAACAGTATTCCAATTGCCGACATCCCGTGGCGCGGTCGATTGGTACGCCACCGATCTGGGGTGCGGGAGTCTCTGGATTTGAATCTCGTGTTAGGCATAGGTGTTAATTTTAGTTAGGTTATAAGTTAGTCTGTAAGCAGTCGCCTGATAAGTTTTCAAGCATAAAACCGTGGGACGTTAAAAATACCTTTACAATACAAAGTATTCCACTCATGTAACTCGTTACTTACCTTATCCTTAGCTTCGCTTTCGAACGTGTGATAGTACAATATGTGTTGACTACATTTCTGATGTTGCGCAGCCTAGATTTGAACCATAGCCATGTATTCGCTGAAAAATGAGATAAAGATAGTGTTACAAGGTGATATTTTAATGTCTTGTCGATCAACATTTTGTTGCTGTGAAACACATTAGTTTTGCTCATAATGAAATGCAACGGAACACAATGGTTATTACCCCACGCACACTCGCTAATATAAAAAGTTTCAGTGACTACAAGGAAATGAGAAAATAGGATAAGACTGGGAACAGGCAATGTGAAGAGTAATAGTATTAATCGATTACAACTTCACTGTAAATGGGCAGTTTTTTCGGGCCTAAATTATACAATTACTGAAAAGTACTCTCAGTTAATTGTTGTATCACCCCTGCAATTCTTCTTCTGCAAGTCGCCTCGCAATAGTGCGATTGGAGGCAGGATACTGTAGTGATGCGCATATCCGGCTATTTTCTTTCCATGATTCTGTATCGCATCGCTCAGAGCCTACCCTGCACGTATGTGTTCCCTCACGTCTCAACTGTTTCCAGCACCCCATCGCAAGTTCGGTCGTAATTGTCCAAGTAGCGCACTGTTAAAAAAAAAAAAAAAATCCTTCAATTTACGGAAAAGTACTGGTAAAAATGTATCCAGATGTGTCCGTAAACTCTCCGTAAAATTACGGACACATTGATTTTCAAAAAACAGACTTTCCATAAAGTTCACGGAACCTCTCCGTTAATTCCCTAGTTACTTTTCTGTACTTAGTTTAAATCATTTTAGTATCTATTTTATTTTAATTTACATTATGTGGGTGTTCTACTGTGTATAAAAATTTATTTAAAAAATAAAATTTTTTTATACTTAAGCAAGATTTGAACCGGAGTCAAAAATTACAAGTTCACGGCCCTAACCACTTACCTACAATGCGTTTATAAAAAAAAATTTAATAGGTATATTATCACAGACGATATACAGAGGCGTTTACCCTTAACCTATTATATACAGTACACATTCAACCCACAGTATAAACAATAACAAAATACTCAATAAAATATCTACACAATTCTTACATAGGGGCACAAAACGATATGAACATTTGGTGAACTGGTTTTACTGACAAAGTCGATGAACACACAAAAAATTATTTAACGTGAGGGGCAGCGCACGACGTACACCCCGACACGTGACACTGACTTATAACACTATCACCTATTGACGATTACTACTGTGACATTAAATTGTACCTTGTAAGGACCGAGGAGTGGGCAGCGCACGGCGTACACCCAACCTCGGTAATATACACGCACTTTCTGTAGGCGTGAACGTCAGAATGAAAATAAAAAATTGCCGTACCACTGACGCAATGTGCCACGTCGCGCCATGTTTCACCCATCTTGACGAAGAAGCTGGACAAAGTCTTGAACTGTCACCGGTGTCGAACGGTCCACCAAAAAACCGATCGCTTGAAGTATAAACCAGGCCGCAGCTCTTCGTCGAACTGAGGGGAAGGTGAAGAAATCGCAATGAAGCATGTGCGTGTCGCTGACATCTCCACGTTCATCGCGAATTATTTTTCGTACTGTCGATGCGAGCTGCATAAATACAGGAAAGTACCCTATGAAGGGCCGTGTCGGTGTTGCCACACAGCGGACATGCAGGGTCAGCTGTTAGGTGAATACTGTATTTACGCTGCTGAGTTGTCACGATATTATTGTAGAAGCCGAATGCTGCAGCTCGAAGATCCGAGGAAAGGTTAGGATCGGCATGTATTTTCCATGGGCGCCTCCAACGGATGGTTGGGGTGCGATTCACAACAGATGGTATGACAGCCGACGTCTTGGAAGCCCGAATGTACAAATATCTCGCTGATGCGACTGTCCCTTCCGGTAAGTGTTCTACTAGAGTTGCGAGTGCTTCCTTTGCCTGACAGTATTGAAGTGGCATGCGTCTAACTTCAGACATCATTTTCTGTAATGCTGCGTAAATGTCCTCTGGGCGCAAAATTGTTGCAATTGCTGAAGACTGATATAAGGCGTCACACTTCAAAACGTGATTAATTAGACTCAGGCCTCCGTCTTGCAAGGAAAGATAAAGTTGCGGCCTAGATAATTTAAATATATAAGATTTCCACAACATGCGGCCAACAATCTGTAGTATTTGTGGACTTTCTTGACGTGGTAGTGGTAATATATGTGACACATACCACAGCTTCGCAAGTAAGAATACATTTATTAAAGTAACCCTCTGTATAATATTTGTACGACGATAATTAATTTTCATTTGACGAGCACGGAGTTTATTTATTGTCATGTTCCAATTATAATGCAACATAAAAGTGGCGTCTGCGTGGAAGTATATGCCCAATATTTTCACAGTTTCGACCCTCCCAAAGGGAAAAACGTCGTCAAATGGTCGCTGGTCGCACTGAGCGCCAGTACGGCAGTTTTGTTAGCATTCGCTCGCTGATTAGAGACACTGCGAAAAAGGTCCAGCCATTCTGCCGTCTCTGTAATTTCCCGCTCTGAACGAACGACACATGTGATGTCATCAGCATAGGCATTTAATTTAAAGGACAGGTTCGCTACAGGGAATCCTTGCAAGCGGGCACTGAACATTCTGCACAGAGGTTCAATGGCGATAGTAAATAAAATCATGGATAGCAGGCATCCTTGTCGAACTGAACTCTCGATCTTAATTGGTGGGGTAAGGAATCCGTTAACCAACAGCCGTGACCAAATTCCGGTACACACCATCCGCACCCACTGTACTGCATTGGCTGGAAAATCGAAATGATGCACAACATGAAGTAAAAATGTATGATCGACTCTATCGAATGCCTTATCCATATCAATACTCAAGATTGCCATTTTACTGTGTTGCATTAACGGAAGTAATTGAATGTCCCTTAGGGCAAGCACGCCTTGTAAAATGGAACGTCCTGGCACAGTACATGTCTGGCCGGGACCAATAATATCTGACAATCCCTTGGTTAATCCGGTCGCACAAAACCGAGCAATTATTTTATAATCGGCACATTAAAAGTGTAATTGGCCTATAATCCGCGGGTTGAAATGGACGGGATATTTTGGTATAAGAACAATTATCCCTTCTTTATGAGACTTTCATAACTCCCCTCTTTCAAGCACATCGCGAACAACTTCGCAGAAGTCGGTACCAATAATATCCCAATAAGTTTTGTAAAATTCGTATGGGATACCGTCAATACCAGGAGATTTTTTTGATGGCAATTGCTGTATTATTGTATTAACTTCCGCATCTAAACATGGCGCCTCCATGCCCGTCTTGCTGTCAAAGCTAACTGTGTTTTCACAACCCTGCAAAACCGATGGAAGCAGAACATCGTCAGTGTCTTATTTCGAGTATAAATTTGCAAAGTAATTGCAAAGCGTTTGCACTATTTCCGGCCGGTCCCGAACAATAGCGCCATCACTGTCAGTAAGCTGGTTGATAACCTTGCGTCGTATTTGCTGCTGTTCCTTAATGATACTAAACATGCTAAATTTCTCTTCTGGGAATAGACTTTTATCATTTATCATAATATGACTATTTTTAAACTGTTCACTCAATAAGTGCATAAGATTCTGTTTCGTGTCTTTAATACGTGGAGTTACGTGTGCACCATTGTTTACCTGCAGGTGAAGTTCGTGTAGCATACGTTCGTAGAATGCACGTGTTCCCCTACGTTCTTCTGCCAGTCGGTACGCATGCATTTTAAAAAGCCTCATGACGTTCGGTTTTACACACATCCCACCACATCGCCACAGAGGGGGACTGGTATTTTTTGCTATGCCAACTTACCCAATTAGCTAGGAAGCCCTCTTTTACTTCTGAGCTGTCTAATAAAGACGTATTTAGACGCCATGTCCCTCTGCCAAACCGTGTTACATTCTCAAACTTTTCATACGTAAATATCACTGCAGAGTGATCGCTGAACGCTACCGGAAGAACGTCATATCGATGCACCTATGCTGTTTTTTCACGTAGAATCGGTCAATCCTAGACCGACTCTGTGAAGTCACATAGATGTAATTAATTCATAGGAAGTTAGATGCAACATCACACAAGTCTAAGTGAGTTATTAAAATAGATAGGGCATCATTAGTAGGATAAATTCCACCCTGATGATCATGGGGGTGGACTATGCAGTTGAAATCTCCACCGAGTATGAACTGATTACAGGGTGGATGGAAAAACGGAATCAAATCCACGGAGAAAAACTGATTTCTTTCATATCTCGCTTGGGACATTGACTAGCGACACATCGTTTATTCGTCCTGACGGGTGGTAGCGCAGGTCTTCAAGTTCCAGCCCCGCACGTGTAATAATCGCTGTCCCCCGTCACCAACGATTGTATACACATTGAAGGTATGAAACCCTATAAAATCTTGAATCGCTACTTCTTGCAAGAATGCAATGTCAACTACCTGTGTTCGAATCAGTGTCTCTAGCGCCGCCAATTGCGCACTGGCCGAGACTGCACAAATATTTAAAGTTAAAATTGTCAATAACTCTATCATGTGTACCTCAAAAATGTAGTGATAGTATCAGAGACAAGGAAATGGAAAGGTGGACAAAAAGGAAAAGTGGACAAAGAAAAATGGGGGCCGGTAATAGGGCATACAGGTGGGGATGCACACATGTGCCGGTCATATTGTAAGTTAGTTGGGTTATCAGGACGTTCTTGGCTAGAGGCACGCATTTTATTTATAACGGCCTTTGCTAGTTCCAAAGATTCCTTCCTGTCTTGCAACTGTGATTGTTCACTCTGCGATAACACCTTCGCTTTGCGAACAGGACTGACTCTTGTGGCCCGGGCGTCACGTTCGTAAGGTCGCTTTTCTCTCACGGACATATTTTCATCCGCAGTTGTTACATGCTCCCGTCGTGTGGTTGCATTGTTTACGCTCTCCACGTCCATGCTGTCCACCCATGAAGCAGAGGATAATGGAATGTGTAGCGGCGAGACATAATGTATGTGTGGTGGTAGCCCTGCGCAAGCATAACAGTATTTTGAGCCGCCTCCACGTGTATCTGGCGTGGCGCGGTCACTACTAAGGTGTTGAGGTTGACCGCATGCTCAGCAGATGAGTCACCCACAGGTGTTTGTACCGGACCTTGCTGCTCGCGTCTGCGAAGTGGAGGGTAATCCGCTCGGGGAGAGTGCTGGGCAGGGGTGGACAGTATATTTGGTCAGCTGCGGGATTTTCCGTTGCCCTCATCCCCCAGCGGCGTATTGCACGTGCGTCCTTTTCTTGCAAACTAGGACACGCAATTCGTGCATGAGTAGGAGACTGGCAGTAACTGCGCGTTCGTGGTTGTCCGGGATATATCATTACAGCCCGAAAGCCGTCAACTGAAACGTAAGATGGAATGTCTTTTTTTATTTCCATCTTTGCCATGCGTACTCCCGTTTTTACTTGGAATTTGTATTTATGATTCCATACTTCATCTTGTAATGTAACAAGTCGACCATACTTCACTAACTCCGTCTGAATTTTTTGGTTGTCTATTTCTACAGGTAAATTTAGAATTCTTACCAGTTTTAAGTTATCGAAGACTTGTTCGATGGCGACGTTGATCCTTTCCTGGTCTGCGGTGACTAAAGTTGACTGGCCGTTGGTGCGACGCAGTATCGCTTCACAAGGTCCAGAGGACACAAGTTTTAAAAACAAGCAGTTCTGGTGCCCATCCAGTTGAATAGCTTCAATTTGATCTTCCGTTACAGTTAAAACCGTATCAATCCATTCATGTATTTCCATGGCCGAAGGTCGTTTGGCAAACACGATACTCAAGGTATTCACGCACACATTAGACATGTTGGACAAACCTAGACGTGACTGACACTAATATAGAACTATTATTACTCGCGTCGGAACAGAGCCCCGTTTAAGAACGGGGGGCGACAGAACTCCGCACACCGGACGCGATGTCTGCTCCGCCGCTGCTCGGCCACGACTGTTCACATGCTGATTCTAGTATAACTATTGAAGTTCAATACTAGCCACATAAAAGTTTCTGTTCAAGTAAGTGTATTTTAAATATTGCTAAATGTTGCAGACGCCTATTGCTACATTTTAATGTTTGAAAGAAACAGGTCTTAGTGACATGGATTACCTTAACTGCCGCAGAAACGATAATTTTCTGGTTATAGTGGTGAAGAAAGCTTCGTGTAGACTCGGCATCGTTCGCGCCCAAACCTGAATTCGTATGCGTGTTGACAGAAACAACTCCACTGCAACTTAGTAAGGGCAGTTTACATTAGTATAGAAATAAAATAGGGGAAGAAAATGCTTATGCTACAATATATGACACCAAAATGTTTATGAAAATAATGTGTGCACCCTTTAAATGGATTGAGTTTATTGTGACAAAATTTCATAATTTGGGAGGAAACTGCATATCACGGATATTCAACTACAAATATTCATAACAGACTAATTTCAGTATACTCATTTTAAGTATAGTAGTTTAATATTCACCATTCGTTGCAACATGATCAAAATACACTATATAAAGAATAATTATTTCTCTAGTAATATCGGCAACATTATAACAACGAATGCTTCCGGATGTCAACATATTGCATAAAGTCTTAAAACTGGCAGATAAGTGTATAACGCATATTCTAATTTATTTATGCGAAGTTGAAAACTGAGACTGGCATTATGAAGACTATAATAATTCAACAATTCGCTTTGTGAGATTTAGTGTTTCTGTCATTCAGATAAGTCTATATAAATTATTTCACACACAAATCTATGTGTACTGCTTATTCTCATTAGCCTGAGGATCGTAGAAATAACTTTGTTACCACTGTTCGCCATTTTTGTACTCATTCTTCAGTACAGAAGCTTCTTTAACCCTTTATTCGGACCAAAACTATACGACGCTACGTTTTTCGCTCTGTCCCTCGCACCTGTACTTTAACCCCAATCCCGCCTCTCCCTTGCCCTTTGACCCCTGGTAACGTTATAAAGGTCCAAGAAGCCCTTTAACGCCACGCTTCCAAGGTGTAAGTGAAAAGTTCGCGTCACCCTTCTTACTTTCGTACCATGACCCGAAGGAGACAAACGTCGGTCGCCTTTATAAGAGACGACAAAAAAAAAAAGGAAGGATATCAAATAAAGTTTTTTTCCTTCTTGCTACCTTTTTTCTCCCCTTCCGTCCCGGTCTTCCAGGATTAACTTTTCTCCTCGTGGCCAACTCCTTCCCTCCTTGTAGCCGTCATAGTCGGCGGGGATGAAGACAGATGGAGCCCGCCTTATCTGCAGGGCCCAGGGCAGGCTCCCGGAAAACTGTGTGTCTTAACATAGTGTTCGGGCGCCCAGATAACGAGCTTCTTCCACTGCACTCGAGCTGATCCCTCGCGACCGCCGCCCCACTGGAAAATATTACCAGGAATATTACTGACCAATGGCGTTACAGGTCCCGCTATTCCGGGAACGGTGGTATACGTGCGTGCGACTTAACACCGTCCACGGGAACAAGAAGAATTTATTCACTCCGCCGCTGGGGATTAAAACCGTACGACTCGCCAGGTGAGGGTGAACCTTTATAAACTCGTAGAGAATTGTCGCTTTGACGAGTCTCAAAATAACTAATTACGCATTAAGAGATATAATCTGTTAATGGTTACTTCCAAATTTTCTGAAGCGCTACTAAAGTTCTACATTCAGAATGTTCCTCCGCCTCATTCAGACAAAGCTTAACTAATAACTAGGAAGTTACAACAACGGAATAACGCACCGGATTCGTGCGCAGCCTGTATAATATTATTTTCCACAATAACTATTTCTTACCAGGCGTTACCAAACATGCACATTTTCTTTCTGGGTTCATTATAATTTAAATATTAGTTAAAATGTAAGGAGAATTTCAATTTAACTAAAAATACATTACTCTTCTGTTCACACAAGTATAAAACGCTCCTAATACGTGACATATTTGGGAAACAACGGAACCCGACGTACATGGGGTGATTTTTAATATTTTTGATTCGAAATGCGTGAAGAAACCGCGAATAGACTATAGTATGACTTTTTGACCTGAAATATGTTACGAACGGTAACGATTGACGTTATCAAGCCAACGTCTCAGGATCTAGTCAACGTGTTTGCTGTTTTTCTGTGCAAACTTAAGCTTCATTCTAAAACAGCAACTTGGTATAAAAATCAAAAGTACACAGTTGTAATAAATAACTAAAAAGAATTTGATTTTAAATCTGTTTTAATAAAGTCATTTATTTCTGGGTAAAACTATAATCAAAAATCAAATTCAAACGGATGGGAAAGTATTCAATTCACTGTTTCTATATACATTTAATTTATTTGATATTTCTTGCGAAGTATAACATAATAAACCTTTAACAGCCATTCATTTCTACAAAAAACGTGTAAGATTTTGGTAACAATAGCCACGATTCCTGTAATTTTTCAAGTATTAAAAATTTGTCACTTAGACACCAATAACAAAATCTGTTAAATTTAAACACATTCTGCAAATTATTTAATTCCACGATAGCGACGCTTGTTCGGTTTCCTCGTCTTATTGAATATCCCATGCATTAAAGAAAGAAGAATTAGGTTTATGTTGCACTACTCTATGATATGAATGGCATTTTGCAGCTGTAATATATTGAATCTATCGCATCTCGTGATGGCGGAGGGCCATTCAACAAGGAAGAGGTAGGACCTATAAAGTTTAAGTGTGTCTGAGGAAACACGACTTTCCACTTGAGAAAACGAAGAAAGAGCCAACTATTGAAGTCTTCTCCTCGCGGGAGGGTCTTTATTTATTCAGTAATTTAGTCTTCAAACTGTTATTTGCCAAGGAAAATTCCTACAGTAGTGTGAAGGAGATTCGATCTCTCAGCTCTCCCGAGCACTTATCCAGCAGTTTTTCTTTTACACTACAGCGAATGACGTTGACGGAGTTGTGCCGCCGCGGCGTATCAGAAGTCAAGAAGATGAATGATCGGGTTTTGTCGAGGCTGTGTGATAACAGCTCATATGAAGAGTATATAATTGAGTTCATATTCCCAGCCAACCTTGTATATTTAGGATAACAGGCTGTCATTGTATGAAAGACATTTCTCTATTTCTCGTACACTATGTGATCATTGTTCAGCATTACCAAAATTGAATGTATGCATTATCGTGATAGCTATCATGTATAAAAATCGAAGTTTTGTAGTAAATTTTAATTGTAGTGACCTTTGGCGGGTATTTTAGGATAGACCTAGGTTGACAATTAAATTACGACAATTTTATGCTACACTTAACGAGTTGTTCGGGGAAAATTAATTTCTCTATAAAAATGTCATATCGTAAAGGTAAGTAAACAAATTAATATTATCATGTAGCGGAAATCTTTGAGTCATTGATGAATGAATTCGAGCATTACAGGATGTCTACAAATGATTGAAGCGATTTCATGATGTCACTGTAGGTGTATTATTGAACGTATCGGGGCTTAACTTGGCAGCCATATACAGAAACTCGCCAAGTTTTGTTCTGTGTAGCAGATTTCCGTTTTCCGCCGCTATTAGCGGAGCAGTAGCAAGATGGCGGCAAACAGCGAGAAAGCATTCGCTGTCCTTGAATTCCATGCAAGTCGCTCAGTGAAAACAGTTCAACCAATATTCCGAACGAAGTTCAATGCAGAACCTCCGTCTGCAAACTCCATACGGCGATGGTATGAACAATTCACAGCTACAAGATGCCCCTGCAAGGGAAAATCACTGGTGCCTGAACAAACGGTTGAGCGTGTGCAGGCTAGTTTCGTGGGTAGCCCCAAATGTCAACGTGGAAAGCTAGCAGAGAATTGGATATTCCCCGACCGACCGTATGGAAGATCCTGAGGAAACGTCTGAAGCAAAAGCCATACCGCTTGCAGTGGCTGCAAGCGCTAAAACCTGCAGACAAAGTCATTCGCTTTTAGTGGTGCACTCGCTTGCAAGAGCACTGAAAAAAAATTGTGTAGTTTTACACGAATGTACGTGGCAGCACAATCTCCACACATGTAAGTGTATTTTACACGTACATGTGTACATGTACTTTTGCTGTGTCTCCCATGTATATTTGCAAATACAATGACAGTGTAATTTTACTATACCTGTTAGTAGATATAAAAGGGGAGTTCTAGAGCAACACAATTTTCATCGAAAAATCGTGGTCGTTTGCTCGTTTTTTGCTCCAAAATCAAACTTTTTTTGCTCCAATTCATGGGTTGAAATTTAAGAAATTAATCATTCTAAAAAACAAGCAAATTTACTCCAAAATCAAACATTGTTACCCCAAAATAAAGTAAACGTACTACTTTTTCAAAATGGCAAGAGCAAGATTTGTGCCACCTTAAAAACATTAAATTTTAAACTAAAATCAAGCCAATTTCTAGCTTTTAAAGCAATTTTTCAAGTTTTCTAGAAATAGCAATTTTGCAAGCGGGCGATCTAAATGAGTCAAAATAAGCAAAAATCCAGTGAAAATATTAAAATATACAATTGATAGAAGTTATGTATTTTTAAAGAGAATCCTAGATAATGGACAAATTTTCCACATTTCATTTCTTTTAAACCTTTATACATTATGAATAACTGCTTCTCATTTATTAGTTTCAAAGAATTTTTTATCAAGTATCTTGACATAGCACTCTGGTAATGAAATTTTAAGTGTATCATCTGGAATACAATTATTATTATTTTTTTACCAAAATTAGATTCATTAATTACAAAATCTATAGCAGTAAACCATCTACTTGTTTCTAGATCTTGTATTTTGGTGAATTCAATCGAATTGTTCAACTTTTTGAGCAGAGATTCCATTTTATGTGTTATTTACAACGAAACATACTTATTAAAGAAAAATATTTTTTCATCCTCTCGATTAATTATTTTTCTTATTAAATAAAATTATGAAAAATCAAGAGAAGCAATGTAAAAAGCGTGGTGGAGTATTAAATATAGAACGTTTCCAAACGCATAAATACACAAAACACAAGCATATTAACACTTGTAAAAAATGTTGTGCTAAATATGACAAAAATCAATATTAGTTCAAAAATGAGAAAATTTTATTCGAATGTGGAAAATATGTTTGTAATCTATATCTCAAAAATCATAGAAATACTAAACTACACAATACGAATGAAATTCGACGTGCAGATTATTCAACTAAGACGTGTGTAGTTTGCAATGAGAATAAATCTATTGATTCATTGTATCTCCGCAAAGCTACTATGCACAAACAGACAACAAAATGCAGAAAATGCTTTAGTGAATATGATGGAAGTCGCTATAAGTTAAGAAATGAGAAAATACTATGCGAATGTGGAAAATATGTGTGTAATGGATATCTCGAAAGCATAAAATTAATAAATTACAGAATGCAATAGTAGATATTCTAAATGAAATTCAACGTGATAATTATTCAACAAAAACACGTACAGTATGTAAAGAGAATTTACTTTATTTTAAAAAATGGTACCAGCTCACATTATTGTTGGATTAAATATTTATTAGGGTTAGTTTCAGCACAAAAAATAATAAGCATGGTAAAGTTAATATATGCGATATATGTCTTCAATTCTTTGATTCGGAAGAAAAATTAAATAAGCATACTGAAGATTGCTCGAAAAATGAAGCTGTAGAAATAACTTTACCATTTAAAGGGTAACAAATAAATTTTAAAAATATTAAACATACAATGAAAGTTCCTTTTCCTATATATGCAGATTTTAAACCAATTCTAAACATAATATCAACAACCAAATCAAATCTAAAAGAAATTTTTAAATTTAACCTTAGCGAAAAATAACCAATTTTAACTGAAGATGATATTGATAATGGTTTGTTATAAAGAAACACTTAAAGCAAAATATGAACTTACTAATGATCAAATAAATAACATTGATATAAAATTGAATGACGAATCATATAAAATGAAATATCATTTACATGAAGCATCTTGTTTTTGTTATTATATTGTATATAATTATGGTGAGTATAAGCCACCAGTTGTATATCGTGACCTAAACACAGATAAAATTGTTATACAATCAATAAAAAGGGAAGTAGAAGAAATTGGTGAAATATATTCACAAACTGAACCAATGCACCCACTAACAAAGGGAGAAAAAAATACAACAAATCTAAAAAATGCACTATATGTGAGTGTGGATATTCTAAGGACAATATAAACGTAGATCATCATGAACACATAAGTGGAAAATTCATTAATCCAACATGCAATAATTGTTATTTACAATTAAAATTACCAAATTTTGTTCCAACTTATTTTCATTATTTAGCTGGATATGATGTACATTTATTTATTAAAAAGCTAGGATATGATGATAAAATATAGAATCAATTGCAAATATAGAAGAAAAGTTTATTACTTATGGGAAAGAAATGGAACAGTCAAAAATAAAATTGATTGACACTTTCAAATTTATGGCCAGTAGTTTAGATAAATTATCATCTAATTTAAGCAAAGATCAAATGAAACACACACAAAAACATTTCTCAGAAGATCAAGTTGATTTAGTTTTTAGGAAAGGTGCTCCATATGATTATATGGATAGTTGGAAGAAATTTGAAAAAATTGAACTTCCACCATATAACTAATTAAATGATTCTGGTATGACTGACGATGTTTATGAACATGCAAAATGTTTATGGAACCAATTTAATATAAAAAATCTTTGCGAATACCATGATTTATATTTAAAAAGCAACGTATTATTGTTAGCAGATATATTAGAAAATTTTAGAAACACATGTATAAATGCATATGATTTAGATCCTGTGTGGTATTTTCAGCACCAGGTTTATCGTGGGAAGCAATGCTAAAAATTACTAAACAACCACTACATTTATTACATAACTATGATATGATTTTAATGATTGAAGAAGTAATTAGAGGTTAAATATCACAATGTTATATGTTAATGCTAATAACAAATATTTGCAAGATTTTTAACACTAATCAATAATCAAATTATTTAGCATATCTCGATGCTAATAATTTATATAGTTTGGAAATGTCACACTATTTACCATATGGTGGTTTTGAATGGGTTTATCGTACATTAAATGATTTAGAGTACTGGAGAAAAAAAAATTAAATTTGAAAGATCATTGACATCATGGTTATATATTAGAAGTTGATCTTGAATATCCACAAGAACTACATAATTTACATAATTATCTACCTCTTTGTCCTGAAAATAAGATACTTCCAAAAACAAATCAATCTTAACTATTAACAACTTTACATAAAAAGAAAAGTATTTAATACACTATCACAAATTAAAACAGTGTCTAAATAATGGTTTAAAACTTACAAAAATACATAGAATATTAACGTTTGATAAGTCCGATTGGCTAAAAAAAAGTGTATAGATTAAAAATACAACAATGAGAACTAATTTGAAAATGATTTTGAAAATGATTTTTATAAGCTCATGAATAATTCAGTGTTTGATAAAACTATGGAAAATATTAGAAACAGAGTTGATATAAAACTAGTATCAGATACTGAAAAATGTGAAAAATTAGTAGCAAAACCAAACTTCAGAAGAAGTACTATATTTAATGAAAATCTTGCAACTATACATACGAATACAATAAATTTACAATTTAATAAGCCTATTCATGTGGTCATGTCAGTTTTGGACACATCGAAGAATTAATGTACTGTGATGCCCGAGTGGTCTAGGGCTGAGCACAAACACTCAATAAGAAATAATCTAAGTCCATTTAACACTTTTAATTAAATCAAGCACTGAAATGGCTTGGCGATGTGGCGGAAGACGACATGGGAATTGTTAATATAAAATAAAATATGAACATTAATAGAAGCAAATTCATTCTATAGCCATTGTAGTGAAGGAGAGTGGAGTCTCAGCGCAGATCAGGCGAGTCGTCCCAGGCGGTGATGTGCAGACTCTGGTGTCCTCTGCTGAAGTCTCCTTTCCTCAGGCCATGCATGGCATAATAAAGCAACATGAGTTTAGTGGGGAGAAGTCTCCCTCCACCAAGAAGTGGCACATGAGCAATCTCTCACCAATGAGAATTCAGGGCGAGAAGAGTCGCCCACCAATGAGAGAGCAAGGTTAGGGCATCAACCAACGAACTGGAACTTTGCACACGGACCCAAAGTGAGGTATTGAAATCATGTGACGGGAAAATAGAACGTAATACAATGCTTGGTTCCAGGAGTCATGAAGCGAAAATATCGAGAAAAATTGGACATATTTCCCGTTTAAAGTGGTTAGCAATCACAGTCAAGCGGTGCTGAAATCACCGCAGGCAGTATTAGAGTGGATACAGCTTCCTGTTGCAGGCACCGCAGAATCTGATAAGTTGCGAAAGTACTTCACTGAAATGTTCTCTCTCTGAATTGGAAAGTTGGCGGAGTGCCCATGGCACTACAGTATGATTTTCATTATACCATAATAAAATCAAAGTATGGTGATAAAATTGAATTATGTTATATACCGATTCATACATTTATAAAATAAAAACAGAAGATTTTTACAAAGATATGAAGTCGATGATAGAAAAATCTGATACCTGTGATTATCCAAACGACAATATCTATAGCATACCACAAATAACTCAAAACGTTTTAGGAAAGATGAATGTAATGGGAAAATAATAAAAGAATTTGTTGGTTTACACACAAAAATATATGCATATAGGGTTTGCGACATAGAAAACAAAAAATAAATAAAGGTGTGAAAGAAACGTATTGTTAATAAGATAATTATATTTGAAGACTATTAGAATTGTTTGTTCGATGACAAAATTCAATATAGAACAGTGATTTTGATAAGGAGTGAGGAACACAAAATATATACAGTAGAAGTTAATAAAATAATTTTAAGTCATTATGATAACAAGAGAGTTATACTAAAAAATAAAATTGATACACTGCCATACGGATGTCGAAATTTATAATTAATTTTTATGTTATTATATTTTAAACTTGTTTAATCTCCAAAACAACATCGATATCAGAACCATCACAATCAATAAAATTTCCATTTTGGTCTCTAATTTCTAAGATAATATAATTAAAATGTTAATTATGATTTAAAAACATTTGATATGGGGGCTTATAGCTAGTGTAATCTCGAAAACCAAATATAGTTTTTGGTGAAAGCCTAGAAATTATATTAGTCTTTAATTGGTTGGATTCATAATATTTTTTAAACATGCCATAAGCCAAATTACAATTGTTCTATTTGGATTAAAATTAGGCAATTTAGTACCTACAAAAATTTTATCTTTTTCGGTAGTCATATTTCTTTCAAAGCCAAGAATATCAAATAAGTGATCATCAAGTTAAATATTAATCTTACTTAGTTTTGATAGATATTCTATTTTTATATTGCCTGTTGTTATTTCAATGTTGTTTGTTAAAAATGTCTCAATTAAATGTTAGCTTCTATTAATGATTGAACATTGTATTGGCCCCTGGGGATTGTGATGACTTCATTTTTGTGGACAACATTACTAATTTTTTCAATTGTAGTTATAGTATTATTGTCTATATTTGGTGTTAAATTTTTTTTCAAGAATACTAATTAATGCTATCAATTGATATTTATAAATCATATCATAGTGAATATTCTTCTTCAGTATAGAACTATTGTTTTTTAACTTGAAAACTTTATTTGACAGCTCGAGCTGTCAAGACAAAGTTGTATTTCCATTTATTACAAAAAATATTGTAATTGAATATAAAAAATTGATGGGGGTGGTGGTATTTTAATTTCTGAAGAATTTTCTAAGAGAAAGACAAATGGCGAACTTTTGCCTGATAATATAAGAGCTATAATTGTAGGTCCAAGTAATGTGGAAAAACTAATTTGATGATAAATTTTATTTATAATATAGGGTGGTTAAATTTAAATAAACTACATGTTTGCTCTAAAAGTTTGATTCAACCAAAATACATTACATTACAAGATGATTTTGAATTGACATACAAAACATTTAATGAACAAATGGTACATTTTTAAAAATAACACTGAGGAAAGGAATCCTTTAGATCAATGCAAAAACAAATCTCTAATTGTGTTTGACGATGTTATTTTAGATAATCGAGAAATGATTGTGAATATTTTACTACAAGATGATACAACAATATTGATTTTTTATACTTGGCTCAAATTTATTCCAGAGTGCCTAAACAATTGGTAAGAGACAATACAAATTTTTTGTGTATATTTTGACGAGATGATGCTAACTTAAAGCATATTTATAATGATTTTGTTGGTAGAGATATGCTTATAAAAATTTAAAGAAATGCAAAATGTTGGGGCGAAGATTTTGGTTTCATTACAATAGATATTAATAGAAAAATCAATGATGGTAATTATACAAACAAAATTAAATAGTTAATTATATTTTAAAATCTTTTTGCATATAAATGAATGTTTATATAATTATTCTCGCTATTACAAATATAATTTTTGCACCATCCAAAAAAGAGAATCAGACGAAATTTGTTTTCAAATTTTTAAATAAATGGGGATATCTAGAAGGTGATGCAAATTCGCTTTCAAAAATTGATACTGAGAAGTACAAAACTTCTATAAGAATATTACAAGAATATTCCAACCACTCTTCAATCGATTGCAAACTCAATGAAGAAACACTTTAATTAATCAACAAGTCAAAATGTGGTGTTTAATACAATATATTCGTTAGCTTCTCAACTACCAACAAATGGAATAATAAAAACATTAAAATGGAATTTTCCATATGCAAATAAATCAATTAAAAATTTAGCAAAAGAGGCTTCTAACATTTCACAAAAACACACAAATTTGAACTTTGTTTATGATAGAAAAATTCCAGACATAGTTATTTCATATGAAGGTAAACATAAATATCAGAGATTACACGGATTTTTTCCTTATACTTTATTTCCGCTTGGTAGTGCATTAGCCCATGCATTTTTTCCAAATCAACAAAATAGTCGTATTGAAATTCATATCAAAAGGCAGCAATATTGGTATAATGATGGAAAAAAACACTCCTGAAAATAAATTTTATTTATTAGCAGTTTTGATGCACGAAATTGGACATGCATTAGGTCTTCAACATACAAATGATAAAAATGCAATCATGTTCCCAATTCTCAATAATGATTTGGTTGATTTGCAACCAGATGAAATTCAAAATATTAAAAATTTTTATGGGCCACCACTACAAAATAATTTTAATGAAAATAATCCAATTGATTTATGCGAAGACGAATATACAAAACATTTGAGTTTATTGATGGTGAATTGTATATTTTTTACAGTAAAAATGTTTGGACAAAAAGTCTGGGAGACAAGAAAATAATCAATAAGCCATTTTCGATAATAAATTGATTTTGGTTTCTACCAACCAATTTCAATATTTTTTTTAATATTCCAAAGACCATCAGGCGAGTTAGTCCTGTTTGTTGACGAAAAAATTTATATGGTTGATTATCCTAGTTTTAATCTTATTGTTGGTTATCCAAAAGTAATTTGGTTCATTTGGATTAAGAGATGAATATAAAATAATTGCTTTTTTAATTCATATTCGGGGAAAACTTTTATCTTTTATGAAAATTTGAATTATGCAGAAATAGATGAACATTGTTTTCAGATAAAAATGCATGGACTAATTAGTGAGAAATGTCTCAATTTACCAAATATGATAGACTCGACTTTAAGATATTCAAATGTTTTACTGCATTTTTTTTAGAAACGAAACTTTCATGGAATATAATGAATTTACCAAAAAAATTGACAAGAGTTGGCAAAAATTGCATTTCATTGTTTGGTATAAAGTGCGAATCCTATAATGAAATTATAAATAAAATGAAATACATTGTTAATGATTCAAAAAATTTAACTCCAGTGCTATATAATTATAGAAAACATAGGTAGTTTTATGAAAATATGGGGTTAAACGAATCTTTCACACCTTCAAATATGCAACCACACACAATATTTAATAATGCATTTGGTCTAAATTTTATAAAATTATTTTCTTCAATTTTTTGTTTTCTTCATAAAAAAAGAATATATATATATAAGAACAACATATTTGCCCACATACAAAACGAACGAATTACTACAAAAACAACTAGAGAACCTACAACTAGAAGATGGCAATAAAATTACTACATTATTTGATTTAAAGAATTCAACTTTTAACAGTAAAAAAAGGTAAGATTGTGTTAGACGATAAAAATGAGCACTGGTTTTGTGGTAAAGATGATGCTGAAATATTAGTGTATTCTAACACCAAAAAACCTTTACAAATTATGTTTTGCCAAAATATATATTATTTTTATCAGAATTTGGTGGTACCCAATTTGGTACCTTGATTGTAATAGTGAAAGGGCAATTTCATTAATGAGCCTGGTTTATATGAACTTATTTTCCACTTGCATACTGAAATTCCTACAGATTTTAAAACATGGGTATTTGAAGGTCTTCCTTCAATTAGAAAATATGGCTCTTCAAAATTACAAGAAACCATTGAGTTAAAAGACCAGAAGACAAAAATGATAGAATATAAATCTGAACAACTCGCTTTAGAAAATAAAAAACTTGAGCATTTTAGCATAAATGTGAAAAATTTTATAGAAAAAGTCAAAAATGAAAACAAAGCAATGCTCTATACACATTGCAACACCTAGGCGATATGCCTCAATTAACAATTTTAAAGTTGGTAAAACAGATAATCTAATCACCAGAAATGCAAATTTCAATTCTTCGCACAATGAACAAGATAAATTTTACAGTTGTTTTTATATGAAAGTTTACAATGTAAACAAAACAGAAAAGTGAATTCTCAAATTTCTCGAAGAGTTTCGTGATAAAAAGAACAAGGAAATATTTGTTTTGCACACCAATTTTATTTGCTTGAAATTGTAGAATCAGTAATTGAAGACATAAATAAACATATTTATTACATCAATAATCTAACCAAAAACATTTAGCAGAGATGTATACTTTGAAAACAATTATTCCAGAGCCAGTGTCTTTAAGTAATGATGATGAACAATCATCTAATTTACAAACAAAATTATTTAAAGTATTAGATGACTTCATTGCTGAAAACAAATTAAAAATATAGCGCAAAAATTTATTAGAAAGATTAAAATTAGTCAACACAAGTAATGCAAAATCTTGGGGTGAAACAAAAGAATTATTAAATTGGAAAGAAGGTAAAACCTC
Source organism: Dryococelus australis (assembly GCA_029891345.1). Lineage (NCBI taxonomy): Eukaryota > Metazoa > Arthropoda > Insecta > Phasmatodea > Phasmatidae > Dryococelus > Dryococelus australis. The sequence goes on along the minus strand of CM056997.1, from coordinate 49,978,545 downwards.
ATTTAATTATAACAATACACAAATTACAATTACGTATAATTAATTTTATGTTTGATTAAATATGATGTTTCAGGAAGGACGAGTATCCTGCCTCCAAAATATTAACAAATACTCTATATCTCTTTTATTAATCCAAGTGTTGTGAGAATTATCAAAACCCACCCACTTAACATTAATTTTATCTCCTTTAGTTTTCAAAATGTTTTCAATCAAATATTCATCAGGGTAGTTTGTTTTCATAATTTCATATTCATAAAAACTACCCATTATTTCTTCTCCTTTTGTATCTTTTAATTTGTAAGTTGGTAAATCTTAATTCAAAACTTTACAAATAGTAAACAATTCTGTTAACCAATTAGCAGTATGATATTTTTCAAAAAATGTTTCAGTTTGCTCACACGAACAACATTTCCAACTTTATATTTTGGTTTAGTAAACACAAAATTTGTTTGCAATAAATTTTGCACATTTTAGACTGCTTTATCTGTTGCTTTTTCATTTTTTTTATTAACTTCAAACGGTTCCATACCAATAATGCTGTGCTTTGTTGGTGTTGTAGTCTTTAACTAATACATCCAATAAAATTATCTATTCAAAGCAGATTTTTTCCACATTATATTTTTTTAAAGTTCGATTAAATCTTTAACAACACTAGCTTTTAATTCAGAAGATAAAAAAAAAATTATATTATGCTTTTCCATAAGTGCTTTAAATATTTAACTATAAAATTATAAGCCATTATCACCTTGTAAATGATTTAGTTTTATTTTCATCAAAATATTTTCATCAAAATATTTTCATCACCATTTGCTACATTTTTTGCTTTTTTTATCTATGACTGGCAAAGCAAAAGCAAATAAAAAAACATCGATAATTGTTAAAATATATATGTATCCATTGTTTGTATGTGATATACCTTTTTAATTTCCAGTATCCATTTCTGAAAGATCAATTTGCCACAAATCAACAATTCCATACGTAATAACTTTTGTTTTTAGAAAAAATGTTCATGCAGGTTTATACAATTCATTAATGATTTTTTCTCTCACATTGAGCAATTTATTTTTTAAGAATGTTGATATTTTAGTATTGCACAACGAGCATATACTTTTCTGGACTAATTGCTCATTTGTTGTGTTTTCATGTTTTATATGATTATTTTTAGTGACTTTCTTGCACTTCAAACACCATGTGTGTGCCATTTAACATTATATATATATATATATATATATATATATATATATATATATATATATAATATATATATATATATATATATATATATATATATATATATATATAATTGATCTTTATATTTCACGAATATTTCTATTGTCACCGCCTCTCCATCAGCATAAAGAGATGTTTTATTATTTTTTATTTTAAAAGTTAAAGTATCACCTTTGTTAACATCAAAAGGCCTACTATGATCTATTTTTGTATTACTCTTGAAAACGGCCAAATTATTATGAAAACAAGAATATCCGTAACTACTTTATAAATAGTACATTCCATCAAAAAAGTAAAAAAAATTTGATCATTATCCAAGCGAAAAACATTTGTCATTTTATTCCACTCTGCATGTAAATAAAATATATCAGATTGGTTTAAATTTTGTAATTCAACATCTAATTCTTTATCAGAATCTTCTTTGATTTTTCAACTTTCAAATCAACAAGTGTATTGCAATAATTCAAAATTACATTCTTGAAATATTGTAAATTTATCGGTTATTTCTTTATCTATATATCTTTTATTGACTGCATCTTTGCCGTCTACAGGATATGGCATATTATTAATTTTGAGATTTTGAATAGAAACTTATTGTGTTGTGTAAATGAAAACCTTACTTATTTGATCTCGTAAAGCAGAAGCAATAGAATTATATATTAGATATACATACGTTTTTAAATCAGAAACACTAGTGTTGTATTTTAATTCGACATCGTTTTTTAATGCATAATCAGAAACATTAGTTTTATATTTCGAATCTACATCTTTTTAAATGTTTGTTTTGCATTATTTATTCGTTTTACATAATCAGCAACAGTGTTACTGAGTTGTAAATTTATATCTTATTTTGAAGCATAATCATTAATTTTTTTATTTAAAAATATTTTATTAACTACATATTTTCCATGGTGTCATCTATCTTTTAAACAATACTTTGTCCAAAAAATGAGACATATGATTTCGTAAATTCAAAACAAGTGCTTAAATCACTTTGTAAAGAAGAAACACTCGAATTGCATTGTGAATCTACATTTTTTTTTAATCTGCAGCAATATTATCAAAGTTTTTATTTAAAGATTCGATTAAAGGTTTCCCAAATATATTTATCATTTAATACCATAGAAATTATATCGCGAAACTTAAAAAATTCCTCGAAAAAAGATTTATAACTATTAAACATAAATGTCCACAGATAACAGAATTAAGTTCTGAACTCGATGATCATTGTAATAAGCATGATTGTTTTTGAAATAATTTATTTAATTATTAGGAAAATAGCAAACCCAATGAGTGCCAGGATTTGTTGAAATAACAAGTTAACCACTGCACACTCATTTTTGAGCATATTTTTTGGTAGTTCATAAATCATATTAACATTTCTTAAATTTTTTAAATTTAATTTTTTTACATATTTTTTAATATCAATATTGGATAGTGGAGCTAATTTTTTTTTGCCTTCCTCTTTTCTTCGCAACTACACCACTTCCTGCTTTATTTTCCGTTGCTAAATTATATCTTTTTTGTTCTTCTAATTCTTTTTTATTTTTGCTAGTTTGTTCAACAGAATTATAAAATGAAGTAGCTACTCCTGATGTACACCAAGGCTAGTTAAAGCAGCAACTATAATAGGAATAATTCCTCCATGATGTAAATACTTCCATATTTTTCTTTCAATATTTGTTGAGTGTTGGCAATGACAAGGTTAGCAAGAAACCTTTGCCATCTTTTAACTTTTTTATTTTTTCGCTCAAGTTGATCTTTTGTTAAAAATCTATCCATACCCGAATCTCTTAATTGATCAATGGGTGTATCGAAAGATAAGCTTCTTATCTTTATTTATATAAATAAATAAATATTTATATATATATTATATATATAATCAAAAAACATTTTAATTCCCCAATCTAATTTTCTTTCTGTAAACATAGTTGAGGCAACAGCTGCAGAAGCAATTTTTTCTCCAATTGGAGTATCTCTATTTAATATGAATTCTTCTGCTTATTTTTGTAAAATGTTATCAACTTTATGCCTAGATTCTAAATCTTTATGATCTCTATATGCAATGTCGTGATATTTTCAAGCTTCATCTAATTTATTGATTCCTGAGTGTCCTCTTTCTAATCTTTCATTTAATTTTGTAAATGGTCCACAATAATTATAACCTGACAAATTCATTTTATGTAAATTTATATTGTTTAATGTCCAATATATAACACCTTTTCCATGGTGTTCAGAATTCCAAAATGTGCGTGGAATTACAGTTAAAACTCGTATTAGATATGGAATTCCTTTCAGATTATTAACAAAAAAAATCACAAAATTTATTGTTTACCATCTTTATTATACTTTCTTTTTCATTGTGTTCATTGGTATTTCCAGCATTTTCTTAACTATGAATAATTAACAATCTATCGATTCATTTTCTAACATCGTCCATCCAAATATGTTCTTTTGGCAAGCTATTGTATCTTTTTTATACCTTCACCAGATTTAGGAGAATTTTTTAAATATTCGCGATAAATTGGTTTAACTATTTCATCATACTTGCAACCGATAATCGAAGCTACGATAGTAGTTGGATCATAATTTTGATATGCTGCATTTGTTAATAAAACAATTTCTCCATAATTTTTATAGTCCTCATTAGTGAATTTATATACAAGATCATCTTTTTTACTTTTTGTTAACAAATTAGTAAGGCATACTGTTAATTCATATTTTTTATCTTTGACAAATAGAAAATCACCATCCATTTTTACTTCTGTATCTCCAATTTTAAAACCTTGCCCATCTCCTCATAAACCAAATTTATCATTAATAACGTTAATATTTTTAGAAATATGTTTTCCGAGATTTAAATTAGAAACACCTTCTATAGGTGGCAAATTTTATTAATGGAGTAACACCCATTGGTTATTTTGGTAATAATTCTTTTTCAAATGATGTTTCTTCTGGTGTGGGTGGATAATCTAAATTTTTTGCAGCAACAGGTACTAGTGCTGTTATTAAATTTTTATTTTCTACACTTACTTGTTCTACTTCTTTGCCAATATTTTGTAAGTCACGAATTAGTGGTGGATCTTTTTTCTTGTTTTTTTACATTATACCTCATGGTTCTTTTTATAATTTCTATACTTCTCGATGAGCAATTTCACTCGATGAACTCCCTCTGAATCCTTCATTTATATACATTTTTACTTATGAGTGAGTTATAAGAGCATTGAGAGTTTTGAGAGACAAACTTTCTCCCCAACTAATCAAACGAGGGGGAATTTGAATATTTACAAAAATAGAATCGAGTTTTATATTCGCTTAGGTGATGGCTTTTCTTTTCCAAGCGATGCTTATGTTTTGGAAGAATATCGTCTACTAAAGAGAGATGAAGTTGGATATGAGGCAAAATACGAAAAATTTGATAATATTGATGTTTGTTCTAATTTTTTTCCATTTCAGCTTTCTATAGTAATTTTAAAACATGGAAATATTATTGAGGCTATTGATAACCAGGAATAACTTCGACAATAGTGAATATTTTGCTAAGATCACCAGATGAACAAAACTATTTTCAGTCTTCTGGTGTTGATAATAAATTTCGAATAAGATATGTTCGTAGTGATGAAATAATGTATCTATTAAGATATTTGTTTGGCTTTATTCGCGATAATAGTGAAGTTTACTGGATAGGTGGTTATAAAACCACATTTTCTAGAAATTATACTCATAACAATTGTTTATTTGTTTATGAAACTAAAAAAGCAGATGGTTCAGTTGATAAAACGTATGCTATTCCAAGCAAAATTTTGATTGAAAAACGAGAAATTTTGTGGCCTATTGTTGAATACGAAGCTAACACATCAGTTGCAATTAAAGAAAAAGATATAAAAATCCTAAAATTCATATTGGTTTTAAGCATTGGCAATTTTAAGAAAAAGAAGTTCCTGCTGGGGCAACTGATTTTAATATTGATATAAAATATCAGTTTAATAATTTGAAATTTGACATGATTGATTTTGGATTTGTGGGTTTCCAAACTAATAGAAAAAATCGCGCTGGGCAATATGTTCATGCTTCAATATTTGATCATTATAATGTGAGAAATATTTTTGTTAAAAATGTAAGAAATGAAATTTTTCCAAAAGAAAATTGGAATCTAGATATTGAAAATGATCTTTGTCTTAATATTTCTGGCTTTTAATGATTTTATATATTCATGATTAAAATTGGATACTATATACAGAAACAATTAACTTTATTATGAGCCAACTACAAATTATCGTGGCTATAGCAATTACTATTCATTTTGGGGACGAAGACCTTTATATGTTGTTGGCTGCCTATATAGAAAAAAAAGCAGTAGTTAAAGATAAAACAAATATAAAAATTAGTGTAGATTTTAGAAATGCTGTTGAGGATAATACAAGTTGTAATGTTGTTTTAATTAGCCAACGAAATTTAACTTATGATTATTTGAAAAAAAAAATTACTGAATGCACACAAATTTTAAATTTTATTAAATATATAATGTAAACGATTTTACAGAAACAAAAAATTGTTTCGACATTTTATTACAATTTTTTAGACCCATAGTTGAGTGGTTGCATTACAATTTTTTACGAATTTTCGATCAAATAAAAAATAATTTTCTAATTAAGATTTTCTCATCGTATCACTTTTTTTTATAAAACATATGTAAATTTTTAAATATTATAAATTGATCAAATTATAGATCTTTTAGAATTTTGGGATATTGGATACGAAATTATAAAAACAGAAACTTTTGTTGATAAATAATTGGACATTGTTCATTTCAAAATTGTTTTAAAAATTGATAAAAATGATCTAAGTTCAGGTAAATTTTCCTATTTTATATACGATGTTTATGATTTGGATTGTTGTCATGGTTGGGATTATCTATTCAGTAATGGCTATACTTCAGATTTTTCTGTATTTTTAGACTTTAAAAAGTCTTATTAGTGTTTTACTTTAGTTGAATAAAATAAATACATTTTACATATTATATTTTTTAATATTTTCACACGATATTTGATTATTTTAATTTATTTAAATTGCTCGGTTTGCAAAATTGCTGTTTCTAGAAAACTTGAAAATTGCTTGAAAGGCAAGAAATTTGCTTGATTTTAGCTTAAAATTTAATATTTAAGGTGGCACAAATCCTGCTCGGGCATCTTTGAAAAATTGGCAAATTTACTTGATTTTGCGCAAAAATGCTTTATTTTGGAGCAAATTTGCTTGTTTTTTTAGAATGCTCAATTTCTTAAATTTCAAACCATGATTTTGGAACAACAACCTTGTTTCGGAGCAAAAAAGAGCAAAAAACCAAAATTTTTCGATGAAAAATAAGTTGCGCTAGAAATCCCCTTGTATATCTAATCTTGTTATTCTTTTTACTAATCATTATGTTCAATTACACGTACTCTGTATGTGTCATTTCACTTCTTTTTTTTACCAATATCAATCCACATAATATAAATTTACAGAAACTTCGTTAGTGTAATTTTATCTTACCTGTCAGTTTCTTTTACTAATTATCACATTAAATTATACGTACTCTGTACATGTTATTTTACTATACATTCTCGTAATTATCAATCACACATTATAAATTAACACAATCATTGTTATGGTAATTTTACTACACCAGTCTGTTACTGTTTAATGTTCATCATACCTAATTACATGCACACTGTAGGTGTAATATTACCATACCAGTTTGTAATTTTAACTTATTATGATGTTAAATGACATGCACTCCGTGCATGCAATTTGACTATGTAAAATATAGATTTCCAGGCACATGCTGTAAATTTACACAAACATCGCAAGTGTTATTTCACCACTGTGTATGTGTATTTTCTCACTAACAAAAATGTAAAATCGCAGATTCACTGCAATTGTAATTACAGAATTTCTGTATATTACAGAGTTATAAAATGGAATACTTGTAGATATATTAAAATTTACAGGAACATTAGTGTAAAATTTCAAATAGCGATCTCCTTTTAGGAAATTACACATAAAAATGTAAAATTACTGTAAATTTGTATGCTCACATAATTTCGAATTTGTAATTTTACACCCTTGTCAATATCAATATACCAGTACACTTGTGTTTTTTTTACTGTGAGATGGTACTACATTTCGAGTGAAATAGGAAAACATGTACTTTTACACTGATGTACGAGTTTATACAACATTGGCATGGTCGTAAAAACACACAGGCTTGGGGTTTTAGTACCATGAATAAGTGTAATATTTCACATACTTTCGCATTTGTAATTTCACGCCTTTTAATGTCAATATACCATTACATTTGTGTTTTTACTGTAATATTGTACTACCTATTGAGTGGAATAGAAAAATATGTACTGTTACACTGATGTACGTGTTTTAATACAACATTGGCTTGGTAGTAAAAACACACAAACTTAGGGTTTTAGTGCCTTTCATTAGTGTATTTTTACACATGGTTTTGCATGGGCAGTTTTACACCCTTTTAAATGTCAATATACTAGTACACTTGTGTCTTTACAGCAAGATTGTGCTACATTTTGAATGAAATAGAACAATATGTTTTTTTTACACAGATGTGCATGTTTCAAGACAACATTGGCGTAGTTGTAAAAATACACAGATTTGGGTTTTAATATTTCATTTTCGTGGATTTTTACACGTACTTTCAAATTTGTAAATTTACTCACCTCTTATTGTTAATATATCATGTGCGTTTTTTAAAAATATCAATGTACTATGTTATGAACGAAGTTGTACATTGCTGTAAATTTACACGTACTGTACATGTTTTTACAAATTACACACAGAAAAAATAAAATTACCAAAAGGTTGTATATGTATTTTTGAACCTTTTTTTTTTTTTACAGTGAGCTTGTGGAAGAGTATGATGACTTTTGTGATAAAGTTGTGTTCAACGATGAAGCGACATTTTGTCTTAGTGTCACGGTGAACAGGCACAATGTCCGTATCTGGGGTACAGACAAAGACAACCCCCATGGCGTCATTGAGCACATTCGTGACTCCCCGACAGTCAATGTTTTTTGTGTCATCTCGAAATCCATAATTTACGGCCCCTTCTTCTTCTGCGAAAAAAAAAACCATTACAGGGCACATTTTTTTGGACATCTTAGCACTTTGGCTCATGCTTCAGCTCGAAACAGACAGTGAAGACTTTATCTTCCAATTTGATGGTGCTACACCCCACTTCCATCGCGATGTCCGCGAATTCCTGAATCACAGATTGCCAAACCGATGGATAGGCCGCAGTGGGAATGATGATCAATATCTGTGTCATGGCCTCTACTTTCCCCTAACCTAACCCCGTGCAGCTATTGGAAGGATCTCCGATTGATTTAGCGGACCTGTGGGCTGGCATCGTCAACGCTTTCGACCGCATTGACAGGGACATGCTGCATTACGTTTGGCAAGAACTTGATTATAGGGTTGATGTGTGCAGGATCGCAAGGAGGCAATATATCAAACATTTGTAATGTGCCAACAAAACTTGGTGAGTTTTTGTATACGGCTACCAAGTTACGCCCCGATACGTTCAAAAATACACCTACAGTAACACCAAGAAATCGCTTCAATCATTTGTAGACATTCTGTATAACTTCATAAACTCAGCTTATGTTAAAATTGCATACATTTAGTATTAATAGCGTGTTATTTGATGTGGCACAGCTGCTATCCGTATGTTTAATAAATTTTCTATTAAAAGTTTACTTACACTTCAGTGTGAGCAATTTATATAAATTGACATAGGTATTTTTACGTTAGTTTAAAAAATTAAAATTAATTCCACAAACTCATTCGCAAATAAACTTATTTAAGTGTTTTTATTACACCGAGAGAGGTGTTCGTTAGTCAACATAATGTTTGTTTGTATATTTTGTTGAGTAAACGAAACTTGAAAAGTAACAAAATGACTTTTTTTTTCATCTAACAAAACACACACAGGAATTCACAAAAATGTCTGTGTTGGCCCGAAAGATTTTAGACTGTCGACAAAAAATTCCTTTGAATCAACTACACAGATTTGTTTGGCCGCTCATTTGATTGCCTACGTTCGAAAATACAGCTCGAGAGTTTGTTCGTGTTTTTTGTGACAATTAAGATAGTAACAAGTGTTTGTTACTGCATTTATTGATGGTTTATAAATGTATATAAACAATTTAATGAAATAGGTTCAACAGTAAACTAAAAAGTAATGCTTTAATACTTGGAATGCGTCTTTGCGCACGTTGTCCAGTATTTGAACTGTGTATATTAAAAATAACATTCGAGTTTCGTCAGTGGTCAGTTTAGCTGTGACTGCTATGGCGTAGCTCTTGAGTGCGAACGATCTAGGTTCAAGTCCTGGCAAAGCTTGCAATATTTTCTTTATTAACCGAAACTGTTTCGTGTGTGTAGAGAAAAACAAATATTTCATTGCACCAACCAAATCTTTGTTTGAGGCGACCAAACAAGAACAACGTAATTTGGTTTCAATAACAAAATGTTTCGTTGCCCCTGCACAAACAATTCATTTGGTTGCGCCAAACAAACTTCATTAAATTTAACAAAACCTTCTTTCTCATTGTAATTAGATGCAGCATTCGTTACAGAATTCTGAATTACGAGAGATGTGGAGCTCTTGAGCAATGTTTCTTTTATTTTTTAATTTTTGTGTGGCGTTTGAAAATAACGTCACGTGTTTCTGGTCAGTGTTGACCTTGGCCCATCGTGCGCGACCGAGTGGAAAAGGAGTGTTTGAGTGACGGGCGAGCGATAACCCTATCAGTGTTCGAAGCCATTATTCCGCTTGGTGCCATGATAAAACTTAAGTGACACGCGCGCTGCTTACCTTCAGCTGATCGGGTTTCTGCGTGTATCTGAAGAATTTTATGATTTACGGAACTCGTTTCTCTCAGTGGAACTCGGGGTGCGTTGAACCTTTCAGATGGTCAGGGTGACTGATATATAAGGGCGACGGACCTCCGAGTGAGGACTTGATGAGTAGTTGGAGTTTTAGCGATAGGCGACGAGTGAAATGAGCAGCGAGAGAAGTGATCAGCGGGAGAAAAATCTACGACTGAGAGCATCGGCGGTTGAGCGAATCGTGCGACTGGCAGGCTGGAGCATTGTAATGGGTGCGGAAGTGAAATATATTACAAATGAGAGCAACAGACAAACTAAAAGTGTATTAATGTTGTGAGTAGTAGGGCAAAGAGTGTTCTGACGCAGGGTCCAGGGTCTTGTGCTTACCGGAAGCTTAAGTGACGCGTAGACTGGGTTCATGGTGACGCCAGCAGGCAGTTTGATGCTTTGTGGATATTAGCCAACGTAATGCAGTTTGCGGGCTAACTATTTGCAGATCCGCAGCATCAAGGCTCCAACAGCACCGACGGGATGTGGTTTCATCAGCAAAGGCGTTGAGACGTCTTAAAAATCACAGCTATTCAGGACGCCGACACAGCTTCAGCACGCAGCAGTAAGGTACGGCGCTGTAACGGTTCAAAAGTGCAAATATTTGGCGTGGGTACCAAGATCAAGCGACGCATGGATGGATGCGCATGACACACAAATAATGTAAAAAGTCTTGAGTATTTGTATTGACTGTTGAACCATACATATCATAGGAGAACATTCTATCTCACCTGAGTGTGAAACTGTATATATGTACATATGATATGTTTTGTTTTGATGATGTATAGGATATGAAGACTTGTAATAAAGGGCATTTCGATTCTTGTTGATCAAGGAGGATACATATTGGAGTTTGTGCATGTAATTCATTGTACAAATTTTTGTCTAAATTTCATGTTTGATGATGTTTTGATGTGTGTACATAATACTTGTTTTTTTTTTTTTTTTTTTCTTGAAGTGTTGAATGTATATAAATGTAGTTTGAGAAAGTGATCGAGTTTGAAAAGCAGGAATGGTTTGTGACTGTCGTTGAAGGACCCATGGTTCATGTGAGTGCAGAGTTTGTGACGAGTGTGTGATAATTTTTCAATAATTATATAATGCCCAAGACATTTACTGTAAGAGAGTAGCTCACAGTTGTTCCCGAGTGTTGTTTACATTTCAAATCGTTAATTTTCTTGAAATGTTTACATTTCGGTAACCACAGTTTGTTTATATTCCACCGAAATTTACTAGCTACGTTCATTTTATCATTTGATTATAAATCTCTGTTTACACTATCCCTAATTCTGTTTGTAAATAATTTAACCACTAGTTTTTATGGCCGATTGAGTTTACGAGTCTTAATGAGTTTCGATCACATATGCTTAAGAGCGATCAAAACGAGCGACAGAAGGCGAATACACCTATAGCATATGATAAGCCTCCACAGCCTCGTCCACCACCTTTATATCCAGGACCAGAGACCCAATCAGTCAAATCAGTACCAAAAAAACCCTAAAATAAATACGTTAGGAGTAGTCGCAGAGGGAGGTGATTCACAACCTTATCAATCACATTTCGAGGCAAGTAGTAGGAATGACAATTTTGTGTTCAGGAGGTGTGGGAAGCATTATACTCCAGGACATCGCAGAAGATACCACCCGGGGAGAGACGATATTAAGTAGACAGGGTATCCCTACAGCCAAATGCATTTGTGCATCCTGATGGTAAAGTGTACCTGCTGAATGTTATTTATCACATTGTTGACGCAAGTTGTGAAAATAATATGTTATGTTAGCTTAGCTTTTGCTTGAAACACTGTGATTGTTTTATTTTGCAGTGAGGATGTATAAATCTATTGTTGAAGTCCAGTCGTAATGAGTGAAACAACGTTGTCTAGGGGTTGGAATAGCAATTTTTCCTGTAGCCGCCTACTCACTAGTTGATGTTAGGGTCTTCGATATTTTACCAATAGTTAGTTGTTATTTAAGGATTATATGTTTAAATGGCATGTACAACGTATAGTAACAGTGCAGGAATATATGTCACTCTGATTGTTCAGTAGCAAAGCACAGTAGAGGTTGTAAATTACGTCGAGTGGTGCTACGAACTCAGAATATGAACTGAACTGTGTGTGTTTACTATACCTACAACGATAATTGTCCTAAATAGCGTGTGATGCCTAACACAGTAGTGAAGTACTAGCGAGGTGAGGCCTCTGTGCAACGTATCTCCGAACACTCGTTTGAAGAAGTTTATAGTATGACTTTGCCCTAATAATATCTGTGCATGTACGAGTGTGTTACCAGAAAGTCGCTGAGTGCTCTCCAAGACTCCTTCGAAGAACTTCAGAGGCGTAGATTGTTGAGGGAAGAAACACCAGTACAACAGTTCCAGTTTATGTGATGGATGGCGCAACGATTGCAACTTAAGCGCCAGAAGAAAAACACTTTTCCCATGAGGAGTAAATAATTTATTTAGTGCTACAAACTGAGATGTTTTGTGTTTTATTTTAATTTTAGCATGACTGTGATGAAATGAATACTAATTTTTATTAATCTGCGCGTATTTTGTGAATTTTAATCAAGGGTAACGTATTAATTGATTAGATTTACGTAATTGTTATAACGTTTGTTTGAAGTTGTGGACACTTATGTCATATTTATTTTTCAGAGGGTGCTATGCTGCAAAATGGTTTATTGATGTTTTGACATGTGTTTTGTAATTGAGTTGTTCCTGCTGTCAGGTTATGTTTTCTTTTCTAGTTTCTTTGTTTATGTTTCACTAAAATTTTGAATTTCGAGTTCAACAGACACGTGGGGCAAATCTGTAAGAGAGTAGCTCACAGTTGTTCCTGAATGTTGTTTACAATTTATCATTTTATCATAAATCTCTGTTTATACTATCCCTAATTCAGTTTGTAAATAATTCAACCACGAGTTTTTTCAGGTCGATTGAGTGACTGTGTAAGGCAGGCTTCAATATAGGAATTATTTCTTCCTTGCCTTGAGGCGGTAATTTCAATTATATTGAAACAATACGTTTCGGCCGCATTGTCTGAGGGTAAGAGATTTCCGTATAGCTTCAAAAATATCTGTTACTAGTCGTTATAAAGAATGGATCGTCTGTTCGGGAGTCCGGAAACCAAGAGATTGAATTCTGAGGATCGACGTCGGGGCGGAGCCCGAGTGATGCTTGTAAGAGGCGTGCCGAGGTTCTGCGGGTGCAGATTCGGCAGGTTCGGTCACGAACCTTGGATGACGCAGTTAAAAGATTAATTGCATTAGCCCTGCACATGGTATGGTAGACTGCCATGTCTTCATTCTACACGGCTCAAGTAAGGCCTCCGACTTGTGTCCGTCACTAACACACATCCTGCTTCAGACTGTTGTATAAGATATTTTTAAAAGTAGCACAGACTTAAAATCCTGATTAACATGTGGTGACATTCCATACAGATTTTAAAATGAAGGCGTAAAAATTAAATTAGTATTTTTAGCAATAATTTGATATTAGTATTTATACGAGAAACGAATATATGCTTTAAATTATGCACAGACTATAATTTTCATTTACCGGAGGCTCGAGAATAGTTCATTTAGAATACCCGTTGCATCTAGAGCTAGTTAAAGTTCTTTAAATACTATAATTCAAGTGACATTTAAAAATTGATCTCAATATTAGCTATGCCACTTGAACTGGCAGCAGGACGTGTTGAAAAGAATGTGTATAGATATTGTTCTTATGGATTCTTTCTCTTTCTTGAGTGTGATAGAGATTCCTTCTTATGAAGAATCATTTGAAACTATCAATTAAATATATTCTTCAGCTATTCAAACTGGACGTGTTATGTTTGTAGGGTTGTTGTGTAATCATGCTTCATTCTGAAAGTAATTTTTAATGATTTCACATTTACATATAAGTGAAATATGCTTGTGAACTCTGTTTTGCCTTACATTGCAGTGAGCTATGATTTTGCATTTAATCCAGGATATTAAAATGGTTCATCACTAAGAATTCTATTTTCTTGTATGATGATAAAGTTAAAGGCTCAATTCTAGATAGGCTAATTGAAAATAATTATATTGTACTACTGCAAAAGTAGTTGGCGCCCGTATGTCAATTAGAAATTTCTACACTCATAAAAGCTTACAATAAATAATTCTTCTGAACCTATAAGTTGGGCACAAATATGAATTTTCTGTTAACACACTAAACTAATAAAGTCTCTAATCAATTCTCCCTTTATTATATTTCACACCATGAAAGTGTTTTGTGTTTCGCACAATAACTTTGCTTGACGTCAAGGTGGGGCATCTGAAACATTTCATGTTTCAGACCGAAATATTTATTTTTTACTTACACTTATGTATGTTTACTTATTGTTTACATGGCGGTATTTATTGTTTACATATTATTTACCATGTTTACATGTAATATTTCATATTTATGTTTCATTTCAAGTGTATTTGTCCTGTTTGTTTACCTTTAAATAGATCGAGCAAACTGTAGGTTATGTTTATGGTTTGAAGTGTTGTAGGGTTATGTTGACATGTAACAATAAAGGGGGGGGGGGAAAACTCGATATTGATTTTTATTACTTTTACTATTCAGTATGTCTCTTTTGAATAAGTCTAGATATGTTCAGTGTGATTTAAATGTACGAAACAGTAAATATAAATACTGTAATTTTAACAATGTTAATGTCATGTAGTGTAATATTTAATGTTAATTTAATCTTGTAAATTGAAACTTTTATCCATTTTAGCCTGACCATCAGTATTGATAAAAAAAGAACATATTAGAACCATAGACAAGAGGGTACAGGACACCAAAGATGTCACACATATAAAATATTATTATTATGAGTATGAATGTATGTGAAACAGCTGTTCCAGGTATGATTTTGGATGGGGCTGGATCGCATATCTCTATCTCAGGGAGATATTTTTTGAAGGTCTCTCTGTGATTGGTTGTTTGGATAAGTGCGCCAATTCTGAAGATCGCAACTGATATGTGTCGGTTGAGCTCTCTCAGGGTTTAGGCACCAAAGGGGACAGATGATGTCCTGGTAATGTGTTACACTATATTTGAAGTTTTAAATTGCTGCAAAGTTGTAAAATGTATGTAATCATGTCCAGAAATATGATTGATTGCCAGGCATATAAAGAAGAGGCCTGAGCAGGCACATTCATTAGTTTTAATAACAGTGCCAAATATTATTGCTTTAACCCTAACTGCACATCAACGACTATGGGTGGTATCCCAGTCAAAGTTCAAAAAAGTAACTGGTATCTTTCCTGTAGGGAACACCTAATTTGTTTACCTGCATAATAAGGTTATTTGGGCAAGTTAAATATATGAAAGTGAACTGTGTATAGGCTTTAATTAAACTTTGACCAAATTGCCAGTTCTGATACGTTTACGATTTTTGCTAACATTTTTAAATTGTCACAATTTTGTTCAAAGTGTGCTCACGAGATTTACTAATACTTTTATACTGGCTGACTGCTAGCTCAGTAATAATATAATAATTTTAACTTTCAAAACCTTGAACTAACTACAGTGTTATTTAGACGATACATTTTGACACTGATGGCAGGTAAAGAATTTCTCTCATGAACACTGTGCTTTTGCAACCCATGCTAATAAAGTTCACAACACAACACTGTTTTGTACTGTCTCCACATGTATGCTGTCAAGGAGATGCAGAACAAACTAATGTTTTAGCTCAGTCTCTCAAAGTAAGCCAAAGAAAGGTGGTGCAGGTAACCTCACTGGAGAGAGCTGTAGTGTGTTCTCTGTATTTAATATTTTTCTCTTTGGTTCTCTGTATATCATAATGACCAGGTGTTGTGTGATTGGGGTGTGTACATTAATAAGTACCTTTGAAGTACACAACCAGGGTTATGTGTGCACTTCCTACAGTACTTACACCACTTCAGCAGAACACTTAGTACTAAGGTGCCCAACTATATTTCATGGGAATATTAGTACAGCTGTTTTTCCTATTGCACATTGCATCCTGTACATGTTGATGTTGTACACACTTTCAACATTTCGTACAACACAATTCTGCACTAGAGACTTTATACTATAGTATTAAACTTTTTTTGCTATTTATTTTTCAATAATAGCATATATGGCTCTTAACGAAAACAGTTTATAATATACTGCTTACCCTACGATGTAGGTTTAATAAGAAATAAAATTTTCAAGTTTTTTTGTTTTTATTAAAATTTATGAAAATATATTTCTACAAAAACACTCGAAAAATGAACCCTGCTGCTTATATACCCGCACACAGGTACCACACCAGCCACTGTTTCTCATGCATGCAATCTGCTCTACCAACCAACACCATATAAAATATACTCATTTTTCATACCTTTTACTATAAATCAAGTGTACCTCAACCATTCAGTCCACGCTGACCTTACCAAATATTTACTTACTGTTCATACTTTCTGCTCTATTGGTAGACACCAGCCAAATATATACTAGTCACTATACCACCGTAACAAACATCCATTATAATTCAAGTCATGCCAGACCACCCAACACCCCATAACCAAAGGAAAGTTCAATTCAGCCGCACCACCCAATACACCATTATAACTCGAGTGTACCAAGCAACTATACAGCTAAGTTCAGCCCATAACCTAACACCCATTATACGTGTTCTGCTAAACATACCACTCATTGTAACTCTAGTATACCTCAACCATTCGTCCACACAGACCATACAAAGAAAACATACAGCCCATAACAGTGACACAATCAACTTCTTCTCATATCATCTGCCATGCCAACTGACAACAGTCAAAATACACTGACCACCCATACGTCTTACTATATCACAATAATAATTTAGCATTACAGGACTCACCGACACACACATACAGTCCACGCCATTTGACATATGCCAACTACCGCAGGAAAGATATTCAAGGGATAAACATATCAACCAACTTACCAACCATGCCATCCATGTTAACCCAAGTGTACCAAGCAAATTTATAGTTTAGACCAACCCACAACATAAACATTCTTACCATCTGTCAAACTAACATAATTTAATCTACTAAAGGCCAAAAAAACCTAACCGACCTTAACCTACCAAAGCCTAGAAAATAATCAGAAATAACCTACCATAATCCTGATAAAAATTATACTTATCCTAAGCACACATGTCTAGCATTATTTCAGCCACTTGAGAAAATTTGACATGTCCAAACATTATAACCACACTTAGTACCGCAACAAGAGTCAATTTGAGACAAATTAAGTCATGGGTGGCGGTGGACTTAGAGGGGGAGTCATTTTGAGTCATTTTTGAGTCATTTTGAGTCATTTTTGAGTCATTTTGAGTTAATGTGTCAATGCGTAAGTGAGTCAATCTTGTGAGCGGTCTGTCTGCCAGTAGTCAGTTGTCTGCTTTAATTACGTTCATGAGTTCCAGCTGAGCAAAGATATCACGAGGACGAAATATATTTTCACCATAAAAAGAACTTATTCACTGGCAGGGCAACGATGATAAGTTTGCAGCTAGAGAGTCGGTCAGAAGTTTTTTCAACTTGTCTGGCAGGATCCTTCCCGGGCCAACCAAAAAATATATTATTTACGAATTTAACATAATTTTCTCTCGGGTAACTTACAAGTGAAGTTTTTCTTTTTCCTGTAGATTATTACAAAACTGACTCTAGTGTAAGGGGTTAAAGATTAAATTTTGTTTTACTGTGTGTTGTTTAACATTTTATGTGTCTGTATACAGATGTGATCGATATAATAAATATTTATGTTAGAATTTATGTTTCAAGTCTGGCATATTCCAAGCCTTGTTAGTTTGTGATGGTCATGCATGCCCCGTTTCTTGAATACTGTAGTTGTCAGCTGGCAGTAACTGTAATTCCATATTCAACTAACTTGTTAAGTACATAAATGAAGAATTCTGCGCAAGTATAATCAGTAAGTAATGAGACAAGATACACTATGTCGTCCATTCTACCGTAACTTGAATAAAATAACAGTTATTTTTTCTTGCCGAATTACTTTTCTTTGCCACTCTACCGGTGCCCCAGAACAAGAAATGAAATATCTTGTAAACTTATCCCGAACCAACAGACTTGATCCATCAACAGATCCAACATTACCTCTTAGATTTTGTAACGCACCATCATAATCACATTTTACATTATCAACAAGCTTGTCTAATAAGCCTACGGAATCTTCTCACAAGTAGATTTGGAGGCAGGGTGTAGCTAGCACAACCTTGATAAGATGTTCTGGGGTGATTTGCTACTTCCTTTGGTAAATACGGAACTTCTTCACAAAATTCCAAAATCATCTTCAGAAAAGTTCCTGGCCCTGCTCAATCTGTAATATTATAATTTTATTCATTTAATTTCCACGCACTTCGTCGCCAGGATAAGGTCGCATTAAATTACGCTGCAGAGCAAATGCTTCATTCCCCACCATAACGTGAGGCATATCTTCTTCTGTCCCAGGTAAGGCCTTGTCTGCAGGAAAATTACTTTTGTTTATTATAAACCTTTCTACCAAATGCAGAGTTGAAAAAACCTGCGTCACTTTTTTTCCAATAAGCACTTACATCTACCTCAAGAAACTTATAACGAGCATCAGCAATGGCCAGAAGGACTATATACTAAAACAATTTTTATAGTGAAAATACTGTGAACTACTATGTGCAGGTTTATCATACACTATGTGCTTTCCATCTATGGCTGCCACGCAATTAGTTAAATTCCACATTTCTCTGTACTCTTATTCATTCTTATCCCACGTTGCTTTGTCCGGCTCAGGAATTATAATTGGGCCTATTATTTTCCATATTCCTTAACATGCCTGATTTACTAAGGATCTGACGGTCGTTTCACCAAATCGGTATCTAAATCGTTCTGAATATATCTCCGGTTGCATGAAATCTGAAAGAAACAAAGAAAACGTCGACGCAATTGGCTGACCAATTCTTCGTACTAATTGATTTACTTATATTTCATTCGTAATCCACCATTCTAAAATAATGCGTAAGGAGAGGTGGAAGGCATTAAGAGAATCCTATCGCAAAGCTCTAAAGAAGAGGGAGACGAGAGTTTTCAAGAAGGCAAGGAAATGAAGTATTTTAGACTTGATTAGCATATGGAATTTATAAAGCCATACATCACTGCTCAGAGGGAACAAACAAGTAATACGGAACCAGTATCGCCTAAGTCAACTGTGTCCACAAACTCAGACGAAACTGATGACGCAGATGTAGATACTTTGGATGCTTCGTCATCTGGAAGAGGTCGACATGTTTGGCGAAATTACAAAAGACCACCATGCGGACAAACCCAAGAAATTTTTCGAGAGTATCTTGACTATAAAAGTTCTAAACAAATCATCCACTTGATCAGGAAGTTGACCACCTTACCAAATACTTTCAAGGCGTCAAGTCAACGGTCAGAACATTTCCACCTACTCTTCACGTAGTTATTAAATCCCAAACAGCAGCGATTCTTCATAAGGCTGAATATGAGGCAATGAGGATGCAGTCTGCCATTCATAATTCTTCGCTACCAATTCAGAACAGAACGGCATTCCAGCCCCCAGCTTTAGCCCCAAACACGTAACTTTGCTTGTGACTGTGCTACAACCCACACAGATTGCAGACAACAATATACCTTTCCTGATAACAACTCAAACAATAACACTACCCAAGATCACCAAGATCTACAATAGCGTCTACAAAATGCACACCTCAAATAAACTCCTGAACTCAGAAGTAATTGCAACCAGTGAAATGACAGTAACTTCGACGACTTTGGTGGCACTGAACGTATGCTTCGTGAACATTATAATTCATTTTATAGCCTCTGATTATTTTTACCACAGTTACTGTTTATTTCACTTATATTTTATGCATGTGCAGCCATTTCGTTTATTTATATATTGAACATAAGATCTCAAATATGAGTAAATACTAAAGTGTTAGTGATTTCGTATGATTTTGGTTTCTGGGATTATACCTGAGAGATGAGTAAAATTTTGAAAATAATAAATAGCTTTTTTAATTACCTGAGGCAAGCAGCAAGCTTTCCTTACATGTTACAGTTCGTCGAAATGTGCTATACAGCCGTTGTACCTATTTCAGGCGCCAAAACATTCAGTAGCTTGTAGAACTTTGCAGACGAATTGCGGAAGTACTGGAGAAACTTTCTTCTATCTTACAGTATGTCAGAGAATATGTGGTGGAATTCTCGATGTTGTATTCTCTTGTTGTTGATGTCATGCACCCAGATCCTTCTTCTCCGTTCTTCCTTTTCTTATTCTGCACTTGTGAGAAGAGTCAGAGTGAAAATATCGTCTTGTGAGCTACTTGAATTTGTACCTGCATATAGGCGTAGCTACAACAATGGCAGAACTGACCACATCAGTGTATGTTGACAGGGCATGCACATCTCTTCCACCGCGGTGCTCTCACGTGTGCGACTTCACGTCTGTTGCCTCGGCGCCGCGCGCAAGCTGTGTGCGCCAAGCTTAACTGCTCCCAAACGTTCGTAACACCATCACAATCGATTTAGTTTCGAGACATTCCAGTACATGCCTTATTTTTCTCTGGCTACAGCTGTCGTCCGGCTATATAAACAGCAATTCCCTGACAGGGCTGTTTGTAAACTTTGTTTGTTGAGCTAACCTATTCTGCTGAATTAAACTGGATTGCATAAAACTTCCTCCTGTTCTCGAGACTGGTTTAAGTTTAACTTTGAAGAGGTACTCATTACACGAAATCAGTCGTCAGGACAGATGCTTCACCTAAAATGTACATACTAAACATATCGAGGGGCTGCGGTGGTGTAGTGATTAGATGACTCGCTTCCCACCTAGGCGAATTGTGTTCATTTCCCGGAGGAGTCACTACGGATTTTCGCATGTGGGGATCGTGCCGGACGATGCCGCTGGTCGGCGTGTTTTCTCGGGGATCTCCCGTGTTCTCCGTTCTCTCATTCTGATGTGACTCCATCGCACTTCAATCACCCTTATCGACTCTCAAGACCTCGTTGTTAGGAGCCGCCCAAATATCTTCACTTACTCACTATAAATATTTAGGGTATATTCAGTTATTCGATCTTTCACAGTCAACGCAGGCATAGCTCGCAGGAAACACGAAAATGCATGGTTATCCTGAGTGCTTCGAAGTAAATAATCTTGTAGCCACGAGGCCGTATCTCTCAGTGACGAAGTGACAGCACGATAGAGGGCGTGCACTCGAGTCAGCTGTAATTTCTCCCCTCCTCTCTACAACCCGTCAAGTCCAGGTCAGCTATCAATTTGCCGGAAGAAAAGGGCCGCGAGGTCTAATACAATTACCTGCGAGACAACTGATGGGAAGGAAAGTGATTCCGGACATGGACTTCCACTTAGGTGGACGGCCGTAAATAGCGAGGAACTGTAACGAGCTGCTGCGGTCGAGATCCACTTCGCCCACGGCGCCTGCGAGGTAGACTTCCTGCTTCGCTCCGTCCCTGTCACGCACGCAGCTTTCCGGAACAAAAGGTGATCCGACGATACACACGTCCTTCGGTGTAACGGACAGAAAACCCCGTCCGCCACTCCCGCTGTCCACTCTCTGATTACACAGTCACCAAGATCGTTACTTGGCGAGTGGACCGAACGGGAGATTGTTCCACACCCACTCGAGAGTCTTGGAATTGCCATGTCGGTAACCATGTAGCAGGTCTGAATGCTGATTACTCGTAACACTCGTGGCTGAACCATCAAAGTGAGGTGGTGCAATGGTAGCACTCTTGGAGGAACTGGGTACAGTTCCTGATGCAGCCATCCTGATTTTGCTTATCCTTGGTTTGCATAAATCACTCCAGGCATTGCTGGGACGGTTCCTTGGCAAAGGCCACATCCCATTCCTATCTATTTTCTGCTTGACTGAGAACATTTTTTTCGTCTCTTATGACCCAACTGTCGAAAGAGCCGTTAAGGCCTACACCCTCTGCCCATTCTTGTCAAATTCTTACAGATTTGGTAACACTTAGCTGTAACGGAGTTTTGCTGGCATCTTGGGCAACCTTGAGATTAATGTTATCATTCCACGAAAAGCGATTGTTCACGCAGATTCATCTATTGTTTATCACACGAAAGCTGAATACTCGTCAGCTTGGAAAGGCACGGAACCCCAAAATTAGGTTGCTCACAGCTGCAAGCGGACGTATATTTTGGTTGGAATTCTATGAGTTTGTACTAATAGACCATATTAATATTGGCTGGCAAGAAAACGTGGCAAAATGTGACTGTGTTCTACAGTATCCGAGAATGATTTTGTCGTCTTGCATTATTATCGATCATAAAGAGATGACTTAATAACAACCGCTGTAAAACGGATTTTTCCATTTTCTGATAAGTATTTAATATTAATTAATTAATAGTATATGTATCTTTTTATCCTCCTTCAGAGCAGACACAGTTATAATTATCATAATTTCATAGTTCACAAATGAGAACTTTGTTCGTATAACGTGTAGTTCCGGTACATTAAGAAACATGGTGTGTAGAATGTTCGCGCAGTTGAACACCCCTCTGACAGCGAAATGTTGAATTGAGAGATCTGACTGGCTCTTAAGAACGAGGTCTTGATGTAACATATGCTGCCTACGTACTAGAAGTATTCGTTTAATATGTGAATATTTTCTAAAAATATTATGTAGACAAAGTCAAATGCAAAACTCACAAAGGCGAACACAATGAAAATGTGTTGACTTGCGAATTGTCAAAATAAGGCACAAAGAAAAGCAGTTTGCACCGATGTGACAACATTGTTTAATTGTATGATATGTATACACGTGACGTCGCCTAGGAATAGCAATCTTATGGAAACACATTATCGTTGGCAATTTAAAGAATCTTATTTTTCTTCAGATTTTTCCATATGGCTCTATAAATTTTAGCGAAAATATTAATAACATTTAAAAATAAGCTACTTTCAGGTAACATCCTCGTCGACAAAAGCTACATAAATAAATAAGAGTACATAAATAAATTACAGCTTACGGAATTAGCATTTTAGCAACTATACAATTTACAGCACAAAACTTAACATCGCTGTCGCAGCTACGAATGCTTGAAAATATTTTGACAATGCTTATTGGTCAATTAAGGAAGTCGTATAAGTTATAAAAACAATCCGGAAAATAAAGACTGGAGATAATTTTTATGGCTACAAGAGATACACATGAGATTTTCCCAGAAAATGGAGATGTCTCTATTCGTTCAGCTCGCTTTGAAGTATGATTTCTATAAAGAAAGTGAACGTCTCCTGAAAACCGGCTAAAATATCCCTAGTAAGGTAGCACTTAACAACACAACGAAATCGTTTGAGAGCATAACGTTCTGGAAAATAACAATGAACGGGAGCAGGATTCATCATTCCATTTTAATATGCATGTGATACGACCGGTTAGAGTCGTTAGACTTAAGCCCCTTAAAAACTGTAAAAGCCAGTTTTTAAGGGGCTTAAGTTACCTGGTATTGTATATAAGCGACTTGTTGAATTTACTGGAATGAATAAAAACGGGAATTTATTTTTAAACTGTCATTTAATATGCTATGTTTATTCTATACTCATTAATCATCCGAGAAAAAAAATTAACTGCAAAAATTTAGTTAAGTTGTATGAGGCTGAAGAATGAGGTGGCATGACCCCTACAATATAGTGCATGGTTTTCGTAAGTGTAAGTTATTTAAGTGTCATATTTTCCTAACAAATGAACATAATAATTAAAATCGTACATTTGGCATTAACACCCAAATGTTGTAGCAGTGAATTTTTCATAAGAGAACAAGATTCTCCAACTATTCCAAGTAATGGTCTACAGTTCTCCTTAATTTGTTTCGAAGAAAATCCTTCTGTAAAATTAGGACCTTAACCATCAGAAACTTCTGCAATGTCCATCTTAAGGGGCTTAAGCTTCAACATCAGACACTTCAGTGTTTATTCCTTTAAACAAGTGGAAGGCGCTGATATTGCTGCACGCAGCTAAGAAGTTAAATATCGGAAATAATTAAACTTGCGCATTTGAACCCTTCCAAGAAGAAGAATTTAAGGGACTTTCCTTAGTTTTTAGATTTAAAGGGTAATATCTGATTAGAATCAGTCGTGGAGGAAAACTGGTTATCATATCATGTTACAAGAGAGACATTTAGGGATGGCAATGATTTTGCTTAATTTATTTTACTCATAGATTGATACGAAAATGGTTTTATTCTTATTTATTTATACAACGATAAAAACCCAATTTTTATGTATTGTAGGTATTACAATTATTGATAAAGTAATTTTATAACACACTTTTCTAACTAATAATTTTTTATATCAAACTGGGACAAGTGTAAAACTTGAATATATTGTATATTATGTCCGGAAAATGCACGTTTACACAATTCTTAAATAGCAAATCTTTTTCTACACGCAAAAGTGTCTTTTAAATTTTTCACTTTATGTCTTTGTCCTACAAGATCAGAAACATTTTGATCTCCCGAAGTTCTTTTCTTCATTTTGATGGGAATGGAATCTTATAAACACCGATGCACTGTATATCAAAACCATGCTTTTCTGTATGCTACCTTATTCGAGCGGCTTCCTCAGTTGCTGTGACATTTATGAACCTGCACTGTTTGTGCGAAAAATCTCAGAATTTAATGGAATACACATGGAGCACCTATTGTGAATATAAGATTTTCATTTCACTGCATATATATTTTCTTATGTAAATCTGTGCAACTGTCACAGAAAAACTGACTGATATATACTATGAAGGTGCACATTTTCTAAACAAAGTATTTATAATCACCATTATGTGTCTGCAACAACTTATAATAGAAGAATTTTTTCCCTTTAAAAAAAAATATATATATATACGATAGTTACGTATTTTTAAAAACATTGCACGCATATTACCTTACACAAACTCTTTATTACTTTCACTACTAGATCCTAATCTAGTTTTATTTAGCGAATCGTGGACTATCATTGTTGAAAAAATCTACGAATTTAAGGAATAAATTTCTTACGAGGACCTTAAAACCATTATATATAGCAACGCTGTTCCTTTGTTTTACCGGATTTATTCCTAAACGCTTATAACTAACATTTCTCCGATCATGTACACAGGATATTTATTTTATACTACAAACACCCTCAAAGAAGAGATATGATGACAATTTGAACACGAAATATAATTTTAATCAGCGAAAGCGTGCTCCATTTCAGTCTGATTTTACAGGAAAACAAAAAGGGAAAACTACTTCACAGGAACCACTGAAATCCAAATGACTGTTTCACTGATTGTGATTCAATTGTTAAACTGTGATTATTTCCAGCGAAGTGCTCGGTACAAGGGGAATACAACTCACTAACGTGCCAGTCAGTAGAAGTTCGTGATTGAACACTTTTAAAACGAACATTTTTAAACAAAAGTCTCTGCTCCTTAATACATGTATTTTTGTATACGGTAAACACTAACTTTAATGCGCCCTTTAGTTCGTAGATGTGTTGGCAAAGTACACTGTTAGCCATTAAAATTGTATCACCAATAAGGACCCCACATTGGAGAAATTTGTATTTGTAAAACTATTGCAGATCTTGGCGCAGCACAATAATTTCACTAAAATTCACACAAATTTCTCACTTTCAAGCATACATTTTTCAATCTCTTCTTCAAACACGATTCATTTCGTCAATCTCACCCCCAAAATCAAGATAATTTGACCTAAATCTTCATTCTCAATTACATACATTAAAAAAAAAACATACTTTGTTCACTCTTTGATCAGTGGTCCATTTTCAGGGTGAATGAAGCTAAATTTATGTCATAAAGAGTAAATGTTTACTTTAAATTTGAGAGCCAAATCAATTAGTAAAAATAATATCACAAGAAAAGTATGAAAATTCTTGGAATTCTTCAAAAATATGATGATTGAGCTTGAAAATGAGTCTGAAAAACTACACACAAAGAGTGAACACAAGTTGAAAATTGATTTTGATTTTGACCTTAGATATGATTGATTTTGAGTTGCGCTTTGAAAGATTGGACGGGGAATTAGAAATTTGTTTGAATTTAGCTTGAAATTGTTTAAATTTTAGTTAAATTATTGAGTTACGCCAAGATCGGCAATAGCCCTCTACTGAGTTATAAAATATGTGCACATATAAAAACACATATGGACCTTCTTAAAAAACGACAAAAGGTTTACGAGTAAGCTAATGCCACACCAGGGACTTCCCAGGTTTGCGAACAAATTAATGCCGATGCCAGTGACCTGTTGTATATTTTCCCAGCCTTGATATTAACACCAACAGAATTCAAATTGGAGAAACCCCTCAATTCACCACCAGCCAGCCTTTTTTTAAATATTTTTTTTTGTAAAGTAGAAGGATATATATTTTTTAAATTCATTAGTTCTTCTGGCACTCCCTTTTCATATGTTGTGGCGACTTCTACATATGAGAACACCCCAGCTTATACATCTGATACATTACAGTGTAATGTGGAGAGCATTTTTTTACAGAGGCTTCATGAGTAATATTTTTTTTGCATCAATACTCATATGCTGAGTACATGGGCAAGAGCAATGAAATAGTTTTTTTTTTGGCTCAAATTTCGAATGGTTTCGTGTTAATTTAATAAATGTGGGTGCCTTCACGTTTATTAAATTATCCTCTCAACTGGGGATCGAACCTCGAATCTCGAGTTTCAAACCAAGCACTCAGCCACTGAGCCAAAGTGGCTGAGTGAGTGAGGTGCTGATAAAAATGCTGCATGTGGTGAGCTACAATATTAATGAGAGCGTTCGATGCTTGGTGAGGAAATAATTTTATTCACTCTTGCAGCAGTGATTCATAATGTGTTCTCTGCGAGGAGTAAACTTTTTGCATCTTTATGGTTGCACTCGCCGAGAGCAGCGCCGCAGATATCAACACAGCCAGATAACATGTTTCCTGTTGTGGACAGAGCTCACTGTGAGCTCTATGAGGAAAATTTGCATTGCCAAGACCAGAGAATCATTTTAAATCACTTCTTCATATCACAGGCAGAGTGAGCTGATGTTCAGTGCGGCCTCCCAGCAAAGATATATATTTTTTTCATTATGAGAGTGTGCTGAAGTTAAGTCGTGGTCGAGTGTGTAGATAAGCTTTTTTCTGTCACTAAGAGAATGTGCTGAAGTTCAGTTGTGGAAGTAACTAAACATAATCTAAATATGAAATTGTAATATTGGATTATAAAAATACAAGAGATGTTATTTTCAAGCATGTAAATGAAGAAGATAAGCTAATTTGTTAAAGTTATTGCTAGTCGCAGCTGCGCAACTACACAAATATTGAATTCACAAAAGGGAGTTTAAAGATAAAACTTTTTATTTGATTTCGATATTTTCCAGTATCCAGTATTTGTTTCATCTTCTCGAAATACACACAGAGAATTTGTGTTATCTTCTACTAATTGCTTGGGGACTCTAGAATATGTCTGCACAAGATAAAAAATATCAATATTTTTATGCTGACATCTAGTAAAATATTCGCGGACTACATCTTGCTCATCCAGTATTACATCATCAAAAATATAACTAAAGAATTATTTTCACATTGGTCTAGTGAAACCATCTCACCACTGCTAGTTAAAAAATAAGCTTTTTTTCATTAAATTTTTTGGATATCACTTTTAAATTGTATTGTAATTGAATATATTCTGGCTGATTCAAACTTTTAGAGCAAACATAGAGTTTATTAAAACTAGCCATCCTGTCTTATAAATAAAATTAATGATTAAATTCGTCTTCTTGAAACTGCTGGGCCCAACAATTATCCTGCAAATATTACGGGCAATAACTCGCCATTTTTTTATTCTTGGAAGTTTCCTCAGAAATTAAAACACCAGCACCCCAGTCAACTTCTTGCAATTCATTACAATAATTATTGTTTTAAATGGATATTAATAAAGTTTTCCAGTTAACAAACAATAATTATATTCCATCACTATCATATAATTCATAAAGATAAATTAATAACATTAATTAGTTTTCATGCAAAATTTTTAGCTCCAAATGTAGAAAACAATAATATAACTACAATTGAAAAAATGAGCTCTGTTGTTGATAAAAATGCCATTATAAATATTCCCAGATGCCAATACGATTTCAAATCATTAAAAGAAGCTATAAATATAATTAAACCATTTCAAACAGATAAATTTGAAATAACAACAGACAATGTGAAAATTTAACAACAATTAAAACCAAGTTTGAAATTTAGCTTGATGATCACTTGTCTGATATTCGAGGTTTTGAAAGAAAATTAACTATTGAGAAAGATAAATATTTGGTAGGTACTAAATTACCTAATTTTAATCCATATAAAACAATCAATGTTCATTATAACTTGGCATATGGCATGTTAAAAAAATATGACGAATCTAGTCACTTGGAGACTAATATAATTGCTAGTTTTCCACCAAAAACTATGTTTGGTTTTAGAGACTATGTTATTTATAAGCCCTCATATCCAATTTTTTATCACATTAATAATGAGCAATTTAACAACACTGTCTTAGAAATTAGAGACAAAAATGGAAATTTGATTGATTTTGATGGTTCTGATATCGATGTTGTTTTGAAAATTAAAGATGTTTACAATCTATAAAACTTTTCTTTCAGAAATAGGCGTGATGAATAATTTTTGAATTGCATAAAGAGTCAGTGAATCACTGACACCGAATTCGCCATATGACTTTTAATATTTTTTCTTACTCATCACACCTCTCATTAATAAAATTAGAAACAATTAGTAGACCTGCCAGAATACTGGGTCTAACACATAACTTGCGCCATTTTGGTGCATTTTTTGGTATGTTATAAATATTGTCTTTAGTATAATCACTTGTATGAAATTTATCTAACATCGACTTCATGTCTTCATAAAAATCTTCTGTTTTATTGTAATAAAAATAAGAGTCGGTATCTTAAACACAAATCAGTTTTATCACTATATTTTGGCTTCATAATTTTATAATGAAAGTCATACATTAATTCTTTCGAAATATCCGAAATGGCCATGCCCACATATATTGGTTTAATAAATTTAACATTAGTTTCATTCATGTGAATAGCTTCAAGATTCTCATTAAATATAGTACTTTTCTTAAAATTTCGTTGGCCACTAATTTCTGGCAAATTTTTCCCTTGAAACCAGTTTTATATCAATTATGTTTCTTATATTCTACATTGCTTTACCAAACACATAATTATTCATCAGTTTGTAAAAATATTTTTCAAAATAATTTTTTGCATTAGTCCTCATCAATGTATTAAATCCCATGTACTTCTTTAACCAATCAGATTGATTAAATATCAATATTCTAAGTATTTTTGTAAGCTTCAGTCCATTATTTAGGCACTGTTTAAAAATACGATAATGTAGTATATGTTTTTCTTTTTTATGTAAAGTTGTTAATAGTTTGGAGTCATTGGTACCTAGAAATAACTTATTTTCTGGACAAAATAGAAGATATTTGGGTAAATTATGTAGTTCTTGTGGATATTCTAAATCAACTTCTAATATATAACAACACTCAGAATCGTTTTTCAAATTTAATATTTTTTCACTCCAATACTCTAAATCATTTAAAGCATAGTACACCCACTCGAAACCACCATATGGTAAATGTTGCAACTTTGCCCAACCATATAAATTATTCGCAACGCGAAAAGCAAAATAATTTGATTCTTATTTGAGTAAAAATTTTTTCAGATATTAGTTATTTGCTTTGACATATCGCTTATAACATTGTGAAATACCACATCGAAATAATTTTTCAATCATTAAAATCATATAATCATGTAATAATTCTAGTGTTTGTTTAGTAATTTCTAACATTGTGTCCCACTATAAACCCGGTGTTGTAAAATACCATGCAGGGTCTAAACCATATGAATTTGTACATGTGTATCTAAAATTTTCGAATATTTCAGCTAACAATAGTGCATCACTTTTTAAATATAAACCATGAATTCTGCCAAGATATTTTGTATTAAATTGGTTCCATATATATTTTTGCATGTTCGTATTCATAATCAGACATACTATTTTCGTTTAATTTACTACAAAATTCACTCTTAGGGGGAAGTTGATTCTCGTTTAATTTTTTAAAACTATCCACATAATCACCTTTTTTAATAACCAAATCTATTTTATCTTCTGGAAAATGTTTTTGTGTGTGTTTAATTTGTTCT
Organism: Dryococelus australis; assembly: GCA_029891345.1. Lineage (NCBI taxonomy): Eukaryota > Metazoa > Arthropoda > Insecta > Phasmatodea > Phasmatidae > Dryococelus > Dryococelus australis. Next base: position 49,948,095 of record CM056997.1, on the reverse strand, counting down.
TTAGTTGAATAAGACTAAAATTTATCTAAACTACTAGCCATAATTTTGAATGTGTCTATGATTCGGATCTTCAAATTCTCAGTTTTTTTTTCCAATAGTTATAAACTTTTCTTCGTTATTCACAAGTAAATCCATCTTTTTTTTTCATCATAGCCTAACTCTTTAATGAATGAATGAGCATCATAACCAGCTAAGTTATGAAAATAAATTTGTACTAAATTTGGTAATTTTAATTGTCAATTACAATTGTTGTATGTTGGCTTAGTAAATTTTCCACTTATATGACCATGGCAGCGCACTTTTTTGTTGTCCTTAGAATATCCGCACTCGCAGACAGTGCATTTCCTCGATTTGTTGTATAATATTTTTTCTTCTCTTGTTAGTGGGTGCATTGCCTCAATTCCCGAATATATTTCACCAATTTCTTCTACTTCTCTTTTTATTGACTCTATAAAAATGTTATGCACATCTGGGCGTTGATATACAACTGGTGGTTTATAATCACCATAAGCAGATACACTATAATAACAAAAACCAGAAGCTCCGTGAAGCTGATATTTCATTGTGTATGATGCATCACGCAACTTTAAATCAATGATATTTATTTGTGCATTTGTAAGTTTATATTTTTCTTTGAGTATTTCTTTGTAAAGACCATTATCGATATCGTCCCTGTTTGAAATAGGATATTTTTTGATTAAGTTACTTTTTTTTATTTCTCTTGGATTTGGTTTGGTGGTTGATATTATGTTTAAAATTGACTCAAAATCTGTATATATTGTGAATGGTACATTCGTGGTGTGTTTTATAATATAAAATTTTATATGTTCGCCCTTTGAAGGCAAGATTATCTTCACAGGTTCATTTTTGAGCAGTTTTCTGTATGTTTCTTTAATTTCCCTTGAGAAAAAAAATTGAAGATATGTCGCAAATATAAATTTTACTTTTATGTTTATTTTTTTGAGCGGAAATCAAATTCGACAAGTCCTTAATCCGACAATAATATGAGTTTTCGCCATTTTTAAAATAAAGTAAATTTTTGTGTTGGTCCTTTTTAGTGGATAAACATTGAATTTATCATCAATAGAGTAAGCATTTATAGAAACGTCAATTTGGGTTTCTATTTTTGGAATATCATCAATTTTTATAGGAAATTCATATTTATCTAATGCTTGTCAATGTTAAGACCCACATATTTATATTCAGATATTCTTTGTGGGTCTTTTTCAGCAGGAAACAGTGCAGATTTTATTGCCCAAAGAAAACATTTTTGGTCATCATTCTTTACATTAATGCATGCTTTTTTATTCTTAATCACTTCTGGTAATTATATATGTAGGAAGAACCATTTAATGGATTATGCTTATTTATTGCTAGTTGCAACCCAACTGTAATATCTAAATCTCAATCCGAGATGCTTCTTTCAATGTTTTCTATTCGAGCAACTGTTTCATTCGTTATTCATTTGTAAAATTTTTAAATGTCTTCCTCATTCAATATTGTAAATGTGTGTGATTTAATGTGGTCAAATATTCGAATCTCGCCAGTTTTTCGGCTTCGAAAATGAGCAGCAAATTTAATGTTAGACTTTACAGCTCTATGTTTTATAAGTTGATTGTGTAAAATTTTAAATACTTGTTGCTTTACCGAAACTAAAAAATTTCTGGGCAACACTATATTAAAGTTGTTTTCAATGTTGTATGTTGATAACCTGCATTTGAAAGGTTTCTTAACTTCGTATCTGTTATTACTTTTTCTATTTATGTTGTTCATATATACACTATTGAAAAAGGATAACATTTCTTTTAAAACCTTTTTAGCTTTTCTATATATTATTTTGCCATTTTCAAAAAGTAAATTTGGAAATTTTTGTTTTTTTTTTGTTCATTTTTTATTATTGGCATAAGAGCTGTAATTAAATAAGCTTTTCTTAAATTATATATATATATATTATTTATATTAAAGCTTTTAGCTTTAGTTCTTAATTCAACAACTGTTAAATCAATTAGATTATCGATAGGATTTTTAAATTTATATTCGCTTGTTTGAATAATATTTGCAATAATATCATCTTTATGTAATTTACATATTTTTTTATTTTTTATTCTCTACCTATAATTCTCAGCGCGCCCAAATCCTTTTCTTCCAACTCACTAGGTTGCTCGTCTCCATATTTATATATAATCAATTTTATTATAGTAGAAATTTATGTAGTCGGCGAATGCTGAGTTTCACTTAGAATATCCATTCTATAAATGTGTGTGTTATTACTTTTATGCTTTCTTAGAGAATCGTTATATACAAATTTTCCGCATTCGCATTGCACTTTCTCTTCTTTTTTTTTAACTCATAATGTTGATTGGCATATTCGGTATAACATTTTTTTGCAAGTGTTAAAATGCTTATCTATTATTTTTTTTTTTTAGATGCTGAATTGTCGATCGATTTATTCTCCCTACATACTATGCAGGCCTTGCTTGAAGAATCACATGTAAATTTCGTACGTATTGTGCAATTGAGTATTTTTGTGATTTTCGAAATTTAACTTGCAAACAGGTTTTCCACATTCGCAAAGTACTGCCTCTTTTTTAACTCATAGCAAGTTCTAGAATATTCATTATAACAAGTTTTACAGGTGTTAATATGCTTATCTTTTGTGTGTTTATGTGATGGAAAACATTCAATGTTTAAAACTTCACCGCATTTTTTACATTGCTTGCTTATACTACTATTCTCCATTTTGATATACAAAGAAACGAATTTGATTAAGAAAAAGAGAAATAAACATTTTTATGTGAATCATATTCATTGATAAACATTGTATATATTTTTTATATTCTCAAGTGCCCATTTATAAAGAAAAAAAAATAGACACAAACCAAAAAATGTTATACTCGAAGCTCTACTAAATTTTTTAACGTTTCTTCTATTTCCTCTAGATATTCACTTATTTCTCGAAATTCATATTGGTCGTCAGTGTTAGTTAAGAGTGATAATTGCAAGCTTTGTAAATTTAAATGAAATGTGCGAGCTAAATTTTTGAGCTCTTCAGATGCTTTATCTAATCTATATGAAGGTAGACTTACGCCATCACCATCTTTTAAAATATTGGACAAACTCCAAGGAAAAATAGGCGAAGAATTATTTATTTATAAAGAAACAAATTTGCTAAAAAGAATTAAAAAAATTTAGCTAACACTTTAAAAATGTGCTTAAGAGAATTTTTTCATTTCTTTTAATCCTTTATACATTAGAAAAATGTTCTTCTTATCTATTAGTTTCAAAGAATATTTATCGAGTATCCTGACATAGCGCTCTGGTAATGAAATTTTTGTTTGTCATCTAGAATACAATTAATTTTTTTTCTCACCAAAATTAGATTCATAAATTTCAAAATCTGTTGTCCTAAACCATTTGTCTTTTCCTACGTCTTGTAGTTGATGAATTCAAGTGAATTATTCAACTTGTTGAGCAGAGAATCCATTTTTCTTTTGCTTTGTGAAAAAGAAATTTACTAAGAAGAAAAAAAATTTGGTTCTGATATTTTATCACAATGACAAACAAAAATTAGGTAATGCGGCAATTATATATTATTCCAGGCCGTAAATATTTACCGCCTGCAAATCCATAGAATAAAAATTTACTCTGTGGAATTTTTAATGCAAAAAAACTTTATAAATTTATATAAAATTCAGGGGTCAAAAATTTTACCTCTGGAAAATTTAAACAAAATAAACATTGTTATGAACTTAAAATGTGTTTTATGCTAATCAAATTGTTGAGATATATTTGAATATCGACATGTACACTAAGCTTATAAGCATCTTTCAGACAAAGATAAGTGTCATTTAGAAAGTCTGAACCCGTCTTTGAGAGATGGGTTAGTTGGTAATGAAAAATCAACAATGATTTACTGATCCCTCCAAATATGCAACCACACATAATAATTTTTTAATTTATTAAGAATAATAATTATAATATAAGCTTAGGAAATTGGTTTAAGGATATATGATACCCCTTATTCGAAGATAATATTTTGATCACTAATGTTTTGTATTTTATTCGTTATGGTATTTCAGGGTACCTGAGCATCTATCCTGAAAATTTAAAACGAATTAAAGTGAATTTAAATAAATCTCTAAAACATTATAACCTAGAATATATTACAATAAAATACAATGATACGCTCACTATAGAATACGAATATATTCAAAATGAAATAAAAATGTTAGCACCTAATAATTTAGTTCAGAAATCTTGGATTTTAATTTCAGTTAGAAATCTTAGAAAATTTATAATGAGTTTGAGAGTAAAAGTTGCTGATGAAATAAAAGATTATTATACTGCACTCGAAGAAATTTCTTATCATTATTCTAAATATGATAGTAAATATAATGATTCATTAAAAATACCAGCAGATAAAAATGATAGAAAATGACGTTAATCATTTTAAAGATATAAAAAAATCCAAGATAAAAATATAGAAAATTTAACAGAAACAATTCATAGAGCTGTAGATGGAATAAATCGCAGACATGAGGTAATTAGAGATATGGCCCCTCATGTTGTACCACAAACACAAAAACCAATATTTAAATCCAACTTGTATTCTTCTAAAATTATTTGGTAATGATTTTGAAAATGATTATTATGTAATTAGAACTCAAACAAAATATGTTCAAAGACAATTGTATATGATTCAAGATAGACATCCAAATTGTGAAGAATTATTGAGATTTGAATTATTCCAAATTGTATCAATTTATATCAAAGAATGAAGAGAACAATGAATGAAAATGCAGAGTTTTTCTATAACTATTTTAATATTGCTGGAAATAATTATACTCAACAAATGATATTTAATTATATAAATATTCATAGTCGAATTGAGTAAGAAATTATTTTGTATTTTAATATTCATTATGGTGATTCTAAGCCTGTGAGCACAGGCTCTGGAAATAAGAAAAATAAGTAAGATTACTGAACTCAGAACTGTCCCTAAAATAGGAATGATTTCAAACATGAAACCACATACAATATTTATCAATGACTTTGGGCCATAGTTTATAAAATTATATTCTTCAATTATTTTTACTTATAAAAAATAATACATATAAAACACATTTCCCACTTATAAAGTGGCCGAATCACTAGAAAAACAACTAGAGAACCTACAACTAGAAGATAATAATTATTTAAAAAATTTAATTTTTGACAATAGAAAAATAAATGTTGTATTAGATAATAATAATGAACCATGGTTTAAAGAAAAATATGTTGCTGAAAGTTTACAATATAGAAACATAACAAAAGCCATTATAGACCATGTTTGTACAAACCATAAAAATGTTTATAAAAACATAAAACCTAATAAATATGGTGGCAATATTGGTAACACAATATATATAAATAAAAATGGATTAACATGATTATTGACAAAGTCTAGAATAGCCAATAAAACATTGGTAAAACAAATTTCTTAGGGGCTTAATTTAAACATAAATATTTTTTCAGAAAAAAAAAATAAACAAAATATATTTTTCATAAATTATTAAATGTATTAAACATCTGAATTATAAACAACAATATAAAATATATAATTATAGAATTGATTTATATTTTCCGGATATAAAATTAGCTATTGAGTATGACGAATTTAACCACAGGAATAGAAATATTAATTAGGATATAGAGAGGCAAGACTATGTAGAGACCCAATTTAATTGCAAATTTATAAGGTTTAATCCTGATGAAATAAATTTTGATATAGCCAATGTGGTTAAACATGTTGTTGTGTGCAAAAATGTTAAATTTACACTTAATCTGTTTTACTAATCCATGAATTATGTGAATTATCAAAACCCATTCACTTTACAAATATTTTATCGCCCTTAGTTTTAAAACTTTTTTGACCAAATATTCATTGGGATAGTTTGTTTTCATAACTTCATAATTCATAAAAACTATCTTTTATTTCGTTTCCATTAATATATTTTAATTTAAAATATGGCAAATCAAAATTTAGAACTTTATAAATAGTAATTAATTCTGACCTTTTAGATTTTTTTTTTTTTTTCAGTTTGCTCACACGAACATCTCCAACTTTATTTTTGGTTTAGTAAACACAAAATTTATTTGCAATATTTTTTTTTTCATTTTTTCTTAACTTCAATTGGTTTCATACCAATAGTGCTCTGCTTTGTGTTGTATTCTTTATCTAATTCATCCAATATATTTATCCACTTGTAGTTGCCATTCAAAGAAAAATTTTTCCACATTAACTTTTTAAGCTTCGATTAAATCTTTCAGCAACACTAGCTTTTAATTCAGAAAATGAAGAAAAATGATTTATATTATGCTTTTCCATAAGCTCTTTAATTATTTTATTATAAAATTTTAAGCCATTATCATTTGGTAAATTATTTGGCATTCTTTTTTTCAAGATATTTTCTAAAGCATTTTCTACATTTTTTGTTGTTTCATCTTTGATTGGTGAAGGAAATGAAAACTTTGAAAAAACATAAATAATTGTCATAAATATTTATAGCCTTTATTTATGCGAGTTGTACCTTTCAAAATTACGGTATCCATTTATAAAAGATCAATTTACCATAAATCATCAATTCCGTATGATATAACTTTTCTTCTCGGAAACTTTTTTGTGCTGGTTTATATAATTAATTAATTATTCCTTCTCTTTCATTCTGCATTTCTTTTAGGAATGTTGATTTTTTAGAATTGCACAAGAAGCCTATACTTTTCTAGACTACTCGTCCAATTTTGTATTCTCATATTTTATAATATTATTTTTGGTAACTTTCTTGCACTTCAAACACCAATAATTCTTCATTTAATAATAAAAAAATTATTTAATCTTTATATTTCCCGAATATTCCTATTATAGTCATAAACCCATCAGAATATTCAGATATGTTGTTTTTTTTATTTTAAAAACCAATTTCTCACCTCTTTTAGCATCAAATGGATTACTGTAATCAATTATTTTGAATCCTTAATCACAATTAGAGTATCATTAGGTAAATTATCAGAAATTATTTTATAAACAGTACAATCTATAAGAAAAAGAATAAGTTATCTAATTGAAAATTATCAGTTTTTTATTCCACTTTACAGGTAAATAAAATATGTGAGATTTTTCTTCAACTTTCAAGTTGAGTGTATTGCAGTAATTCAAAACTGATTGATTAAAATTTTGAAATTCTTTATCGAAATATCTTTTATTTACAGCATCTTTGCCATCCACAGGATCAACCACATTATTAATTCTACGATTTTGAATAGAAACATATTCTGTTGTGTAAACTAAAACTTTACTTATTTGATCTCCTAAAGTGGAAACAATGGTTTTATATTTTGAATCTACATATGTATTTAAATCAGAATCACTAGTGTGTTGTATTTTGATTCAACTTCGTTTTTAATGCATAATGAGCGACAATAGTTTTATATTTTGAATCAACATCTATTTTTAATGCATAATCTGTTATATGTATATCAAAAATCTTTTATTGACCACATTTTTTTTAATCTACAGGTTCGCCTATATTAACAATTTTTCGCCCCACAAAAGAAACATACGATTTTGTAAAAACAAAACAAGTGCTTAACTTACTTTATAAAGAAGAAACACTCGAATTGCAATTGTGAATCTACATATTTTTTTAAATCTTCAGCAATATTATCAAAGTTTTTATTTAAAGATGCTATTAATGGTTTCCCAAATATATCGGTAATTTAATAACGTATAAATTATTTGCTAAACTTAAATTCTCTCGGAAAAATGTGTAAAACAATTAAACATAAATGTCCACAGAGAAAAGAATTAGAATTCTGAACTCGATCATCATTGTAATAAACATTATTGTTTTTGAAATGATTAATTAAATTATTAGGAATATCGCCTCCAAATGAGTCAAAATAATATACATTATTATTTTCTTTAAAATAGCAAACCCAATGAGTGCCAGAATTTGTTGAAATATCAAAATTAACCATAGCACATTCATTTTTAGCATTTTTTTGGTAGTTCATTAATCATATAAACATTTCTGAAATATTTAATATTTAATTTTTTACATATATTTCAATATCTATATTGGATAAAGGAGCTAATTTTTTTTAGCCTTCCTCTTTTTTTCGCAACTACACCACTACCAGCCTTGTTTTCCATTGCTAAATTATGTCTCTGTTGTCCTTCTAATTCTATTTTATTTATTTTTAGTTTCTTCAACAGCACTATACATTGCAGCAGCAGCAGCTCCTAAAGCGGCGAGTACAATGGAAATAATTTCTCCATGATGTAAACCATTTCCAGTTTTTCTTTAGCCATTTTTTTAACAGTTGGTAATGGTAAAGTTAATTTGAAATTTTTTGCTCTCTTGCAATTTTTTTTTTTTTGCAATTTGATCATCTGTTAATAATCTACCTATACACATTTTTTAATTCATCATAAGGAATTAAGAAAGTTATATTTGTTATATTCATTTATATAAGTAAATAAATATTAATAGTTTAATAAATTTAATTGTCCCATCCTAATTTTCTTTTTGTAAACCTTTTAGGGGGGCAACGGCAGAACCAATTTTTTCTCCAATCGGAGTATCTTTATTTAACATGATTTCTTCTGCTTCATGTCTAGATTCTAAATCTTTATGATCTCTATAAGCAATATCATGATAGTTTATTCACTCCTGCTTCTCCTCTTTTCAATATTTCATTTAATTTTGTAAATTGCCCACAGTAATTATAATCCGGCAAATGCATTTCGTGTAAATTTAAACTGTTTAGTGCCCAGTTTATGATGCTTATGCCATGGTGTTAAGAATTCCAAAGTGTGTGCGGAATAACATTTAAAACTCCTATAATATATGGTATACCTGTCTGGTTATTCACAAAAAAATCAGAAAATGTATTGTTTAGCATATTCATAATGTTTAGTTTTTCATTGTAATTTTTTTATTCTCAGCAGTTTCTTCACCATGAATAACTAATAAGTTGTCAATTAATTTTCTAACATCGCCTATCCAAATACATCCTTTCGGCAAATAATTATATTTTTTTAATGCCATCTCCAATTTTGAAATCATCATCGCTAAAACCCTCAAGGCTATATTTTGCTTTTAATTTATTTTCTGTATATCTTGATAATTTGGTATAATTATCTCTGTATATTTCCACTTCTTACTCGCAGTATCATGCATTTTAGGATTATATTCTTGATATACTGCGTTTGCTGTTTAACAATTTCTGCATAATTTTATAGTCCTCATTAGTAAATTTATTTTTACATGTTTTTTCATCTTTCTTTGACAAATAAAAAATCACCATCAATTTTTACTTTTGTATCTCCAATTTCAAAACTGTGGCCAACTCTTCGCAAAGCAAATTTATCATCAATAACATTTATATTTTCAGAAATAAATTTTCCTAATTTTATAGTAGAAATGTCTGCAATAGATGGCAAAATTTCTAATGGAATAACGTTACCCCATTCGTGATTTTGGGAATAATTATCTTTCAAAAGATGTTTCTTCTGGTGTTGGTGGTTAATTAGAATTTTTTTGCAGCAACAGGTACCGGTGCTGTTATGAAATTTTTATTTTCTTCACTTGTTCTAATTTTCTGCCAATATTTTGTAATTCACGAACTAATGGTAGATCTTTTTTCTTGTTTTTTTTTTTTTTCATACTCTGTCTCATGATTCTATCTATATTTTCTATACTTCTCGATGAGCAATTTCACTCGAGAAAAACCCTCTGAATCCTTCATTTATATATATATTTTTTATTTATAAATGATTTATGAAAGCATTAAATTTGAGAGACAAACTTTTCCCCCAACTGATCAAACGATGGGGAATTTGAATATTTACAATAATAGAACCGAGTTTGATATTCCTATAGCAGATAGTTTTTCTTTTCTAAACGATGCTTATGTTTTGGAAGAATATGGCCTACTAAAAAGGGATAAAGTTGGAGATGAGGCAAAATACGAATAATTAGATAATATTGATGTTTGTTCTAATTTTATCCCATTTCAGTGTTCTAGATTAGAAATTTCAAAACATTGACATATTATTGAGGCCGTTGATAATCCAGGAATAACTTCAACAATGATGAATTTTTTACTAAGATCACCAGGTGAACAATATTATTTAGAGACTATTGGTGTTGATAGAAAATTTCGAGTAAAATCTGTTCATGATGATAAAATTAATGAAATTATGTATCAATTAAGATGTTTGTTTGGCTTTGTTCGCGATAATAATGAAGTTTACTGGAAAGGTGATTATAAAATAACTTTTTTTTATAGAAATTCGTCGTATAACACTTGCTTATTTGTTTATGAAACGAAAGATGCAGCTGGGACAACTGTTCTTAACTTTGATTTAAAAAAATAAGTTTAGTAATTTACAATTTGACATGCACGATTTTGTAATTGTGGGTTTCCAAACTTATAGAAAAAATCTCGCCGAGCAATGTGTGCATGCTTCAAATGTTAGTCATTGTAATGTGAGAAATATTTTCGTTAAAAATTGGAATCTAGATATCGAAAATGATCTTTTCTTAAAATGTTTTTCGCTTTTAATGACTTTAGAAATTCAATTTCAAAATTGGATACTATATAGAGAAATAATGAACTTTATAACAAGTCAACTACAAACTATCAAGGCGATATCAATTATTATTCATTTTGGGGACGAAGACCTTTATATGTTATTGACTGCCTGTATAGAAAAACAGCAGTAGTTAAAGATAAAACAAATATAAAAATTAGTGATGATTTAAAAAAAACTGTTGAGGCTGGTACAATTGGTAATTGTGTTTTAATTAGCCAACGAAATTTAACTTATGATTACTTGAAAGAAAATATCGCTGAAGATATATACATTTTTTATTTTATTCAATGAATAATGAAAACGTTTTTACAGAAACAAGAAATTGTTTCGATGTTTTAATGCAATTTTTTATATACTTGGTTGAGTTGTTTTATCGAATAAAATATCAGTTTTTAAAATGTAAGTGAAATTTCTTCTTCCTCTTGTGTTCATATGAACAAATTTTTTTTACAAATCAAAACAGGACTACAGCAGATCTCGGCGCAACACAACAATTTAACTAAAATTCATGCAAATTTCTTCACTTTCAAGCAACAATTTAAATCTCTTTTTCAAACATGATTCATCTCGTCAATTGCACCCCCAAAATCAAGATAATTTGGCCCAAATCTTCATTCTCAATTACACACTCTTTTTTAAAAACATACTTTTTTAACTCTTTGGTGGTCCATTTTCAGGGCGAATGAGGCTAAATTTAGGTCAAAAAGTGAATATTTGCTTTAAATTTGAAAGCCAAATCAATTAGTCAAAAATAATATCACAAGAAAAGTATCATAATTCTTGGAATTTTATCAAAAATATGATTATTTAGCTTGAAAATGAGTCTTTAAAGAACCACACACAAAGATTGAACACAAGTTGAAAATTGATTTTGATTTTGACCTTAAATGTGATTGATTTTGAGTTGCGCTTTGAAAGTTTTGTCGGATAATTAGAAATTCGTTTGAATTTAGCTTGAAATTGGTTGAATTTTAGTTAAATTATTGAGTTGCGCCAAGATCTGCAATATACCTCTCCTTTCGTAGGACAGGGTAAGACAAGCCGTGATTATTTGCTCAGTCGAGTGGTGCAGTACGTGCTCCAATGCGACACTGATAAGCGATATAGAAGTGCAGGTCGGAGAGAATCTGAACTGTAGTGGTGTTGTAGATCCCTGGTGTTTGTGTGCACAGGCGAAGTGCGCATGCCGTGTCGAAGAACACGACAACCAGATGATTCGGTTTCCTTATCTGACTACTGGAGAATCGTGGCATATCGGGATTGTGAATTATCCTACTGCGAAACTGGTTCTTGTGTTGAAAGAAATGCAACCACAGTGAAGCGGATATGGGATCAGTGGTCCGAGGAGGGAGGGGCTGAACGAAGCGCTGAAGAGCGCGAGGACAGACATTTGTTGTAAATGGTGATTTCGGACCGTACAGTCACACCGAACATCCTCGCTCAGGAGTTCAGGCATGAGGCACATCAATGTATGACCTCACGCAAAGTTAGTCACGGTCTGCATCATCAGGGCATATTTTCCAGGAGCCTATTACTGCAGCTGCCACTGACAGCTTACCACAAGCACCTGAGGCTGCAGCGGTGCGGGGAACATCGTGCCTGGAGGGACTTATGGCATGCCATCGTCTTTTCCAAGGAATCCTACGTCTGCTTGCAGCACCACGATGATTGTTTCCACACATTGTGGCACGGTCGTGCACGACTGGCCGAGTCCTGCATTATGAACCGCCATACCTGCCCAGCACCTGGAGTTATGGTATAGGTGCCATAGTATTCCAGTCCCAATCGTGTAACCGAGCGAGGTAGCGCAGTGGTAACTCATTGGACTCGTATTCGGGGAGACCTGGGTTCGATTCCCGGTCCTGCCATCCTGATTTCGGTTTTAAATGGTTTTCCGAAATCACTCCAGCCGAATGCTGGAATGGGTCACTAGGAAATGCCATGACCCATTCCTTCCCCAATCCCTCTTCTCTTTGCAAATTGTACCGTCTCTAATGGCCTCGCTGTCGACGAGACGTTAAGCCCGCCTACCTACTTACGCACTCGTTTCTAAACCACATTGCTGGTATGTTGATCAGCAACCGTTACATTGCGATGGTTTTGGAGCCTTTTGTTGACCCCAATCTTAAGGACCATTCTCAGGCACTGTACCAAAAGGACAATGCGTGACCGCATGTGGTACACATCATGATCACTATGTCACACTGCTTCCTTGGCCTGCATGTTCACTGGATCTCTCGGCTATCTTGTGGTCCATGATCGGATGACGGCTTGCCTGCCAGAGGACAGCCGCGGCTACAAAGAATCAACTTTGTACACACATCGATGCAGCATGAGCGGAGTTAACCCAGACACACATCCAGAGTCTCTTCATCTCAATACCCCGTTTGTGTGTGTAGCAGAAGTTATTGCTGCCCGTGTTGGGCCACACAGTACTGGTTCCCCCATGTTCTGTACGTCGTACCGATCTTCAGGAGTAATCATGTCATCAGTGTATGACAGGTAATCTGTCCAATAAATCTGGTTGTGGTAGCTCACGTCCTTCCTGGTTTTGCAATTGTAATGGTCGTCAGTGTGTTTTATGTCTTTAAAGTCTTATACATAGTGTAATTTTTTACGTTCCAAAAAAACTTAATTTACTTATGTTAGTCTCTGTTTGTTTTGTGCACATATGTGACTATAAGTAATGTATTTTCACTTCTAATATTTTCAATTTTTATCAACTCAAGAATAAAATAAGAAATTACTGATATAACTAATGAGAGTACTTTCCTCATTTAGTGAAACTAGTTTCTAAATAAATTTCTTAAAATATGAGGTAGTAGGAAGGAATTGACTTCTCCGCGAAAGCAATAACTTGAGAAATGAAACCAGAAACTTATTCAACAATAGGGAGACAATTACTGATACACACATGCTTTACCCGGGGCTTTAACCCAGAAAACCTCGTACTATAAGCTTACGTGGAATCCACTGCATTACGGAGGTCAGATTCGAAACATCGACTTCGGATTTAATCAGTCTAGTGTTTCGAATGATAGGATTTACTAACCGAAACTATTTAAAAAGCATTTATTTGGAAAACAAGTAACTGAGTCCCATAAATTATGTAAGTTTACACTACCTATCGTAGCGCTAGTTGTGTGAAGAATTTGGTGGGAATTGGTTGTTTGGTGCCTGAATATGTCATAAAAAATTTATTTTCCTATTTGATGATATCGTACAAAATTTCCATTAAAGGAGGCTATATAAACGATGATTCTCATATTTACTGTCTATATAGAAATTTTTGGTTTGAAATGGTTTAATAGTTTACTATATATGTCAAACTTACCTAAATGGTATATGAAGCTGCCATTTCGAACACCGTTGTCTGGCCCACTTAAATCATGTAGCATATATGATGTGCACAACTTGGTACAAATTTATTTTAAAAGCTTAACATTTGTTGGAAATCGTTTTATTGGTCCTCGAGACATTAAATAAAACCTTCATTCTTTTAATGTGACGATCTTCATAATGCGAGGAAAAAAAGAAGTAATTTCGATGATTCTATACTGCCAATATACAAAGTTATGTTAAAATAGATTACATAGTTTCGTAAATATCACCCACAACACTAAAATTACTCTACAGCCACCATTCTACAAATAAGGGTGTCCTACTTAAAAAAAAAAAAACTAGATTTATTTTTATGGCCTACTCAGTACAACATCTTCGCCAAATTTGGTAAGACTGGGTTGATTGTTTCCCGAGATACGAGATAAAATCATTATTTTTTGTTGTTAGGGCTATCTTATAAAATGGCACAGAAATGAGGCTCTGTATAAACATAATTATTATAATATGTACTGCGAGCATACAAAGTTCACTTGGAATTCGTTTCGTTAGTAAATTATACTGAGGTAAAATATTGATATAGCCACCATTTTTAAAATAAGTGCCTGACCTACATAAAACATACCAGTTTACACCATCTGCTGTGGTACAATTTGTTTGCCAGATTTGGAAGGAATTATCAATTGTTTACCGAGATATGATAAAAAAAACTTAATTTACTCGCATGGCGCTATCTTACAAAATCACAGAAAAAATATGCTCTATGTACATAGAGTTCATAGTTGTAATATCTACAACCAGCTTACAAAGGTTAGTTGAAATTCATTAAATGGTTTCGATGATATAGTATTCTAAGCTAAAAATATCTATATGGCCACTATTTTAGAAATAAGTGTCTGGCATGATTAAATCATACTGCTTGACATAATCTGCCTCAGTACTACTTGTTTACCAATTCTGGTAGGAATCGGTTAATTATTTATCGAGTTATGACATAGTAACTTTATTTATTCGCATGAAGCTATCTTCCAAAATGGCTGACAAAAGTTGTTAATATTTGTTATATTATGCTTCTAATAGATACTTTCAGCTAACAAAATTTGTTCGAAATTGTTTAAATAGTATTGTAGGTATACTAAATAAACTTAAATATTTGTATGACCACCATTTTGAGAACAAGTAACTAATTAAGTTAAATGACTTATGTTTACATGGCATACCATAGTATTACTTAGATTCAAAATTCGGTGGGAATTGGTTGAATAGTTTTCGAGATATAATGTAAAATATTGTTTTCTTATATTTAGTAATATTTTCCGAAATGGCGGACCAACAGCAATATTAATCTCAAAATGTAATGCTTATACAATGGTCTGCCAGCATACACAATGTGGTTTAAATCTGTTCAATGGTTACCAATGTATTACATCAACCAAAATGTTCTAATGGACACCATTTTGAAAGTAAGTGTCCGACGTGGTCGAAAACTACAAAAGTCAGGTATCCTTACTAAGTTTTGTGTGTGTACCAAGTTTGGTGAAATTCGGTAGAAGTGTTAAAGAGTAGCAAAATTACTGGTGGTGGAGGGGGAGGACACGTGTACAGACTCACACAGGCCCACACACACAGACACACGCATGATACACACACATACACTCAGGCACACAGACAAGTAAGTGATCTCATAGCCTTTCTTTTGTTCGGGGGGTAGGCGAAAAATGATCGGGTTAATGGCAATGAAAGACTTACATTGTCTTGAAAAATACAGAATTTGCACACAATTTGATCCTTAGAAGAAATTTAAAAAACCCACTTTAAAATGTGAAAGGTATAGAACTGGGCCTACATTGTGATTAAGTTGTATTTCACTAATTTAAAAAATAAATATAAGATTATAACAAAGTTAGAATGAGCACTAGACATATAGGAATCCTCTGGGGAAACACTAAAATATCCTGCGTTTTAAATATTTAAAAAACATATAATAATAAAAATATGTGTGTAAAATTAGATGTTCTTGCTGTGTTTATAATAGCGAAAAAATGAACTTGCATTTGCAACCACAATGGCAGTGGCGAATCTATAAACGCACTAAGGCCTGGGTTACTTAGATGGGTGAGGCAGTGTGTATTGCATTAAAACCACATGCTTACCAGTGTAAATTTAATTTTTAATATTTCATATAGGCCTAAATGTAAGTATGTTTATTTCATGGTAAAATCAGCACTTTTGAAAAACCTGCTTAAAAACTCCTTGTATGCACATTGTGTATTGCACCATAATATCGTAGCAGCTTTGATCTAGTTTATGTAAACAAGTGAGTGCCACAACTAAAGTAGACTGTCAGCACATCGGCATCCGAACTGCGAAACCACGGGTTCTTGTGACCATCAGGATAAAAAGGACTTCGCCTTGCTTGACACATGATGCTCTCGGAGCAGCATAGCTAGCACATTGATTAGTAATCAATGTGTTTACACTTCACAAGAACAAATTACTTTAGTTGCGGCAACATCTGTGTTAGGATCACCTAAATTTGAAACCGTTATTAATTTAGGTATATCAGGGCTCACTTACCCACAAAACTTTTTAATGGTTGATAATCTACTACAGGACTTGATTTTATCACAAAATATGACATCATTCAAATTTTGAAATATGATATTATGCTTATCCATGGCCACGAGTCTAACAAATTGGTAGAGGTACCATTACATTCAGAGGCTTTAACAAAAAATACCACTAAGACCATCGAACATTCCTTGAATGCATTAGACAGTTATGAATCACAACAAAGTAAATCACCACATATCAATACAAAGTTGACTGATAAGCAAAAAGCCGCAATCACCTGCATTATTGATTCTCACAAGGATAGATTCGCCGATTCTATTTTAGAATTAACTGAGGCTCCGAATTTTGAAATAGAACTGGACCTGACAACCGATAAAACAATTGCAACCAGGCCGTATAGAATCAGTTCTAAAATTAGAGATTAACTCTTAGTCGAAATTAACGACATGGTAGAAGCACATTATCGAGGCAGTTGACTCTCCCTATTCTGCACCGAGCTTGGTCGTTTCTAAGAAAAATAGCAGATTAAGGTTTTTGACAGATTTTCGCAAACTAAACCAGTACCTCACTAGAGTGCAATATCCACTACCCTGCACCGAGGACATTTTGAATACCCTGCAGAACTCTCTCTACATTACCAGTCTAGATTTATTTTCAGGGTTTTATAACATTCCTGTAAGACAGCAAGACTGCCATAAGCTCGCATTTACAATTGATGGCGTACATTTATTCCAATAAAAAAGAACGCCAATGGGCCTCAGTACCGCCCCCAGTATTTTCAAATGTTTATAAACACCTTATTAGGTCCCCTAAGATGAACAACCGCTATTGCGTACATAGACAAAACATTCATTTTAGGCAATTCCTTTGAAGAACATCTAGCCAACATTTAACAAAGTTTTCTAGAGATTGCGGATAATTAATGTCAAAGTGAATACAAAAAATGTTCATTTTCTGAACAGATCGTTAAATTGCTAGGTCACGTAATTATGCCCCATGGCATTGCTGCTGACGCTGACAAACTTCGCGCCATTGAGCACATGGCGTCTCCAGAAATTCTCAAAAAACTTCGTACTTTTCTCGGAATGACTTCCTACTTATGCGAATACATTAGAAATTATGCGACTGTTGCACAGCCTCGTATAACCTTGACCAAACATAATATACCTTATAAATGGGACGATTCCCGCCAGAAAGCATTCATTGAGCTCAAGAAAGCTATTTTAGACACAACTGTCCTACAAAGGTTTTATGAGAACAAACAGCTAGTATTAGCCTGCAATGCGAGTAATGACACAGTCAGCAGAGCACTCCTACAGGAAGACTCGCACTCTAAACAACGCTACATAATTGCCTTTGCCTTAAAACAAAGTTATCAGCTCAGGAATCGTACTGGAATACTACAGGAAGAGAACTTGGTGCTATTAGATACCTTTGCAATCATTTCAGGCAATATCTGTATGGTCGACACTTTAAGGTCGAAATAGACTACGCCAGTCTCAGGTACCTGCGATCCATGGCGTAACATAATATACGAATACACAAACTGACGATAGCGATCAGTGAGTGCAATTTTAAGCACTTACTGTAAAATGAAAAATTAACACCCTCCCCGATGCCTTGATCAGATTTGCTACTGACTCTAAAGTTCAAACACACACAGTCGCCATTAATGCAAATTCTTACGAAGTTAAAGAACACATGTTGATATGCACATCATTTTTCACAGCATTAGAAGAAATCATTTTACAAGGCACCAACAAAGCGGATGAAATTAAGAAAAATGTTGCCAAATACACAATAAACCACTGGGATGATATTAAGAATTATTTCAAATCATAGTACCAATCTCAGAATAGGGATAGAATAGCCTAGACATTGGCGAACGAAGACATCTTTCCAATGCACGCAATATGCAAAATTATTACTACCTTATATCAAGTGAATGTTTACATAATTAAAGAAAATAGCACCCCTATGTTAGAGACAACATGTATTAATGATGTGTAAAAATGTAGGATACTTATTGTTAATAAGTCAAATAAACTACATTTTTGCCTGTATACACACATGACCAGGAATATGTAAAAGTTTCTCAATTTTCCATTTATGTTAAATTGTTGTAAATACTTCTCCATTTGATGGCGAATATGACAACAATCTGCATATAAAGCAACTAAAATTAGCTTTACTCAATACACAACAAGCAGATAGCAAATACTGTAGGTTGATTCAACGGTATGGGATAACAGCCAATGGCGAAATTTTTTTGAAATTAAATACAAGCCAGTGTCTCTAAGCTCAGTATTGTCCCAAAAGTGTATGTTAAAGAAATTATTCAGGATCATTGTGACACAGTATTTGGAGGTGACTATTTTGGCATATTTAAAACACTACAAAAGATCAAACAAATATATTACTGGGATACCATGCACACAGACATGAAAGATTATGTTAAATCATACCCCACTTGCCAGAAAACAAAAGCCAATAATGATAAGCCTATGGGGAAAATGACTTCTATATCTCCTCAGCCACTGTTAACAACTTGGGCCTTAGATACAAAAGGACCCCTGCACACAACTGTGCTTAAAAACAGATACATTCTTGTCATGATGGAGTACACGACCCGATATGTTGTAGGGAAGGCAGTACCTTCTATTGACGCCGCCGCATGTGCGGAATTGACTAAACACATTATTTTGCGATTCGGTTGCCCCCAGCAGATCTTGACGGATAGAGGAACCATCTTCCAGAACACATTAATAAGCCACCTACTTAAATTGCTTGGTATAAAGAAACTCACAACTACTGCCTATAATCTAGGTATAACAGGCTGGTCGAATCCTCAAATCGCATAATTGGTGAAGAGCTCACGGCATGCACAAATACAGATCAGATCAACTGGGACATACATCGAGTTTATTACACTTAATTATAATACTAGCATAACTACTACAACTAAATTCACCCGATTCTACCTGTTACACGGCATTGAAGCTGCCATTCTGGCACAAGTCGTAGCTAGTCAGCATTCGCCACGAGCTCGTCATCGAAGCCAGAAACTTTTACAAGACTGTGAGATGGCTAAAGTCAACTTACTTCACACTCAGAAGAATCAGAAGACACAGTTTGACCTGTATCATAAGCAAAATATGCTACGTATCAATGACCACGCCTGGGTGCATAATAGAGGGAGGCAGAAAACCCTAACGCGCCGCTATCACGGTCTCTTCAGGGTAACCGAGGTAATAGGCGATTCTACAATACTTATTCAGACGAATAAGACCGGTCCACCTAAATATGGCACTGTGTGTACCCGACACACAAAACTTGCCTTCGCGCAATAATTTAGTGTATTTTCAAGATTTTATTTTATAACTTATGGGTTATTCAGTGTTTGAAAGGTGCCATTGCAATATCTTACAGTCAATATTTTTGTCTTCCTGGAGAGTACAAGTTGTGTGAACTATTGGACATGCCACGCGAACCGCCACTTGTGTAGCCTGCTCACGCTGGAACTTGGAGTGGGACTCAGCACGGTGTGACGCAGCCAGAGCCAAGCAGCGCGAGGCGCTCGTTGACCTTCCTAGCTTCCGCTACGCCAAGCGACCACTGCAAACCCATCTGAGGTGTGGCAAGGAGACGCCACAGTTGCCAACTTCACGTTCACTGCGGCACCACTACAGCAGCCACAGGGCACTGTTTCAACCACCAGATGCCGTTGGCAGCTCTGCGCTGGCGCGAGACAAGCCATGTGCATGCGCGCCACCGTTGCCATGGCGACGCCAACCCCGTGTTCCAGACATGGAGTGGAGACTTTGCGCAGCCCGTCGTGTAGTCAAGGTCATGACTGCACTCTTCGTCGTTCTGCCAGCTGTCCTGGCAGTACCAGCTCCATTCCATACTCATGCGGGGATTTATTACACTTCCGCCGCTGTCGACTCTATTTATGAAGAAACTATCCCAATAATTTACACAATCCAGTTAAGATTTCCCTCAACCCCAGCAACTCTCCACGAATACTTACACGTAGCCTGTGAAGTCCGAAATTCGATTTCTTGCCGGAATGGGAAAATCATTTATGATTATTTGAAAGTAGTTGAAAACGGCATCCTGCGAGAATTTCAGGACGATGTCAGTACCCAGTTCCGCCAGAAGAGAGGTATACAATTCCTTGGGGATCTGGGTACTTGGTACTGTAATGTGTTAACCACGAAACACTTACGTGCATTATTAGACAGTGATGCCATGTTAGATAGTCAAATTTCTGCATTAGCAGATAACATTCAAAATACCAACACTGCACTTAACGTGACTTTCAAAGTCATTCATGAGATCCAGCACAAAATCGAAAGTAAGGTCAGTTCGCTAGTTCAAACTATCAATGGTATTTCTAATGTATTACAAACACAACATTTAACTGTTAGCAGATTAGTCAACATTGAGACACAATACTTTCTTTCTACAAGTATTTTAGAATTGATCAACAATGCTGTCCTTGAGCACTTGCTACAATCATACATTCACGCTTGCCAACTTCATAAGTTTGCTACTTGAAGCAGTAAATATAAGTCAGCTCACAGACGACATAACGAGACTGAATTATGAACTGTTAACATTTAATCTCACAGTAAGCATTGGTATTTCTTAAATTATAAAATATTATTTACATGAATTGACAGAGTACACTCTCATGACGTCACAAATGGTCATTAAATTGCAAGTCCGTATTGAAAAAAAGTGCATTAAGCATGGAAAGTTTACGACATAATTTCAGTCCCTTATCGTTTTCAAAACCTTTCATGCACAATTCACACCCCTTCATCAATCTCAATTGATCGTACAACGGACATTGTGAAATTAATTTCACACTCACCAAACACCCCCACGAATGTTCTAATCATCCCCAAAGAATCACTTACCAGTGATAACGCCAAATGTGTTAAAGCTGCAATTTTATTCACTGATGCAATTTATTATTTTCATCATGTAAGTTTCAATGTCCTCATGACACTTCATTGTCCATCAAACGTATCTCACCTCACCAGTACATTAGAACAAACCCCCTCCAGGTACAGCAGTACTGTGTTTGAATAAATCTCCCAGCACCAACGTAATAAACCACAACTTGAAAAGTGTGGAACTTCATGTGCCATGCGGTTGTCACGTTGCCACTCCTAACGTAACCATCATTGAGGCCACCCATCTATGTTATGCCCATGCACCAACAATTATGCTACAACAAACTGCAGTACCAGTGCATTGGCTGAACGAACAATCGTTCCATCTTCAACAATTGTCCTTAACAGCTGGCGTTCAGTGTTCTAATATTACCTGTGCACTTGATGCTAACTGGCACTTAAATCTTACGGAATTGCCAGTATTGCTTCTGTCGATACTTAATAAGGTTTTGTTGAGAGATAACAAACTTAGATACTATTAGATACTAGTCACTACGACTAAATCTCTGTGGCTGTAATATTTATACTTTTTTTGCTGTTGTTACATTGTATGAAAAACTTTTATAAATGTCAATTCTCCTGTCACGCATCAACACACCCCCATAAACGCTACAACCATTGACATGTTCTTTCCAAAATATTGCTATTTCCATATTTTGCAGTATACCGAACTGACGGAGTAAGCATGTGAGTTAATTGTGTTTAAATATGATGGTTACCACACTTTAGTGAGTGATTTATGATTCCATATTCCTTCAAGGATTAAGGCACAAACGCTACATGCATATTATAACAAAATCCAAACGTTCATTTGTATAACTCGACGTGAGACCTTAAAGGAAAATATATACATATATATACACACACACGCATATTAGAATTTTTAGCTTGCAACAAATGCCTCCTGGCATTATTAGTCAATACCAAATTTTGATTGCAGCTGGATGCTTTCAGTGATTTAGTTGATCCAATACACATGGAGATAATAGATAAACTGCACTGTTGTCTTTATTATGGATTAGGACCAAGGAAAAGTGGTACATTATATGTGTTTATTGCTGAAATATTCAGAGTGTTATATATATATTATATATATGTATTGTGTTAGTACATGTACATAACAATTTTTTTCACTTCCCTTTTACATTAACTTCATGCTTAGAGGTACCAATGTTATTTAACAAAAATATTGTATGTAACTATTCTGAATAAAACGTTTTTTTTTCACACACTAATTATAAGATGTTATTGCAAATTTCTACTTAAATAATGTATAAGTTAAACTGCTTACGGTTGTTATCTTAGAACTAATTCAAAATAGTGTTTCAAAATACCAAAGACTATAGTTGTCAGTTTATACATTTTATCTTTTGTTACTATCAAGCATACGTACGTTATACATTTAATTTTGTTCTTTTATATTGTTATATTTTATTAATCCGCACATAGCAGTGCAAACAACAGTGTATTCCCACCTGATTAATAGCCCAAAGACACCCCTAATTACAACGTGTACACTGGTGATTAAATTATAACATATACCTGCATAGAAACAATTTTTATGATAGACACTCTTGAAACCAAACAGTGCATTTAACGTGTGAACAGTACACAGTGAACTCGCAAATAACGACTGAAATAACTAAAGAAAGTGAACATTTAATTACGCTTCACAGGCACCTATTAGAGGTCATGCAAACTTATACATTTTGGTGTTTTCTATTCGTATATTAACTTTCATGCTGCCTTTAATTCCTTACTAATTGTCACATTTTACTTAGGTTAACTTTTTGTATAACTCCATATTACTGTTTGTATTAATTTTGCTAGCATTTAACCTACAGCACGTGGCTTACACCATTATGTATAACATCACATTTATTAACCACATATGGTTTGAGAAAGGGTTATTTTTAATATGTCAAAATCATAACATGTACTTATTTGTTTATTACAAACGAGAATATTGTGTGTCACTGTAGTACGTAATTTTTTTTCACTGTGCAAAAACAATGCACAACGTCGCACGCCGGCTGTAAATTACAGCATAAGTGGTCTTGCTCTTGCAAGTAAAACAAAAGACGGCATGACCATTCAGCACTGCCAACTACAGGAGTGCATCCTACCTTTCACGCAGGTAGCAAATTATCACTAGTGTTAAATATTTACTTGTAGGCCTGTAACTTCTCACTTTTATAACTACCAAACTTGAAGTTCCCTAACTGTTAATTACTGTTCAGCCAGCCGGGATATCAATTTTCATATCTGTAATTTCTTTACAATAATAACTTTTCTAGCGTGTTGTAGAGCGCACTCGGGGCACGCGCGCGCAAATATTCAAATTTCCTCTTACCCATGTCCATCGCCTAGCTTTTGGGGAGATACTTAACCTAACATTAAATTTGGCATTGGACATACCTTCCTCTATCCCGTGGTCACGCTACACAACATGCATAGTTCATAAAAATTTTTTTTTACTATTTTCTCTCTTGGTTGACCAAAGATCTATATTTTTTTCCCCCTTATGTATTAATTTGTTAGCTATTAAAGTTGCAATTCTTACCATTTTCCTACCTTGCCATTTGCTTGACACTAACTTTAATTCTTTCTGAGTTCTAACCTAATTAATATACACTTGTTAACCGAGGTCTCGAATTTAGCCTTGCTCCTACGGTACTGCCAAAATTTAATACCGCGAATGCAACCATTCGTCTGCGATCGTCCGAGGTTTGAGCTCCTCGGCCAATTCCTTCACCACTACAGCTACCCTTAAGAGGCTCCACTACTGTGTTACCTACCTAAGTAAATAACTAACGCACTGGCAAGGTTGGGCGGCGTGAATTACCTGTAACTGAAGTAACAATAATTGCTATTGTTGAGTAACTATTGTATGAACGATTGAGTATTTTATTCCAGACAGAATCATTGTATCAAATCATATAAATGTATTTAATTTTTAATCAAATGTATTGTAGTTGAGAGTTCCTGAAGTTATTAGTGAACTGTTAGAGCTACGTTCACCCCCCTTTATGTGAGTATCCCCTTCTCTGTCTCGGGTATTCAGTAATCAATGAATATTAGTACTGTGGTCAGAGTTAGGAGGAAGGGGAGACGTTACAATATGTAAAATTAACATTGCCATGGGCCTCATCACTTTATTCATGAGTCAGTTAAGTGAAACTCTGAAATTATTAGGAAAATTAATATCTTACAAAATTGGTTATTTTTACACTTCGAAGCATGAAAAAAAAAAACAGAAAGCGAAATAAATAATTTAAGTTATCTCAAATGGTTACGTAACACTTATTATTCGACATAAATATATGGAACTACTTTCTATTCATCATTACCAAATTTACTGGTCGCATGTCACTCAGTGGTCCGTTAAAATACATGCAGGCATGGACAGCGGCTTTTTTCATAGGTTTATTTCAAAAGAGCTCACTTTGTAACAGTATTTACCTAGTGGAAAGGCTGTCGAAATGCTGTATAAAATTTCCCGTTAACAGTGTAAAATCAAGCCCCTAGTGGAGGTGAGGTGAATTCTCGTATGCTCAAGGCACATTAACTCCCCCCCCCCTTTTTTTTTGCAAGAGTAATGTATTTAATAAATATGATTTCATAGTGAAAATGTATTTTGAGAAATCATACTTATTAATGATTTTATAACTGGCAAACCTTTCAACTCATTCAGTTCCTACTTTTCCCTTTATGCTATACTGTATCTAGATATCTACGAAATTATTATATGAATCATCACAATAAAACTGCGGACATATTTTCCATCGTAGGCATGAATACCTGAGATTTCGATCTTCAGGCGAGGCGAGTAGCTGAAGAGTTAAAAGCATATTTCGGGCTATTCAGGGAAATTCAACCAGTACAATAAACACAAACTCTGGCATAGTGGATGACATCAGGTGCCCGAACAGCCACTGGACATCGGCTTATCCGACTCTGTGGTACTAATTTTCACCTCGAACGTGACGGGTTAGCTCAGTATGGCGTGCAGCTTGGATATTCTGACGCAGGTGTCGTTTCTTTGATGTAATTTGACGACATTAGGCGCGGAAGGTATGAAAGCCGGGACGTTTCCTCGGCCGTAGCCCCGTTTCATTACCTACGTGCCCCGTGTGTTCCGGCCGCGCAAGAAGAAGTGGAAATCTAATAATTTATGTGGAGAGAAAGAGAAATAAGAGGGAGTGAGAGACGGAGTGTTGTGTTTCCTTTAGTTAGCGGAAGCCCTGCTCTTGTTAGCCCTTCTCCGTGCGTTTCCCTTCCTCGCGCTACACCTTTGGCTCTCTCACGACGCCTTGCCTTTCCTTCAAAGTGTTTTCTTTTCAGCGGGAGTTTCTTTGTTTCGCTCCTCCTATTAGCTCAACGCGCCGTGAATTGTAAGGAGGTTTAAGGGAGGAAATGCCGGCTAACTTGACATAATGCTCCTTTCCAACTTCGCTGCGCGATCGATAACACCTTCCGGTTGCCACCGGCTGCTCTTTTGTCCGAGAACTGGAAAAGGGTAAAAGAGGAAGTCACCTGACTGGAACTTCAACCCGATCCCTTGACCCTCAACTACCAAGGAAGCCATAATCGTCCAAAGTTTAAAAACAATGAAATTAAATTTTTCTTAAAAATACACCCCTAGATACATGAGTTTAATACCAAAAATATATTCATATTTTCGCATTTTTACTTCAGGTACCCTGCCACTGGCGACCACAAAATTATTGTACTGCAACGAAATACAAATTCTCCATGACGTTCTTATCGAATATGACGAACGTGGTTCATTGTGCGACACGTTTTCATCACATGTTCTACAAGTTCATTCGGATCTTCGGGAAATAGGTAGTCAGGGGCGCTATTCTCAGATTTGCTCCGTGAGTAGGCGGTAGGCGTGAGAATTGTCTGATGCTCACGCCAGTGGGCCGTCTGGACGTATTCCCGAACAGTCGCCGAAAGCCACAGGCGTGAGCTCATCGAACGCGCCTGAAAAGTATCGATTTCCATGCACCCCGCGAGGAGGCTACAAATACTGGCAAATCGGAAAGGGCCGATGGTCGCGTGGCGAAGACAAACAAAACTCTGATATGCCACATGTTTTTCTTTGATCACTCGAAGCGCTTTGCAAGACAGCAAAAAAACTTTGTTTCACCAAGTGTATGGATTTACTGAATGTGAAGACGGAAAACTAGGCGGGTATATTACACGGCCATGTCTAGTTGACGCTTGTGTATTGTCTCTCCCACATTCAACATTGTGTGACTGAGGTTAGGCTTCCTTCCCATAAGTACTATATATGATTGTTTGATGAAAAACTAGACTAAATCTATTTCTGTTAACATCATTCAATTGTAGAAAGTAATTGTAAATAGAACAACAAACGTTAGGCAGGTAGCTACAATGTAAATAGACTATATAACACAAAATTATTTAATGTTGTGCCATAGCCATAGCGAAAAGACAGTGGCTGTCAGAAAGTTTGTAGTTAAGACATACAAAGTTAAATTAATAATGTAATCTTGATATTTCTTGTGGTGGTTGTGGTACAAATGCCGTACATAATTCGTATAACATACATCGGTTTGGATAAAAACATGGAACATACAAACGTAATTTGTACTTACAAGTAGTAGGGGCAGGGGTGTTCTGAAACAAAGTGATTCCGCCTTTAATTAATCAGATTATCAATTTGATATCAAACTGATTGGTCGGTTAAGGTTTAATCGATCATAATTCGATCAAAATGTTCTTTAATCCACTAATATTAATCCAATAAAATGTGACTGTTTAATCAAAGAAATTTGATCAAAGTTTTTCAATAAAACTTCTTCGATGTGATTTGTTTTGTATGTATAGTTCGGTGCAAAGGTGTGCTACCGCACTTAATTTATTATTTTATGTTTGGGTGGGGAGCGCATGGTAGATGTTTACCCTCGGAGCTCTGGAATTTTATTGAGATGGCGTGTGTGGGGGAAGGGAATATATGTGTAGCGGTTCTTAATATTTTGGAGAGATCCATGGTATGTCCACAGTCTCGGAGGTGTGTTGTACTGAGGTGTGTTGGGTTATGGGTATATATAGGTATTGTGTAATATTTAGTGTTATTGAGTTCCTTCCCATCTGTGAGGTGACTGAGGGCTGACACGTCTGCTTCGACTACCATCGGACAGGCGACAGAGGTTATGACATATTTAATGAAATTATTAGAAAATACATAATGAATTAAACAAAAAGAGACATGAATACGATTTCATGTATGCTAGTAATATGATTTACACGACGGACTCATCGAATCGCAAATACAAATTTCAAATGGACCCCCAGGTACCCTGTAAGAAATCAAGTAATTAGTTATAGGTACAATTTCCATATCAAATATATATAATTAAAGCCAAAAAATACACAACTTGAATTAAACAGCAGTCTTCCTAAACACATTAACAAGGGATTTGAAAACACATACAAATTTCACTACTTGACACACATGCCTCTCAGTACTACACATACCTTAAATGACTCCATTCGATCGGGAGGTTGCTGTAGGAATGACTCGAATGTATAACGTGCACCGACTTATAAACTGTGTGTCATAGAGACGTGCAGCGCGACTGGTGTCTGGCAGGCGACTGAGTTATAGATACGCGAAAATTTCGGCGAAATAAAATGGTTACGAAATAGGAATTAAACGAAAAGAGACAACGACTGAAAACAATGATGATACACATGAGATAAATTAATGAAATTTAAAATTGGAATACGTGGCACATAACAAAACTATAACAAATGTAGCAGAAAATGAATATTACTGAAATATATTTCAATCAGCAGATTAAACGAACACAACTTGCCGGTGTTAACTCACTAAACAAATTACAGACCCCAGCTATCGAGGAAGAAATCAAGAAACGAATTCAAAACACATAGGAATAAATAAATAAAAGAAACCATAAAAGCAGCTCTCCCAAAACATGTCCACACGGCTGTGAGGCTGGTGAAGGAATTACATATTAGCTGTTCGAAACGTACATTGCATGCAACATCTGGCAGGCTACTGAGCAGAAATTATGCGAAAAACTCGGAAACGAACTAAACGAGAGGTGAATACACAACTACATGACAAATTGATAAAAATTACCTTTACGATGCATAAACTAGATGAAACAAATATTTCCGTTAAAATAAATTTCCACATCAAAATTAAAACTGGCTTACTGCCCGCAACAATCTTGATAACAAAATGTCCAAGATGGAAGCACATTTACGCAAACGTAAACTTACTAAAGGAGTGATCCGTGCAAAAAGGTATGTTCCATGTTACGATAGCACGTACAAATAAAGATTTCTCACACAGACTAGTATTGAAATAAAACTTACCCCATTTTTGATAATGTGAAATTACTTTCACTTCCCTGGGAAAATTAAATTTCACTGTTGTAAGTAGAAGAATATTAAAATAATTAACTTTTAACACAACTTTCGTTGATTTTTTTAAATCCACACACTTGTTCGAAGAAATCAATATTAAGTTACTTAACACACATGCAGTATATTGATCCGAAAAAAAATATTAACACATAAAAATTTTTCCCAATCTATTAAGGCTTATAAAGATAAAATAATTATAATATCACATGTAATGAGATCTGAACCCCAGAGCAGATATTATTCGATGAAAACACTTAACGTGAGCTGAAGCCTACTGGCTGGAGTTCGTTGATCGGGTCGGCTACCCCTCGATCGTCGCATGAGTCCCTGCCAGAGCACCGAACACGAGTGGTGAAGTGGGAAAGAGCATTGAGCAGAGAGCAGGTATCCAAATGCACACAGAGAAGTTTGACACCTACCCCTAGCCCTGAAGCATGTCTTTGTCCAGCTCAAGGGCTGCTTGCCTCCCACCTCTATCCCCGAAGTGTTTGTCCATCTCGAACCCCTGTCTACCTCCCTCCCTCGTATCAGGAGAATCTTGGACTCTCCCAGAACATTGACCTATCTGCATACCTCCCTCCCCTCTTCTCATTACGTTTGGACTCTCCCGAAGCTATACCCTGTCTGGTTGTGTGAAAGAAATTGCTATTCCCCCACCCTTCCCCTGAGCCACCTAGTCTGGAGCAAGTCTCCACCCTCTAAGCCTTTGTGGTAAGGGATGTTTGAAAAAGTTTCGCATCTCAAGTGTTTGAATATTTTCTTCCAGCTAAATAAAATTTTCCAAGTCCAGCTGAAAAAAAAATTATTTCCTCAAGACTAAGAATTATGTTCCAAATGTCTTTAATACACTAAATTCAACTAAAATATAAGCTGTTTTGAGAGAAAAAAAATCATGTTTCATCCAAGAACTAAGAAGAAATACTAAGTTAAATATGTATCCCCTTTTCCCAGTATAGTTATTCGTTTTTTTTTAAATCGTACAGCATTCTAATTCTAGGAAAGTAATCCAGGAAACTACAACTAAGCATAAGATATATTTTCACTAAATACATTTTTTAAATGTTTTTTCCCAAACGTGGTTTTCAAAACACATATTCGATTTACTCAAATCGACATGATACACAAGTCAGAAGTTTTAAATATGGAAAACATATGCATTCAAACATTTATGCTTAGCGAAGAGAAAATGTGTTTTCCACATTGAGTTTATTTACGTGAGCAAAGTTCTCATACATTATTTTTTTTGGATAGCCAGTCTATCATAAAATGTGTATATTTCAACAAATATAAACTTATCCTTATTTAAAAATACTACTTTTCGACATAATATTAGTGAAATACCACGAATCCAGCCTGAAATGACTTCTATCAGAGCTGTAATCTGTCAAATTCAACATTATTTGGATAAATACCCTATTTTAAGCAAAACTAAAGAAAAATGGTGGCCATTTTGAATTAATATTCTATATAAGGCGGTATAAATTAATTTTTTCTCAGTGTTAAGTTGTCAGCACTCAAGTACACATTGTGTGTGTGCGAGCTTGTGTATTGCATTAGCAGTCCACAGTATCGAAACTTGGGCATCTGCATTACATCTCAGTATGATGCCAGGCATCCACAGTGTCTTCAACGATGCCAGACGTCCACAACATCCTGAACGATGCCAGGGTCCACAACAGCATCGAGAGCTATGCTAAACATCCACCGAGAACAACACCAGGATCCACAATAGCATTCAGACTTGCGCAGCAAAAAAGTTACAGGAATTACATATCTTTGCGACATCTCGCAACATGTATAATACATCAAGGTTACTGTTGTGATAATTTTGATGAGGAGTGCGTAGAAGTATTCAATGCGATTCTAGCTTATGGAAAGGCGAAAACGTTATTGAGTTTAGACTGTTGTCAATTGAGGGTGATGCCTAAAGAATTTGTAGTCACTTTTGTGGCTCACGAAATAAAATTTGTCTATCAATTCAGTCTTGAACATTTAAGAGCAGACGAGGATATCGTATCTTATCTTCCGTGTGAAGACTGCCCATACAGAATGCTCGCTTTCGTTAATGATGTGAATTAACAACATATGCAGATAGATTCTATGTCGCGAAGGTTAGAACAGGTAATAGAAGCTAAGATTATCCCCGATGTTGTAATGGACGATTGCAGGGTTGATGGAATGGATTCCGAGGCGACCACTGAGATCTTGTAAAAATCTTTGGATAGTTTGTGTGCATACTGTGAAAAAGAAATAACATAATAATGATGTGCTATGTGCAGGGGTTCGAAAATTATCCAGACAACTTTTTTGTAATTAAAGAACTTGCCATTTCATATGTGACTGATACTAATGGCACAAAAGTATTAAGCTTTAAATCTTCCATGCCTTGGTTGGTTTTAAATCCAGAAATAAAAATGATGTTTCGACATCAAACTTACGAAATACACAATTTAAAATGGGTCTCTGGTGATACAACTTAAGAAGACCGTTTCCAGTATGTGAACAGTGCACTCCTCGAAGATTATCCCATATACATATTTGGCAAAATACAGAAGGAAATTTTAAAAAGTTTAACGAAAACATAAGTTGTAAACATCAGAAGATATCACGACTGTTAGGGTATTAATTGGATAGTAAAATGCTATAACACTAATTACTGTGAGAAAAAAATATTTTGTTCACAATGCAAAAGCGAAGCTTTAAGAGACTATTTATACCAACATTCTACCTACATGTAAAGTTAATAATTAGGAAAAATGGTTTGTTACAGGTTTATACCTTCGTAAGAATTTGAAAAATGGAGAAATTAAATCCAGAGCAGACGTACAAGAGTGTTACTCCAGGCTACAAGAAAGTGTGGTTCAAGTCTCTAAACATGTACTTCCTACTCCAGATGTGCAATGGAGATTAACACTGGAACTTTAATAAAATTTCGCAGAAAATATGTGTAACAAACTAGTATTATGTAATGAGCAAGATGGCTGCTCGGTTTTTAACATGCAACCAGACAGCGACCTGCCTTGTTCTTCTGGTATCTATGTTTTAAAACTGTAAGTGAAGTAATAACCAAAAAACCAGGATTTAAACTAATGAAATATAAATAAAGTAGAGAGTTCTACGGCAGCCCTACCTTGTGGACTGAAACATGTAATAACAAACAACACGTCACACAAATTAAAATGTCGCATTGTGGAATGTGAGATTGTGAAATTTGGCAGAGCAATGTTCGTGTCTGTAAATTCGATTTAACCAAGATCTCGTTGAACAAGTAATATTATCCCAAACTGGAAGAAAATCTAACTTTAAAAAGAAAGAACTGCATACCGGAGCTTCAGTTATGATGGAGATGTTTTACCCATCACTTCGTTATGCTAGTGTTCTCCAGGTTACAGATGAGTGTGGTATCGAATTGAAGTAGAAGGTAATCCACTACAGATTAAGCTGTGCAATGGGGAAGAACATTGGCGTTTCTCGTTATTCAGTCCTGATTGTACTATAAAAGTTCTCGACCTCTGTTTTGGGCGAAGATTTTGTCCTTTGTATAATTTGAATCCTGGCAGTAAGTTGCCTTGCAGGGAGAACAAACTAGCATTTGAAGCTCAAGCCACACACATCACAAAATGTACATCATTCAGAAAACCAAATATATAATGCAGAAGGAATGTTGTTGTTGTTCTATTCCTACAGTATGAACCGAACAATGTAACAACAAGGAATATTTTACTTACATAGGAAACCTAGAATTAACTACTGCCTGTGGCATGTGGAATTTAAAGTGTTGCTAAGGAAAAACACTTAAATAATGTTACAACAGCTATATAAAGGATATAGTTTAGTATTAAATTGTCCGTCATGGCTAGCATCTTCAAGCCTACACACGTATAACGAGGTTCTGCAAATAGGATAAAGAAGAGTTTTTTTAAGCCGTAAGATGGTATTTTACACGTTCAAATATGCAACTATATAGAACATTGGTGCTATACTTTCAATATTATCCTAGGCACTCGCTTTGGTGAAGGCATAGCATGCAACGATTGTGCTGTGAGGTATTTCCACCCCAACAGTGAACTGCCATCTATGCAAGAATAATTTATGTTAGCCAGCCTTACCAAGGAGTTTGAAGAGGAGCGGGGAAACGGAGTAATCGTCTATCGACTCACCAGACCTCATCAGGGAATCGCCATCTGTTGAAAGGAGGCGCGGTACGAGGTGAGGAGGATACCTCCACTCACGCCCTGGAATGCCGAAAGATTGAGGATGTAAGACTGGAATTCGAAGGAATCCATGGACCTCTCCATCTCGGACCCATGCTATGGGGCAGGGATAAGATGCTTGCTTGTTAAAATATCTAACAAGATTTGGGAAGAGAAGGGAAGAGTTTGAAGTCTGGTGGTCCGGCCCTTGGTTGAGTAGGGACCTGGACTTGTTGGAGATGAACAATGGGAGGGATGAGACTGGGATAGATGTTGAAATTCATAATGGGTGACCACATCTTCCCAGTTGTAATCTTTGAGGATGGGGGGTGGCCCAACGAATCCCCCACATGTACTGGACAATATGGAAATACCTGTAAGGGTGCATGGGATGAACCCTTGCTTACCCCCCTCTAGGACAGAAGTAAAATCGAAAAAGGTAAATGAATTACTCAGGTCTACTTCTATAACGCTATTTTTGGCCTAGAACCAAACATGAAAAGTGGACAAGGCACCCAAGAGAGGGAGCCATCTGGTTGCCCGTGTACATGGAGCCCTGTGGTCTTTGTGCGTGAGGGCTTTGCTCGTGTTACTTGTAACATGAGCAAGCTTAAACATGACAGCAGACGGAGAACAATCTGCGCCATGTCCCGTGCCAGGGCAGGTATGGTCAACGGGAGTACCCATGGAGGAGGTACTGCCTGAACAGCCCCGAAATATCGAGGCTGAGAAGGAAGTCTTCCTCTACAAAGTACTTATGAGAAAGTCAATGGCCACTCCTGAAGAAGCCAAAACTATAGAAATTGACTGGCTGGATGAGAAGCACATGGATGCTGCTGTACAGGCCTGGCCTGCACAAACGGATCCTAATGACCCGCAATGTCTCTACAACGACCTGATCAGGGGGGCGATGTTAACGAAGTTGAAAGATCCGACGACGTTGACATCAGCTCTTGCCCTTGTCATAAGGAACATGGAGGGGGGAGATAAGATCCTTTTTTCCCAGAATGGAGACTGTAGACAGGCTTGTCGCCGCCCAGGCAGGCCTGCCGACCATACCAACAGAGCTGGTCACGCTGGTTAAAGAATGCTTCTGGCATAGGGGCGAAAGATTCGTAGAATCTGACGCCCTTCAGGATGCCATCCGTACATATGGGAGGCAAACTTTTGATTACAGTAAGCCTTACAATGGGTATACTGTGGTCAGGTACTAGTCCTTCATTTCGGAGGGCATCCTACCACCAGTATGGTCACGCCACACAGAAGTGATACACCCCTTCCTCGGGAGGGGCCAGGCCAGATGGTGGAAGGATCTGGGAGGAAAGTTCGATAAGATGGAAATCTTTCGAACAGGATGGAGCAAACTAGGAACAGAAGTTATGAATTCCTTCCCAATGTAAATACTTGTGTGTTCAAACAGATAGGATAAAGCCAGGGCATAAGAAACATTCCCTCTTTGAAAGTAGAGTTCAAGAAGAGGACTTAGATACAATATTAAAAAAGTTTTTGAAAACACAGTTTACAGAAGTTGCTAATAGTTTATATTTTGTCTTTAAAATGTTTGTGATTTTTTTAAACATCCTGTAATACAAGAAAAAATGTACTTTAATTTGTATGATATCCTATACTCACTGGTGCTATGATTTGGATAGATTTAAAATGACGTGTATATATTTGTGTAATATCCTGTGCTTACTTGTTTGATGGTGTGTATATATTTGAAACAATTGTCTAATATGTGCTATGTTTTGGATCATTCTGTACTTGCTAGTGTTAACATGTCATACATATTTTTTTGATCAACCTGTACTTGCTTGTTTGAGGGTGTATATGTTTTTGAAACAATTGTCTATTATCTACTATGTTTTGGAGCAACCTGTACTGACTTGTGTCAAAATGATTTGCTAATTTTTTACATATTTTGTTAATAAATTTATGTTTTAATATGGATTTATTTGGTATGTTTATTAAACACACCTCTTTAAAATTACGAAAAGAAAGTTTGTTTTCCTAAGAAAAGAATAAAAATGTTGCAATGAGTTAAATGATGTTTGCTTTACATTAAATGATGTTCATTAAAACAAACGAGTGTTGTTGTTCTAATAAAAAAAAAGGCATAGGAAAAAATATGGTAACAAACATTCCTAACTACTTGCAAAATACTGGTTAAAAACAGCTAAAGTTATTTGAAACAGTCTCCTGGCAAAGATATCTGTCGTAAAATGTACTATTATTTTATAACACACCTTATGCACACCAAAAATATTTTATTCTTTTGCCAGCCTCCATAGAACAACTAGATTATGCTAGGAGGCTCTGGGTTCGAATCCCAGGTAAGGCATGGTAATTTTAATCTAGTGTATAGCTTCTGGGTTCGAATCCCAGTTGAGTGCATGCATGATTGTAATCTAGTTTGCAGCTTTTGGGTTCTAATCCTAGTTAAGATATGTTTGTAATTCAGTGACCCTTAAACATATCTCAAGTCACATAAAAGAATAATGAACAAAGCACGTAATTAAATGTCAATGGAAATATAAATTCGTATGTAAAAATGCTTTAAATTCAGGGTTAAAAAGCTCCTGTTGAAAAAGAAAATCCATAGTGGATGAAATTGTTAAATAATATCGTAATTCAATTTACGTATTATTCTATAACACTGAATTTAAAAAAAA
Source organism: Dryococelus australis (assembly GCA_029891345.1). Classification (NCBI taxonomy): domain Eukaryota; kingdom Metazoa; phylum Arthropoda; class Insecta; order Phasmatodea; family Phasmatidae; genus Dryococelus; species Dryococelus australis. The sequence continues at coordinate 49,912,286 of CM056997.1, read as the reverse complement.
TTGACATTAAATTTCAAAGGGTGCACTCTAAACTTCAGAAAATGTGTTCAGTGGTAAAATAATCCTTTTAATTTCTTAAATTCGGATAAATTTTACCTAAGTTTTACTTGAAACCACAAATTACATTACCTTTTCGACTGATATAGATTTGAGGCGTGAGCCTATATTCAGCCTCTGCACTCCTGCCGGAGCAGCCACCCTGGAGCTCTGCTGGGATTACGGCCAGCCACTACCGGCACTCGCCTAGGCTAGCGCTCACCTGGCTACCTGACCTATGTTCAGGTCTCGTTCGGAGCCTACCACCTTTGCTACAAGACTTTATGTAAGTAAGTAAGTTAAAAAAACAGGCTTTTTAAATTCTTTTTCGTTAGTTGATAAAAATTTGTATCACGATTTATCTTAAGTTTAACTATTTTTTCTGTAATTGTTAAAAACTTTTGCAATTCCATTATTTTCATAACCTTTTTACAATTTTAATGAAATTCATTAAACTGTCTTCGCAAATCATTCAACTTTTATATGAATTTATTTAAACTTGTTAAAATTTTAGGAACTTCTATTGTGTTTTTATTAAAATCTTTTCACATTTACAATACTTGTTTATTTAATTACTTTCTAAGTAGTTTTAAAATATTCAATGGTGGGTTTTGGTTATGACTGATGTGTGAATTATGGAGCAGAGAGAAAGAAAAGAGGGAACTAACTTGAATTCACCTAGTGTATTTGAAGAGCGCATAGACCTGCCCTACTCTCTGCACAGAATGCTGTTGTATGGTGATGGATAATTGAATTGATGGATTATTGGACCTTGAGTAACTCTAACGAATGTAATGTTTTGATGTGTGAGCAGTGGCTTAGGCATTTTATATTTTAAATTTAATTAAAATTTTTTAGATTGCAAGTAGTTTTAAAATATTCAAGGGTGGGTTTTGGGTATGATTGATGTGTGAATAAGGGAGCAGAGAAAGAGAAGAGAGGGAACTAAGCTGGCTGCACCTACTGTATTCGGAGGACACATAGCCCTGCCTTACTCTATGATCAGAATGTTTATGTATGGTGATGGATAACAGAATTTATGGATGATTGGACCTTGAGTATTCCTAACAGATGTGGAATGATTGAAAAAATGTTTTGGGTGGGAAGTTTTTTAATTTTTTTGTTAGTTTTAAGTAATTTGAAGCAATTTCAAGATTTTTAATTATCAAATTAGTTGAATGACTGCGAGTATGAATGAGGGGGAATGGTGCTGCAAGTAATTCTAGGTGGGTTCTTCTATGTTTGTGAGTTTTAATGGAGTAGAGAGAGATACTCATTAAGCATCATTGTTTTTACAATGGACAGCAGGTCGTGACAATATCACTGACTGAGGCTCTTTCTACACTATGAAATACTATCAATGATAATTCAAAACAATCTGGAATATATCACAAAGTACTCTGAAAAAATGTATTCAGTGACTGCAAGTACCAAAGTAGGGAAAGGTGATGTCTTTTGAGAATACTTGGATGTATATGTAAAATAGAGATGGGTTGTATAGATTTAATTAATTTTTAAAATTTAATAAAATTTTAAGAGTTTCTCAAATTTAATTATGTTTGTTTTTAAGAGTGTAAAACACTATGAAAGTGTGTTTATTTAGTATAAATTGCTACTAATAAAACAGACTGTAAAACAGTATTCCCCTTACTAAAGAACTTTTTAAAAGAAAAATCTCTATTTAATTTTCATAGTTTAAAATTCTATAAAAAGTTTTAACAGTAATGAGTAAGTTAACTTTTAATCTTGTAACGTAATTTTACATTGCTTCCGAAAAATGTTTTCTTTGTAAAATGGAAAAATGTTACTTAAAATTTAAAGTTCTACTCTTAAACAAATTGTGTTCACGAAATTGCTTAAAAAGCAATGCAATGGCAGGAGCTTAAATTTCATTACAATATGTGTTGTAAACACAGTCCACTCACTTCGTAAGAAATGCAAAAGCTGCATGCTGTGAAAGATATACTAGGCAAGGTAAGGCAGGTCGCGTAGTATTGTGTATTTGACAATGGTACCTGTTAGCCAAGGCAGTGCGGACTGGTGTCCCTGGAGGGGAGGGGGTGGAGGCGAAGTGGCGAGTCTCCCTCCTGGCTGCGCATGTGCGCAGAGGCGAAAGACAGCGGCGCACGTGCGGTTGGGGACCGATGGTTGGTGGTAAGGGGGGGGGGTGACTCTGTAAGCTAGTACCTGCTGCAGCTGCCTCGCGCATCTCGCTTCACTCTCCATGACTGTTTCTGCCAGCACTGCCCCACGCTGCTCAACTTCTTCTCTACTTTCTATTGTATCATTACTTGACTCTACCCACCTCCTCATTGCTTCGCTGGCCTACACATCCCAGTATCTTGTGTAAACACTTGCGCTGTTGAAAAATGCGCGAGTCCATTACTTTCCAAACACAACTTTGGTCTCATAAAATTTAAATTTTTGAATCTAATTTTAAAAAATTAAATCATACAAAATTAATTTAAAATAAAATGGCTGCCTTCTATTTAGGATGTTACTAACACACATTCTATTTCGGGTTACTTAGATAAATCGTGGTATGTTAGTAAAATGGTTTTATTCTTTTTTTCAGAACAATGAGGAGTTTACATTTATTTATTGTGGTGTTGAAACTATTGTACTGGGGAAACAAAATAAAATTTAGTTAGGAACCAAAATGAGTGAGCGTAAGAGACAAAGTATTGCCAGTTTGTTGGTAGATTATTATATAAGCGATTCAGGTTCTGAATAACAGATGGAAAGGCAGACTAGAACAAGCTGTCAAGGCATTGTTTCTTTGTCAAAATGGAAACATTTTGATTTTTTGCTTGATTACTTATACTTGAGCGATTCGAGCACTGACTTGCTCATTGAAAGGTCATCAACAACAGAAGGTCGAACTGTGTCCACTTCCCCCAAACAACAACAAAAGGTTGATCTCTGGTTAGACAATTTGTTTCTATCTGACACGGAAAATTCGTGTGATGTGGAAAGTGCTTCTTCTATCTCACAGCTGACTTTTGAGTTAGTTATAGAGATTTTGTCTAGGAAAATGGAAAATAATTCGTTTTATGTGCCCCCAGCCTCAGTGGAGTCTTTGCCTGACCTGATATATGCGCTATTGGCTATGGTGTTCGCAGGTTGATTGACTGAAGTGCAGATACAAAAAGATATGATTATTACTGATGCAGATTTTTCGAATTTTTTCTCGACATGTAAGGTGCCTTTTTTAAATTTAGTATTGGCATCACACTGGCCTATTAGACTCTGTTTTACCATAGCATCTAAGTATGTTAAATCGCTCATGGTAGAGGAAGGTGCTATGGAAACTTTGTGTTATCAGAGCAAATCCCTCTCTGTCCTGCATTCTTCCATTTTGGGCATAAGCTATGATGAGACAATTAAGTCTTGCATAACTAACATGCCTGAGGAGTTTATTTCATGTAGTTCTGGCTGGAGTTTGCAACTGATATTGTACATTGATGTTCATGTGTCTCACTACAAGGCATTCACCATATATAGAATGCCTACAGAATTACTTCATATCCAAAACCTCGAGAAGTTTTGAATACTGAATGTCTGTCAACACCTGTAGTCATACAGGATATACATAAGTTTGAGGATAACAATCCGATTTCTATCAATGTCTACTATGTGGTGGACAAAGATAGTAATATAATTGATGAAATTTATGAAAAGGGTGGGGTTATCATAGCCATGCAAATTTCTCCTGATTGTTATGGAAAACATGAATATTTTGGCAATTCGTGCTTGTGGAATTGCCACTCATTTGCATTTTTTATGTATTAGAAATTTGTTCTGGCTGGTTGGTAGTCAGCTGAGTAAGAAACATCAGAAAAAACATATTTGCGATTGTTGTCTTCAGTACTTTGTTAGTGAGGAGAAACCTGTAAGTCATACTATTCTTTGCCAGCAACAATAGGCTGTTCACAGTACTTTCCCCACTGGGAACAGCAAGTACTTAGAATTTAAATATTACATGCACACAGCAGAGATTGGGTTTTTTCGCCTATTGCGATGTTGAAAGTTGCCTGAAACCCATGTCCACTTGCTTGACTAATGACGAAACAAGTATTACAACTACCATCAACCAACATATTCCATATGCTTGTACCATCTTGTTGGTCTGCTCATACAATCCAAGTTTATCTAACTACTTTGAGTTTTTGGGTGAGGATTGCATGTATCAATTACTGGATAAATTAGTTGAACTTACAAAGTGGGTCGCAGTAATTTACAGGCTGACTGTTCCAATGAAGCCAAAAACACCTGCTGATGATGCTAGTTCGACGGCTCAAACATGTTGTCATATTTGTAAGGAGAAGCTCGGTACAGATCCTTTTGTGGTTGATCATGACCATCTGGCGGGTTAAATATGAGATTGCACACATAATAAATGTAACTTGAACTTCAGACTGCCCAAGAAACAAATTATCTCTGTTTTTCATAACCTGCAGAATTATGATGCTCATTTTCTAATAAAGCCTTCGGCTGAACGTCACATAACACAGCCCAACGGAACCGTGGTAATCGACAACCCAGGTAAAATAGAGGTGATTGGAATGACCATAGGGAAATATAAATCCATCACCAAACAAATTCATAATGGGATTGATTTCAATGGAAAGACAAAATATTTCAAATTACGTCTTATTGATTCATTCTGATTCATGGATGCCACTCTGGAAACATTGGCAGGCAATTTACAACCTGCGAAATTGAGTATCACCCGCTCGATGTATCTGGACAACAACCAATTTGAATTGGCAAAACAGAAGGGAGTTTTTCCTTGTGACTTTGTTAAGTCGCCAGATAGTCTGATGTGCACATCACTACCTCCAAAGTACGTACTTCATAATGTGATGAAAGGCAATGTCATTAGCGATGAGGATTCTGCTCATGCCCAAGCCACATGTGATGCGTTCAACTGTGTAAACTTGTTGCACTATGTCATTCACTACTTAAGTAGGGACACTTGTTTGCTGGTAGATATTTTTGAGAATTTCAGGACCGTATGTTTGGCTCGTAACGGTTTTGACCCCGCTGTGTACGTCACAGCTCCATCTCTTTCATGGGACACTTTATTGTCAATGACACCTGCACAGCTAGAGTTCTAGACTGACCCAGACATGTATACTTTTGTAGAACATGGGGTTAGGGGTGGCATGGGTGAGGATTATGACCCCAGTGTGGCATCAAAATATATATTCTATGTTAAAAAAGAGTAATGTCTGATTATTTAATAGTTTTTAATTCCTCATGCTGCTAATTTAATATTTTTTTGAGTGATGAAGTGAAAGATACAATACTACACATACTTTGTTTTATATTTAAGGTTTACAAAAAAATTGGAATGTGTATTACATTTTATTTAAAAAAACATTTAATATTCCTATAAAGACATTGGAAAAAAATGTTGGTAAATATGAAAGGACTGTCTCAGTAGCAGGGACAGTAAGCTGTTAAGGTTTAGTTCTTCAGAAGACTTCAACCTGAGGTAGCGGTGTACCTGCTACCTTTCACAAGAAATACAATTTTCTCGCTTAAAGACAGCTCACAGTCTGCTTCTTGTTCGTGAGGGGGAAAATATATTTATACTGTAAAGTTTGAACTTGAAAACCAACAATTCGAGCGAAGAAATTTGATAACACAACTTTGAAGAAATTAAAGGACTGGGGAAATATAATTAAAATTTTTTTCAGAAAATCATATGCCTGCATGAATACATATGAAATGAATAGAGGTCACTTGTAGAATGTCGAAAAACCCCGTCGACTTACCTCAACTTTGAACACAATGGTGAGACAGGGTAAGCTTGTCAGGAAAAGAAGACATAGGGTGGGAAACATCCCATTTGAGAGTCTGGTAATAGCTATTCTCTGCACAGAGCAGCCAAAAGAATGCTTCTAGCTGACCTTCGCCTCTACAGCAGTGAGTGGTGGAGTGCATCGACTTTTACTTGTAACAAACTATTTTAACATACAAAAAACAAATTACTAGTGCTGGGAATTAACACTATGATGTCTGCTGCTAAAACACACACATACATTATACAAACTCAGACACACAAACATCTTCGGTTGTTTTTTAAAATTCAACAAAAGTAGTGTTAACATGATCAAAACAGGGGTAAGTTATTTTCTCAGTACGTGTTTGCATGGTAAATCTGTATTTGTACGTGCAATCGTTAGATGGAACATACCTTTTTGCCTTTGTATCACTTTGTTCGTAAGATTGTTTAAATGTGCTTCACTCTTGGGCATTAAGTTATCAGGTTTGCTGCAGGCAGTAAGCCAGTTTTAATTTTGATGTGGAAATTTATTTTGTAGGGAAATATTTGTTTCATCTAGTATATGCGCTGTGAACATAATTATTATCCATTTGTCATGTAGTTGTGTATTCACCTCTCGTTTAGTTCGTTTCCGAGTTTTTCGCATAATTTCTGCTCAGTAGCCTGCCAGATGTTGCATGCAATGTACGTTTCGAACAGCTAATATGTAATTCCTTCACCAGCCTCACAGCCGTGTGGACATGTTTTGGGAGAGCTGCTTTTATGGTTTCTTTTATTTATTTATTCCTATGTGTTTTGAATTCGTTTCTTGATTTCTTCCTCGATAGCTGGGGTCTGTAATTTGTTTAGTGAGTTAACACCGGCAAGTTGTGTTCGTTTAATCTGCTGATTGAAATATATTTCAGTAATATTCATTTTCTGCTACATTTGTTATAGTTTTGTTATGTGCCACGTATTCCAATTTTAAATTTCATTAATTTATCTCATGTGTATCATCATTGTTTTCAGTCGTTGTCTCTTTTCGTTTAATTCCTATTTCGTAACCATTTTATTTCGCCGAAATTTTCGCGTATCTATAACTCAGTCGCCTGCCAGACACCAGTCGCGCTGCACGTCTCTATGACACACAGTTTATAAGTCGGTGCACGTTATACATTCGAGTCATTCCTACAGCAACCTCCCGATCGAATGGAGTCATTTAAGGTATGTGTAGTACTGAGAGGCATGTGTGTCAAGTAGTGAAATTTGTATGTGTTTTCAAATCCCTTGTTAATGTGTTTAGGAAGACTGCTGTTTAATTCAAGTTGTGTATTTTTTGGCTTTAATTATATATATTTGATATGGAAATTGTACCTATAACTAATTACTTGATTTCTTACAGGGTACCTGGGGGTCCATTTGAAATTTGTATTTGCGATTCGATGAGTCTGTCGTGTAAATCATATTACTAGCATACATGAAATCGTATTCATGTCTCTTTTTGTTTAATTCATTATGTATTTACTAATAATTTCATTAAATATGCCATAACCTCTGTCACCTGTCCGATGGTAGTCGAAGCAGACGTGTCTTAGCCCTCAGTCGCCTCACAGATGGGAAGGAACTCAATAACACTAAATATTACACAATACTTATATATACCCATAACTCAACACATCTCTGTACAATAACAGACCTCCGAGAGTGAGGATGTACCATGGCGCTCTCCAAAAAATTAAGACCCTCTACTCATATATACCCTTCCTTAACACAAGCCCACCTCAGTACAACGCCAGAGCTCCGAGGGTAAACATCTACCATGCCGCTCCTCCCCCCCCCCCAAAAAAAATAAAGTGCACACCTTAACACCAAACTATCATACAAAAACCTCATCGAGGAAGTTTGATGGAAAAACTTTGTTCAAATTTCTTTGATTAAACAATCACATTTTATTGCATTAAGATTAGCTGATTAATGAATTTCTTAATCGAATTAAGCCATAATCCGATCGATTAATTTGAGATCAATTTGATAATCCGAATAATCAGAGACGGCAACCCTTTGTTTCCGAACATCCCCGCCCCTATTACTGTTACACACTTATATGCAAAAGCAACGAAAACAAGGAGAAACTTTATTTTAAACTTGGAAATTGAATTATTTCGTGAACACATGCCTACAGACAAGCTAAATGCTGATTGGTCTAACATTTCACAAATTATTGGAATGCAGTGTAAGACGGTGACAGATCTCGTTATGAGGGACTGTTGCATCATAAAAAATAGTGGTTAAAAATATCTTGTTGATTGAAATTTAATATTGTACTGTTATTATTTATAACCGACAAACAGCAATGTATCGAAAAATTCAACATTCATTTGAAACAAATAAACTGTTACGAATGGCTATGAAGATAAAGGAATATTGTGATAGATGTACACGAAAATAAACTTCAATAAATGGGCATCCTTTTCTTTAATTTGCCTCAACCTAGGTTATTGGATGGCACAACATGAATCCACGAATTATGGTTGTGAGAGGTAGTAACTTGGGGTAGCTTATGGAAAATGTAATTAATAAATATGCATATAAATGTAAATATATAGGCGCATACGCACAATTTTCAGCAGTAAATGCGAAAGTTATCTAAATTACATAACGTGTTTTTCAGTATCATGCACATTGTGATATGTAAAAGTTGTAATTCAATGTTAAGACACTGAAATAAGTACTTTGCCGCTATCGTCACCAACTGTACTATACCAGTCAGTGTTTCCGTTAAAATATACGTAGGTGGACATTTTTCAAAGTTTTACTTCAAAAGTGCTCAATTAATAGTTTTGTCGCTCTGCCATGTTTTTTTTAGAAAAGAATTTATATTCCTTGAGAATGTTTGAAAAGGTGGTCAACATACGAAACCACAAAATTAACTACAGCAGTAAAGATAACAATGTATTATGAATTTATTTAGAAATATTCACCACTCATTTGAAACACAATATAGATAGCGTGACACCGGAACCAGCAATCTCCCAGCATTCAACACGAGGCGTGAACAGACAAGCCTTGTCGGCGGCCAAGGAGGTCACCACAGGTAGGCGGGAGACGTGATGTAAACAGTGGGTCGTTTTAGACGTTTGAGAATGCGGATTTCGTCCGGAGGCGCGAAGTCTGTAGGCGTGAGTCACGACAACGCGCGGTTAGCCATCTGGGAATAACACCCCAGTATACTTGGCGACTTCTGCCTTCTCCACAACACTTGTCGAAGGAAACTCGTTGGTGAAATGTGTGGGACCGTCGAGGGAATCATCATCGTCTTCAACACTATCACTGTCGTCATAGTCGTCATCAATACTGTCTTCATGATCGTATTCACTGCCTGCTTCGTCCTCTATTTCAAGTTTACTTTTCTTTTTTAGCAGGAGTTGTACGCTCATTAGTATTTAGAGCTCGGAGTCTGTAAGCCTATGTGTACGGTAGTGTGTGTGTATGCAGGCAACGAAGGGTAACTTTTTTTCCAAAGTTTTCAAAAGTACTTCTTTACCGTGAACAGCTAATATTGACTCGGACTCCGAATACAGATCTCCGTCCACGAACATTCGGAACTGCTCTCGTACTTTGCGTAGAAGATAATTTAAATGTTAGATTTCATTGGCTCTAACCTAAAACCATCTCTTATATAAATTTTAAAAAAATACGTTTTATGACAATTTGTTTATTACTCATGCAAAAACTGCGATAGTAGGTAATAAGTAGACGTGCTACTCTGACACATCTTCGCACACGTGAAAGGCCCAGAAAGTCGATAGAGGAGGCTGAAGAAAGACGGGCCTGCGCCAAGACCCCTCACGGCTCCAGAGAGGGTCGAGGATGGTGATGCTGTGAGAGGATCATCTACGCATGGCTGGGCAGGCTTGGCGCGGGAATGGGGTGCCGCCCTTCCCATTGACCTACTTTACGGCGAGCCTTAAATCTTTTCGCCGTCTTGCGAGAAACTATGCGTGAGCGACCAACTGCAATATCTGCCGCATGCGGCTCAACAGGATGCAATATATCTCGAACGATATTATCTCTGACCTCGCCGCATTTTCCAACTCGAGCGGATAAACGTAGTGCCTGTACCGCGAGGTGAAACCTATTTTCCACTTGTTCGTTAGCAGTTTATCTCGAAAAATTCATCGAAATACACTTCCCGTATTTTCGTGCTGTTACAGCTCGTTGGTGCTCCAGTCGTAATACAATATTCTGGCATACACAACGACATAGGCTGTCCACGGTAAAGTGAGCACTTTTGACGCCCTAGTAACTTATCTCTTTCAGCCATTTTCTTTCCCTTAACCACATTTTTAAAATCAGTGTTGCCATGTAAGTAATAAATACAGTGTGTATATCCCTCCCCACTCTGATGTTAATGTCTAAGGATAAAATAAAATATATTTGTTGACTATTATTCCAAATGAGAAGGCTTTCAAAAGTGCTCACTTTACTGTGAATAGGCTTTAGCTTATTTTACACTTTTTGAGTCATCAGCATTGTACAAACGTCCATAATAATAAGTATCACTTTGGAGTTAAGCACTCGAAGATGTGTCGATTGGTTTTTTATTATTATTGACTGTGGGGTGTGTGACAATAGATTCACTAACCCACAGAGAATATTTTATGAAAACAAAATATAATTTCCATGTTTCAGCTATCCAAAACCGTCGGGTTACAGAAACTATAATGAAGTAAATGTATACTCCTTTATTATTTAAATATTGATGTACTAGATGCATCAAATCAATTACCATGGATTAAAATGATTTTTAAGAAATAATTCTTGACGCATTATACTACTGAAAAGAGTTACGTTACTGCAAAAATTATTAAAAATTACTGCTCCCCCCCCCCTAAGTAAAACACACATGTGTATCAGGTAAATCTATAAAATAGCTCCAACTTTCATTACTTATTTAACAGATTAGAACGCACAGGCCAAAAACATGTATTTACACTCCATTGATCACTAATATGCAATCGGAAAATTGGCAAAGGACGCAGTTTGTCTATACTAATAACCTAATTCCAAATGCATACAAAATTGGCATGATTATCCTGGAAACTGGTAGGTTTCAAGAGTTCCGCTCACCACGTAAGCGTTAAACACCATGCAAAATGCTTACACCCCTTCGCAATCAGAAGTGTGCGGAAGATCGAACTCCGCGTTTTCATTCGACGTTGTCGTAGGATGTGAGTAACACAACTTGCACCCGAGAATAAATACGCATTGGAAGACAAGCGAACGTCGTGTGTGTACCTGTATCAGGTATAGTTTCGCAAACATTAATAACTGGTTCACCAAACCGCTGATTATCTGCGATCGTTTGGTGCCAAATAATTGTAACATTGACACAAGACTGCGCAAATACCTGAAGATTATGGTTATAGAGTGTATTTGCAATTATTTTCGGAATATTGGAAAGGTTTTTTTTTGTTGTAACTTGGGGAAGGCCACTATATTATGATGACAAAGACGATAGTTCAGTTAGTTAACATTCAAGCATTTTGAATAAGTTATACCATATGTACATTCGGGCTAGTATTCTCATTCTACTTTTTAATACGAACGGAAAGGGAAATTTCTTCTCGCGAAAGAGCGTTATAACATGTGACGCGGGCAGCAGATTCTAAATGTTAGAAAACTCAAGGGCACCAAATATGCAGCTACAGCGCACTATGCTCAGGAAACCAATTACGAGATTTCCGAACTTTTCGCAGCAATCCATATCTTGCTGAAGGATTTGATCAATTGATTCGAAACTCCTCACACCTTAGCGTGAAGGCGAATAATATTAATACTCTGATTGTTCCCGACTAACGGCTGTGGAGTGCAGGGGTTTGTTAACAACGAGGTCTCGGGAGCTGAAGAGAGCGAAGCGTGTGTGATAACAGGCAGCATACACTTCATATGAATTTCTATTTCGGTAAACTTATTCAAATGGACTGTGGTACCGTGTGTTTGTTTGTGGTATGGAAATAAAATAATATAAGAAGAGAAGGGCCTAACGAGAGTATATAGTAATGAAATGTTTGAATTTTATGAAGGAAATAAATATGTAGTAAATATGAAAATATAGCTTATTTTTTAAGTGATTTAAATCTAAAGGAGGCTACAGTTCTTGAGTCTACTGGGCTGACTACACGTGGATCTTGGAGAGGACGAGGTGAAAACCAGAGTGTCACTCAGCTTATAGTCTAATAATGGTGTTTTCCTAATGAAAGTGAGTATCTATTTTCATTTCTTTCAACTTCAACTATGGAAACCTTGTGGAATACAGAGACTCGATATTCTACCTACAATGATGCTGGTAAAAAGTTTATTTAATAAAGCATTATTAGGTAACCTATCTTACAGGGTTATTTGCATATTTTGGTTTAAATTTGTTAATTTGTAATTGGACAAAAACAGTAGTTTAATTTTGCTCTGAAAGGAAACTAAAGAATAATTTGGTTGTCCGATTTGCATTTATCCTGCTACAGTATGATTTGGGTACCATGCGTTTGTAGAATATGTCTGACTGTATTTCAAGTATGTCATATTTAATCTTTCATGCAATATTTCCTCAATTCATGTTCAGTACTTAATTATATATCCATTACAATAGTTACTGTATCGTATTTACATACATATACACAAACTGGCAGTCTTGAGCCGGTATTATAATCAGTTTGTTTTCAGATACATATTCGCTACCACTAACTTCATATCAGCCAAATCTCTTTTCAGAGCTGCATTGCAATGCAATGGCAGGGGCGACAGGAAATCCCCGAGAAAACCTGCAGACCAGCGGCATCGTCCGGCACGACTGCCACGTGGGGAAACCCGGGAACCACCCCGCCAGGAATCGAGCTCGGTTCGCCTTGGTGGAAGGCGAGGTCTCTAGCCACTACGAATACCCCTACGTGGCCCCTGATGGTTATGGAGGAACATGTCACGGGTGTGCGACGACAGGTTACTAACTGAATGTTGTGTCCGCACAAATGGCCGAGTTTGGAACTGCGGGGAAGTTCCATAATGCGAAAGTTTCACTGGCTCGATTTCTCGGTGGAATGTGAAGATACGAGTGACTGGCGTAATGCAATGCTGTATACAACTAGTGATTTACATCACGCGTTACAGTTTGTTCGCTTGAAATATTTACAAAGGGAAACCGCCTGGCTTTCCGTGAAGAGATAAATACGGGATTATTAAAGCAAACGGCCAGTTGTCTTGTATTTAAAAATATCTACGAAAGGTGAGTGTCTGTAAAGACTTAAGTTGCTGGGGAAACTATTATGAAGCGAAAACATTAAAAAATATTTAGCTCTCAGAAGCTTGAGATGTTCCATAAAAACTAATTGGTGAGAGTACTCGAAAATAATGCCATGTTTCAGCGGTACCCAATATCGTACCCACATTGCAATAATGATCATGAATATGTATAGATACGATGATCAATGGTTCCTCGGCACAAAGGAAAATGGAGTCGTGACCAGTGAAGTTATCCAATTCGTCTTCTAGACAACGATTGAAAGCCCTGGTATATACGAACTGATTTTGTTACGATCTTAAAAATTATGCTGATCTCTACATACAGGATAATGAGAAACAGCTAACTTCGAACATGCGCGTAACAAGAAAAACCTCAAAGTGTGCTACTTATAAAGAAATATATCAGTTATAATAAACATTATCAAACCGTTTATAATGACTGAAGAAGATTTAAGACAAGATCTTTATCCATATATTCTGGGATGACCCGAAATTGCTTAGTACCCTAATACATTTGATCATTTCATTAGTGGTCATAAATTACTCACACAATGATGAGATAATTTTGATCATCGAATAACTGAAAGAGGGAGGCTAATCTAAATGAATAAATAAATAGGGAATCGCACATGAATTATGCGGGAAAAAATTCTAGCACGAAATAGTAATATGTAGTCTCACAATAGCTATTTATTCTATGCAAGATCGTGAATGACTTAAAATCTTTGTTGACTATCATTATTACGTGAATACATACATCTATAGGCAAATGAAACAATATTTTGGTCAAATTCATTTACAAATTTAATATTTTACATAACTCCACGAAGTACATGAAATCCAAAACCATGGGCTATTGCTTAATTTACACGGTATACTCCACGAATTAAAATAAGAACCCACCCAGGCATTAGAAACCTGAAACGAATCTTTATATATGAAGGATACTTCAAAAATTGTTTACCTCAAATTAGAGCCCCAAACATTTCCTTATGAGTTATGATCGTGAATATGAGCAGATGACTTGTTAACTTTCAGTTTTGTGTCTATTCCTATACCTTTAACTTACTATTAAGATTTGACATTAAAATTCACACATTATTATTACGTACAGAAGTATTTTGGAAATTCCTGAAATCCGAATCCAGTCTTTATTTTCTCATGCGAAAATAAAATTAAAATAAATAAATAATTAGTTTATCTTTCTTGTGGTTACAGATGCAGCAAACACAACATTGTGGATATTGTGGATTAAAAAATATATCTTAAGATATGACCTATGCCTTGATAACTCGCCCTTTAAAATATTTTATCTGAAAAATAAGCTACAGTGAAAAAAATGTTATCCAAGACGAAAGGGTTTAAAACCCCCCCTAACTCGAAGATTTGAACAACATGCCAATTCATGGCAGCTCACAGGTCAAATAGATTTACTTAAAGAAGTCTCCTGACGCGTTCGGCGTAGAAGATTTTGAGAAAACTAATAACTCTCTCGTAATCCAATTTCCGTGGTTTCGAGTATTCCCTGGGTTACTGATTCATAAATTGGGAAATGATGGAGAAAGTTTAAAATAACACTGTAAACATTTTCGAAGGTATGCATGTTTGCACACGCATACGATACACTTAGGGTGAATGAAATAATCACGTTTTTTAAACAGAGTAGTGTTTTTTAATTCGTGTTTTCATTGTGTGTGAATTGAAAAACTAAATATTATTTATGCACAATTAAAATGAAAAACTAAATTAATTACTTAAGGGAAGCTATTGTATATGTACATGCACCCTGCAATGCGCACACTTCTTTTAGTTTTAAATTTTTTGTTAAATGTGCGGTCAAATCATGAATGGCATAGAAGGAAACACATTCAAATTAATTGTTTTCAGTTTACTGTTACGTTGGCACTTCCTGTATATGGGAGAATCATGTATCGTACATTTACAAAAATACATTTTAAGGATTATAAACCAATTACATGTAACCCAATATTTTCATATTTCCTGTAGTGCCTACCTGTTAACTTTTGTACTGCGTCGGTCGTCTGAAGGCAGATGGCCCGCTAGTTGTGACCGTCGGTGGAGTCTTGCAATCGAGACGCGGAGGTCGTTGTCCGCGTATTTCGGGACACTGTTTACAGAAAATTGGCGAAGTGTTCGCTGACTGCTGACGTTTTTGTCCCTTCTCAGTGCGTGCCTTCCGGGCGGCCGGGGCCAGTAGTGTTCTAGAATGTTCAAGAACTTCCGAGGGGCCTCTCTCTTTGGCTTACTGGGTCAACGGCAGTTCCGACGACAGAAATTTTAATTAGAGGGTGCAAGAGCCTCGGAGAGCGAGGGTAGTCGCTGTCGTAGACGGGTAAACAGTGTCGCAGTTAAGCTTAAGAGTGGGTAGGACCCCCGCAATTTTTTTTGTGAAATAGTTGTTTGAGAGAATACGCGTATCACGGTAATTACATTTTCTTCAAATACGAATTTTTGTAAGAAAAGATAGCAAACAAGTATCTTTGTTCCTATTCTTTTACTTTTGTAATGTTAAGTGTAGTATTGGAGGAAAAAAAATCGTGAAAATGGTCATATAACGAATTTTTAAAGCTTGCTTATGCAGTTTTCTTAAACGGCAAGAGAAAAGTACGTACGTAGTTTAATACGGGCGTAGTTTAATCTGTGGATTTTCATCGCGTGTAAGAAAACCTCACTGTTACAGATCGAATTTGCACAGTACAGCGTCACGACGGAAACACTGCACGCCTTGCGCGTAGAGGCGACGAGGCATTAGGCGTGCGGGTTAGTGTCGCGCGTATCGCGCCCTCTTTTCTTGACCTTGGATGCGGGGGTCCATCCCAATCTTAACGTCCCCGCGCGGGTATTGTGAACCTCTTTGTTGACGAAAACGTTTAGTCGTTAACGTGAAATGAAAGCTCTACGCGTGGGATACGCCGGGCAAGCACTCAGAGTGAGTGAGTAAAGAGATTTGGGCTGCTATTAACACCGAGGGCTTGATTGTCGATGAGGGTGATTGAGGTGAGTATGTAGCAGCGCTGGAATGAAAGGGTGGAGGAAACAGGAGATCGCCGAGAAAACCCGCCGACCAACGGCATCGTCCGGCACGATTCCCACTTGCGGAAATTCGAGAATGACCCGGCCGGGGATTTAGCCATGTTTGCCTTGGGGGAAGCGAGCAGGCTAACCGCTCAGCCACCGCGGCCCCTTTCCGTCTCGAGTTTTTTTCACGGCGTTATAGACATCAAGTATAATCTATTCGCGGATTTTTCACACTTTTTTAAATTCAAAATGTCGAAAAATTACCCCATGCATGACATGTTTGGTTATTTCCTAAATATACCATGTATTACAAGCGTCTTGTACCTGTGTTAACATAAATTTACCTTATTTTTGGTTAAATGAAAGTTTTATTTATATTTAATTTATAAATCATAATATTTCATTGATAATAAATATTAATAAAACAACGAGAAAATAGGTGAGTTGGTAACGCCAAG
Organism: Dryococelus australis; assembly: GCA_029891345.1. Classification (NCBI taxonomy): domain Eukaryota; kingdom Metazoa; phylum Arthropoda; class Insecta; order Phasmatodea; family Phasmatidae; genus Dryococelus; species Dryococelus australis. The sequence continues at coordinate 49,895,687 of CM056997.1, read as the reverse complement.
TAAAAAATAATTTTTATGCAAAAGGTTATTACGCTAAGTGCCCACGAATATGGGGTGTTGTCCCTTTGGTGTAATTTTCTAGACTCGGTTAAGCATTTTTACATGAGGTGAAGAAATATTCAACAAGTAGAACTTAAGCAGGGCTTCAGAAAAGTGTGAATTAACCGTGAATGGACTATAAGAGCTGTATTACCTGTAAAAGCAAAACATTGTGACCTTTGTATTTTCAAAATCTAGCAACTAAAGTCTGTTAAAATAAAGAAAAAATATTTTTTTTTTCACGGAAATGATACTTTACCATTTTTGGAAGTAAACTGCTGCATTATTTCGCCGATGAGCTCCCTCGAGAATTTTTCCATGGCGTTTCAAGTCAAACCAACAGGCAAATTATCGTCGTATTTAATGGAACGTAAAAGTGAAACGGCATACGAAAACATTCGCTCCAAGCGCTGGTTAAGATAGGAAAATGAGGTCAAGTAACGAAATAATGCCAGTAAAATATTCCTATAGGTAAACTGAGCACTTTTGAAAGCCTGCACGAACACCGTATTTTTTCCGCCATATGTAAAATTAACATTGTCATAAGCCTGATAACTATGTTCTTGCATAGGTCAAGTTGAAACTGAGAAATTAGAAAAGTAAATATTTCACACATCTACTAATTCTATCAATTAGATACATTTAAAAAAATACGGAACGTAAAATGAAAAATTTCAGTTTTTTTCAAATGTTTACCTGACATGTTTAATTTAACGTTAAAAGATATGGAACTACTTTCTCTCCACCGTTACCAACTTTACTGAGCGCATGCAACTTAGTGCGCTTGTTAAAATATATGCAGATAGAAGCGGTGATATCTTTCAAATGTTGTTTTCAAAAGACCTGCATTTATCGTGAAGAGCCTTTAAGAGATAGATGGAGGCACTAGTTGGAACTACGCGGCTCCCACTGGAGCGAAATGGCTCTGGCTGCTCAGACTAATGGTGCTCGCTTCTCCGACTGGTCCCACAATCGGCCGGCGGCTTGCCACGCGTTGCATTTACATTCAGGGCCCGCAACCCTCGCCAACCTCCTACCGCCACCCAACTCACCCTCACCCAACCCCGGGCACCGCGGGCGAGGCAAGTGATAATGAACAGAGGGTGGTAAGGTGCGCGCTGGCGCGCAAGCCCATGCGGAATAATTTACGAACCCATCACTCAACGGGACGTACCCCACGTTGCCATCTGTCGCCCCCTCACCCACAGCCCTCCCCCTCCCCCCTTGATCCAACTCACTCAATGCTTCTGCTCGGTTCCCGTCTCTCCGGCGAACTGAGCATTTGTAGAAACGGTCGATTCCGCGCCCGAAATCTGAGCAAGTGGTCGCGTTCAACGGGACCACGAGCTGCTAGCAGCTATCACCTGTCAGAAAAAATAACTTAGGCCGTGTGTCAATTTTAAGAATACTCTCTCTCTCTCTCTCTCTCTCTCTCTCTCTCTCTCTCTCTCTCTCTCTCTCTCTCTCTCTCTCTCTCTCTGAGAGAGAGAGCTCTTTCGCACAACCTGGCGAGAGCACTGTTACGCGCTCTCTCGCGCTCTCACTCTGTGAATCGAGACAGCCACTCCCTCGTTTCTCTCCAGTGTTAAGCAAACAGCTGACGCCAAAAGGCGGGAAATAACGTTAAACTAAAATCGCGGTCCTGGCGATTGTAAGTAATCTGTTTATATCCGTTCAAAATAATCTATAAATCATTCTACCACTACCAGAATAATCATTAGCACATAAAATACTATTATTTTTGTTTTATATTTTACCGCCATAAAAAAAACGAGTCTTAGTCAGAAATCCGTACATATATTTTTATAAATACAATTTGCGTATGTCATTTCGCTGTTTAAAACAGTTGAAATTATTCACTTACAGTTAAAATGCAACGTGGTTTTGGCCCAAAAAGCTACTATAAGCTTATTCAAACACGGAAATAGTGTAAACCAATATGGCGCCTACGAGAGAGCCCCAGCGAGTATACAAATTCGTGCTCTCTGACGTCATAAGGACGTCGTCGCGAAAGCTAGAGCACGAGAGAGCGATCTCTGGGCCAATTGAGACACGGCCTTAGTAGCTCCCTTGATGTTCAATGACACGTTAATGCGTAAGATATTTGCTATGTTGTGGCATTTAACTACAAAGTTCGCGGATAACGAAGCGCTTTTGAAATCAATCTTTGAAAAATGCACTTGTTCATAGCGGAATGAACACATCATTATGACCACCTGCTAGAAGTGTCATCTGCAGCGTGTAGCCCATGATGTATGGCCCGTGACGAGGGCTGGTTAAGAGGATATACAGGATACTCGTAAATTCCCCTTACAAACTCCTAGGACTTGTACAGGGGACTGAGTAAACGATCTTTGGAAAGGGAACCCATTTCCGGAAACATACCGTTTCCGTGCTACAGCCATTTCAAATCAGGTATTTCACACATGACCGTCCAGAATACCACGCATTGATAGAAAATCTGTGCTGGAATCCCTGGACATGCGTGGCATTAGGGTTTTTGTCTGCCCAGACATGGCTGTTTCGAGAGTTGAGAATACTGTCCCTAGTGAATTTACATACATCTGTGAACAGAACGCGACGTGGGAACAGGGGCTCGTCGGTGCAGCGGTGCAGGAACCACGTGCAGAAGTCAACACGTGGTGCTAAATGGGCCGGACCCAAACACTTTACCCTTTGGAGGTAGTAAAGATGTAGTTGTTGCTCATTCAGAAACTCCCAGACTATGCTGGGAGCAACACCCATTGCACGCGCAAATGTTCGCGTACTCGCTGACGGACTCTGTTCAACGTGATGCAGTACAGCCTCTTCCAATTCGGGAGTGCGGCGTCTCTTTGTAGCACCACAGTCGTTCCTGTTGGCGGTGAAAGTACCTTGTTCTCGTAGCCGTTGCATAACTGTGGCAAAAAGGGTAAGCGATGGTGTCGCACGTTGTGGATAACGCTCTTGATACATCCGACGAGCTGCTCTTCCATTACCTTCAGCTGTGCCATACACAAGGATTATGTCTGTGTATTCCACAAACGTGTACTCGACTATGTTAATCGGAGACATAAAGGCGCGGGAATGGGGCTCTAGGCAGGGTAGACGTCGCGTGCTATCATATTCTTGTCTGAAGTAATGAACTGCCTATTCGGTTGCATACCAACACAGGCATATCCGAGACATTGCTCTTTCCCTTATCGTGAGTGGACGAGTGATAAACCTGATTTTAAATGGTTATAGCACGGAAATGGTATGTTTCCGGACATGGGTTCCTATTTAAAAGATAGTCTACTCAGTCCCCTCTACAAGTCCTAGGAGTTTGTAAGGGGAATTTCCGAGCATCTTGTATAATGCGATCGACACGTTGGCTGTACACAGTGCGCTTTCTGCTGTCATGGGTAAGGGAAGCGATTTAACTGAGTTTCAAAGAGGGATGATAATCGGCTTTCGGGTCAAGTGTGGCAGCATTTAGGAAACAGCGACGTTTGTGAACTGTTCACATGCCTCTGTGATAAAGGTGTATCGTGAGTGGACGAATGACACCATTTGGAATAACCGTCGTGGAAAATGCGGAGCTGAGCTCCACGCGCCATTGATATCCTAGGTGAACGTCGACTACGACGGTGCGTGAAGGTCAACCGACAGGCTACAAAGGAACAGCTCAGCAACCACCGTCCAAATGATAATGACCAAGGGGCATCCAGACACGTGTATACCGCAACAGTTCAGCGAACGCTTCTGCTAATGGGGCTCCAGAGTAGACGGGGTGTGACTGCGGCTCTGCTAACGTACGTGCATCTACGAAAACGACTGGAATTTGCTCAATAGTGTGGCGACTGGACCGCTGCTGATTGGCGACGGGTACCCTTCTCCGAAGAGTCACGTATTCAGCTGCATTGAACGGATGGACGTCGGCGTGTCCGGCGAGAAACGACGGAGATCCGACACCTTGCATCCGTTACTGAACAAACAAGACGGTGGGGGGCAGTGTTAAGGTCTTGGAAATGTTCTCGTGGTATTATCTATGTCCCATCATCCGTGTGGAAGTCTGTGGATTGTGATCATCGGTAGAGATAAGAGTAAGACTGACGCGAGGGACTACTGAAATAGATAAGTGAGTGTCAGACATTTGGCATGCTGGCAAATAGTGTAAATAGTTATTTAAAATTAAATAACTTTAACCGCTATAGTGACAGCGATAAGGGCTTTAATTAGAATTGAAATAGACATGAAACATATCGCGTTCACTGAGAACAACAGGAGTAATAGTGGAGATAGGTAGTGTAAAGTTATAAATAATACCTGTGTGAACAATAATAGCATTACACATATATTTAAATTAAATTTATTTCTTTTATTTTTATTAACACCCCTATCCCTTACAAAATCGGATACGACCCTGGATTCTTGTCACACTGGAGTCAGAAGTGGAATGGAGACAATCAATTTTAAAATTGGTTAGGCGATAGGCTAGAAATAATGATATTAAAACCATTAATTATAGTAATATCTGTAAACCGAAATATTACGACTGTATTGTGTAATAATCGCAGTGAATGTTAACGAGAAAAATGTCTGTAGACATAGGAACACTGAGTGTATCAATTAAGGGATTATGCAACCAAGTGAGCGGAAGTGTTATTATTAGCCTTGATAGCAAAATTAGTAGAGTGAATGAAAGTGTAAACGAGAATGTAAATTACCAGGTAACTAATGTAAGTTAATTAATAGACAGGAAAATAGACACAAAAAGAATAATGTAGACAGGGAAATATATAATGTAGGTTAGACAGGAAAATATAAGGTATTAGCGAGTTAGTCAATACGAGAATTCGAGAATTGGCTCTGTATACAAGAAAATCGACAGTGTGAGTGAAAGGATGAACAATGTAAATGAAATAGTGGACAGTGTAAACGAAATCATGGACATTGTGGAAATTGAAATGAAACAAAATGCTTTAAATAATGAGTTGCAGGAATTTCTTCGGCAGCGAGGTTCCACAATCTCCAAACCGGCAGTTGAGAGACGTGGGGGAGCAGTGCAAGTCGTAACAACCAATACAGCAATCGCGGAGGAGTGAGTGAGTGAAGAGATTTGGGCGGCTCTTAACAGCGAGGTCTTAAGAGCCGATGATCTCGGAGGAGAGATGGCAGCTCTTCAGCATTGGTGTCGCGTAGCAATGAGTAGGGAAGCGAGTCGCAACTAACCCCCTCTCTTACTACGGTCAGACTCCTTGGCGGTAGTACCAACACCAGTTTGAAATAGTTGTCACACTGAATGCTTGGTTAGATTAACAGCGGACTTAATAAGCCTCATTGCTGTACTGAGAGGTCCTGCATTTCGCATAATACAACCTATCAGAGTGACATCTACTGGAGTACCCCACACTAGTGTCGTCATTGGAACTAATTTTCGGCGGCCGGTACCTGCAACATGCCCACCAGTCCAACTGCGAAGTTGAACTCAGCAACCAGAAGAGCCACTATAGGAGCTGTGGCAAGACATCGTGGGGTTATCCCACGTATCTCTGGAAAGGTGCCCCGAGGAGGCGCGCGACAACATCACAGTCGGCTTCTTCATGGTTACCATTGACGAGACGAAGGTACGGCAAGCGGCACGTCTTGCTGCACCCACAACACACTAGGCGCCCTAGCCCGAGCACTGGATGTCGAACCAGCAATGGAGGCACCCCGACTTCTGGCAAGGCCAGTTACGCTGAACGAAGACGACGACGATGACGGCATCACGAAGACACCGAAGGAGATTCAGACAACCATGAGGAACATCGCTTCTAGGCTCCGCGCTACAGAGCTTCGCCACCACCCACCCCCCCTCCAAATGGGCTGAGTGTTAGTCATGTGGGCAACCGAGGCATCTGAGAGCCTACTGCTCGTAAGAGCAGCAGAGACAGAAACAGAAACAGGCGTGGGAAAAGAGGAAGCGATGTGATATTGGCGTGAACGCGCCTTCAGTTACATCGTCGCCTGAGCCCGCCCTATCACTTAAGGACAAACCAGGAAGTTGGCTGCTGCGAACGGGGTGTGCATCGCCAAACGGCGGTAAGTGAGAACCCCCACTACCAACCAGGAAGTAGGGGGGATTGCAACATGCGACACGAATATCTGGCATTACTGGGGCAGGCAGGATCTTTCTCCGTAGTGATGCCGACCAGAATGGAGGATCCCAGGAGCTTGCTGTGCCGTTCGCCGTAAAACCCCGCAATAGTACAACAACCTCAAAACTCAAGGTGAGACAAGCCCATTTACTTTCAGGCTCTCATTAGGTTTTCATAAAGTGTTCCGTCATTCTACCCCTTAGCTTTACCTTGACTACAGCACCATAATTTATCTCAGTCATAAATCCCGCTAGCCCTTAAATACAAGTTCGACCAGAAGGCGTACTTTGTAACAAAATGGCGTTGATTAACGCAGTCAAGCAGTTCCGTGAAGAAAATTGTGAGCTTCGTGCATATGCCATAAAACTGAAGCACCGCATGAAAGCGTTGATGCTGCAAGCTATACGCCTCACAAAGCAGTTGGCAAATTCACACACGGCCCAGCGCGTGCTGTACAGACGTGAAAGGAGCTCACGGCATGGAGCCAGCACTGTGATGGGCTCTGAGGATGGTCGTTCCATGGAGGATGTGCTTCGGGTGGCGAAGAACCAGCTGCGTGAACTTGAGAAGGAGAGTGAAGCAGGTGACAGGAGCTGCCAGTGATACAGGATACGGTCAGTCGAAGATCATGCCACATGCATCACTCGACAACATACTCCAGAGTTACCAGCTACCAGCATTTCACACCTCACTTCGAAAAACATAACATTATTCCCCACTCATCCAGGCTTGCCCCAGTGTCAGCACTCCTGAACCGAACGCACATCACGAGTAGTAGTATAGGAATGTCGTTGGAATTTCCCGCAGAAAGTGTTTCGGGCAGGCATATGCTGTACCGATAAAGCAATAACCATCGTCAGCCACAACGTGCGACATCCATCGCAAGTGCCAGCACATTTCACATTAGTAGACATATTCTTAACGAATGTGCAAGTGGAAATTGCCTCATCTAATGAAACCGATAACGAAAGGATTAGTCCTTCTGTAATGCACCAAAAATAATAATCTAACAGATTGAGAGAATCCAACACTACTACAAACAGGGATGTACAGAAAACTGGCATATCGCTAGGCATGCAGCAAAACAACCTTTAATTGATAGTCTATTCCTAACTTGACGGCAGGTCACGAGGCCAACACATCAGCGGTGAAACATACCAAGAGTTTCCAAAATTATTATGTGGTTGTTAATGAACAGCAAGAACCCCTAAAGATATAGTGAGTTGCTAGGAAAAAGTGAAAGGATGAATGCCTGGTATGACAGGAGAACGTCAGGTGAGGTATTTCAAGGACAGCTGGTGTGGTTGTACAATCCACGGATGCGAAGAGGGCACTGCCCGAAGCTACGAAAATGTTAGGAAGGCCCCTAAAGGATTTTGAAGACCAGTGATGTGGGCTTTCGGATTTGTCATCAAGGCTCTCGGGCGTGGTCTAATGTTGCCCACACCGACCGACTGGTACTCTACGAAGGTCCGAATGTTGCAGAGTCTGTTCGGGGACAAACAGACTTGAGGGGGAGGCAGTGTTACATGCTCGCTGCCCTGCATCGCTTTCCTTGTCCCACCCCGCTCGAGCGAATGAGAATTTCGAGGGCGAGTGGTAACTAGAAGAGATCGCAGAGATTTACGAAGGTTTGCCGCCGCACATGCCAGATAAGCCTATCGGTATTCGTGTTCTTCCGCCACTAAGCGGATTTAATTTCTGGGATTATCATTGTAAGAATGTTTTGGCATCGCCCTAGCCTCTCTCAGCGAAACTCGGGAAGCGGAATCTAAAGCCTAGTGCAGAAGACAGCGAAGCGACGAGTGGCCACGAGAGTGACCAGCAGGAGTGGAAGTCTGCGGACTGCAAGTATCGGTAGAGATCAGAGTAAGACTGACATGCGGGTCTGTGAATTAGATGCGTGAGTGACAGGTATTTGGAATGATCGCAACAGACATGTTGAATATGTGTAAATAATGAATAAGAATAAAATGACTGTAACCACTATAGAGGAAGTGATAAAGACTTTAATTAGAATCGAGATAGATATTAAAAATATTGCGTTCACTGAAAAATAACAAAACTAATAGCTGATATATGTAGTTTAATGTTGTCAATAGTAGCTGTGTGAATTTTATTTTATTTTATTAAGATCTCTATTCCTCACTACCTCGGGATGCCTCTGGCATCTTGTAACGGTAGTTTTCTGTAAATTTACTACACAATTATGTAAGTTATAATGTAAACGTAGAATGGAACTTTTACTATATATCAGGCAGTAAATATAAAAAATTTGATTGTCGCTACTATACAAAGTTGGGCATTTTACTGCACAGTTGACACACTGCTGAAAGAATTGTAGGAATGCTGCAATGGATAAATGAAAAAAAAAAAAAAAAAAAAAACCCTTCAACAATCACATTTTCACACTACTCTCATACAATGGTGGTAAATTTGCGAACTATTTATTAGGATGTTCGAGGAGAATCGCGAAGTGAGTATCCATTCAATGCACGATAACGGGACATTGAGGCAAAGAAAAGGTTACATGGTGACGTCATTTTAAAAACTATTCTATTGGTGAGCTTATGATGACCGCATTGTACATTGCACCTCTTTTTCTTCCGCAAAAAATCTCATTAAATTGATGTGACTTGAATTAAACTAAACGCCTGTGATTAGGCCTATTTATAAACTCTCTTTTTGGGGAGCCAACTTGTCCATCATTGTGCAAATTAAACTGTTTCTTTTTCTCTAATCTCCGGGAAAATTGCATTGCTCTTATTTTGATTAGCCAGTACCAAATGGTTATTAGATATATTTTCTAGTACGGAAAAGTAATATTTTGTATAATGTGCCGCAGTTTTTAATGTTGTTTAATAACTTTTATTGAGTTTTTTGGTCAAAGGTTTTGAAGAAAAAACTACTCTAATTAGAATGTATCTTTGATTTTATTTCTGCTGAGGCTGCGACATGTAAATCATTTAGCCGCTGTAAATCGTCGCGTAGAATTCTCCCGTGAGCTGTTGAGAATTCGGTAGCAAACCAGGTGAAACAAATTAATGTTCTCTCCCACAGACTACCGCACTACTCTTTCAACCCTCCGTTTCTGGATCGTCGGCTTCTTCATTTACGACCAGCAATCCGGGCAAACAAAGCTTGGCGAACGCATTGTCACTGACGCAGCGTTTGCATTTCATACCCCGGGGGATATATGGTTCCAAGAACTCGGGCGTCGATAACTCTGTCTGCCCTCACAAAGACGAAGAGCCTTCTACCTCTTTCAAACTAGTGGTCCGCAGAGAGGCCTGAGGGTCCATCACTCAGAAATTATGGTCATTTATCTCTGGCTCTCTCGCGACTTGGTGCCACAGAGATAAAAAAAAAATAAAAAGATAGAAAGGGAGTAGAGATGGAGACGATTTAGTATAACACGAGACACTTCCTAAAAAAAAATGGTTATCGTACCTCCAAACACTTTCAGGTAACTCTGGAAGACGTCATGACTTCATATTTCTTTGGAGGGACTGCAGTGACGCAGTGGTTAAACTACTCGCCTCCCACCATGGCGAACCGGGTTCGATTTGCCGGAGGGGTCACTCCCTGATTTTTGCATGTGGGAATCGTGGTGGACGATGCCTCTGGTCGGTGGGTTTTCTCGGGGACCTCCTGTTTCCCCTACATCGGCTCTCAAGACGTCAGTGTTAAGAGCCACACAAATCTCTTCACTCATTCAGTCACAGCTCTTTGGTTCTTACTCATAAACGAGAGGTGCCATAACAACCATGAGTTTCGGTAGCAATTAATTATTTACTAGAGCTGATTTCAACTTCTGGCATATACTTGTACTGCCTACACTCTGATGAAGTATTTCCAGTGATATAAACTTAAGTGTAATGTAGCATATGGATAAACTTTATATGTGTTTAATCCTGTTGGAAATGTTTTGCTGCGACTGACGAACACGTTATTGCCTACTTATATACCGTATTTAAAAACGATCAAAAAATTATATAATGACAAAAAAAATGTTGGTGCCACAAAATATTTTTGCGGTATATATTAACAAAATCATTTTATGACCACCGAAGATTATTTTGGGTGCCACAAAACTCTTTTTTCCGTGTTCGTTTGATAATAAGATTGTTGACACTGACCGAAATAAAAACATGCATATTAACTAATATATCTTTTTTACTTCCTATCTTATGTTATCTTAATACTCAGTGCATTTTGTAGCACCGTAATCTATAACTGATTATCGACCATAACTAATCATAACATAAGCTTTTAAATCCGTAAATAACAACACTGGCAATATCAGTTCCTTTTCATACATAATTACAAATTTAAAACCTTCGTTAGTATAATGAAAATATGGAACGAAGTACTTGCTTAAAAACTCCTAAAAAAGCTTTACCTAACATGCTTATTAAAGTCAATTGCATATTGGGAAATGGAGACCACATAGTTTGGTTATTCTCTCTCTCTATCTTTCTCTCTATCTCTCTATCTATATCTCTCTCTTTCTCTCTATATATAGGTGTGTGTACGTGTGTTTGTGTGTATGTTTGTTTATGTTTGAAGCTCATTAATTATTAATAACTTCAAATACTATAACATATTCAAGTATCAACGCATGTGGTCACATAAATATGTACCGTATGCATGTGTGTTTGGCCAGCATAAACTTGTATAATGTTTGATGTTGAAATTATATAAGACTTCATTTGAAATTTAAGTAGAATTAATACGTGAATGTTCACTGGTCTTTGTTCCATAGACTTACTCGGCAGTTTCTAAGTTTTAGATTGGCGTAAACGTACCGCGTTGAAAGTAACTACAGGTACAAAAATAAAATCTTTTGCTTACCATCGAGCGTTTATTTCATATAGAGGCAGTTACTAGTTTTGTGGCGTGCTGGTAACGTTCTAATTTTGTTAGTACGTAAAATACTCATTGGGTGTAGGTTTTTCTGGGGGTATGGGAGTAGGGTGGTGGGCAGGGAGAAGACTTGAGAATTACTTATAGAATTTTTTGACAGTTTGCTGCTGGTCGTATCCACACACATGCGTTCAGTTATTTTTTTTTGGCGTGTGGTTTCCGTCGTGTGTCACCTTGTTTCTAGTCTACTTCGTATATCATGCCTCACAGTATTTTTAAATATGCTTTTATTTATTGCCCAACCAAAGTCTCTTGCGTAGGTAAATGTCCAAAGGAAGAATTCGAAGCGATCTGGCAGGTTGTAAAATCAACACCTATCCTTGTGCAGTGAAGGCTGTTAAGCTACAGCGAAGTACGTGAATGTTAAATAACAGTGGTATGCCCGTATAGTATACACTGTATAAACAAAAATCGCACCTCACGCCTATCGTAGGTAGCTAGATTTCTCAGCTTCTAAGGAAGACAATGATGCATTTGCTTGATTTGCGGGATAACTACGGACATATAAAAATACAGTTAGGAAACCATGATTCTAGGCCTCCATGAAAGAGATGCCAAACAAACGTTTCCTTTTTAAATATTACTTATTCACCACACATTAAATATTATTAAAAATATTATATATATAAGTTACCAGCATTTATAGGGCTTATTACTTTAAGTAATTTTGAGCAAGTGGGTCTTATTCGCAATGTAGGATGTTAGATAACTAGCGGATACGAACTGTACCACACGAATATGTGATCAAAACTAAGTAGAAAATTATTTTTGGCAAAAAAAAAGCGTTATTTACGAGACGGCATTAAAGTAGATAAAATGGCTTTATTACATGTTAAGTACAGCATACAGCATCAGCATATCAAACGTCTAAACGTGATAACAGGTGTTCGAAGTTTGTTCCGCCCATAGCAATACACTTTTCCACATGGATGCATGCAGCATTCACGGAGCTTGGCCGCCGGATGCATTGCCATGGCCATTGCCATGTTCCAGTAGTCACTGCATGTGGTCTCTATGGCCTCTTTGCTACTACTGAGCTCGGCTCGTTCCCTTGCTGTATGCATTACGACCGACATATCAGTTGGAGCATTGCCCCATCACCTCACCTTTATCTAAATGGAACACCACAAGTTTGCTACAATGGTTTTGGGACATTTCATATGGTTTTTCTCGTAAACGAAGGGTCTCACACATTTTTACTAAAAAAAAAAGCATTTTCTACTGTTTAACTGTGTGCTGGGTGAACACGGAGCGTCACTGCTCATTTACTGTAGTTGTAACCTTTGGCATATATATCTACATAGCGTTTTCGAATAACACTAACCAACTTCGACATGTTATTGCTCACGAAAACATAAGACGAAAATGTATGTACGCTTTCACTTTAAAGTTATTTTTGATTGAGTTGTGCACCCCAACGATAACCTAGTGTAAAATTCTCCCATGTGTATTGTATGTTTACTACCTATCATGCAACATACATTCTGTTTTGAAAATAACGCATAGATTTACATGAAATTGTTACTGTTCACCTGAGAATGTTCCAACAAGACGACCATCTTTGTAAAATTATACTTGCTGTTATATAACATTGAAAAAAATCACGGACGTATTAGGGTTACAAAGTTTCGTCTATAAATAATATGCAAACCACCATTTCCACAATGAAGGTGAATGGTATTGCCAACCGCATCTTCAGAGATGTAAGATCTCCATTCAACACAACAAAATCCATCGATTTGTTGCATTATCGCAAGTAGTCTATAATATTTCAAATGAAAAGTATTTTTAATTCAGCTTTTTGGGAGCGCATAACTTACTTATTCACTTTAAGGCAAATGTGTGTGTGTCTACATATATATATACACACACGTCTTATTTTCTCTAAGGAATAACTAGCCACAGTTTATCGGTGTTGTTCAAAGAAGGCCTTTAAATATGTTTATATTACATGTACACATATATAGCTGTTCACGTTAAAGTGAGCACTTTTGAGGCGTAGTTACTTTTTATTTTCAGCCATTTTTTTGTTATTTAACCACCTTTTTAAATAAATATTGCTATATAAGTAATGAACACAGTGTATATATTCCATCGCATTCGGAAGTTAAAGTCTAATGCTAAAATAAAATTAATTTATTGACAATTATTTCAAAAGAGAGGCCTTTCAAAATTGCTCCCTTTACAGTGAACTTAAATATTTCCTTAAATTAAACAAACTGTTTCTTTGGCAACCATGGATCACCTAATATTCAATTAATGATCTCAGCCATTGAGGTTGCAAGTTTATGTAAAAGGTGTTTTTAAACTACCTGTCGAAATTCAAACTGCGGCATCTATGGGCTTATATAAACAATAATTCCTAGTAGCAAAACGTTCCGAAAATTTATCAAATATTTTTTAATTGAAGTTGAAGTTAGCAAAACATCGCCGGGAGTCCTTAACATCGCGTGCATAAGTTGCATATCACGAAGGCGAACGCAATTGGCGCACCATGCGAAGAGCGCCTGCACATAAGACACCATAAACTTGAGGTACGAGGGCGCCGCTAGTGATTGCTTGTTAGTAAACATGTGTCAAACTAATTGAACACTGGGAGATTAGGAATTTAGTAGTAAAGACTGCAAGAAGTGATTGCATTTAATCTTCGACAACGCACAAACAGCAGTATTGGGGGTGAAAGGACAGCATTTATTTTCACGGCAGTAGCATGATGCACCGGTTAAGTACGTATTCGTGGTATGCAACTTGTTGTGCACGATGGTACGCTAACTTCAATTTAAATTTTAAAATACTCTATTAATAATTTGAACATTTTTCTTCTCAAAGAGATATTCTCTTTTGAAATTAGTAATTCTAATGAACTAAGTCCCTTGCCAAACATAACAAACATAGAAAATTTGACGACAAACGCAGAAAGACAAAGTATTAGTAAGTAATAACGAAGATCCTAGCAGTCATCAAATAATCTACAGTAAACAATAAACTATGAAATAAAAAAAAAATGAACCGAAAATTATCACAACACACAAAACAACCACAGCGAAAACCAATATGTAAATAGAGTACCTTGGTCAAATAAATAATAAAGATTTACTGGTTATAATGGATACAATAAAAACTAAACAATAACTAACATAGTTGAAAAATCTAATTGAAATACAAAAAATATGTCAGAACGATTCCTACAGGAATGATCACAATAATAACCATTCGGCACTGACACGAGAAAAATAAGAATTCAGTAGAGACGTCAGAAAATGTGAAAAATGTGACATCTCGACTTTTCGGAGCCTGGAATCTGTTCCCTTTCTCAGGCGAGACACTGAGTGACACTAAGTGTAGTAGAGTCTACTGCGATTGTCGCCTAAGCTCCACTTACTAAATGATGACATACGTACGTATTAACAACGCTTCCATCTTATACTTACAGCACTCTCAATGCTCCCCTTATTAACCAAGAAGAATGGCGAAGCGGTAAAACACCAGTTTCGCATTCGAGAAGACCAGATCTTTAGCCACGTTCAGGCATAGTGTTTTCGGTTTTACATGATTTTCCGCAATTACTGTAGGCTAGTACCGGGATGCTTCAATGACACGAGCCATGACTGACCCCCCCTCCCCCCCGGTCCTTGAATGTCGGAGCAGCTTTTTGTGTCTTTAATAACCCAGCCTAGGACGAAATGGTACACATAAAAAAAAAGTCATCTTATTTTCGTCCTCCCCAGCTGACATTAAAACAGACGTATGCCTCAGTCTACTCAGAAAGCTCCCTTATATAATCTTGGTCACACAGTGTGGCAATGTTTTCGGGTGAACCACCTCTTAGAATTTCGAAAAATAGATTTCATTAAGCAATCCACATACACGTATCTTTTATAAGATTTGTTTAAAATATTTATTCAATCGAAACATTTTACAACAAACATCAAGTTCATCAATTTGAATTCTTTTTCTGGGTTAATGGTACACATATTATGTCAGAAAGATAACATATGTGTTCTTTTTCGCTGAGCCTATAAAATTATCATCTTATCAATTTATTTAAATATTTAAAGTAACTCGTTCTAGACAATTCTTCTATAAAACTTTTATGATACCTTATGTATAATATAACAAATTATGAAAACTTTTTTCAAGGAGTGTACAAGTATATTGCCGCCTGAGTTACCTCATTAGATAAGAAGTTTTATATAAAACGCATACTATTTTATGAGTTTAGTTAAGTAAAAATTAAATATATTATATTATTGCTTAGTATTTAGTTGTTACTTGCACCATTCGAAAACTATACAGGTAATTCAAATTCAATAAACACACAATTCTTACCAGTATCTCGAGGCCACATTACACCCGTCATTCACGAACTAAATTAAAATTTTATTAGACAACTAGATTTCACATGCAGTTTAAAGGGTTCGTACGAAAAAAAAAAGCGACTAAAATCCCACATACTCGGTCATTGTTAGGCTACTGCTTGACTTGTAGCTTTAGGCTCGGTCTTCATAAAAAATACTTCGTTTTTTAAGCATACCGCATTTTCCGAGCTTACCTCATTGATGATTCGGCTCTGAAGACCTCGCTGTTGAGAGTCGCTCAAATCACTTCGCTCACTCACTGATGATACGTGGGACGTCATCCAATCATATCTCAGCTTTATAAGCTTACTGTACGTCGCATACCTTAAACACGCGCATTAAACAGTCGTCAACTTTACCTGCAGAATACCTTAACGCGCTCAAATTTAGCTCAAACATATTTAAAGCTACCAAGATAGAATCTATATAATAATATTTGCAATCATCTTCGACATCCGCCATTAAAACAGCATCGTCAGCGTAACCTGCAATAATAAGATCTTTATCTTGGTTGCCAAAAGTACAATATTAAAGTATACAATACTAACAAATACCAAGTCAATGACTATAAGATAATTCCCCTTAAGATGTAAGTTAGAACTAGAGAGAAAAATGATTGAATAGGGGATGGCAATACAATACTTAGGTGTTGAGATAACAAGTTGGGAATCACTGCAGAATCAAGTGGCACATCAGGCCAATAAAGTAGTGAGAATAACAGGCTACATGAACGACATCATATGGAATAATAAGTACTTAAATAAGTACACTAAGACAAGAATCCATAAAGCAGTAATAGGCTTAATATCGACTTACGCTGCTGAAACAAGGGCGGATACCTAAAAAAAAATAAACGAATCTTAGAGACAAATGAAATGAATATTTTGAGGAAAATTGTACATAAATCCAGGAGAGACAAGATCAGAAGTGAAGAGATTAGAAGACAGTTGAATATCCAAGCAATAAGGGATTGGGTAGAAAGACGAAGAATGGAATGGAATCAACATGTATCCCGCATGGCATCGGACAAAACTGTGCGCGTGGCAAGGGATAATTTACCAGTGGATGTATAGAGATCGCCTGGAAGACCGAACAAGAGATGGAAGGACTCTTAATTTCTGAATGGAACAGGCTGTAAGCCTACTATGAAGAGAAGATGAACAAGAATATTTCAAGCATACCTTAAACATACTTAAAACACCTCAGACACTTGTCAAATACCTTAATAATACTGCAAAATTGCTAAAGTCACGAGTCTTGGAAAAATACTCTGGTTAACAAGAGTTGTTATGAATTTCGAAGGGAAAATTACTAACGAAAAAGTTAGTCATCAATATTATTAGGATAAATGTGCCGTATTGTATTTTACGGTAACTTCCAAACGAAACAGATTTGCCAGGGAACCTTTGTGCTTGAACGCCTGAGTTTAAAGTCTGTTAAAAGTTAGTTTGTTAAGTGATAAAACTCGCGTCGCTATAGCCTTATACATCTTTCGTTTTCTTTCACGCAAAAACGAACATTCAAAACTCTGAAGATTTATGACGCCCACGATAAAAATACGTTGCCGGGCCTGTAAGTTTCCAAAAGAACGATAAGACAACGGAAGTTTTTTAAGAACACGCATACGTAAGGCTGGAGAAAATGCGCGCAAAGTTGAATGTGACCCTACTCCCGTTTATTCTTCCGAGTATCGCAATGGATCCTGTTAGCCTATAAAAAGTCTTAGACGCCCATTTACTTGCATTTATAAGTAATTAATATATTCCAAAAAGTTCACCGTTCAGAGCAGCAAAGTTCGTAAATTTTATGTTTGAGAAAAAATACGACACAAAATACAAAATAAACAATTTACGAAAGCAATGTAAATATCTAAGAAGGTGACCTTGAAATAGTTATTACAATCAATTACATTTCATGATGCTATTTCTTTTCGTTTATGGCACTGTGCTTGATCGTGTAGGTGTGTGTGTTCGTATATCTATCGTCCGTATATGAATCCACGATACTATTAAAATAATTCGTCCACACAAAAAACTCTTCCACGTGGCTTTTAATCAAATAAAAATTGTCCCACTCGTCATCAACTGCAACACATTTTTGTCTTCTGGGTAGTACCTACACGCAGTGTTTAGTCGGCTTCAAAAAGCGCTAGTCAAAAAAGCATGAGTATGTCTTGCACTTCACGAAATATTTCGAAGCGCGTTATTCAGAGCATATTTCTTAGCGTCGACTGATAGAATCTCCCACATAATAGAAAAAAATATGATAATTTCGGGTTACTTCGATCTACAGACGACAGAATTCACTTAACAAATGAAATACAGTCGTTATTAAGGTTTCTTTTGCCAACGCGGTGCACAAGAACTAGGCCCTGCAATGGAGACGTAAATAAATCCACGTACATTTATATGTCAAACTTTTTTTTAAAAAATCAAGTTTGTAATGCTGTCAAGAAGAACCTTCCAACGCCATATTCGGATTCTTGGTTTTTCTAGCTTATGTTCTTAATGAAGAAAATTCTGAAAGTAACCCTATGCTCCACTAGTTATTGACCTTACACTGCAATACAGACATAACGACTAACTACGAACTCGTAATCACGTCACGATATTAATTCTGACAAAATCTGGAAAAATCAATATTGTGATTAATACGAGTTAGTAGTTCAGTCGCTGTGCCTGTGCTGCTATGTAAGGTCAATAGCTAGCTGGCTATGGAGTTTAGTAGAAGGATTTGGCCGACTTGAGCGCAAGGGCACACGGGCTCGGAGCACCAGAGCCGGCCAGCCGCCATGTTGTGACGTAGCCGTCCAACATATTGGAAGCCAGTAACCTTTTTCCAATTACATTTGACCTTTAACCCATGAACTTTGACGTTTGACCCCAACCCCCTCCCCCAAAATTGAATACATTCCCGAAAATTGTGGAAAAAATTTATTAAAATTTATTTTAAAAATTATTTTGAAGTTATCAAATAATTCTTTTATGATTTTTATACACTTTAGAATAATTTTCTTAAATAAGTTTTCTAATTAATTACTTTCGGAAATTTTTTGGGGGGTTTTGAGGTCAAAGTTCAATAGCTAAAGGTTACTGGCTTCCAATGTGGCGGAAGACTGCGTCACAGCTTGGCGGCCGGCTGGCTCTGGCGCTCCGCTGATAAATCCTTCTACTGAGGTTACTTCCGAATTTTCTAATATATATATATATATATATATATATATATATATATATATACACACACACACACACACACACATACATATGTATATAAACATGCTAGAAAAACCAAGGATTCGCCCCTTCAATATGTTAGGGGAAGATTCCCCTTAAGTACATTTTTTCATGTTTCGCTGTAACAGCGTGCTTCAGGGTGTTTGTGCTCATCAATAGTTCACGCAGAATATGTATAGTGCGTGTGCCATATCATATGCCCTATATTTTGAACAATCACTCGTTCTCTAACGGCACTTCTTTGCAATGCCTGAGGGAATAGGGGTGTATCCTGGAATATCGTATGTCACATACTTAAGCTACCTCTTTCGCTCACAAACTTGAAAATGTTGTTTATTTTGCTTGTTCATCTATGTGTGACTACTATTAACAATTTTGAATGATAAAAACATTTCTAGCTACATGTTGTAGTTATTTAAAAATTAAAAATATGCATGCCTTCAAAGAAGTCGCTTCGGTTTACAACTTAACCACTTTACTTCATTATGCTCGGACTCCTGAAAATCAAGCTTAGCAGAGCGGAGAGATTAGGGCGGCTCTTAACATCGAGGACTTGGGGGGTCGATGAGGATAAAGCGAGGTGAGTACGGAGCAGCTCCGGAATGAAGGGGCGGGGGAAAATGGGAGATCCTCGAGAAAACCCTCCGACCAGCGGCATCGTCAGGCACGATTCCCACGTGAAAGAATCCGGTAGAGACACCCACCGAGAGTCGAGCCCGGTTCGCATAAATGGGAGGCAAGTAGTCTTAACTACTGCGCCACCGCGGTCTACATAACGTAGCCACATATCCTATTATGTAAGGCGTTTTCAAACGTCGAAATTTCCTGGGGCAGTGATAGTAATGTTGCGGGTGGAGCAGCGGAACACCCGGGTTAATGGAAGCCTCGCTTGGTTATTTGCTCGTCGAGAAATCAGCCACAACGACGAAGCACTTCTGCAGCTGACGCGACCTCATTAGCGGGGTGCGGTCCATCGCCGCTAACCCGTTAATGGTCACATTCTGGTCAACCTCCTTTTCCAGCGTGGTTATAGCCGGTTCGCTCTTAATTGACCACTATTTGAAATCAACCTTTGTCCCTGCCGCTAGCCGCTTACTGCGCGTGCTCTAAGCGGACACATTGAATGACATGCACTCAGTGTAGTTCGCAGCGATGTGTGAGAAATATTTCCACGTATTAATGTCGTATTGAGAGCGTGAAGTGTTATTTTGGGGACGCTAAATTAGTTTAATTCAATTCACGTATATACGAGTAATAACTATCATATCAGAAACGTTTATAATATCCTAAAATTTCAATTTTAATTGATGGGCGCATAAATAACGTCGTCAGGCTCGAGGCAATGTTAATTTTACATACAGCGGAGGGACACAAAATTTATAGAGAACTAGACCGTAAGTAGGGTGAGGCTGCACTACTGCTGTACAGCAGTAAAATGTGTTCGTTCTTTCGTGGTTTTCTGAGTGGTTTAGGAAGATTTTCAATTTGTTTTATTTTGTCAATTGTGTAAAATATAGTTAATTCGAAATAGACAAATCCACACTGCAAAAGTTTTATAAAAATTAACATTCAGACGTATTGCTTAGGGATTATTCAGGTCCGTGGGAGGATGAAGGTCTTCTTTTCAGTTAAATAAATAAATAAGTATAAATTTTCAAAATTATTTATATTGCTGTGAAAACACATTTACATATTATTTACTAAATGTATATGTCTATGCCTACTATTAATACTTACTAATTTTACCACTGTGCGCATTTTTAAAACTAAATTGAAAGGTCGGTCCAAAACTGAGTTCCATTTCACTGCACCATGCCCTCGTTCACGTGCCCTTGATCCCGTCAGTGCCTACAATTCCCCACATTCACTTGGTCCCTTCGTGACGAAGTTGAGTATAACTTCGAACACCTGTCTCGTTTCGCAATTTGCAAATTGCAGCGCACATACGAAAAAAAAATCGCATAATTAATCGGATTAGCTTACAATGCCTTGGTTTTTGTACAACTATACTGTCCAGCAAACTGAAGGAAGAAACTGTTTGAAACAATAGTAAAAAAAAACTTGCAGTGAAAGGCACATGAATGCAATGCCGCTCGTGCTATTGGCGGAAGGGGGCATTTTAAGTTGCCTTCGTGTCCTTCGGTTGAACTGGAACAGCAGAAGGTCACGTAGCCAGTTAAGGGCTTTTCCCAGCTGAACTGTAACATAGCTCTAGGCTCTGCTCTTCAGGCAGTAGGGGCCGCGGTGGTGTAGTGATTAGACTAGGCGAACCGGGTTCGATTTGCAGTGGGGTCGCTCCAGGATTTTTGCGTGTGGGAATCGTGCCGGACGATGCCACTGGTCAGCTGGTTTTCTCGGGTTTCTCCAGTTCCCTTTCGCCCTTTCATTCCGGCACTGTTCCATACTCACCTCACTTCACCCTCATCGGCTCTCAAGACCACGTTGTTAAGAGCCGCCCAAATCGCTTCACTCACTCACTCCAGGAAGTCGCACTCCGTGGCATCCACGCCGCACTCTACCGTAGGGCTGCACCGTCGCCTGTCGTCTCCCGATTCTCCCGCGTCCCACGCACTCGGCACTAACAGCCATTCAAGGCCGCTAGCACTGATGCACACCGCGGCTTATATGGTGAGGTGATCTGGCCCAAAGTAATTTCTTCGCATCTCGAGTCACGTCGCTGGAAGCGATCCCCAGAAAATTCAGCCAGTGACTCGTAAATGGTTGACTCGTCTAGCAGACGGGAGCGTCGTCAGCTTGGCAGGCGATAGGCGGCAGGTGTGGCGGCCCTCTCCCCCCCCCCCCTCACTGGGCACCTATGTTGTCATCTTTGGTAAGGACAACCTGCCCGAAAGGAGGAGGTGGGAGGTGAACCAGCCTGCGCGGTGACGTAACCATCTCGTCGCGTGACGATTTGTTACTAATACTCGGCCAACCTATTTGTGTATCCAGAAAAAGTGGAACACCTCCCTCTTATCTTACTAACCCCTTGCTCCTCCACAACGAGATAAAGCGCTCGGCTGCGTATGTCAGGTGTCGCAGTGACCTTATGTTGTGGCACGGTGTTGACTAATTCCGGTTGCCAAGCTTCTGCAGAAGTCTGTAGAATCCATGTCGACAAGTGTACACGCACTCGTGCTGACAGCTAACGGTATAGAATTCCTCGTACTCGCTGCCGTTCTTCCCCTCTCAACAGCAACACTAGAGCTCAAGTGTCACCCATCCACAGCTGCACACTTAGCTTGGTTGAGTAGTAGTATGCTAAGTGCTGCTAAGAGTCCGCATGGGGGCGGGGGGTTCCTCTGGTATGTTTTTTTGCTGTTAAAGTCAACGTACTGTGTTTTTATGAGAAGTACAGTATTTATCTGATTTTCATATTAGCTGTTGCTACGCCCTGCAGCGCTTACCAGGGCGACATAAAGGGGGAAAAACCTTAAGTCCGAAGCAGATTAACAAATCCAGCAGAGTAACAGTGAAATTTTGTTGGTCTTAGTAATATTGAAAGAAACATGAGTTGATTTGACAGACAACTATATTTTGAAGCCTCATAAACTTCATATACAAAACTGGGTGCCCATAAAAGGATTATATAAAATCACTCGTGAAAATCTTTGAACACATGATGTTATAAACCCTTATTATTTTTTATTACACTCTCATGTTATAAATGTACAGCCGTTAACGTTAAGCAAAACTTTAATATTAAATATCACTTTACCTGGTAACATGAAATTGTAAAAATATTTACAGCCATAACTATTCATTAAATATCTTAAATGATATACTTGCAAAAACGCTAAAACTTCTTGTAAAATGCATTACTTTGACTTACGTAAAAATTTAAGTATCTTAAAGTCATTAAATCTTTTAACTTTCTTGAAATAACATTTACTAAGGCTGTTAATAATGCAACAGTTTAAGTTCAAACAACCTTTACACCAAACACAAGCTCTATCCAGATTTATGTGTAGCAAATTCTAAGTTCCTACTAAGGGACTTGCGAATTTCCCTTTCTTTCATCCTGACTAGAAGGGTATAACAAGTTATACAGTGTACTTATCACATGGCGAGGTCCAGGAGCTGCTTCTCCCCGAGCTAGCAGCATACCTAGCTATTTATACAAAATGTTCACAACACCTCTCCACAGTCTGGGGCTCAAACGAATCATTTTTAAACCAACCAAATCGAGATTCTTTGTCAACAATTATTACTGCCCACTTTCGGTGTATTTCCAACGAAGGCGCACTCATGCGCCACTGCAGATGCTACGCTGAAAGAAATTCGAATAAAATATGTGGTTGTATGGGGCTAAATATATATTTAGTTGCCCCAATGAAATATATTGTTGAGCAAACAAAATCTGAAAAGCAACAAAATTACTTTTGTTCGTCTAACAATATATATGTTTGAATAAACAAAATACCTGTGTTGGGCCAAAAAAAAATTAGACTGTCAACAAAATATTTTGTGTAATCAACTGTATATATTTGTTTGCCGACTTATTTGACGGCCTTCGTTCGAAAATACAGCTCGAGAGTTCGTTGGTATTTTTTGTGACAATTATGATATTAACCGTGTTTGTTAGTGAATCTCTTGATGCTTAAGAATCGTATAAACACATTAATAAAATAAATGCAACAAGTAATTGGCAAGTAAAGCTGTGAAAACAAGAAATATTTGTTTACACACGTTGCCCAATATTAGTAGTATATATATTTAAAAGTTCCCCGGCGGCAGCAGCTGTCACATTAGCTGAGATTACTAAGACGTAGCGCGTGGACGCAGGTGATCTAAGTCGAAACTCCGTTGGACTTGTAAAACTTTTATTATATCGGCCCAATATGTTTAATGTACGTGTAGCCATACAAATCTGTGGTTGCGCCAACAAAATTTTACAGTTTGTGGCAACCAAATGAGAACAACAAAATAATTTGGTTTCAGAAACAACATATTTCATTGCCCCTATACAGACAAATGATTTGGTTGCACCAAACAAATCTTGTTTGAGTCAACAAAACCTTCTTCTCAGTGTAGCGCCACGCTGCGGCATCCGACGGAACCCAAGGCCGCTCAGTTCAGGTGAAGTGCGTGCTGCGGGCGGCCGCCATGGCCATCGTCTTCCACGACCTACCCTAACGCCTCAGCTGATCGACGAGCAGGGCTGCCTTCCACAAGGCGCTCTCGCTGGTTTGCAGACGAGGTAGGACGTCTTCATAAACAGCTATTAGGTTGTATTTCGCAGAGTTTTGGTGAAATTATATTCCGTGTCGAAATGGCGTAGATTTTCGGCGTGCTGGACGGGAATATCGCGGTTGTCATATTGGGCGCGTCATGTTAGGCAGGTGGGAAATTGCGAAAACTTGAGACGACCAGTCACACTGTATATGTTAATATCGTTACTTGGCAATTCCATTGCTTGTGTTGTGGGAAAATGGCGGATTGAGATTTGTAAACTGTTGAATAAATAAAATAAAAAACTAAAGAGATTTTAGTAGTAACCAATTGAAGTTTCACTTCTGAGAAGACAAATGATTCGTTGTGAGTATTACAAAATATATGCCCTCTAGTACTTGGATTATATTGTATAAAATGACTGGGAGATATTCTGACCTGCGTTCTAAACCAAGGGCGTGGCAAGGCAGGATTTGCATAAAGACCTAGAAAATCAACAGAACAGTAAAATGGCAAAAGCCATGCAAAAAACAATTTTTTCTGTACAGTGTAACGGTAAGTTGATAGTGATAAACGACTTGTAACAGAAACAAGGAAGTGTGGTAATATAATTCTATTTTGGTTATGTTTCTTTCAATTCTTTCCATTGGCCATTAATCTTACAGGTGGACAAACTTCCATTTGTTATCAATTTTACATACATGTGAGCCAGGTTGCCAAAGTATAGAGTAAAACGCGACCAGAAATTTCAGGTACAATAAATTCACTGTTATTCAGCTAATACTTGTAAAAGTCCACACAGGTTATGATTATGACTCTAATGGGCCATATAGTCAGTAAATACAGAAGGCCATCACAAAATATATTGGACAAATTACCCCAAATTACCATTGTTACAAAATGGCGGATTTATGTCTGTCACGCCGACGTTTGATCCTGACGTTACAGATTAATTTTTGTTCTTACACCAGGAAAACCAATTTGGTAACACCTTACTGATCGGAAATCAATGAACATTGCAACTGCAATGTTTAATACCTAATCTACTCGCAATCCCAGGTGGGTGGGAGCAACTGCTCAGCAATACCAGCCTTAACTCCTGCGCGTAAATATGATTTTACAAAATACATTAAACTTCGTAAAGTTATTTTTAAATTGTTCGCCAATAATAAATACAACAGAGTCTCACATCGAGCCTACCATTACCTCACTCGTTTTCAACAGCTGAAACCTAATATCTGTTTTTGGTTATCAGTGGCTACAACCACCCAACGTTTGGTTATGACTTGGTCACATATTTCCTTATGGGTTTACAAAACTGGTTACAGAAGACAAAAGTATCAAAATTTCGGTTAAGAGGCCAACATTTCGTAAGCTTTAAAATATCTTAAAATTTTCGGCCATAATAGCCCTCGCCTATCGTCAAAATGACGAAAAGAACCTATTTGCTTGAGGAGCCTACATTAGTGTATCAAATAAGAATGCTACTTATCTGGTAGTAGGTTGCCCCTGACTAACCCAGAAGGAATCGTGAACAGGCATTAAATACACAAGTCCGCCATCTAGCGCTACCAATCAAATTATATATCCATTATTTTCCCCTAAAAAAAACGTAATTTCAAGAAATAGTTGGGACTATCAATTGCTCCTGGGAGGGGTCGTGATATTCACGCCCAATGGCTGCTAATGTTACCAAGTAAGGTGAACCGACGCATCAGACACCTATTTCCCTTAAGGGGTATTTTTAATTGAAAAGTCGAACACCAATAATATTACAGTACGCCATCAAACTTTCGGCCTATTGATCAAGTTGCCGGAAACTGCGTAACGAAACGCCACTGTTTTGGGGTGCGCGCGCACCAGGGCAAGCAGTTCGCCTCGCTCGCCGTCGACGGTGCTGCGCTCAGGTGACGAACCGCTACAACATCGGTCCGCCACACAAATGTCTGCCAGAGCTGGTTGCTGCCGCACGTGAAAATACACATATACATTATCACTTGCTTGCCTGGCACCCCAGGTTTTCCAAAGTCTTTTTAAGGTGACATAAACCTGGCGAGAACATTACAGTTAGGTTATTTATTACTTTTGCGTCACATTGGAGGTTTTTACCAGCAAAATCAACGCGATAAATTGTTCGTTCGTGTCGGACAGTTCGCCGCTCAAATTATCAGGTAACCAAACACAGTAGGTATTCCAATGGGTGACAGGCGACATTGTCCGGCCTGCTAATTACTTATTAGTTTTAATTTTTCGAGTGCATGTGCGACGTGGTGCATCCCATTAATTTTAAGAGTATTTAGTTTTATGTTTAATGATTATTCAAAGACATGCAGTGATGTGGCGACACCCGTCATAATATTTATTCAAAAATGGTTTTAAAAATGGTTATTTAAAGCGAATCAGGAGTTTTGGGTAAGAGGCTGGCCCATTTACAAATAATATTGCTGAAAAAATGTCGCTTGGTTTTCGGTCTTATTTTAGAAGTGATAATTAGACAAATGATAAAGCTCTCATGCGTGGATTATTCCAATTGTACCCAGGAACAACATATGGTGTTCACAGAGGACAGGCGACGCAATTTGTTTGGCTCTACATTAACCAATTAAAGTCGGAAAACTCTAACAAAATGTGTCACCAGAAAGTTAGTTGAATTATTGGAAACCAAAGCGAGGATGTCGGAAAGGGCATAACCAAAGAGAGTCAACTATTGCGAACTAAATGAGCGACTGGTTTCCACAGAGGTACCACTAATTTCCATTAGTAAACTGTGAATTCGACTGTTCCAAATCACTGAGAGTTAGAAGTGCACATTACTGATCCACTGGATTCAATCCACTGATTCATAATAATTTTGTAGTTTAGACTGACCAGGGCCCTCCTGGAAGAGATTGTAAAGGCAAACCGTCACAGTTTTGATAAGCCCATCACACACAAACACATTTAACAAGATGTACTTAAATATCTTAAGAGATTTACCACACATGTGGTGTATTTAATAATGTATTCGTGTGAGACGGGTGTCTCAATTTGCTGCAAAACTCGCCCCCCTCCCCCCAGCCCTCCAACATCACGTACTTGGTGCGCTAGTTGACCGTAAGAAGAGTGGGATTTACCGGGACGAACATTTTGTGAACTTTACAATATGTGTGAGAAAACATTCATTTATACTATCCACGAAGAAAACTCATTACCTGAAATATATACATAAGTCTAACCTAGAGTAAATGCCCATTGCTGACTCTGCGTTGAAAAGTGGTTCCTTGTTTCGACAAGGAACACAAGATGTCTGACTCGGGCGTTGTCATTGTAAAACACATCTTTCTCACGTAACCGTCCGTTCAGTACTGTCAAACGATAACTCTAGTGTTTTGCGCTAGTGACGCTATGCGGCGCTGCTATCGCTGGTCGTAGTGAGCGAGCAAAGAGCATACGCCACGTGACGCCATTTCCTCTAAGTGACAGTTGTGCTTAAAACTTTAAAATGAGGTGGAATATTCCACGGTCTCTGATTGGTCTGTTTATGTACCCCTAGCTCGATAGGGACTACTGAAAATTATCGTGTATAAATAGGCATCCGGCGGCCTCAGGAGATCAGACATGGACAGCCTGGGGTCTGCTACATTGAGATGAGTATTTGAACAATTTTATCATCGTAAAGCTGTAAATACTTAGAGTCATGGAAAAAGAAAAACATAATGTTTGTTAAAAGTGTAAACTTTTTAAGCGAAAAATTATGGAAATTCATCCAGTACCTACCATATCGGCAATCTTAAAATTTCGTTAAACTTAGTATTGCCGAAATTAATCATTGAGAAAGACAACCATTTGGGCGCATAGTAGAGTGCGCCATGAAGCGTAAATTTTACAGTTGTGAAAAGTAATGGAGATTTTAAAAGGATTTTAGACATGGTCTATGTTTGACCATTTTATGACCCATTTGTGTTCATTTGGTACTTTATTATAAAATGGAGCCAACATACTGAGTTTTAATGTTTTTCAATTGCTGGTGTACCAGCTGGTGTGCTAAGCAATTGTGCCAAATGTGTTCATAATAAATATTTTATTGGAGTAAATCTTCAATTGTGATTTTAGCCACGTGTTGTGGTGTGCATAATAGTAATATTGTAGCTGTAATTTTGTCCATGTGGGACATTATCATGAATTTAAATTTAAGCACGTGTACTAGCGCACTGAAAACTGAATCTGTAAATTTTTTCCAGATATGACTTATTGTTATAATATAGCCACGTGTTATGGTGAATGTATATTTAAAGTTGTGGTTGTAATTTTTTCCATGTGGGACAGTAAAATAACTAAAGAATTTCATGTTGGCATGTGTCGTGGCGCATATATATATTCTTTTGTAATTTTGTCCATGTGGGACACAATGATGTAATTTTCAAAGAATTCAAAGTTGGCATGTGTCGTGGTGCGCATATACCTAAATCTATAACTTTTAGCTTTGGCCAGGTGCTTTTGAGCTTAAAGTTGCCCACGTGTTGTGATAGTAATGAAAGAAAATTGTAGTACAAAAATATTTTTCATGTTGTTAGTATTTTGTGTGAAGGATTTGTGAACTACATTTGCCACACATTTTGGAAAAAAGTAAAAATAATAATCCAAGTCCAGTGTTCTTTTTTCTGTTTCTCAGTGATTGTGGATTGTTTGGGAAAATATTGCAGGCTAATTAATACTCCTTTGAAGTTGGATTGAGAAAGGTTTCAAAATACACAGTTGTTCCTGATTGAATTTTGGGGAGTGTTCTGCCCTTTTTCCACGTCCTTGAGATAAGGGCGTCGCAAATGTATTAACAGAACTACCCGGCATTGCTCGGGTATAAGACAGCAATTAGTGATACACGGCCCTATTTTAAGTGTTTAGGGCCCAAAAATGGGGTCCGAAAACACACGACCTCGTTAAAAATATATCTGGCCAAATGGTGAAAGGGTTTGGGGGGAGGGGGGTGGCGAGTAACTTTTGAAAAATATAGTATTTTAAGTTAGATACTGGAGGGCATCCCTGCCAAATTTAGCCCAGATCTGTTGAACGGTGTAGAACAGATTGAAACGACTTCTAGATTTTTGTGGAGTTTCGGGCCCAATGGTAGGTCGGAGTAAATTTTGACATAGACAACACAGTATTTTACGTTAGATACATGAAGGCACCCCTGCCAGATTTTGGACCAGATTTGTCAAACGGTGTAGGATTGTATAGAGTAGAATAATACGAACATACACACATACTGTATATACATACATCCATATACACACATACATTTAAAGTTGGACTTTTATGTACACACACACTCACACACACACACATACATATATTATATATATATATATATATTCTAGCTTGTTTATTCTAACTTACGTATGTGTTTTCGCTTGTGTCAGCATGGTTAATATACTGGCATGAGTATGCCTACAAATAACAGGGAACAGAGCCAACCTCGTCGTAGGCGACGAAAAAGATTGCATAACGAAAATTTTTATCCCTATTTGTGGGTTTGTATGTATGTATGGCATTCACGCTTAAAGGCTAAACGTGAAAGAGTGAAACTTGTTTTTTATTTCTTTGCCGTATTCGACGAATATTTCTTACGTGGAGTCAGGCACCATACCAAAACATGTGAATCGAATAAATTTATATCATAACTCTCCATATTCAAGATACATTAAAAGAAGGCGCAGGAAATGGCTGTTAGCTTCTAAATAGAGCTTTAAAATCATGTATTGAATTGTTTCGTATTCATTTTAGAAGCATAGCCACATATTTACAGATGAGATAGCTTGTTGCATGAGATGTGATAAATAAGGAGTGAGCAAGACTACCAGTGCTGTGTGCATAATTAGATGGTTTAACTTTCTATGAATATTTTTAATTACTTGAAAATCAACGAATTTTAATTTCGTTATGAATAGCGTGGATCACTGCACTGAGGAATGGAACTTCCATGCACATTGGTTTGCGATTTCGACTGAAAACGAAGAAAGTATAACACGCGATAAAACGCGACAAAATTTTAACATTACTTTACTTAATTAAATGTTTCATATCAATTAGTTCCCAATCCTAAAATTTTACGCGTTCTCGATATTAATTATAGCCAGTGAGACGTCATCACACGAAGCGTGCTGTACGCTAGGACTCGTACAGTTCATATAGGCTATTCACGGTGAAGTGAGCACTTTTTGAAACCCTCTCGTTTGGAATAATAGACAATTAATTAAATTTATTTCAGCCTTAGACCTTAACTTTCAAGTGTGGTGGAATATACACACTGTGTCCATTACTTACATTGCAATATTCATTTGAGAACATGGTTATAGGATAAAAAAAGGTTGAAAGGAAAAAGTAACCAGGGAATCAAAAGTGCTCATTTTAACGTGAACAGCCTATGGCAAAAATGGCTGGGAATATGAAGTTCACCGATATCACAGAGAACGGAACAATTTTCATCTGGTGTGGCGAGCATTGTAGAGGTAACGGAGTACGGTCTTGTACAAATACCGAGACTATCCCCCTTTTCGAACTCGCGCGAAGTGTTTCCTACCGTCGGACGAACAGGAGACACAAGCGAAGAGTCCCGGGAGCGCGTACATCGTCCCCGGTACGCATGAACAAACATAACATTTCCCGCTCCTGTAACTCCAGCACGCTGGCACAACACGTCAGCTTCGCGTCTGCGTTGATTTCGCTGCATCACGTCTCCACCAGACCAATATACGCGAGTCGCTGAACTGCTCCCAGAAAAGCTACGTTGCGAAACAGACGCAGTGAACCGTTTTCTAAGTAACATCTGAGTGCAGCAAAAATCGCTCCACTGGAATAACTAAATCCATACGTAATGCTAAAGGCTGTTCACGATAAAGTGAGCCCTTATGAAATCAACCTTAGAAAGAAGTCACTGCCCCTGCCTGCACATATTTTAACGGGAGCACTGAATGACATGCGCCCAGTAAAGTTGGCAGTGATGGATGGAAAGTAACTCCGTATCTTAAAGTCGAAAAAAGTGTGGTTTTTTTTTTTTAATGCATCAGAGTTTTAACAAATTTACTTTTATAATAATTGCACAGTTTCACCTGACCGACGCATGAATAAAGTAATGAGGCCCATGCAAATGTTAATTTTCCATAGTACGGAAGCACACACCACGTGCATGCAAGTTGATCTTGAGCAGGGCTTTCAAGAGTGCTCACTTTACCGTGAACAGCCTATAAACAGTTTCTATACTTTATTGGCAAATCCTTCTCTGCATTTTTTTTATTTAAGAAATCTCTTATCCATTCTAACGAACATGTTGCTTCTTAGACAACCGAGCTAGGTGTCGCAGTGGTATAACGCAAGACTCTAATTCGGGAGGACCTGTGTTTTATTCGTGATCAGACTATCCTGATTTCGGTTGTGCACGGTTTCCCAACATCACTCCAAGTTACCCCGGAGCGTAACTGATTCGTAAAAACAGCCACTGTTCTCATATTTTAATAGTGCATACTTTTATAGCCGAACGTAAATTTTTTAATTGCTGAAATACAGCACGAGTCAGAAACTGTCTTAACCGCAACGCCTGAAACACCAAGTCAAAGTTGTTCTGAAAATGTTAAAACTGGTCATGGCCTATTCCTTCCCCGTCCCTATCTCTGTGAGAAACTGTCTCCATCCCTAACGGCCTCGCTGTTGACGAGGCGTCAAGTCCTGTAGGTTATTCACTGTAAAGTGAGCACTTTTGAATGCCATCTCATTTAGAATAATACTCAATAAATATATTTTAGTTTAGCCTTAGACATTAATTTATGATTCTGGTGGAATATACACACTGTGCTTATTACTTACATGGCAATATTTATTTTAAAAGACTGTTGTAGGATAAGAAATGGCTGAAAGGAAAAAGTAACTAGGATGATTGATTACGTTTGCATCTAACTTATTTTTGCCAAGCAGCAGTAACCGATAAAATAACTGATTTTGTTTGGATTGTACCAATTTATATTTCATGTTTATGCATTCAGGAATAAGAATACTTCACTTCTGCTCTGAGCATCACTGCTTTTGATGTAGTAACCGCCTACGTGTATATATATATATATATATATATATATATATATAATGTTTATTACACTCATGTAGGCCTATGTGAAACATGCAACAGCATGTAGAAACCATCAACATGGAAGGACAATTTTTTTCACAAGTTACTAAAAGTATTCGTAACAAATGATTACAGTTTAAGATGCAACAACATTACTTGTAAAAAAATTAAATTATTTACCGTTTCATGTCACCATTCATGTTGGTTGCGATTTGATGCGCATCTGCAAGTTTTATAAATCCCTTCCTCGTTGAAGTTTTGAAGGGAAACATTGATGCGAAGAAAACACAATATACGTGTGAAAAAAACATATTTAGACTTGCCTAAAATATTTTTAGGCATCTGTATTCATTACTCACGGTTTTCAAACATTATTTGCGGTAAAAGTACTGTCCGAAATGTATAGAAAATTGCTTCCAGGACGATAAAAAATTATGGGATTATTTTCTTAAATTTTATTTTACATCAATTAAATAACGATTGTAACTTCAAATTTCGTAAAAAAAATATGTAAATAAGAAACTAATGAGTTGAAGTATTAACTGTATCTGCTTTCGTTTCTTTATAACTCCCTCGTGACTAGTGACTTCTGGATGTTACGCATTTGCAGCAGTCTGTTTATGAGTGTACATATACATTACGTTCGGAAACTACCTGTCAAAATTCAAACCAGAGCATCTGTGAGCGAAAAGAAACAAGAAACTTTTGTCACAAAATGTTCGGAAAGGCCATTTAGGAAGTTTAAATAGAAGTTGAATTTCTGCAAACGACGCCGGGTGTCCGCAGCCGTATGTACCTGGTTGCATAACAAGTTGCATAATAAGAAGGCGAACTGATCCCCGACAGTGCTGCACGTGACACTCGGCGCCGCCTGACGGTCGGACAGGTTGCCAGTGTCCCACACACAGGCGTCATCGCAGTGGCAGGCGAGCTGGTTGTTGTGCATGGTGGCCTATGTACAGACACTGGCCGCATGACGCGCCACCGCCGTTCGCCTTCGCGTCATGCAACTTATTATGCACACCGGTACATACGGCTGCGGACACTCGGTGTCGTTTGCCGAACTTCCACTTCATTTTAAACATACTAAATGGCCTTTCCGAACATTTCGTGAATAGAGTTTCGTGTTCATATTCGCCCACAGATGCTGTGGTTTGAACTTAAACAGGTAGTTTCCGAACATCTTGTATATCTACACATATACACACAGCCATGCACACACCTATATATACATACATACAAAGTGATTTAATGTCTATTACTTAATTTTCTTTCAATTTTCCATTACAATATTTGCCAAGATATTGGTTTACTTTTGCTTTTCCGTATGTATGCCCGTGTGTACGATATTCCCAACCTTGTTAACTTAGTTCTTAGTTTATAACATTAAATTTTACTATTGCAATATTTTGCTTAAACTGTTTGTATTTACTTCCAGAACATGTGTGATTAACACACATTGGAAATTAATTAGTTTTACATCGTCCAAAATGTTGCACAATATTTACACTTTTGAACTCTTTAGGTTTACATAAATGATTAATATTTTTTGCACGTTCTATATTATTGAGTGTATAATTTAATAGTACGATTAACTATTTTTACACGATATGTGAAGGTTAATACTAGCTATGACAATATATATAATTAAAACTCATCATATCATTTACTATATAATAATTTGGAATTCATTTTGAGAAAAAATTTACTCAAATATACTAAAATAGTAAGATTGCTTCTAAATTTTTCCTGGAAGAATAATTAATTTTGGCGGAAGTATTAATAATAAAAATAAAATTTTATAAACCTTTGTACATTCAGAATCTTCATATATTAGCTTAAAACTGAGTTCGGTACGATTTTAATTGTGTAACTGAGTTAGTATTGTAAAGACTTAATTTCTTACTTAAATCTTTAGGTTATCCAGAAGAATAAAAAAAATACGAAATATACTTGGAGAATCGGTTATAACTGAATATCTTCATGTTTTCACTACCTACTTATTTCATGCAACTTGCCGACCGAGTTTTTTTATTGTGAATAATTTAGTAATCGAGGCGCTGTCAAGGAGAAATATTCTGATATTTCGTCACAAAAGAAAACTTTTTTCAATTATGATGAAAAATTCTGCGTTTTACCGCACAAAGCAAACTGTTGGATTATTCTATAAGTGTTGCAGTACTGTAAAAAGGGAATAGCTCAACTAATGCTACGTTTTTCTTTAAAAATCTATATTTTCTCACGATATTATCACGAGGAGGGTTGCTTGTATCCTCATTCATCATAACCTAACAAAAAATATTTTGGCATTAATCCATATACTGCCAGAATTATGAACAGTGGTTTTATGTTAACAAGTCATGTGAAATATATTTTGTCTATTTTAATCTAAATGTTAAATATGCCAAATGTTTATGATGTTAGACAGTCTCGTAGTGAAGATGAAATAGCTACAAAGTTTTGTGTTGTAAGGCACTTGAGATGTTCGAATAGTTTGTGAAGCACCAAACCACTTGCTACAGGCTTTTATTTAACTTGCCTTTTTAGTTAGTTTGTACGTTCGGATGAAATCTTGCAAGTGAATGTTGACCCACTCCTGGGTATTCAATCGAGCTGAAACTTGGTCCAACTTATAGAAACCCGATGGCAATGCAATAATATGGTGACAGCGACCTTGTTTTAATTTTCCTTGTTAGTCTTTTTGTATGTTCGAGTGTAATCTTGTAAGTGAATTTTGACCCACTTCTAGGTATTTAATCGAGCTGAAACTTGGTATAAATACAGAAACCCGATGACAATGTAATACTATGGTGACAGCGACCTGGTGCTGCAGCCAGGATCATCTCCTCACGAGGGAACTCCTCAGCGGTTAATAGTATTGACTTGAGTTTGAGCTCATTTGATTGCCCTTGATGAGACCTTTAGAGGTAAATGGTCAGTAAGGCCTGATGATGTACTCGGAAGGTGGTCATGTCATAGGAACTTCATCAAAGCTAAACGTGAAATCTTCGAGTTTGGGCTCATTTGAATAGGCAAGTAAACAATTTATTTTAATTTCCCTTGTATGTATGTGGGTGTGTTTAGCTCAAATATTGCAAGTCGATTTTAAACCACTTCCCGTTATCCAATTGAGCTAAAATTTCGCATACATGTGTAGTTCCCATGGCAATACATGTGAAGGTACCACTGAGCAGATTTGGTGATGGAGCCGGAAGTTACAAGCTTTTATGTAACTTTACTTACGAGTATGTACATATGTTAAACTACTTACCGTTGTCCAATTGCGCTTGCTGCAGCAATGTTGCCAGACCTCCCTGTCTTTGACTGTCGCCCTTATGTGGGTGGCACAAGCCTGCCTCGATCACGCAGGGTGACTTGTGCGTCCGATGAGCTGTGCTCGCGGGCACGTGCATACTCAGAGTCGAGTTGCGTCGTCATCTAGTGTATTAATGCTGGTGTTTCATATTACGTAACTATTGCATTTTGCATAAATGTTTTAGTATATTGGGGAATGGTTATGAGAAACTTCGATACCTTGGAAATACAATTTTTAATTAATTTGTCTCCTCACATAGTACATGTATCGAGTTTGGCCTCGTTGGACTTGTCTCGATGAGTAATTTGATTGTTGTAGATGACGTCCAGGGTCTGTAGCAATTATGTAGCAATGCACATTAACAGATATAAAGTTTGTCCCGCGATATGCATTGCTACATAATATTACAAAAAATCGGTGAAACTGAAAAGTGAAAAATCTAATAACTATAAAAAACTTTTAAAGCAAGCTTTTATTTGTAAATGTACTAAAAAGAGAAAAATAATTATAGTAGTTACATAATTTGTAGAACTTGTAAGATGTGACCGAACAGCCGTAATAAACTTTACTCAAATGAATATGTCTGCATCGATATGTATTTAGTACATAAAAGATTGACGCAATATAGAACGTATACCTCATTCGCGTAAGCATAGTAAACACATATCTTGCGTAAGGCTCTTGACTATTTGCGCCAAGCTTTTATATGCTAAATATAAATTGGTACAAACATATTAATTTGCAATAAAATTTTTACGGCTGTTAGACCACATCTTACAAGTTCTAAAGATTGTGTAACTAGTATAATTATTTTTCTCTTTCTAGTACATTTGTAAATAAAAGCTTGATTTAAAAAGATTTTGTAATAGTTATTTTATTTATCTTATCATCTGGTGCATATTAAAAGAGTATACTATCACTGAAAGCATTTGGTTACATGTCTGGAAGTTTCCTTTCGCTGTTTGTTGCTATTTTATGAAAAGTTATTCACCTATACAGAAAGACAAAAAAAAATTTTCTTTTCTTCCGGTTGATCTGCAAATATATCTAGATTCCATGAAGAAATATATCATCAGGTAAAGTGTAAAATTACCTTAATAAGCTCCACGAATATTTTGAAATATACACATAAATTAGTCAGCTATTTACTGTTATGTATTGGTTTCCCGTTTTTCATGTTAGGACGACTATGCCGCATTTAATAGAAGCATCTTATTTGACATCTCGCTTAAATGTTTGACCTTCAGTGATATAAGATTTTCTCAGTTATTAAATTACTTTAACATAAAACATAGTTTGAGATGTAGGAATGACTAGATACCACATTCGTAAAATGAGTTGGCATTTTATTCCTTTACTATTTCTTAAAGACCTAGTTATAATTATTTGCTGTTGTAGCCATTCGAATTTAAATATAACTCTGAGTTTGAAAATTTCACATTACACTCTGTGCTTAAACATATTCCTGATTTTCAGGTGTGCATAACAAAGGTTTATATTCTTAATTGAAGTAAACATAACTATTGAACATTCATACGCCTTCTCACATTAGTTCAGCTTCTATGATATCAATTTCAAACCATTGATTATTTACTTGCATTCAGCACATGGAACAGGAGGGTCATGAACAAATAAACCAACCAATTATGAAAATTTCTGTAAAATCTCTTATCTTAAAGGCGTCAGAATTAAAATGAACACAAATGCATAAACATTAATAGCTGGTGTGTGAAATAGGGCAACCCAGCGAAAATCCATTATTTCATTTGAACGGTCACAAAATTCCCAGTAAGAAGGAAATCCATACTGTCAGAAACTTTTTCCTATGGGATACGAGTTTTCTCGATACTTGACAGGTGTATCTGCCATGTTGGCTTGGGCCGATAGATGGTACCTGGACCCGACCACTAAGCGGGGTGTTGGACCACTTGGCATTTAGGGGGATCCAACCAGAATTTAAAGAAAAATTCTCATGTGTGGCTATGGTCGGATGTCGATGAAAATCCAACCACCTGGCTGTCCTATTGGAGGATGGACATGATGCCATGCATTGTGGAGGCAATGAGGAAAACATGAAAGACCCGTGGATGGTTATTGATGGAAAGTAATCTTTCATTTCAGAGCACAGAGACCTTACCCGGTCCTATCCCCTGGTTGTGTGGTAGAAGCCAGGACAGGGACTGGGGATTGTACCACTTCCTAGGTGTTGAGCAATGTCTGTCTTCCAGCGTAGGCAGTTCAGGTGTGGGAATGCTTGGGCGAGCAACCGGCTTTGTAATGTGTGTAAGGTTTATGCTAAGTTAGGCTTTAAAGTTTCCTCAACCATTACCCGAAGTGCACTGCACGGAGAGCGTGTATGACATCCCTCTCCAGCGCTTCGTGGTGGAAGGGGCTGCCTTTTCCATAGGTCGAGTGGTTTCTGAAAACCCACGAGGAAAATGAGTGAGAGCATGGGCTGATCGTCCAACCCCAACATGAGGTTTTACCTGGTGCTGATCAAATTGTACTGGCCTCGTGCTGGCAGTGGTTAACTCCGCATGCTGGAGGAGACATGGAGAGTTTCCCCCTCTCGAAGAAAGGCCGGGCGGTGAGCGGCACACTGCTCCAGGTGTGTCCTGGAGAGACAACAGGGGTATGGATAGAACCCTGGCCAGACCACGCGTTTAGTTCTGACTACAAGGTTCTCAGTACTTCTGGAAGTGTGCGCCCATGCTCTAATTGTGAATCGGGTTGGGGCTTTGTATCTGGTCAACGCAGGTGTTAAGCTGGGGCACCTGCGATGAAAGGGCGTGACCCCTTTCCCTCACCGATTGGGCGGTCGTAGCGGCGGTATTGTATAAAGGCTTAGAGTGCCACGTAAAAATACAAAAGCATAGCTGCAAGCTGTGTAACATACACACACACCTACACACGCATATATATAATATGTGTGTTTGTGAAATGTGGTAATGGCTGTAATGTGTGCGTCACTTGGAGCAACTCAGAAGCACCATACTCAGTTGGAGTGTCTCTGACTGTCTGGACAAACAGGAAACGTTCTTCCTTACTTCCAGCTGGACACGTTTGCTAGGTGGACTTTAGTGATGTCGAGGCTAGATACTCGTGGGGATGGTGGGCTGGTGAACCTGGTCACGGGTGGGATTAGCTCGGCTTATTCAGCGGAGAGAGGAGTCGGCCAATAATCCTGTAATGGGTGTAAGGTGGGTCAAGGTTTTGGGGGTTGACTGGGGCGATTCAGGAAGCTTCCCTACGGCAGAGTTCCTAAGGATAACTCCTGACTGATTCCCCTAAGGCTAGGGGTCTGATTGGGGAGGTGTTGCTGTAAGGAAAGCACCCCTCACATCGGGGCGGTCAATCACCGCATTTGGAGGGGGGGGAGTGCGAGGCAAATGAGTTCACTAGTTACTTGACTTTGGTAGCATATCTGGTGGAAAATTGGAAAACCGGAGGACCATGTTTTAATGGCTGTAAGGTGTGTTCCATTGGGCCTCACTGTAGAAGAGCTGGGGCCCTCTGGGGTTAAACATGGTAGAAGCATTCCTGAATTGAGCTAACATTATAAAAAACGATGTCTCTTCTCCGAAGGGGGACCTGGCCCAGTGATTGTTCAGGTCTTCATCCGGCATAAGAGTGATCACTGGGTGGTGAAGAGTCGGAACAATTTCCAGCTATAGTTTTGGAATCCAGTGGTGACATATTTGCGGAAAGGGCTAGTTATGCGTAAGTCAATAGCCTCTGCTAGCTCAAGGGAACCCACGTTCCTTGTGGTAACACTGAGTGAACCATGAAGCGGCAGTTACTGGGTGAGCAAACATGGGAGACTCCCAGGCGTTCCCTATGACATCGGTCGACTCATTTACGGTAAGACCGACGGAGTTCAAGCAGGAATTCCAATGTGAAGAAATTCGACTGTATAGAAATGGATGAGACAGGCTCATTGGAACCGTTCCATTCGCGCTAGACCAGATTGTCGTGAGTTTTTCTGGAAAACCCACAAGTGCCATGGAAATAATGGAGGAGAGCGGGCTGGCCAAAGAATTCCAACTGAGGTTCCCTCAATATTTGACTAGGCGAGTGCAATTGTTTAGGGAAGACACCTACTGGCCCTCGTCATTCGCTGGTCCGCCCAAGGCGAGATGAGGTTGGAGTCGCACTGGCAGTGGTTGAAAATTCGCTGCATTGATGGATAATTATCTCCTAAAAGGAGAGCGTACCTACAACTGTCACGGTGAGCTCTGCCCAGTGGAGCAGGTGGCCACAAATACTATAGCAATGCAAATTGCAAACAGACCGTGAAACCCCGTACGGCCGGTGGCTTGTGGGCTACTAGATATTTTAGCTATTTATTATTGTACTAGCTGATCCCGGCGAACGTTGTTCAGCCTCTTTTTTTTTAATTTAAAAACCAAACTGTATATAACGCCATCTGTTGTATTTAAATTGTAAATGCCAAATTGAACGTCGTGTAAAATGTGTGTCATAGTAAATTAGGCACAAATGTCATGTGTATTGTGTTTCGTAAAGATGATTTTTTACATATATAAGTGTTATATTTTAGATGTTATAATTGCATTTAATTAACAGACTAAATCTGTAATTAAACATTCAACTCCGTTGATTAAACGATTTTTCATGCGTTTTTGTCGCACATTGACCAAACTCATGTGTAATTATTCGATACGCATAGAAGTTCATAGCACTATTTTTTTTTTTTTTTTTTTTTCAGTTTCAGCATCTGTTGTTGGATTTCTTTGTTTATAATAGAAATGATATCCATTCCTCTCCTTCCCAGAATATAAGTGGATATTGTAAAGTGTCGTATGATCTATGTATGTCTTGTATGGTTTGAACTGTGTTGTTTCTGCGCATAATTGTCTATTAGAATCAGTTTGGCTCGCACGTGCTTCTCGATTTTGTGTTCGTGCATCTTCAGTTTGTGCAGCACGTGTTCACGTTCTATTTTGCCTTCTCAATGCATCCTCTCTATTGCCTCGGGTACGTCGACCGATGTTTGAGCGGGGTATTGCTGGCATTTTTCTTTTCTAGGTCAACAAACATTTCCTGCGAGTATGAACGAAATCGGCCCATTAATAGCCTATAGAAGAGTAACTCCAGCGCCACCTATCGGAATG
The DNA here is from genome assembly GCA_029891345.1 of Dryococelus australis. Lineage (NCBI taxonomy): Eukaryota > Metazoa > Arthropoda > Insecta > Phasmatodea > Phasmatidae > Dryococelus > Dryococelus australis. Next base: position 49,855,321 of record CM056997.1, on the reverse strand, counting down.
AAACATAACTTAAAACCTTACTCGCCACCTCAATAACACATGGTCTCAATAGATCAACGAACATTTCCTGCAAGTAACAGCAAAATCGGCCCATAAATGTAGAAGTTAGACTCCAGCGCCTCCTATCGGAACCTAACCTACCGAACAATGCATATCACAATAAAACAATTTATTTTAGATCAACAAACATGTCCTTCAAGTATGAGCAAAATCGGCCACCTATTAGAATGAAACATAACTAAAAACCGTACCCACCACCTCAATAACATATGGTGTGAATATGGTCTCAATTGGTCCAGCGATTTGTCAGTGATGATGCGGTTTAGTCACGCACAATGGATTTTATATATATAGAAGATACCTGAAATGCTTGTAGCAAAAACAGGATTCTCTCATAGTGACCAACGAATTCGATTTGCTCATTATTGTACAAAATATAACTTACAGGTTGAATATTGAAAGGCTCTGTAACACACACGTCATTATGTTTACATTATAAACTATTAGTTGTATAGAGTTTCTATTTATTCGTCATACATTAATTTGGTTTCACACTAGTCATTTTGAAGACTCCAATACTAATATCATTTTATTCATGAAAATATTTTGATGATGTATAATTTTGCGTAATTAGCTATAAAGTAACATATATAAGACACCTTCGCAATTGGATCAGAGGTTATTAGACCCGCCCTGCACGCCTCTGAGCCAATCACAGACTTACAAGGAAACGCCTTGTGAGTCCCGTAACTGCCAGGTGCGGGGCAACAGCCAATGAACACACAGCTGAGCCTCCAGTATGCAGAGGACTGAGGAGTCTATCCTGCAGGTCAATGAACTCACGAAATTTTCCTATCCCTAGTTATAGTTTCAGAAACAAGTTACAAACTATGTGAAATACATGTTTCCACTTGTGCAGATGAAGACATTTGGAATGCACTCCTTCCGAGCCCGATGACCTTTGTGGGACCACTATAAAGCTGGTCTAAAAACTTCGTCTCGGAATTAACTTATGGAGTATTTAACACGTTAAACACTTAGTTTTCATTATCAAAAAGTGTTCATTTATGATATCAATTTGCTTAATTTTATTTCCATTTCACCAAATGATATTTATTTTTTCATGTGAATTTTAATTGACAACATTTTTTAAGTGGCAAAAAATATATATACATTTTTTTGAAGATAAAAGTGATTACTTTAAATTAACTGCCCTCAATGATGGAAAAACAAGCAAAGTTTGTAGTAATATAACTTATACTGGTGCCAAATTTTCCTATAGTTTATTTGGAAGGATCTTAATATATTTATTATGAATTTCTTAGTATTATTTTTCACCATCATATCTAGTTATAACAATTATGCAACCATCAAATACGCCTATTACTTTTTATTCTATTTATCTGTTCGTATCTAGCAAATTTTTTAAAATCCTTAGGTATCCTGTACCGGGACACCATCCCCTAGACAAAGCAGATGAGGTACTTTAGATATTAAGCCATGATTCACAAAAATAATGTGGATTTTTGTGCCCAAATAGTGTTTAACTTTGCTAATAAATAGTAAAAATTAGTAAGACCTTCATATGTTAATAATTAAACCAAACTCTACTAGTAAAATTGTGAATTTCATATGAAAAATACCTGCGAAATTATGACAGAAACAAACATTTTCAAGGGAGTAAAATTACTTCCCAAATTCGTTTATGTGTAGGAATTTGTGTATACGCGTTTAAAAACGGGGAAGTCATATTATTTGTATTCTCTGGCAGCAGTTTTAATAAATTTCTGCTCTGCACTATTGAAACGTGTTATTGGTTAAAACCACATACCTTGTTCAGAAGAAATGTGTGCTATGCATCCCCAGGGATAAATATTTGGTCCACCGCAATGCTGTGTAGAACAAGGGACGTTATTGGATATGAAACATCACAAGCCATGATGTTTGTAATAAAATGCCACACGGGAAATATATTGGAAAATTAATGGCGTGGAAACTTCTAGCACATAAAATCACCGATGATCCCTCGTCGTATACATTTGCCATTGTCTTATTTTTGCAATGGAGAGAGTTTTGTAAAAATAAATTGCTTCCAGAATACGTTATATGAGTCATGTTATCGTTTGTGACCAATGTCTAGACATAGCATATCATTCGAATATTTTATTATCCAGCCACGACAATAATTTTCAGTTATTTTTGATGAGGTTCAGTTGGATCTGCGATACCCTTTGACAACGCGCTCAGCAGTCATTTTTATACGTTGAAGCTTTCATGGAACATAACCCCGACATTGTTAGCAGGTAAAAAAGAGATAACAAATCTGTAATGATATTTGAGTAGTTAGAACCTAGCGAAATAAAGTAACCTGGGTCATACTTAATCAATTGCGTCAAAAGAAACGAAACGAAATAGGGCGCTCCAGAGAAAACTCCAGCTCCACCATAATCACAGTGTCACAATATGTAATTTGCAGCGCAATGATGTTGGCTTTAATCCGTTTACATAAAATGTTGTAAACTTAAACGATATTTCAAATATATATATATATATATATATATATATATATATATATATATATATATATATATATATATATATATATATATATATATATATATATATATATATATATATATATATATATATATGTATGAGTGTGTGTGTGTGTGTGTGTGTGTGTGTGTGTGTGTGTGTGTGCCTTACATATATACAGGATGAGTCGGGACTGAGTGTGTTAATTTCTGGAGGTAATCATTTACGCGAAACAAAGCAGAAATATATTTGGGCATTTTTCGATGGAGTGACGTATGTGGCCGCGACGTGCCACTGAAAATCGAATTTCAAAAGTGCAATTCGTCAAATATTTTCGAAACCATTTGAGATTAAGTAAAAAAATATTTGGAAAGTGTTACATAAAATGGAGACCTTCAACCTGTTATGAAAGTGGTGGTAATATCATCTCCACGTACGTATAGAAGGAGGTTCTATACGTACGTGGAGTTCATCAACCTTTTGGTTATTACTTTCAAAACACTGAGATGTAATGCACATTTACGTACAGTTTGTTGATGAGAATGAGAAAAAGGAACAAGAAAAATGGTCTTATCGGCATTCGCTAAGGCAAGACCATTTCGGCATTTTCAGCATTTATAAGTTTAAAGGTGTGTGTAAGAACGCCCGAGGGGTATGCAAGAGGAATTCAGTGCAGCGTAAGAATCACGCGTTGTCCACACGTAGGTACAAGCAGGTATGGACATGCCTTGTTACTGATTTGGAATGTACTTAGGTTGCTTGTCTTTTTAAAGTATTTTTTCTTGCTCAGACCTGTTTTTTTTTTTCATGACTGACACATGCATCGCAAAGGCGAATGTCCAAAAATCTCCATCTTGTCAATATACAAGGGTGTATTATTTCACTAAACTCGAAAGTTAACGTCTAAGGCTCCAAAAAAAAAAATTTGAATATTATTCTAAATAAAACGCATTCGACAAGTGCTCAGTTTACCGTGAATAGCCTATACACAGTAGAAACTGTTATAATTTCACAGGCAGAAGCTTGGAAAGTAGTAGCTAGGAAACAAATTTTTGAAAAAATTCAATGTGCTTTAAATATTTCATTGTGTTTTGAACGTTAAAATTGCAGATAATTAACTCAGTATTTTATGTGAAACGTAACCAACGTCTATACCCTGACGTAGTACATTCTGTTATGCTGTGATTAGCTACCAACAACCTTTTAAAAATTTCAAAATTTTGGGAATATCATTGAGATATGTATGGCTATTAAACTTCCTACTGATATGATGTCTCTTTGTTAGTAGATCTTTGCAACTTACAACAAAGTCCTTATCAGTGACCATGCACAATACTCTTCTTGTACATGAACAAGTACTATAGGCCACTGTAAAAAAAATCTGGTAAACTTAGTAAACTGTAATGGAAGTTTTTAACCTATGCAGTGTATGGAAATAATACTACATGTCAGGCTGAAAAAATGGAACTGTTTAGCACTGCTACTACAAGAAATTGGGAACTTCCCTACACATTTGATTGTTTCCTGGGCAACTTTAGGAACGTTACCATGCATGTATTGGAAAATAATTTACTATTCACACTTTGTCACTGTACGTTTACACTGATATGGTAAATTTACAAATAATTTCTTAGAGTGTATCTGCGATCTTGTGTATCTACTAATTTCTGCCATTCTACAAAAGTCTCGTTAGTTTCATGTATTCCATCGTAGCAGTTTTAGGTGTATATTTACAGTAACGTACTATTAATATTGCGCACTGCGATTCGTAATCTATATAAACACATACAAAAATGTTACAGCCCATCCTTTGACAGTTTCTTTATCAAGTGAGATGATACCCCGTGTAATACAAAAATTGCCCAAAGTAATCAAAATGTTACTGTGAAGCAATTCGTTTATTTTATTTGCCCATTAGCATTCGAAACAAGCACGCGAAACGCGCGGGATCGGAAAGACACGAAAATACACACGCGCGCGCGCGCGCGCGGCCCGCGTGATTCCATTTCCATTCGGTCAGTGGGGCGTAGCGGGAAGATACACGGGCCCGGGCGCGCATTTATGCATGTCAACGTTCGCGTTATTTGCATAACATTTTGCCGCGGGCGTGTACGAATACTTGTACACGCGGGCGAACGGAACGAAACCCGTGTTTTATATATCTCCGTGGCCGGGCGCGCCCCGCTTTCGGCACACGAAAGCCGTGTGTACGTGTCGGGGCGCGGTTCGATTATGTCAGGAGGGGAAAGGGAGGGAGGGGTGGTTGTCGGGTGGCCGTCGTGTGATGGCCGGGTAACGCGAAATTCGCGGAATATGTTAAAGTGAAAATTATGGTCCGACAATGCGCTGCCGGCCCGAGGTCCGTGGATGCATAAATCATAGAGGCAGTTGCAGCATATAATTACCTCGGGCGGTGAGTTGGGCCCCCCCCCGGGGGGGAGGGGGTGAGGGGGTGTCGGTCGGGAGTTTATGGGTGAGGACACGTGGAGGGGCGTCGGCAGCGCAGTTATAATTGTTTCATACGCGATGTATCATTAAAAACATGGCCCGATAAACGAGGCGGAGCGACACAGGATGGATTGGAAAATCACGGGAGGAAGGAACGAGGGGGGACTCGACTATCACATCTGCCCGGGGGAAAATCACAATCTCCGCAAACCGGAGGAAAAGTGACGATCAGTCATCATCGGAGAAGTGATGGGGGGGGGGGGGGAAGGGGGGGACCGGAATGAATCGCTCGACGTGACGCACGCCGACGACGACCTCCGGCTCACACGTTCCTGCGGATGGAGATAACACTTTCCGTGCTCTCGTTTCTTTCGTTATTAGAAACCCGAACATTTCCCATACTCGTTTGCACTAAAGCCTGTTCACGATAAAGTGAGTACTTTTGAAATCAACCTTAGAAAAAAGGCACTGCCCCCTACCTACGTATATTTTAACGGGCGCACTGAGTGACAATTGCCCAGTAAAGTTGGTAACTGTGGATGTAAAGTAGTTCCATATCTTAGCGTAAAATAAAAAGTTTTAGGTAACAATTTGTGATAACTTAAATTTTTTTTTTGCTATCTGATTTTTTTTTAATGCACCGGAGTGTAAATATTACCAGATTTGTAAAATAATTACGTTTCTAATATTTTCACAGTTTCACCTTAACGACGCATGAATAAAGTGACGAGGCCCAGTGAAATGTTAACTTTACATAAGGCGGAAGAATACATTACGTGCGTACAAGTAGATCCTAAGCAAGACTTCCAAAAGTGCTCATTTTACCGTGAACAGCCTATACTGACCTTCGTTTTGTGTCGCTGTCGTTCTTCACACATGTTGCTGCCTCTTGCTTGGTTGCACAGGATTCTGTCAAATTTGTGTCTGCATTTTTCCTACGGTCCACGACTGAAAAACCATTCAAAATGTATGTATCGCGTGTCACGGGACGTGTTAGTAAATATTCCGTGACCGTGAATTTTATTGTAGACGGCCAAGACGAAGAAATCCCACCCGTATTTAATTTTTGGTTTCAAAAATCTTAAAAATTAAACCTCATAAACGGATATAAAAATCAAAACTTCACAAGGTGTAGAGGATTACTTAACGGAATTTCGGAAAATTGTACGGTTTCAGTTAAGTTTATATTTATCCACGTTCTTTGTACCTTGACGAGCTGTGGAATGTAAGTTACGAAGTAATATACGAAAATCCAAAATGGTGGAGATAATAATCGGTTTATTTGTACCTGAAATATTTCTAGAAAAAAATTTTAATGCGGTAATGACTTAACAAAAGAATGCCTGTAGAAACAGAAACTTACAGCTTACCAACATACAGCATACGAAATTTGGTCAAAACTGGTTATACAATGTTGTATTTATAGCAAATTAGCATGAAATATTTATATCACAGCCATTTCTAAATTTAGCGCCTTGTATTTTCAAATAGCACATGTTTACATGGCCTACCATAATATTTCATGACTAATTTGGTGTGAATAGTTTGAATAGTTCCCGAGGTATGATGTAAAAGCTTTATTTTGTCATGTGATGATATATTTCAGAAAAGGAAACCAATAGCAATATTCGTAACTTATTTCATTGCTCATATGGTCAATGGCAGACGTACCAACTTTGGTTTAGATCGGTTGAATTGTTATGACACAACAGTCTAAATTTTAAAATATCCGCCATTTTGAAAGTAAGTATATGGAATGGTTGAAAACCATGATTGTCAGATGTCCTTACTAAGTACCGAGATTGGTGAAATTCGGTTCACAGGGTTCAAAGTTTTTAGGCACACATACATACACACAGAAACCTGTCTTTTCTTCGAAAAATAGGCTAAAATGATACCTTTCATTATTTTTGAATGCTTTAGGATCGTATGCAGTGCTTCATTGGAAGACACTCTACTTATAACTAAAGGGAGGCCCCTGGTAGTGTAGTGGTTAGACTGCTTACCACCCACCTAGGCGAACCGATTCCCAGTGCGTTGCACCCGGATTCTCGTATGTGGAAGTCGTGCTGGACGATGCCACTAATCGGTGGTTTTTTTTCGGAGATCTCCGTTTCCCCCGCCTTCTCATTCCGGCGCTGCTTCATACTCACATCGCGTCACCCTCCTCAGCTCTCAAGACCTCGATGTTAAGAGCCGCCCAAATCTCTTTACTCACTCTATCTTAAGGGGGGATTTCTAACTGGTACTTCCCATCGGCCAATGTTAATTAACATTCTATATGAGTTATGAATAATAGTAATTACGTTACATTAACGTAATGAGAACGGTAACATGAAAAACCGCTTTTTTTTTTTTTAATATTATGAACATCTGAAATTACTTGTCTAACCAGAAGCGGATCTAGACTTTCTGTTTTCGAGGGTGGGGAAAGGTAGTCATTTTCCCATTGTGCAGGTGAAAAATAGACTTTCAGTTCGTGGCATGGAACGAAAGAAGTGCCTCATTATAATTTTAGTAAACAGTATTAAATAAATTTAACAAAATCAGTATTTTAAACAGCTTTGACGTTCCTGTATTTTGTTGGGACCGCGGTTGACGCAGCGGATAGAGTACTCGCCTCGCAGTAAGGAAAACCGGATTCGATTCCGGTAGGGATTTTCGCATTGTGGTAATCGTGCCGGGCGATGCCGCAGGTCAACGGATTTTCTCGGGGATATCCCGCTTCCCTCGTTCTTGCATTCCGGCGCTGCTTCATTTCCACCTCGCTTCACTCTTGTCGGCTCACAAGACCTCGTTTCTATGAGCCGCCCAAACGTCTTGACTAGAATCGAGATTAACACTTTCACAACAGTCACAGGATAGTTTCGTGTCAGTGAGAATGCTGGGTAAGGGGCCATTCATACCCTACGTGACCCACTCCTTTCTGGATCCATCCCTGGTATAAACATTTGTGTGTCGGTTTTCAACGCACGGCCTCGGGAATGTTCGCCTTACTCGCCGACTACGCACGACTGCGCGAGAACCCTTGGGGCAGTGCAGGAGGGCGAAGCGCCGCGAACGGGTTTCCAGGAAGGTACGGCGGCGGGCTGAAGCGAACAGGTCCCCTGTTCCCCAGTTATGATAACAAATGGCGACAGGCAATGGTTAGGGGCAGGCGGGTCGGAGCAGGGAGACTTTTAATTCAACGCTCCCGGGCCGTTCGCCGACGGGGGCTGGAGAATTTAATGAAGCACTCCTCTCCTCCCCCTCCCTCCCCCCCAAGCTCTTCTTCTCGTCCCCCTGCTCTTAACCCGGCGAAGAGAATGGAAAAAATTGACGGCACCTTGCCCGGTGACCTTTCCTCGAACGACTGTATTATTGCAGTTTAGTTGCGAAATTTATTGGTTCTGCCCGAAAGTTCCTACGTGGCGCAATTTTTTTCCCGGAAATATTTAGTAGTAAAAGACTTGTATAGCTCCTCTCCAGCTAACATATCACGCAGTATTTTAAAGGTAAATTATTTCTGTACAATTTCCCAGGCGATAAAAAGAGTTTACCTTTCTTAAACCCAGTTCCGGGTGGAGATAGTCCGGTTGCAGTGACCACAACATTCATAGAGTGTGTAATTCAGTATCGTAAGCGGTAAAGTGTTAACAAGTTGCTTCATTTCAAGTTAACTGACGAACGTGTTTGATAAGATCTGTGAACGAGAAGAAGCACAAGTAAGCTGTCGAGAAGTTCAACAGTAGCAATTTTTGGTTGGGTCAAGGTTAGCCTAACCTTCGCTCGAAGGTAGCCAACGCTGGAAAAATTACGTTGGCTAAACATCAAAATGGCACATGGGCCTACGTTGACCCAACATAGTGTTATTAGTCGGATGCCAACTATTTCTAGTTATTTACCAACCGAAGTCTTCCTGGAATTTGTATAACATTGGTAACGCGTTGGTAATATGTAATATTTCATACATAACGCAAACTCATAAACGACGTTCTGCCAAGATTGTTTAGTAATGCTTCGAATAAAGTTCAGCCATTAATTTAAAAATCAACTTGATTTTTGTGTTGTCTTAGATCAACCTCGATTTTAATCTGTACTCTTGAAAATCTATTCGAGAGGAGTTGGGCGCGAGCCTGCCCCCTTCGAGTTTTCAGTCCTATGTGCTATTGTGCTATTCACTAGATCACTTCGGCTCTGAAAAATGCGTTCAGTTACTGCAGTAAATATGAAATTTACTAACGTGTAATATTTAACTTCATGTAATTTGCATATAACTATCATTTCATGCGAATTAACACACCACTCACAAACAATATACTTATCAACTTGTTACCAACAACCAACAAACCAATATAATATTAAAACCATTGCAGTTATATGTTGTGACATTTTATGATTTAGTGCATAAATGTTTCAAGGGATTAGGATGGATGGTTAATTTTGGCCCATCGAAATTGTACATATCATACTGTTGAAAATTTACTGTTATTTATAATCTTGACTCAAAGTTTAGGCTAACTCAGGGATAGTAAATAAGAAACGTAATCTAGCTGTAGTATTTGATATAATAATAAAGCAATATGATACAATAAGTACCGCAATTTGTACACAAAGATTTAACCTCTTCTTTACTATTGTCTCCAAGGACAGTCGCTATTATTAAATGTTCAAATAAATTTCCTAATGAAAAGAACACAAGATAATACTTTCCTCTCTACTGCTCAGCTGACGGCCCTAGTATTCGAATGTCAATCATCTAAACTATTCCTACTCGGGACTCACTCTAAATTGCTTCGAAGACCTGCCACACCCGACGCTTACTTTTAATATTCTGTAGTCCGTCGTAACTCAACGTCACTCAGCCTTTATGTCCGTAAACACGCCTTTTCAGTAACGAGCTGGTGGCATCTCAGCAGGAGACCAGCGTCGCGACGGCTTGTGGACACCTCGCCGCTCGTTCCGAAGACAGGAAGGATAGACGCCGCTCTTCCGTCATCACCGCCGTAAATAATCTCGGTGTTGGGCGTCTTTGACACTGGATCACGGGGCGACGTGCTGATTTTCCATTCTTCTTTGCCATTCCCACACAATGTATACTCGCTTTCTATTTAATTTAAAATGTACCCTTTTTGATATATATTGTTATCAATTCTGTAGTTCATAGATATTGAATGGGATGGCTTGTTATTTTAAACGTGTTATAATTTTGTTTATCAAGTGGCATATTGTGCGCGTGATAGGGTATAAGGAAGGAATGTCTATGCGTTCAAATGTTCTGAACAACTATGTGTTTGGTTCGGGTAGCGATGGTTGTTCTTGTAAGTTTTAGTCAGAAGGAAAAAGGGGAGAGCCCCCCCCCCCCCCCAGTTAAAAAAAAAACACACACACCCCTTCCGTAGTAGTGTCTTTTGCTATATGGAGTTTTATTCTCCAGTAGAGCTAAGGTCGCACGGTAGAGTCACCCGCCTGCCACGACCTATTTGGCGGACATGGTTTGTCCAACACTTCTTGGTAAGCAAGCCTCGAGCCTTGTAATGTCCGTAGGAACTGCCTGGGACGTGGGGCGTGTCGTAACTGCGACGAGTCATTGTCTTGAGAAAACCTCAAAGATCCTTTATAACATCCCCCCCTTGCTTTAAGCGGACATGATAATTCCTGCCGGGGGGGGGGTGGTGGTCAAATGAGGGATGTTGACAAGTGTACAGAAGGTGTTCCCGAGATGTGTTCCCTTGTAGTGCAATATGATCTGCACCGCGAAGTCGGATTCTTCTACAGTGCCGTACCGCCTGGTGTCTGCTGGCCTCAACCGCGAGCTAACACCCTCTTCTGCTCGGCTGAAAATCACCCTAGGATGATACCCGAGGTGTGTCTGAACAATTATGAGGTTTGCACTCATACTTGGTGATGCACTGAAATAAGTGTGGCAGAATGCGCCTACATCCAACAACACACACTAACTAAGTTCCCGTGAAATACATAAATATATACAATATATATTGAAATAGATATGGATTGGGCCGCATGATTATGGAAATGTATGGGTATAGGAGGGTAGAAGCGGTCGCCCGACCTTAGGTTAGATTTGGTGCACCAAAAACACTAAAGAAAAATCAGATGCGACAGACCGCCTCTTGAGGTAATGGGTAAAGGAGTTTGCGCATCCAGTACTCTGTACGGCCTTTTGCTGTGAAGTAAGTATCAATTATTTGCAAATAAGTGTCAGCTGAGCGTTCTAACTCACACAAAAAACTTCTGGTATAAAATAACAATGCACTTAGGAAAATTACACTTAAAATACATACAAAATGGGATAAAAAGCATAAAGTTATCTCCATCGCTGGTATAATGTTGGTTGCACGACGTTGGCCCAAATTAATAATAAGCACTAACCGTTGTGTTTACAATATTCGCACATCATATAACCAAAGAGAAAGGATCTCAGGTCTTGAAAACTCTTCCTAGTTTGTGCAGCATTGGCTGCACAAATTTGTACACCATTAACGAACAACGCCTTTAACGCGTTACCAACCATCAACCAACCATTTTAATGTTAAAAAATTTACACTTGAGATATGTTCTGGTATTTCCTGATTTAATGGCATTTCTGTCTGAGGAGCGGTAAGTAATATCGTAATATTTCGTGACAACAAATTTTTGTTGGCATATTATGTTGGGCTAAAGTTTTACTAATGCATGTTATCCAGACCGACATGTAGCCAACATTTCCAACCAGACTCCAATCTTTGGGCCAACGTAGGTTGCTATACTAGGGTTGTAAAAGAGATGGGATGTATGTACGGGATTAGGATCTTCGAGTTGCCATTTCCCCACAATTATGTTCTGCTGCATATAAAAGTATTTCGTATCCGTCGGAGAACAGACTAGCAGTATTTCTGGTTGACAGTCCCTATTACAGTATATCTAGACGAACAGTTTCCTTGTGGAAAGAGGAAACTCTCAAACGTGACTTTCACTGCCTTGTGATCGCCATGCGCTCTTTGACTGTAGAACTTCCGTCCTGCTGAGATGATCGTGTATTTATCTCTGTCTCGTAACCATAGTCCAAGGACTCGTATCTAGTTAACATTTCGTTCATGAAATCAGAGTCAGCTTTGATATGTTCAAGCAAGTCATCCGCAACCTTATGAAGGGGGATTCATTGGCAATGCGCATTTCATATTCTCAACAAAAATACCATGGGTAATCTACTATAAGCAACAACTGTTATCGTGAAGTTACGAACAGTAGTATAGTCCGTAATATTGAATGCCTACTACTGGAGCCGAAAGCCTAGTGATTCGCGAGTTAAATTAGTTCACCAATTTGGCTAAATTGGATGAATCTGTGTAAATATTGGGGAATTAGGTTCATATACACTCAAATAAACACGTAGACATGAAGATGATCTGATAGAGATTTCTTTTCAAAAAGGGTAGACCAGAAATCAACACCTCATGCTTTTTACAGTTTTTTTTTCTGATCAATTGCTAGTACTCAATTTAATGGGTGGGAAATTGAGTGTGGAGCTTATCAAATAACTGAACAAATTTCCATCTTGAACCAGACTAAAAACCTTCTTATTATAAACCTTTCTCTTTAAGAATTCAACTAGCAAAGGAAATGAAAATAAAGAATTATAATAGCACAGCAAAATCCCTTCATCTGTGTAGGTGTTACTTCAGCATGTGAATAAAAATGAAATAAAAACAGTTTCAGTAATGAAATGAAATCGCAGTTTGAGCTTAACGACGAATAAACCTATAATTGTCGAATGATTTCAAACGATAATCCTGCACATTTATTGTGTGGCTATAACGATATCATTTTCTGTGATAATTTCACCATAGTCATAAGTTTTATGATTAAGTTTTCAAGCTTGTAGAAACCTTTTTGGTAAACTGATTTAATAACTCAGGGTAGCTAATGCGTATAGCGTATATTGCAAAATTAGATAATTCAGTGTTTATATAAACGTAATTCTCACCAAATCACTACATTCTCATTTATATACGAACCCAAAGAGTTACCCAAACTAAAGAAAGTTTAATGAACACAGCAAAGTATTCTCACATCAATATTCATCGACAGTGAGGTCATCAGAGACGGATCGTAGGATTTTAAAACGGTTTTAACAAAATCAGTTTTAAAACATTTATATTGTAGGAACTCTATTGGAATCCTTTTCAAAATACTTTATACCCCAGAGCACCAGATTTTAACATGTATGTTGTAAATGTATATTCTGTAATTTGACGGTCAATTTTGATATATTGTGCATTAGAAAACGTCAGTTCATCGCTATATGTGTACCAGCGAAATTCTTTACTGGCGCAGATATATAGAGGTGGCGTATAGAAATAAAAAAATAATAAATGATTACTCTTGGTTGCTAACTGAACGTTACAGCTTAGACTTTGCTTCCAGGTCGAGGAGTTGCAGAATAAGTTCTCCAGTTTGTGATTCCAACAGATAAGAGTGATTCGCGCTGAAACACAGCTGCAAACCTAACCACTGAATAATTCCTTTTCTCCTCTCCGTCTTCCAGAACTTGTCGTATGTGACAGAGAGCGAAAGACATGGCCTGTGTACGTAAACGGCGGTCGAGGCGACGCGGAACTTCTGAAATAGTTTCGAGTTAATTAATTATTCAGAGTTCGTTAATTACGAACGGTAAATACCTGGAGCGCGCCGAAATGGCGTTTCGCGCATGGGAAGGGAGAGATAGTGAACGCATGTTCCACGGACTTGGGCGCCGTTATCCATAGGCGGCACACAATAGTTCAGACTACGTCATTTCGAACAACTCTTTCTCTATGTATCTAGCTCTCTATCTCTATCTATCTATCTTTACATGTCTGCCCTAACGACAGCGAAATAAGGCTGAGCACACAATAGTCTGTCGCATCCTACATTTGTCCGTTCCGCAGTCACGTGATCCTCAGCCAACCGCAAGGCCAAATTTTCCCTTCCTGTCCGTCCGTCAAGTGTTCTGATGGACGGACAAATGAGCCACCGCTTTCCGACGACATTCCTCGGACGTGAATATGTACTTTAGAAATAAAATACAAGGCGGTGGATCCGTGTTTATTTATCTTTAGTGGTAAATTAAAAATTTTTAAACTAAAAAATAATACTAGACTTGTTCCTCTTATAAAAGCGTATTTATTATTTACGCGAAAAAATATAATTACTGACACCTCGGAGGAAAAGCATGGACTGTAATAGCTGCTGTTCTCACCGATGGTGATAATAAAATTTATTTTCTCAAGTAACCGAAGTTTATTTCTGGTTGCTCATCGGAAAACAATTATTTTTCTCCCCTGAAAATGTATCGCCAAAATGTAACATGCATATTTTTTGCTTACACTTGTTTTTTTTTTTATTAATTTGTATGTTAAAAATGTATTTATGAAGTATCGCGATTTAAAAATTAGTTTTGAAAATGTTATGATTGAATGAAATTGTTGCGATTCAAACGCCCAACCAAAACAAGCCTGTTACACCTGCTTACACTGTGACGTCACACGTCAGATACAACATAGGCCGCCGCGTTCGTTTCTTCAGAGGTGATGCGTATTTGGTTAAATAGAAAATGTTTGAAGTAATGTAAAGTAAAAATAGAGAGTCAAATAAACCAAAATAATCGAAAGGGTGTATTGTAACGCAGTGTACTTGTGTATAAGTACATCTTGCAAAACACATGACAAAATATTTCTTGCAGTTCCAAAAAAACGAAGAATAAATGATTTAACGCAGTTAGGCGAGATATTAAAGATGTTTCGCCAAAATTAGTTATTTTTGTTTGCGAACACCATTTTGACTTGCATAATTATATTAGATGTGTTTTGGTTTTTATTATGTAATATGTAGGTATTCTTAACTCTGGACTTCTTAAAGTTTTCTGTTTACATCTGACCTAACCTTCATTACGATACTTATGGTATTGTTTAACACACATTGCAGCCCATTTAACAATTCGTGTTTTATGTAGACTTGAATCATAAAACATATGTATGTTAAAGTATTTAATAATAATATAGCATATAAATATTTTACAGGAAATTAAGCCACACAATATAAACTTTACATTTCTTAACTTTATATTATATTCCAGGTTAGGCCTGACAAACGGATTTTGGTATAGATTTTGGTTAATTAATTTTACATGACTTTATAACATCCGTTCCAAAAGAATAGCTATCATATCTAGGCTGTATTTACACTGTATGCCTAATTCATTACATGTCACGATGTTAAGCCATGCAAATTAAAGATTAAATTATTTGGTTGGGGCTCAGGCGCCATCTTGTAAAAAGTTTGGTTTATATTATGTAGTATTTTTCAAACACAGCAATTTGTAATAAATTCTAAGATGCTTTGATTTGTCTGTAGTTAGCTTTCATAAGTCTAAGAATTTAAGATTGATAGCAACTTAATTTTTACTTTCAAAACACTAAAATGTAATCAAGTACCATATATGCATCTACTCATGACAGATTATTCGACTGCACTTCCACAAAATTGCCTTTCATTTTAGTGCTGCGTGATTGCAACGTGCCGGGGGACCGGCCACTAGCGTATGACTAGTGACGTCAAACCAATGAGAGAGCGTTCCGCAGTCACGTGACAGCGATCATGAAAGTTACTGTTTTAAAACTAAAACAAAAGGTGCATGTTTATTTTCATACGCATTAAAAAATGTGTTCCTATAATTATGAACTATTTTTGTAAAATTAGCATATTTCCTATCAAGACATATCGCGACGTTGAGTTGACAGACTGAAAATTTTCCGTACAGAAGGATGGTCGGACGACAGATTGTCGTGAATTGCTCTCAACTGCAGGACGAAGACGATAAAACGGATGACTGCCGGACGGAGTGACGACTGACGGATGTGACGAACTGTCGCGAGTCTTGCTTGAAGATCTGCACACACTGTGGCGGGCGCTATAGTGATGGCGATGGATATGTACAGTAGGCATCAAACTACACAACGGTCCATAGCACAAAAGTTGACCCTGGGCGCGCATAGAATAGGAATCATTAATATAATACGAAGGCGCTACTGACTAATTTGCCTGTTGCTTCCCACACTCTATGTTTCTTTTTTATATTACTGTACTCTGTACGCGAAAAAAATAATACAAGAAATGATGATTCAGTGAGCGAGTGGAGAGATTTCGGAGGCTCTTAATACACAGGTCTTAAGAGCCGAAGAGGGTGAAGCGAGATGAGTACGGAGCAGCGCCGGAATGAAATGTCAAGGCAAACAGGAGATGCCCGAGTAAAACCACCGATCAGCGGCCTTGTCCCACGATACCCACGTGCGAAAATCTGGGAGCCACGTCGCTGGGAATCGAACCCGATTCGCTTTGGTAGGAGGCAAGTAGTCTAACCGCTACACCACCACGGCCCCTACAAGGCATGGCGTATATAATATTTCAATTAGTTTTTCAGTTCCACTCGTTAATGTGTTGTGACCATAGACTAAAGATGAGGTAGTCAGCTTATTCGTCTTCTGCGCATGTACCAAAAATTGACCTACCCCAATCATACACAACTGTCAAAGTCACATGGTCAATAGTGATGAACGTGTTTGTTTACATCTTAATTTTTAAATGACACGAACACTATTATATTAGTAAAATACTTTTACCAGTTTGAATGAAATCAAAAAGTATTTTTAATTGATTAGAGGAAGTATAAAAACATCTGTAAAGCACTTGTTTACTAAAGAGTGTCATAACCTCAAAACCAATCTACGCCATTTTTGCTAGACGTGTAGGCAGAAAAGCATTTCAATAATAGCACATGGAGATTGATTGTGCGCAGCCAGAGAGATCGGTTTACCTCATCTTCAGTCTATGGTTGTTACACTACACCAAACTACAACGCACGGTTAACTGCACTCAAAAACAAGTGAGGCGGTCTGCGACCCACAGTGGTTTGTTCGCTGCCGGTACGAACACTTCTGTTTGGTTACGTTGATCGCGTTCTGCCGGCACCGCCTTCAATGCCGCGGCCCAAAACCACCGCTGCTCCAGTGTGCGCGAACCTCCAGGCTACAGGCGTGTGTATGGTGGGTGGGAGAAGGAATGCTCTTTCCAGGAAATTTTCCAGCTGGTTAAATATCGCTCCGGGAGAGTTTAGACTATTTATGTCAACCTTCCCTTTCTCTCTCTCTCTCTCTCTCTCTCTCTCTCTCTCTCTCTCTCTCTCTCTCTCTTGCCAACACACTTCCAAGTGCACACCGTCTGCCTTAGACCTAAGAAGCAGTAAACTGTTAAATATGAGGAACTGGCAAAGGAGTGGGATGAGGAGGTGGAGGTTGGGGGAGGGGGCAAGGCCGCTTAGGCGAGGAAAGGAGATGGAAACAGAAAGAGGCCGGGGGTTGGCAAAGTTAATATTTGCTCACTTTGTTCGAAATCAGTTTCACATCAAGAATTTCGTTCGGCGTTCGACGAGAGCCCCTCTACGCGAACTTCTTGGGAGCAGTTCTTTAACCCCGTACATAATAAACTAATTTCTCGCAGCCGAATACAAGATGGCTCCCGAAACTTTGCTGCCACTCAGACTAACGCAACGAACGAACTGTTCGGCCACATTTACTATTTTATGATTCAGAGAAAATTCAGGGGCTCCTGAAATACTTGGATGATCGTGGTGAAGTTGAAATTAGTATGTGACGAATCACAGTAAACTGAGCAACCTGAGGATCATGAAGTAGCTTAACTCTGAAAGATAATACAGAATATATGAAAAAATCATTGGGCTTAAAGTTTATAAAGGACTGCGGAGCTACAAATACATTATTGAATTGTAAAAATGATTTTGAACGACCCCGATTTTATGCTTGGAAGTTTGGCAGGGGACGGCTTACAGACTAACTTATAAGCTAACTTAAATTAACACCAACGCCTTATCCGGGATTCGAACCCAGAGCCTCCCGCACCCCAGATCGGTGGCGCACCAATCGACTGCGCCACGGGATATCAGCTACAAATACATTATGTTTAAACGTAAAATTTTAAATTAAAAATGATTCTACGCGCACGCTTTCTTCTCATGTAAACTAAAATGCTAAAGAAGAGGTAAATGTTCAAAATTTCTATACACTAAGAAACGTCCTGTAGTTCTAGAACAGTCTGAATAACACGATTTAATTTTAATGGAGAAGGTAATGCAATGGAATTTAATTTGGTGGGGAAAATGCATAAATACGTCAAGAACAAATTTCCTCATAGAGGAAATCGAGAGTTTAATTAGCGTTTAACAACTAAACCAATAATAAATAGAACTGGATGGATTTTTCTTACTTATTTCTTATTTCTTAGTCGAGTTGTGCTTATCAGAGGATATTTTTAGGGAGCAAAGTGTGACTGCTGCATCCCTTTAAGTTCTTAAATAAGCCGCGAATTATTCTTGAGTGATGTGATACACTCAAATATGATAAAGGTGGTTCCATCTGAATGCGTGAGTGAGAATAAAAAAAAATGGTATGCTCATGGAAGAAAAATAGTTTTGATTTTTGCCTCTACAGAACTCTGCAAGGATTCTGTAACTTCCCCTACGCAAAAATTTGTACTAATTTAAGAAACTATCCCAATCGTTTTACGTTTAAAATAATTTAGATTATGTAATTTGTACATGATTTATTGGAAAAGCATTTAAAGTAACATATCTGATTCTCTCACAAAAATAAGATGTATATTATATTTAGTACAAATTGTTTCATGTCCTTTATGTCTTACGAGGCTCGACAAGTATTGCTAGTACTTTAACATTTTAAAATCGTATAGATTGGCATATTGACGGTATTACCATTGAGAATGATAGATAAGTAGTTACTACAAATACAAGGTGTTTTGAACTACAAGTTGAAATTCAAACCACGGAATCTATGGGCAAATATAAACAATAAATAATATAGGCAAAAAGGGTTCTGAACACTCATCTAGTATTAAAAAGTATAATTGAAGAAAGAAAAACAGCGCCGGGAGTTCACAACTTTACGTACCTGAGTGTACAACAAGTTGCATAACACGAAGGCGAACGAAACTGGCGCGTCATACAGCGACTTCCTGTACATAGGCCACCGTGAAAATACGTGCAGGCCCGACACCGCAAATACTGCTGTTTGTATGTTGTTGGAAATAAAATGCAATCACTTCTGGCAGTCTTTACTACACAATTGTCGCTTGACACATGTGTACTAGCAAGCAACAAATAACGGGGCCCATGTACCTCGAGTTTACGGTGTCCTATGTGCATGCGCTCTCCACATGGTGCGTCAGTTCTGTTCGCCTTTGTGTTATGCAACTTGTTGTGCACGCTGGTACTTCAATTGCGGACTCTCGGCGCTGTTTTGCTGATTCAGACCCCGTGCACAGAATTGTGTACATTACGCACGTGCTGGTAATTTTTGGTCTATACGGCACACTGCGAAGCTCAGTGACCAGCAGCAAATGGATCAGGCATAGATATAGGGGAGCACTGTTTCGGCACACTGCGTAGCTCAGTGACCAATGATCTTATCTGTGAGTAAATGATTCGTAAACCATCTTACTGGTCTACGTCATAATTGGCTCCTGTAACTGTAGTCGAACGAATAGCCGACAGCTCATTGGCTTTGATAGCTAAACAAGTGTTGCGTCCACTTAGTTACAATACACATAATACATTTTTTGGTCGCAATACTTGAAACTGTAACTTAAAGTGAATGAAAATTCCAAACATTTTGTTACTAGGATTCATTGTTTATATTAACCCATATATGCCTTTGTTTAAATTTCGGCATATAGTTTAAAAACACCTTGCATAAAACGATGGTTATATCGTACAAATATTCGTGTATAGCCACCGTTCAGATATTTGAACCCAATTATGAACATTTAGTTCACTCTAAAGAAACGGGAACTGCCTAAACTCCCACGCAAATATCATAATTGCGTGTAACTATTCTGACAGCTCGTTACTCGCACACCAACAACCCTCTTGACCCGCTCGACTCTTCAAACAATTATGAAAGTCTATTTAAACAAATTATTTTGGTTATTTTTTAACTAGGCAGATCCGGCTTAACCGACCAAATATATACTTTGTTAAATGAATACAATCAATTACGTTGTATTTCGAATTTTCTGATCCAGCGAAATCATTTTAAGATCAATTACATATTTATTTCTTTATACGCAATCAAGAAATACATTGGGGCAAATTAACCTTTCTGTCAGTCAGTGACACACATGAATATTTCGTCACATGTGCCACAATAAATTTCACGAAACAGTTACTTATACTCGCAAAATTAAAGGCGTTATTGGATTCTTATTCCTTGCAGTCACTGAAAGTGTGTGAACTTTGAACCCAATCATAGTACGAAAATTATCGTTGATAGCATTCTTGAAATTTGAGTCAATTAATTTATAATGACCAAGAGTAAAAAAATGTGACACTGTGGTTAACAATATGAAACAATTGCCATAAAAAAAAAAAAAAACAAATTAATTTGTAACACGTCGTAAGCCTCGGAAAACCAAGTTTTTCCTCAGAATTTCCAGTGTTGTAATCTTCAAAGAAAATGAACAATAAGGACTTTCCTAGTCAGTGTAATCTTAAAAATATTACAATTTCCACTCAAGATTATTGTGGTATTTAAATATGAGTAATAAACTCAGTACTAAAAACACTTCGTATATTTACATTTTTAAACAGTTTAGTATCTTTATTCTTTTCTTCTTCGCAGTGAAATTTTTTGTATGTATTTAATAATGCCTCTGTTACATAACATTGTTTGTAACATTCAAGAAATGTTTTCAAGGGGTACTTTTTCTTACTTAGAAACAAACCCATTGAGTTGCCACGAAGTAGTAAACTACTACACAGCTATTATTACTGTAATTAAATAACAACGATACGAGTTATTTTATATTAATTATTTTAGCCTATACGACTTGCGTTAAGTATTCAATAACATTATGTCTAAGAAGCCATCGAATTAAAACTTATTTAATGCATTCATTTATCTATTACTGGTATAAACGTAATATTCTTAGTCCCTGGTGGCTAAAAGCTCAGAAATGACTAGTGTTTGTATTTATAAACCCTACAGACACAAGTGTTTATACGAGTGGCCTTAAACCCACAATGCCTCGTTTAACAAGCGCACTCCACAAATATTACTCTACCAGTAGCTGATCTCAGTTATGTAAAACATAAATGAGTATGATCGAAACTATTTTAGATATTACCGTTTCCGCCATATGGTCCGTGGGAAACACTACGTCTCAGGGGTCCCCAGAAGTGCTCGAAAATAACCAAAATATTTGTGAATTTTTAAGTTTCTTGCGTAATACTTTTAAAGATTTTCAGTAACTCTTTTTTTCCACGTAAGTTTATTTCCTTGCCTATTTATAAAGGTACATTATTTTGAGAAATTACATGATTCTTCTAATGTGCTAAAAACGTACTACATTTTGGGACAAAAATTTCTGAGGACATACTCTGAGGCTATGATTGATTCCAAAATTTATTTCCACATCTTTCTCTTTTGAAAAAATCCCAGGAAACTTTTTTACGGCAGGGAAGCCCTATATTTAGAACATCGCCTATAGTAACAAGTATTTCAGAAAAATCACGAAGACAACCACAGTTTGGAATGAATCTACGTCACTTGTGGAATTTCAAGCGAATGGACAACACAGATTTGAAGCCGGTTTATAAAACATTTTCTCCACGGGCTCCCATTTGTTTTGAATTTGACAAAATTCCTACGGATAGTCCCATGTTCTCTGTAGTAAACAAGAGGTATTAATCTCAAATTCTTGAAAAAAAATATTTTCATCTATATCTTGCAACTGCAGGTTTGAGTGCAGTATACAAAAATGGGGAATGGAGTAGAACATCGGGTTGCCCTCATATGTATTATCCCACCCGTCACATCAGCTTCAGTACTTGTCAGTCCTGAGCCAGCATTTCTTTACGTGTGGGAAACAACGGACGTTGTAAACTGACAGTAATATTTCTATGCGAATACATGTTATCGCTTTAGTTTCTCATTTTGTGTTCCACTACGGGGCTAGCGGATCCCACCTACAGTACTTATCCCATTTGAGAAATCTCTCGTGTCCATAGGAAGATGTTATCCCCTCCCTAGGATGGACTACTGCACATTATATATTTGTTGAGGAACACGTCCACAGAAGTTCTTAAAGCAACAGCAGATTTTAAACGCGAGCATGCCGGCAGTATTGATCAAAAGCTTCATCAAAGTTTCATTTCTCTCTGAAGAGCTAACAGTTTTGATGGGTCGCAGACCACTCGTCCACGCTATTCATCTCCGTTGCGGAGTAGTTGCAAGGTATGATGGTAAGCCAGGGAACAAAGAAAAAAAACAGTCGACGAGCGAGAACAAAATGGCTGCCAGGGGGCGTTAAACTGCGTCCGGTGGTGACGTTAATGTAGTGGAGTCGGCGAGGAAAAGAGTACCTACCCCCACCCCCCTTGGCCAGAAATACACCCCACCGCACTGGTTTTAATTTACTGCACGGGCAAAGTACGGCCGCCAACCCCTTTCTACTGTAGCCACCGCTTCTGCGCGCCTTTTTCATCCCCTCAGCAACCTCCACACGTCCCTTCGTGGCCCCTCACCTCGTGTTTTATCACTCTGGTTTTTCTCTGCTCCTGCCTCCATTAAAATTCCAGGTCGCAGAAGCAGAGGTCAAAATCCCGGAAGTTCCCAACCGGAAATATTAGATCGCACCGTAGCTGCGGGCACTCCACTGAAAACACATTCCTCCACCCCACCCTCTTTTTTTATTCGCCGAGGTGGGTGAAGTGAGACAGGAGAGGAAAAAAAATCTTTTTTAAACCCTTGCTAGTTATGTGCGAGGTCTCCGAATGAATATGTTTTCGGACCAGAAGAAGGTTATAAATGGCTGGGATGGCAACTTCGCCCCTCAGCTCCCCGCCCCCCTCTAGCAACACCTTCCCCGCTACTTGTGCCCCCCTCTCGCCCTTCGCAGTTTCCACTCCTCACAGAAAGCGTACAAGATCTTCCCATTTTCCCTTTCACTTGCTGTATTCGTCCGCGGAGAAGGGGGGGGGGGGGGGATAACCATATTAGCCCGCCCGTCAGCTGCGATGGAAGGAACTAACGTCACTGGGAAATTTTTTTCCTCCGCTCGTTGAATTGTTTCTTTGAAGAGGCTGTGGCTATTTTCGTGTGTAAACAGAACATTATTCAGAATCTGGAAGTGAAATAATGTTCCCTTCCTAATTTCCGCTCTCTTCCAAACCGTAATTAATTGGTCATTCACTGTCATATTTCCCTGGGAAGTATCCTCCCGTCAGAGTACAGCTTCTCTATCACAGTCTAATTTCAGTAATTCCAGTTATCTCACCGTTAGAAACCATTCTATTCAGAAAGCTTTTACAAACACATAGGCCCTAACTAGCTATTATGTTAAGTGGCCACGCATTTGGAAAATACATTCTTTAAAAGAAATCATCAGTAATATAAACACCATTTCAAAAGAAAAACCGTTACGTTGCGGAAGACAAAATATTAAATGTTTCGGTGACTTTGAGATTTGTAGGTTTCCCTGGAATATGTCTTGCATGGTAATTGACGTAGTGTCTAAAGATCATGTTACTCAAATGAATACATTACATGTGAATGCAAACTAAACTGTCATATTTTTTTATCGCACTTATACTCATAAGCAAAAGAGACCCTGCATTGTCATTAAATGCGAGATATTTCGATTTCATAATCCAGGCAAGATGAGAAACACCCTGATTGATTAATCACGTATTCAGAGAGCCATGGTAACTAACATAACATTTAGAGCGACAAAAATAATTTTAATAAAAAAAATTTTCATATCACTAGGAGACGTTAAATATAAACAAGAGAGGACTTTAGCAATTTTTAACATTATATAAGTGCTTTTAACTGATTGAATCGACTATCATAATCTTGCTTACAATGACAGATTCAGGGAGTACTGCGTTGAAAACTGTAACTTTATTAGTTGAGTTATGAAGCGTTCTAGTGGCTCCGCCAATAACGTGAGTTGAGGGTGGCTTGCACGCACCCAACGCAGTACGCAACCAGTGGCGTGCCGGCCAACGAGAAGAATAGGTGGAGCCTTAGCAGCTTGGAAGACTGCGGATTAGTGAAGCAGCCAACTGGGAGTCATTATCAGCATCCTCTTTCGCTCGGTGAGAATCGTGCTTCTTCGACGATTCGACCATTTAGCATCAATATCTCTTGCACGTAATGGCCGATTCTTCGCAGGATTTCCCCCTGCTCTAGGTCTCTGGACGTTTTACTTTCATTTCGCATGCTTAGCTCCAGCTGTACTGTCGATTTCTTGGTGTACATAAAATAGAGAATTCTTTAGTGGCATCATCTGAGTTGTGCAAAATAAGTTTTTCTAACTAAATAGAAATGGTTTTCGTTGAGAGTCATGTAACACATGGTGCAATTTATGGTATATGTCACTACACGAAAGTGGTTTTTGTGGTGAATTTTAGCATGCTAGATCATGCAGTTTATGTTTCTGCTCACATTCAGAAGTTCGTTTAACGGGATCGATCCTAACTGGCTGTAAAAAAAGTATTCACCACTCAAGGCGAATAGTGAAGTTCTTATTTCCCCGCTATTTATGAGCGACATATCGCCCTTTTCTGTGACAAGATATCTAATATCTTTATTAGTTTTTAAATGTGACATTTCTTATGTCCTGGCAGACGCTGTAATAAAAATCCACAAAAATATCTTATACTTCTTAAGCGGCCAAGGGGCCGAACACCACAGAAAAAAAAAAAATGTTCGAGTGTTACCAAGAATGCTGTGATGTGCATACTAAAGACAAATGGAAGCGGGGCCTCATTTTTACATCAAATAAGAAGTGCACAAGATAAAACCATTCTTATTTGGGTTTCTCGTGATTTTTATTCGAAAGCATTTTAAGCGAGCGCTGGTGTAGGGCCCTGGCTGATTCCTTCCCTTTTCCTGATTATCTTAAAAAATTTGTTCCCTTTATAAAATCTCTGCTCTCGACAAGACGTTACACTGGAATTAACCACCTACAGAAAACTAAGTACTTATACGCACGAGAAGAAACAAGGACTTGGCGTTACGTAGTCATCCGTATTGCTAATTATTCCTTATTCATGCACCCAAGTAAAGTTAAAAGTATCCACGTTCCAAACAAATGTCCTAAAGAGCAACAAAGAGCGGCAAAATGTCTGTGTCAACAAATACACGAAACATATAAACCTAGCAGAAGAAGTTTACGTACGTGAACACATAACTCTGCGTTAAAAATCACAAAAGCTCAGTTCTGTGCTGACACAGGCTTAATATTCTTTAATCTTTTTTTCTAAAAATGAGATGGAATTTCCTTGTTTTCCTGTAAGATGTATTTTACATTACCTTGGGACGCAACGTGTTCTCTTTATATGGAAGTATATCGAACGCCTTTTTAACCCTTTTTCCTGGGATTTAGGAAAATGGTTCGTCTATACGAACTTCCATTTGATATAATTTTGTTGTGTCTGCTAAATTTTTGCCACATAAATCGGAGTATATTCGTTCATTTTCTGCTGCAGCTAAATGGAAAGATGTAATGATTGCTGTGGCAAGTGCTAAAATCTTTTCTAACACAGCATTTATTTTCGAAAATATTTTTGCGTTTTACGTTCTGACGACGTTTTCTTCCGTTCTTAATGATTTAAGGTACTAAATTTACATATATGTTTAGAATTGGTCGTATTAAAACGCAATTTAACATGAAATATGAATATACTGATGGAATATGTGGAATTAGAGTGAAAGCATGAACGAATTTCTTTCCTTTAAATTCCGTCTGTGCGATAGGTTTATATTTTTATATAAATGAAATGAAGAAGTTATTAACTTTCGACCAAACAGAACTGCGCTGTTTGCCAGTTTTTAATTTTGACGCCCCGTTATTTTGTATTCCTTTCCAATGAATTTGCAGGTTTTTCATGACTGAAAGTTGCAAAATAATACTCAGTCAATAATACTTTAGTAGTAATAATTCTTTGTTTAGGTACATGAGTCTTTTAAACACATTACTTTTAATTCAACGATGTAATATTTTCTTCTTACAAAGTTATTCCTTCTCGAAATTTTAGTACTGGTACAGAGTTCGTACCCGATTTGATATCACGATAAAAATAATTTTGCTTTGAAAAACTGCATTTACAAATACAAGAAATCTTTCATACAATTTTGAAATAACAATGATTTCACACATTTGTTTTCATGTGATATCGAATAGATAGCAAGTTTTCCAGCCTCCACTCTCAATTGTACGCATAAAATAATGCAAGGGTACTTCATTGATACGAAGCTCTTTAATGCTGTTTTATATATTTTCAACCTATCGTTCATATGTTCACCAATTTGAATGTTTTATGTAATTCTGCCGTTATGAACGCTTGTAGCTCATTAAGCTACGTCTGTCTGTGACTTAGAATAAATAACTTCGTTAGAGAAAATTTAAGTCTCAGGAGTCTATCTGTGACCGTGACACAAAAGAAATGTATTGGGAATTATTTCTGGTCTTGTTGATTTACGAACTATCAGCGTATTAACTAGCAAAAATTAGCAATCATTGAAAAATAACTTAAAATAGGCCGATTCGGAGCACATCGTCCAAGTGAAATATGCGAAAACGAAGCGCTTATGTTCGAAAGAGGTGACCCGATACAAACACAAGAATTATTTCCAAACTATTATATACCAGGTTAGTCATGCATTAATACGAAATTGGGGGGGGGGGGGAGATGCGGTACATAAATAACAGTGTAATGGCTTATATGAGCATACAAGTAAGCGCTTTTAAGAAGAGAGACAAAATACGTCATAAATAATCCCTGCGGGTCTAGTACTTATTCAACTGTGGGTACATGAAGAATTTCACATGTATGTTATTTCCAGTCGGTATTTTTATCACTTGCTGACCCTCGTATGCCGTTATGAATTGAGCTCTTTGCTGGGTGCTATATCATATATTGATCGTATGTTGATTTTTTTTTGTGTCAAAATTCACCAAATGAACAACTATTCCCGATCAATAATTAAAATTCTTCCCACCTAACAAATTCTCCAGGTGATAAAAGAAAGAAAACTAATTTTTACTCAGTGTGTATTGCTTATTTAAATCACCTATCAGAACTTAATGTAAGGGTTTTTAAGCAACCGGTTCAACAATGGTTGAATGAAATGAGATCTGAAATAAAAAATTGAAACGATTATTTAACACATTAGTTGATGAATTTGTGATTCAGTGAACTATCTTTGCTAGCGAAATCACCCACTGCATTTTACAGTAAATTCACAAATTTTTACTTCATATATTCAGTCAATGGGAGAGAGTGGACAACGGAAAATTTCACTCTCTAAATTTTAAGTTATAAATTCATTTCTCTCAAACTGTTTCGTAGCTTATGTTAAAATATGTTTGCATTTTATTATGAAAGCTGTACCGATCTGTTCGTCATATCATCCTAGCAAGCGAGTGCTGTATTTTCTTTATATTAAATTTAGTGTACAGAAGGTAAAATATAAAAGAGTTTAACAAAACTCGTGTTGAGCACCTATCACTTGAGGACTAAGACAGACACGTCACTGTGCTAATTCAGTAATGTAACATCCCCATAATGTGCGGTTTTGTGTTATTCACATTGAAAGATGTGTTTTATGGGCTTTCAAATGCAACAAATCAACATCCCGAAATAGGATTTAGTGTGCTCGAAAAGAACCATGTTTTAGAATGGCGTTGGAGAAATATTTTTCTGTGTATAGGTTTTCTAGCTATCAAAGCAGGAAGTATGTATATATTTAAGATACACTTTGTTAAAATTAAGCATTCCTAAAACATATTTAACGCATTCCATTATTTAATTTGCGAGTATAATCGAGAAACTAAAACTTCGTTATTCAAAATTAAATTTTTGAGATGTTACGCTGTGTAACTAGCACAGTGATAAACTAAATATAAATTAATTTAATAGCACGGTGAAACGGCTTGGATATAGATACATTCTGCAGAGTAGAACCTAATAATGCCAAAGAATATAATAAAAATACACGACAAATATTAAAAAAAAACTTTAGTGTAATTTACCTTTTATGTATATAATAATAATTTTTCAAAAAAATACAAATTCTTTGCAATGGTTAAGCAATTTTGTGTGTCAATTAACACTGTTACAACATGTTTGAATGTAAGATGATTTTTAATTTTATACAAGTCAACTTATCCGACAGGGAAAATATTGAACACATTGATGACGATTTGCTCTCTTTACTGTTCATTCACTCAAAGGATGTCGCAGCGTGATATTCAACTGGCGAGTTATTCAGGCCGGCGACCTGTTGATTTATTGCTGCTAACTTACCGCAGCAGAAACTACAGCGACTAATTCTGTCCGACAGCAAGGTGTCACTGGGCGTTCGTGCGATGCCAAACAGATGGACTGCAGAACGAAAACGGACTTGAAACCTCTGTAGTCTTACGGAATAATGTTTCCCATGGCAGAGTTCGATTCCAAAACGTGTATTTTCAGTCAAACTATGGTACTATACAAGGGTAGTTTTTCGGAGTTTTTAAATATTTTAAATCTGAGCACGCAGTGATAGTACTACAGTAGGTTTTCCCTAAAACATCACTTCACTCGAAAAAAGCAGTATTCGTGAAGTCACTAGACCTAATGTTGGGTATTCTAAAATTAACCATTAAATAACTTTACGACACTTGACGGCTGCCCATGTAGGTGAACGAGCAGTTGGGTTACCATTCCTAAACCGAAAACAGGAAGAAAGACCATCTCACTTACAAAAATCTCCTACTGGGCAGAGATTAACACGCTATGCATAATGACCATGATGTCAGTTTATTCGACTAATTGGGTCTAAGGAGGTAAGTCAGGGTTTTTGTTTTAATGCTCTATGAATAACTGGCTTAGTTTTGGCTGTGAAAAGTCGTTGCAATCACTTACACTTATAGAATGTCAAAACGGCCGGTTCAGTAAGTTCTATGATGTGTTGGCCTACACCCTAACTATTACATTTTCTTCACTGCGTATGTTTAACTTGGTTGTCACATTTGAACCTATATTTGTTACAAAACAATCCTACCCAAAGTATTATTTAATTTAAGAACAGAACAAAATTAGACATCATTTGGTAAAATACTAGCGTGAAGTTGAATCTAAATCTAAATAACGTGGTTATTTCCTAACTTAAAAATTTATGTAAAAAAAGCAACACATACACTTGTATTATACGAAGTAAGTTCGCAGCAAAGAATTTTGCACAAGAAAACATTTTATTATGTGCTACTGCAGGCTGAAGATAATAACCATAGATAACATGCACAAGAAAGAGATCAGTCGTAGTGGAAAGATAAGGTAAGCGCACAAGAGATAAGAATGCCAGGCTACAGCAAAATAAGAACCACTGAATTGATTTCGGTCAAACAAACTGTATTGACATTTATGCATTATACACAAGATCTAAATGACCAAGAACATGCAAATTTCCAAGTATTCAAAATTAGTTTCCTATAAATGGTAATTACATCTCTCTAATCAATGACACCTTCATGTACTGAGAACGTCTTATTTGAGTGTATAAATGTGTGTATTATTTTGGACATTATCCCTACGGATGTTCTCTCACGGTCACAAAACATTTTCTAAGGTTTTGCGCAAGGTGATAGTCTGGCTGTCTAGTGTTTGACTATGTTGTAATCATAAATATATACAAATGATCATAATAAACCTCAATACAAAATAATCTTAAATATTTTAAAAATAATAAACCCCAAAACCAAAGGATCATAAATATTTTAAAAATTATCTTAAATATATACAAAATAATAAAAACAAAATATTCTCACAGATATATATTTATTTATGACTTATAGATTAAACTTAATTTATGCGTGGCCGATTACACGCATATTTAAAGTAGTACCAACCAACTTCCGATATAGCCAAATTTCATCCCCAATCTCAAACTTAATCTTCTTCCAAGAGAACAGCACAGGAGTAGAGTACGTGCTAATTACAGCAATCTGATTTGCAACAACTTCATGAATAGGAAATGTCTTCCAACCAATTACATTTTCGAGAAACCCATGCAGACATTTCATAACAGACGGCGATGAATTATAAATACTATAAAACGATGTATCTTGAAAGACTACATGATGTCCTGAAGAGGTGGGTACTCCGCACTATAAGGATGATCTTATTTTAAAAAATTTAAACGAATTGAAAATGTTGCTTTTAGTTGAAAAGTTTTAAGTGGCTAGGACTCCTTGTCTCATGCATCAGAATATAAATTTGTTCCACCTTGTTTAATTTACATTTAATGGTAGGTACACTTTCAAATGGGGTTATTTTAAAAGAAAAGAGACAAAAGTGTACAAAATAATATTTTGTAATATAGCTTGAAAAAATTTTAACAGCAGCCACTCTGTTTAAGCGGAATGAGGAGTGAAATATTTACTTGAAATCCAAAACTGAATGCGAGCAACTAACTGGTTTAAACAACATTAAAGGGGGTAGTCCCAAATGGCGTTTGACTATTGAGTGATTATTATACCCAGAATATTTTCATCTATTTATCATAACAAATGAAATCCTTGGAATATGTGACTGGAAGACCTGTCAAACATCTAGGACCTTTCAGAAGCTACTTTTTACTATTTAAAATCTGTGTAGCAGTAGTATGGAATAGAGCATTCAGGCATAAGGGCGTGGGGCGTCAGAGCCGGAGCCTGGGAGCCGCCATGTTGTTACGTCACCCGACCGCCATCTCAGATGTCATTGACCTTTTACCCTTTACCCGCGTGACTTTTGACATTGACCTCGACCTTGAACCCGAGGACCTTTGAAGTAAAAAAAATTTTAACTCCAAAAAAATCCTCATAAATCCTAAAAAATCTAAAAAATTCTAAAAAAAATCCGAAAAAAATTATTATTAAAAAATTATTAAGAATTATTTAGAAATTATTAAAAATATTATTAAAAGGATCATCAAAAATTATCAATTTTTCCAGAAATGCTGGCAGGGATCAGGTGACCGGGATCAGTACTTATGACTTTTGACCTAGACCTTTCAACGTTGACATTGAAAATGCAAAAAAAAAAATTCACAAAATCAAAAAGTCGATTTAAAACTTATAAAAAATTCATTATTAAAAAACTTAATTTAAAAGTCGTTTTACAAATTAAAAATAATCGTTTAAAATGTTTTTTTTTATTTTATTATAAAAATTTCTTAATTAAAAAGTCTTTAACCCAGTAATTAAGTTTTTTAAATAAATTTTTTAGGTAAACTGTTAGGGAAGAAGGGAAATTTTGAGGCAAAAAGGGGAAATGGCCGCTGTGGTTGAAGAATTTTTAATTAAAATTTAAAAAAAAATACATTTTTAAATAATTTCCAAAAAAAATTTTAAACGATTTTAAAACTATATTATTTTATTAATAATTTTTTGTAATATTTTTAATCAATTATTTAACTTAGTTAATTTTTTTGGAATTTTACATTTTCAATGTCAAAGGGCAAAGGGATAGGTCAAAGGTATAGGTCAAAGGTCATAATTACTGATCCCGGTCACTTGACCCCTGTGTCACTGATCCCTATCAACTTTTTAAAAAATGAGTCATTTTTGAGGATATTTTTAATATCTTTTAAAATAGTGTTTTATTAATTTTTTTTCAATTTTTATTAATAAATTTTTCCGGATTATTTTTAGAATATTTTGGAATTTTTTCAAGAGTTTTGGAATTTTTAATTTTATTTGTGTGTTTTTTATGGTCACATGTCTTTAGGGTAAATAAAGGTCAAAGGAACACGGGTCAGGGGTAAAAGGTTCAATGACATCCAAGAGGGAGGTCGGGTGACGTAACAACATGGCGGCTCCCCCGGCTCCGGCTACGACGCCCCACACGTGCTTATGCCTGAATGCTCTATTCCGTACTACTTATAGCACTTCTGAAATTTATTCAAAATAAATGTCTGAGGGGTGCTTTTAGGTTTGAGTTGAATTTTAGTTTTGAGAATACGTCACTCATAAACTTTCTTCCACTTAGCCGGCTGCTATGCAGCGGGGGCGTTAATTAGCCAACATAACAGTTGTAAAAATCGTTGGTAACACAAGTGCTATAATCCAAATATCTGCTGTTCACAGTTATCAAAGCACTTTAAAAAGGCTTGCTTAGGATCTATTTCATTCTTATTTTGTATCGTTCTTCCACTTGTAAAATAAAATTGTCATGTGCCAGGTCACTTTATTCATGCGCTGTCCGAGTTAAACTATGAAATTCTAAAGAATGTGTATGTCTTTCTAGTATGCATTTGTGTACTCTAATGTGTACAAAACATGACATACTTACTTAGCGACTATAATTCTAAACATTTCTCCACACACACACACAGATATATATATATACTCTACGTTGCTTACTTTACCGGGAACAGCCTATAAGAAAATTTAAGTTTTTGAGCCATAACTACATGTACCCAATCAATAAAAAGTACTGAACGTTAAGGCAATGTTATTCAGTGAATGTGGCTGGAGATAGTATGTCTATTATGAAAATATTCCTTCCTGGAGGAGTCTTGTTAATGAAAACACAAATGAAAAATTACAACTTTTGGATAGTTAATTGTTAGGTGGTATATATTATGGAATAGAGGAAAAGCCAACTACACGAACTTGTATCGAACATTTTAATAAATAACTTACATCCATAACTCAATAATATATATCGATGATTAAAAATGTCACCCCTTTTTGTTATAATTATAAATACTGAATATACAGGTGTAGTACATAAATAATTTTGAAACTAATTTAATCTAATTACCTAACCGGGATAATAATAGTCATCTTACTTATTTTCTCATGACAAAAATAAATATTTAATTAGTACAAGGAAAATTAATTTTCTGTATTGACATCAAAAGCAAACACAGTAAACATCGTTCGTTTGATGAGATTAGTCGCTTTTAATAAAACGGCATTTTAAATTACCTTCGTAGTTTGCAGAAGATAATTCAGTTCATTTTGAAAGTAATCATTTCCTCACAAGAAAAATTCCTCAGTACGGAAAGCAACATAAAAAATTTGATTGCATTACGAGATCAAATGCAATTTTAAATTACGACTTTTTCTTGACGACCGTTTTCTAGAACCGTGCACCCAGCTCATTGGAAAATTTTCCAAGCACCGTCTACGTGGATCGTTAAAATATTAATGGCGCAAAAATAAAGAATGGGGAAGAGTGCTTCCCCCTCCTCGCTGTTTTCTGATTCAAGCTCGCAACCCTTGCTCCACCTACCCCCTTACCCTGTTCAAGCCGTGAACTGCATTCGCGAATATTTTTTCCGCCCTCCATTTTTCTCGGTTCGTAGTGAAATATTGTATAATTTGGAGTTGCGAGGTAAGGCATATCCTGTTCGGCGCGCTTCACTAGGCTAGCATTGTTTTTTTTTTTTTCCCCTCCCCATCAGCAGTAGGCTCTCTACTTAATGAACGAGGTAGTTTCGCCCTGGGGCGGGAGGGGTCACTCCACCCCTCCAGCCCACCTCCGCAAATTTCCTCGTCTCACGCTGCGGCCAGGATCAAAGGGCTGTCGGCTCCAATTTCCAGCCGAGAGTGCGTGGGGCTGCCAAAGCTGCGGCGTTGCTCCCGGGTCCTGGTGATGATTATGATAATGGCTGGCGTCGTGTGGCGAACCTGAAGATATACGTGTCCTCCGGCGTGTTGAAGCGGTTACTCTGCTCGCTTCCCACCGTGACGGAACGGGTCCAATCCCTGGCCGGGTCGCACTCGGATGTTTGGCGAGTGGGAATCGTCCCGGACGATGTGGCTGGTCGGCGGTTTTCTCGGGGATTTCCCGTTTTCCCCGCCCTTTCATTCCAGCGCTGCTCCATTCTCGCCTCATTTCGCCCTCATTGGCTCTCGAGACCTCGATGTTAAGAGCCGCCAAAATCTCTCAACTGAACTCAAGCAGCGACGTCGAGCACGTTGAACCCTCGAAGACCACTAAGGATACAGGAGATGGCTCTCAGGAAGATCGCGTCCACGACAAAGGGGACAGTGAAAGCGTCTGGAATACTCTGGAGGAGCATCTCCAAAGTGTATAGAAACGAAAGTTGATTACGAACAAACGGCGAGCTTCAACTATTTGCAAAAGAAAATTGATGGAAGGGAAGACAATGGAAAATCTAGCTAGTCCTTTACGTGCCTTGTTTCAGATTTCATAGCCATTAATTAGGACAAATTTCAGGAAAATTTCAGTTTATTGGAAAACATATTAAGTTAGGTAATTGTCGTGAAACACAAATAATTTGATAAGAAATCACAATTAAGGTTAATTTAAATAATATATTTTACCACCTTGAGCGCACTATGAAATGAGGAAACATTTACGTTGCGAAACATTTCCATTGTAGGTACAACATATAAAAATTTTCCCCAAAATGATAAAATTTGTAGAGTTTTATTGGAGTTCTATAGAGTGTTGAATGCATGTAACATGGGGAAAATATCTGTATCTGCAGGTTCGTAAAAAAAAAAAAAAAAAAAAAAAAAAAAAAACCTCGAAATCCTCTTTAAAATGTATGGTCTGGCGTGATTCTAAGAGCGAGATACACTCCTAATTATATATCTGGAAGAATTATCCCTGTTATTTAACAAAATATTGATGACTGAACAACGAAACATGAATAACGTTATCTGAAAAAATTTCTGCACACGCTGCATAATTTTAGTCGTTCTTAACTTAATTCATGAGTGTGATATCCGTTACCACGTATATTTCTCATTTTGGCTTTGAATTTCGTGACATTGGAGAAAATTATTAAATGCAAGAGTTATAAAAGTATCGAAAGGTATGGTAGATGGACAAGACAAATTACAAAAAAAGTTGATAGTATGTTACATAAATGGAGTCACAGCTATAAGCAAAACAGAATGAAACAAGAATAAGGCATATCACTCATGATTAGAGTAGGAGGTATAAAAAATTAATAAGAGTTCGTAGCTTTACGATGCTTAAGACAGGCGGGTGACAACCAAATACAAGAAAAGTATTACGTTTCCAATCGTATTTTTTATCGACACTCTCTTTTTTTTTAATCCTCCACCCCAAACTGTATACATTTGTTACAAACTTGCTAAAATTATACAATATAGAAACAAGGAAATATTCTCTCTTCCTTTACAGTACTGTATAACTAGAGCCCCGAGTCTTTCGCGGATTGATTTGGCAGCAAGCTAAGCTAAGCAAGCTAAGCTGGATACATTCGAGGCATTATCGTTTGCTTATTGGTTGCTGCGATCAAGTGAGGCCTCTGTACAGGACTATTAAACACCCACTCACACTACTGCTTCTTGCTTGTTACTGGCTCGCAGTTAAACGGGGCGTGTCTAAACAGCCGTCGTCCAATTAGTACAGTAGGAGGAAATAACAAATGTTTGGAGTCTGCATCACCTCCGAACGAATTCGCGAAATGCTCGTGGCTCTATGTATAACAATTCCCTCAATAGTGCTTCCAAACAATCCTACTAGAGTTCATATGACAGAATAATCACACTGAACCATAATTTTAGGCAGAATAAAAACAAAGGTGCCAACTTACCCTAAATTAAAAGTTACAGGTTTAATTTCCCTCTCATTCAAATTTTCATTTAAGTTTTCTGTATTGAAGAGACCCTATCGTGTAATCTCCCCACAGTGTCCGCCATCGTCGTGTTAGAGAAGCGTTGCATAGTCGGGATCTGCAACCGCCATCCTCACCCCCTACGCAGAGGAACTTCCTAGAAATCGCAGTAATAATACTTCATCCAATCAATTTCAAGTGTTCCGCTGACGTAACATGATGACGCTGAGCACGTGACCGAGTACGTAACCACTCGGTCACGGTATAAAAAGAAAGTAGGTAAGGGGGAAATGAGGACGCCAGCGCGCCCAGTCACGTGACGCAGACTTCCTGCGGACAGCAACGTCAAACGCCGACCACAGGGCGCCGGACACAAACGCGCATACACGTGCATAAAGAAAATTAATTGATCTGAAAAAAATTTAAACAGCATATAAAGCATGATTTTATTATTCTTGCCACTGCAAAGAAGGAACTCTTGTTTGCAAACGTAATTATCACTAAATCTTCAGGGGAAATGTAAATTAATTTCATTTACAACTACATGTTCAAACACATGAAAACAAAAGACGGCCAGAACACAACACTGCACACGCTACACAATATTCTAAACAACTAGGGATGACCGGGTAATGAAACGTGAACGTTTAGAAGGCTCTAATTTCATTCGCTCGTCCGTCAAATGTTAAAGCTTGCCAAAGTTCTGACGGACGGACGGGTATAATTAATGGCCACCTGTGATTGGCTGTTGGTCACGTGATTGATGGATGGATGACGGACAAATGGACGCGACGGATTTTTTTATAAATTCTGCCTAATTCATTTGGAGAACACGTAAATGCTTGTAATTATGAAATTCCTCGGGTGTTATTACACACTCAATAATAACGTGAAGTGAAAGTTATGAGTTCTGTCAGCCTGCATAGTATCAAATACACTCTTTGGGATATACTCATTAGGCCTACTATAAAAATGCCGCTATAGAGCGGCACACATCATTCACGATAGCCGATTCATTATCGCCATGTTACATGGACATTTACAGCCCAGCGGTGTGTGGATGAGATACTACGGCCCCACCTGCTACCATTTCTGACCGGGATTCCAGGTGCAATAATCTAGTTGATAGCGGCTTACCGCGCACGACACGGGTTGCCCAAGACTGCCTCCGTCATGTCCAAACACTACTATGGCCTGCCCGCTCCCCTGACATGTCAGCAATCGAGTGTGTGTGTGTGTGTGTGTGTGGGACCAGTTGAAACGCCACCTGCCACAGCATCCACGATTTGCAACACACCGTCCAACAATTGTGGACCCGTCTGCCTCAGGACAACATCCGACGTATTCTATGCCAGACCGTCTTGCAGCTTGTATTGCAGTGCGAGGGGGCGCGACGGACTGACAAAGATGACCAGACGGCGTACCACAGATCCATATGTAATTGTCCAGCTTATCAGTTTTTGTGATCATGTGAATTACTCATCGGTATAACTAAATTTGTACAGATTCAGTCACATTCTATGCATCCTTCTGTATGCGCAACTTTTATTGTTCGGTGGTATATATTTCGAGGTTCAAAGTATATACGTGGGCATTTACGTATTACAACATCTATACACCTTGTTAAAAAATATGCTACTTCTTTTATTTAAATAATAAAAATAGTAAAAGTCGTATTTCCAAACGCGAGGAGTCGTTTACAAAATTTTCAACTACTTAACCCTAAACCCGTATAGGAGTGTCTGTGTGTGCGCGCGCGCGCGAGTTAGTGTCCACCCCATTCAATTTTTGAATGCGCGAATCGTATTCACTAAACTAGATAAACATATCGTACTTAGTTAGGACATCTGTCTTTTATAGTTTCCAACCCCGCCAGGAGCTTTCTTCCAAAATGGTGGTCATTTCAAAATGTAGGGTAATATGTCATAGTTCGGGAACTATTATAACTATTTAAACCAGCAATTTTGTATGTTGGCAGTGCATCATGTCATGAAATTGAGAACATAGTATGTATTATATTTTATAGTTTTTAATGTTTTGACATATGGCCGCTGCCAAGAAGTACTTGCGCTCATATATATATATATATATATATATATATATATATATATATATATATATTAAATATGAAATGGCAAGGGCATAAATATAGCAAGATCATGTATAATTACTTATTTTTATATACAGTTCAAACACCAGGTACGCTTGCCCCTTAATATTTAACACATCTGTGATACACAGCGAACAAGATAGAACTGTACAGTTTTATTCACGGAGAAATAAATACAGATAAAATGTGGAAATAATTATGCATCTTATAATACGCAGAACATATGCATAACTCTGACCATAAGATGTAGCTCGACATTCCTCCATTGCGAATTTTGTTTAAACCTCATCGCATTAGCATACAGTATGTGCTGTGTTATTTAAATGATGCATTATATTTATACATGGTTTGTGTACTTAGCCCTTGATGGCTGTAAATCATTTTAGTAAACACTTAACAACAAGTGCAGTTTCAAACTATTCTATAGGATGACCTGGGTATATATTCATTGGTTGACTGGTTTGGTGGTGTGTCTTGCTTGTATGGCCTATCAGTGCGGTAGTAGTGATGTCTGAAATGTGTGATTGGGACATTGTAGTTAGTTTGGGTTGATGGTAGGGGGAGTTTTTTGACGGAATAGCTTCGTTTCCGAGTGTGATATGTCTGTATGGCTGTTAAACAGGAGGGCAGGAGGTATTATGACAGGTATGGTGGTTAGTTTAGAAGGTCGAAATGTATGGCTTAGATATTATGTTGGTCATTCTGATAATATGAACTCAGTAGATGGACTGTACGTCGTCCACCACCAAGTATCAGGTTCGATTCCAGACGGGATCATTCCTGGATTTTTCTCTTGTGACGAGTATAACTAATTACAGTCTCATGTCATTTCGACACATCTCGGCAAATCGTGGTGCCACATGGTCAGCACACAACACTTTCTTAATCCTGCCACACGCCACCTACAAGGAAAAAATAAATATCTCAGGTTCTATCCTCTAACCCTCGAATCTCCTTGCTAAGAAATTAGTGTAATTTTACACAGCCAGTGTTGGTGTATTTTTTTTTCTTCATTTTTGTCGTGTAATCCGAAAATCTACCGACAGTTGGTGTACATTTACACAAAAGTATACCCAAATTTCCTAAAAGTGACGTTTTACATGTTTAAACCCATCAACAAAGTGTATTATTGCACAAAAATTAGGTGCGCAAAATAAAAACACTAGGTACATGCATAAAAACATAAACATTATATATTAAAACACATGTGCGTGTGAGTATTATACACATAGTGTACTTATAATAAAACTCACACCCTCACAGGAAAAAAACACGACGGTTTTAGCATATAAAACCGCTGCAAAGAAAATGCATTTAAATAATAACCTAACGTGAAAAACAACACATATTTAGGGTAATTTTACTCGTATGTGGCTATTATGCCATCTTGAAGACACCTCATGTGAAAAATAACACCGACACCATGTATTTTTTCCAGGAATGTTGGTATACATTGAAGAACTAGATGCATGTGTGTGAGATTACATCATAATTTTGTAAATAAACACACGTAATTAGTGTATATACAAAAAACTACGTAAGAGTAAAATGAATTACATCTTGCAAAAAAAAACATAAATTTATGGTAAATTACACACATACATTGATGTGTTATTTAACATAGACTTTCTGTGAATAATAACACTTACATTTAGGGTCATTTTACTCACATGTAGGATAACATTATAACTGAAAAACTCTCCGTATGTAAATTAACACCAACACGGTGTATTTTTTACCAGCAGTGTTATATTTTGAAAACTAGATGTATGTGTGAAATTACACCATAGTCAGGAAAATAAACACATGCAATTAGTAAAATGACACAAATGTCCATATAGTCCTACATCTTTAATTGTATAATTTTACAATAACCACGTGAGTGTAAACTTGCATTACATTCTGGAGTATCTGTGAGCGTATATTTACACAAACAAATTTTCGGTAATTTGATGTGTAATTTGCTAAAACGAGTACATTATTTGTAATTTTACACTAATGTTCCTGTGAATTCAAATATAACTACACGTATTTGTTTAAACATGCGATCTAGATACAGGGAGTAGAACTACTTCGATCTCCTTTTGTGTG
Organism: Dryococelus australis; assembly: GCA_029891345.1. Lineage (NCBI taxonomy): Eukaryota > Metazoa > Arthropoda > Insecta > Phasmatodea > Phasmatidae > Dryococelus > Dryococelus australis. The sequence goes on along the minus strand of CM056997.1, from coordinate 49,815,433 downwards.
TTCAAAAGGAAAACATTACTCCCGCTGATGGAATATGCTGGTTTTTGTATATAACTACCTACTCTACATTTGAAGTCAATTGTTACCTATATTTTGGAGATAACGTTTTATAACTCTGTTAAACCATAAAACGCAACAATTATTCACACAGACAGTGTTGGTGTGATTTTACTTCATGTACGTGTCAAAATACGAAGTAATGATGCCATATTTACACATACAGTGTGTATGCTTACACATGACGTAGGTGTTGAAGAACAAAACAAAGTCCTTATTCACACAGGCAGCGTTAGTGTGATTTTACTTAATGTATGTGCAAAAATACAAAATGATGTCACGTATTTACACATACGGTGTCTGTGTACTTATACATGATGCAGGTTTTATTCCACAAAACGCAACAATTATTCGCCCTGACAGTGTTAATGTGATTTTAGTTCATGTATGTGTAAAATGCATATTGATGTGGCACATTTACAATGTGCAATGTCTGGGTACGTATACATGGTGCAGGTGTTAAAACACAAAAATTAATGTTAATTAACCCGGAAAGTGTATGTGGAATTTTACAGAGTGTATGTGTTGAAATACGAAATGGAACTCTTTTTTTGACACTAGCAAAGTTGGTGTTATTTTGCAGTTGGTAGTGTAAAAAAACTAGCTCATGAGCTATTTTTTACACAAGCAGTGTTATTGTATTTTTACAATATGTTATTGCATATTTCCCTCTACTGTAGTGGTTTTAATACAGCTACATTTTTTAGTGTAAAAATACACCAACTGTTCTGGAGATTTGTGCGGCCACCAACATCGGTGTAAAACTACACAAAAAATTTTTTACAGTGTTTACAGCTGCTCCATCTTATCCATTAGTCGAGAAGCAATGACCAGCAAGTACCATCCGTATCGAGCCATTGCATTTCAGTAAGAGTTCCGTGTGCTGTCATCGTGGTGCTCCTTCCTCCCCAGTGAACATATCGTCGTCTACTTTACAGGTAATTACAGCACGAATTCCTAAAAAAAAAAAAGATTAGTTTTCTTGTTTCCCCATGAATATATTAGTTCAGATTATTGGGTATATCTCCTGTCCGCATGCAATCCTCATAAGATTTGCAAAACTTCGGTCACCGGTGAGCTGTAGAAACGTGACGACCATTTCCATCTTGTGTACTAAAACTACTGCGTTTTCATCTGTGTCAGTTATTACGGCATATCGCATGACCATATTTTTTAAAACTATTTAGAGCTACTTTGGTTTGTTTGCACCGCCATTTACAAAGTCATTTAACACACCCTAGCTTCATCAGTATCACTGTTTCACGACGAGTTAGCCAGCACATAAATACATATCCATTTATTGCCATTAAAAGAAAGTATTAATATTAATCTACAAAAGTAAAAATAAAATAATGGGGAAAATTGTATTACATATCACAGTCAATATGGACGCATATGAAATAAATAAAATATAACGTAGCTTCAATATCAGAATTTTCGCAATATAGTCATAAAAACCACAACATATGAATACATACCCATTTGTTGACATTAAAAAGGTTAATTGTTTTGTCATAAATTACCATTGTATTTTTCAGCATGAGCACTCATAGGACAGCAGCAGCTGGACTTATACCTTCCGTTACTAGGGCCAGGTTCGATTCCCTGCAGGCATGTCTGGATTTCCGTCATGTAAAGAGTATAATCATTAGAAAATGGATGCCTCCCAAGTGATTTCACTACATGGTTTCTCGTCATGGACCATGGGCATTACATTTAAAATGCAAGTGTTTTCTCGTGGTACTCCCTTTTCTCGTGCCATTATCATTCCTCCGATTTCATCATTTGCTGCAATGCACCATCCACAATATTTTTTTCATACTATCATTTTGCATGTTTACTAATTACAAATACTTATGTCTCAGGTTTCGTCCTTGCTGCATCGAGTTGATGTTTCCATCATGTCCGTCAACAGCACCGCCTCTTCCTTCCACTGCTTCATCTTCTACTAAAGTTACACTGTTGTCACTTCCAAACTTCATGTGCAGGTTCTGTGGGCTTTCATTTACACTCTACTGCAATGGAATGATGCACGAAAATAATGCGTCCTCATAATCACCTGAAAGAAGAAAAGCACGTTTGTGACATTTACGGTGCAATGATAAGTAGGAAAAATAATGAGAAACATCTTAGAACATGCACTGGAAATCTTAACCACGTGGAAGAAACGGAGTGCAAATTTCATTGTGCCGCCTTCGCAGACGAGGCAAGTTGTCTATAAAATCAGGCAAAAAATTATTTTACATGTTACAAATGCGGTAGTGAGTTTACCAGGGAAGACAATCTTGTGATGCACATAAGGAAATGCAATGGTCCGATCACTGCTCCACCCGCTTAGTCTGCTCGCCTCCCACCAAGGCAAACTGGGTTCACTCCTCGGCTGAGTCACTCCCAGATTTTCGCAAGAGGGAATCGTGCCATTCTCACCTCATTTCACACTCATCGGCTCTGAAGAACTCGTTGTTAAGAGCCGGCCAAATTTCTCACCTCACCTTGAGCAGGTAACGATGATGGCAACAGGTGGCAGGAGACTGGGTTCCGAGGCCTCTCATATGCTTATATATGGATATAATGGAGGATAAAGTAGAAGAGGTAAGGCGAAGGCAAATAAATAGAGCCGACAAACAAGCCACTGGAAGCTGGAGAGAATGCGTATTCATGCTGATGCCAAGATTTTGGGCCCCCTAGGTGCGGGGGTAGTATTGGCTCGTCGGTGATGGAGGGGATCGATATCTGTATACCCCGCGATGATGCTGTGCGTCATAAACGTCTTGGCGACAAAACTTATTTACACTTTTTTAAACCAAAAAATTTTATAAAAATTACAAATAAATCTAAAAATTATTATCTGCGTAACGCTCTCGCTATGTATTCTTCCACGCAAACGGGAAATAGTTATTAGATATCCAAGGTGGCGGGCCGACAATTTTTGTTTTTATTAATTGCATGTTTTACTGAAATAAAATTATATTTATATAGTTGTTTTCGAAATCATTTTTAGAATTACGGAATGTTGGTAAGGGGACTGGAATGGAAAATAAGGGGGGAGAGGGAGGAGACATCCAACATGGTCTCCGACCGCGACCTCCGCCTGTGACATCAACCGAGTTGTCGGGCGAATCCTGCCTGAATCCTGATGACTCATACCTACACCCGAAGGCCATTTTTATATCTACTATTGTGGCCCCAGTTTTAAAATAGCTATCCCTGTCCATGAGAAAATGTTGCTGTAAAATTTTTTTGGGAAATGGCCTTTTATTCAGCACTGTGATTAATCGACTTTGCAATGATAGAACAGCTAACAAAATATTTCTTCGTATTGGGCCAAGAATATATTTAGATTCCCCAACAAAATATTTGGTTGAATAATAAAAGAACTTGTAAAACAAAATAATTTTTCTTTTGTCTAGCAAATTACACGCTTGGACTATTATTATTCCCCCAACCTCTGTGTTGGGCGAAAAGAAATTAGACTGTGAACAAAATATTTTGTTGAATCGATATATTTGCTCGGCCACTCATTTTATTGCCGTCGTCCAAAAATATAGTTCGGAAGTTCGTTTGAACGTTTGTGATAGGTAAGACAGAGATATAGTGTTTGTTAGTGGATTAATTGATACTTTATATTGTTGTTAATATCGTAATAAAAAAAGGTTCAATATGAAACTAAAATGTAAATCTGAAACACTTGATATAATTTTTGACCGCGTTGTACAATGTTTCAACAAAATATATTTAAAATCCTTCTAATTAATTCCAATATTCACTTTAGCTGGTCTCGCTAAACCACAGCGCACTGACGTAGCTGACCCAGGTTCAAATCTCTGTCTGGCTTCGATCTTTCTTTACTAACCGGAACTGTTTGATGTACGTCCAGCCAAACAAATCTTTGTTCGCACCAACCAAATAAGAACATAATAACTTGGTTGCAACAACAAAATATTTTGTTGCCCTTATACAAACTACTGCTTTGATTGTTCCAAACAAACTTTGTTCGATTTAACATAACCTTTATGTGTGGCAGGTGAATAACTCTAAATTACAATTTCTAGTGGCCTTGAAGCTCTAGGCAGACAAGACTAAGCTCAGGAATTAATGACAGTTGCTCTATGCCTAAAGGAAACTTCAGGTGTTAAGCCCTCCTCTGTATAGTATTTTGTAAATAAACATTACACAAGTACGACTGCTCACTTGTGAATTTAATTGAACACATTTGAATACCGCGAAACTTGCTAAATTTCATTATATTCAAATAACTTAATATTCCTTGTTTGTACTTACAGGCGGTTTTTAAAATGGGAACTTGTCATTGCCTTTCTTATGAAATACATTAGCCAATCATGACATCAAACAGATTTATTCTTTTCAGCCTTTGGTGGCTAAGAATGAACTGACGTAATTTAAAAAAACTAACGAATTAAATGAGCATCGATGACTTACAGGTTTTCGGTCTGGAAGCTATGAGTTTCTTCTTTACGTCAAAATTAGTTTCCCCTGCTGCTGTCGCAGAGACAATATGCATTCTTAGTTAATAAAAGTTCTGCGTATTTAGTCACTGATTTAACGTCTGTTTTAATTAAGCCCATACTATTTATTAAAAATTTGAGCTCAAGCTCACTCGACCGCAATTAAGTAATGAACGATAAGTAAGTTTGGACGAAGTGTGTAACACGAGAAATTTCTTCCCTAATACCGATCCGTTACGCACGGATCTCGTATGCCGAGACGTAAAGCTAACATTTATTGGAGCGAGGTTGTATTGGAAGCTAACGATCTCCCAGAACTATTAGAGGGCCCACGCCGCAGCGATCGTAATGCACCCCAGCAAGCTTCCCCTCGCGACGCCCGCTCTTCTCTTTCTCGGATCTAATTTTCTTTCGACCCCACTGTGTTATTAACATGGCCGACCCCCAGCTCCTTCCGAGGGGTTGCGCTGCGCGAGGGGATTGTTCATTCGGCATTAATAACTGGACGGGTCCCCGGAGAGACAGGGGCATGATTGTCACAGCCGGTTACCGCACGGATATGGGGTGAGTCGACTCTCCCCCTTTACCATCCCTCCTGATACAGGCTGTTCACGGTAAAGTGAGCACTTTAAAATCAACCTTTGAAAAAAAATTACTGACGCTTAACGTCGTATGTACCATTGTGCACACACTAACATGCGTCCAGATTAAGTAAAATTGTTCTAAATTTTGACACCCTTCGGAGTGTGCTTTTCAAATTTAAGGGAAATGAGGTTGGTGTATTTCTTATTATAGTATATTTACAATCTTTGAATATACCCGTTGAAAAAATCATCCCAAGTCAGAAGTGTTTTATTGTTTCTTACATATGTCATCTATCACAAGGATTTTTTTCTTCATGCGTTAACATAAAAGTATCTTATTTTATTTCAAATTGAACTTTTTACGTTTTTGTGTATAAGTAATAATAATTAAATTATTATTAACACAGATTAAATAGAGAGAAAATATGTGTGTTGGTAAGGCTTAGTTCGAAGTATAGTTCACATGTAAAATACACTATTGACCAAAATGTAATTGGGCACCTGTCCACAATGTTTGCTCGGTGGTTGTCACCCCGTTAGAATCTCGTAGGGCCACCTCTTGCGGCTATAACAGCAGCCACCCTGTCTGACATGCTCTCTATGAGTGTTTGTAGGACTTCCACGGGGATTCGTCGCCATTCCTTTTGCAACCATTCCATAAGTTGAGCAATGGATTTTGGCTGCACCTGACGAGCCCTCATCCGGAGATCCAATTCGTCCCAAAGATGTTCTATAGGGTTGAGGTCGGGGCTCTGGGCGGGCCAGTCCAATCGGCGAACATTGTTGTCGGCGTACCACTGCGCAGTAGACCTTGAAATATGACACCTAGCATTGTCATCCTGGAAGTAACACGGGTCAATTCCGTAAAAACGCCCCAATGTTGGGAGCATTTCATTATCCAGAATGTTACAATAGGCCCCTGTGTTCATGCTACCACGGACAAACACTAGCGGTCCTAAGCCGAAGGCCGTGAAACAGCCCCACACCATCACTCCACCCCCCCCCCCCCCGAATTTCCTAGTTGTTACTATACACTCCGGCAGAAACCGTTCCCCGGGTAGAAGTCACACCCATACACATCCATCGGACCGGAATAATGTAAACCTCGATTCATCACTCCACAGAATCGATTTCCACTGCTCCAGTGTCCATCTGCGATGGTCCAAACACCACCTGAGTCGCCGAGCTTTATTGCTTGTCGTGATATGGAGCTTATGTGCAGCTACTCTTCCGAAATATCCAAGTCGGCGGGCCTCTGTACGCAATGTTCCAATGGAAACCGATACTCCTGTTGCTGCATGAAACTTCTGTCGGATGGTAGCCATGGGCTGTGCCCTATTTTTAACAATTTCACGTTTCAGTGTTCTGTGATTTCTGTCGGTCAAGAGTGGAGGTCGCCCAGAACGTGCAACATTGGCACAATGCCCATGACATTCCACTTACGCAGGACGAATGCGACCGTTGATTTGGGCCTGTTTACCTTCCGCGCAATCGCCCGGCTAGACAGCCCACTGAGATAGCAGCCCACAATCACGCCCTTATCAAAATCCGATAGCTCTGTACCTCGTGCCATATCCTTATCAACTGGTTCTACACCGGCCTGCAGCGTACGTTGGTCACACAAGTCAACTGACGTACTGAATTACCTATCTTCACGTGCGCCCAATTACTTTTTGGTCGATTGTGTATTATTAACCCGAGTGCGTTCAAATGTGCTGCTTTGTCTCTTTGGTGTAATTTTCTAGACTTAGTTAAGCTTTGTTTGCACGAGGCGGAGGAATAGCCTGAAAATAGGACTTTAGCAAGGATTCAGGAAAGTTCGACGTAACAGTGACTCGACTATAAGCCCTAAACATATTCGAATATTAATGGCTTAGAGTACCGCAATCAGGTTCCTAACAATTGCATAATGGGACATGAATAAAGTCATTAGGTCTATATAAATTGCAATTTTACATATGGCGTAAGGATATCAAAGGATGAGAAAAGGAGATGTTAAGCAGGGCTTTCAAGATTGCTCACTTTACCGTGAACAGCATATACGAAGAAAGCGTTCCTTGGGGAGGCGATGATGAATCGCCGGAGTGACTCGTGCCGTTCCCACAAGTTCTGCGCCCCAATCTTATGAAAACCTCCAAACCCCTCTTACTAACTGCTTCTGGTTATTTATTTACGTTTCTTATCAACTGTTCCCGCTTAACGCGAAGGCAATCAAAGAAGGCGCCTGGAAATTAAACCTTGCTTCATTCAAGTAACTAATAAGATACCCACAGATTTTTATCGTTAATTATTTCTCTTCTCTTTTTAGCCCCTTGAAGCTATCTATAACTTTAATGTTCGAAAAATTATTATTATTTAATGCAGTAGATAAGAAATTCTATAACTGGTTTCTTACAAGTAAATTTATATCCGGAAGGAGGAGCAAAGAAGAACGTAAATGGGCACGCCTACTTGGTGCTCGAAATGCATTTCATTGTTTTAGAAATTCAGCTTTTCTTTTTATAAAACTATTCAACGCGCATTCATTGTCCTAAAACTACCAAAAGAACACACACTTCAGACTATACCTGTCGATTACATTTAAAGACACGACGCACATTACAAACACTATTTCAGAGCAGTCCAACATTGTTAAAAAACTACGTTTCCAAAGCGCTTCAGGGGCATGCACTGAATCTTGCCACAGAAGTATTATATAAATGGGGAGTCTGGCGCAAGGGGCTGGAGGCTCTGAGCACAGAAGCCGCCCGGCCCCCCATATTGTGACGTCGCGGCTTGGAAGTCATTGACATTCAAAAATGGTCAAAATATACTAAATTTCCCTTAAAATTTTCCCTATTTCGCTAACATTTCCCTTTTTTCCCTATAAGTTTCTCGTTTTTCCATCAAAAATTGTAGAATCCCCTCTTGTGCAAAATTAAGCCACTGAAAAACCATTTTCGCTGAATTTAAGTAATTTGATAGGCTTCCTTTGGCCGACAGAGCAGTGGCTGCCATATTGGTTTTAATGGCATATGAGTGGTAGAGTCGACGGGGTTTCAACCCCAAAGGGATGCCGCCTTTTTTTATTGGGATTAATTGATGGAGTGTGACAGACTAAACGATTTACACACTACTCATACACATCCTGATTTATATCTAGAAAAAAATTATCCCTACCAAGCACTGCATGCAATTTAATTAGCGAAATGCACAGACAATGATTTAGCTTTTACAGTTAACATGGACAAATAAAGATTTCCAAACTCGAAATATGAATTTTAAACAGATACAATATAAATACACGTAATGAAATTGCACCCTCTCCCAAAACACATCCGTCCACCTCGGAGGTAAGTCAATGAATGAAGAAATCTTACGTCTAGATTCTGACTATATATACGTGGAGGGCGCCTGAGTTGAAAATTATGACGAACATAATCTATTTCCCTACCAAGCTACTATTAACGACTTGATTACACTATTCGTCCTACAACTAAGTGAATGTATAAAAGTGAATTATTTAAAAATAACGGACATACTACAAATTTCCCTCATGTCTGTGAAATTCGCGGCACTTGGTAACAAAAATGCGAGTTGAAAATGTTACGAAGGTTCGTCTACCAAACACAGAACCGGGGTTTACACGATAAGTGCACTATCACAGGAAATTTTTTTCCCGATAAATTAAACACATAAAAAATTATTTCACATATAGTTTACGAATACTGTGAACGAAATCTGAACCCGGAGCATATAATATCGCTTAACGAGAATCGCAGGTATCACACTCCAAAACTCGGTGAAGTTGCTTCTATGTAGGGGGAGGCTTGGTGAAGAACTAACATGGCCGAAACCAGCGAGAAGCCTTCGCGTCATTCCTGCCCGCCAGCCACGAACTGCCCATTCCAATGCTATGCTTTCCAATACCTGCCCTGCTCAAGGTCAGAAATCGTTTTTCGGATGAATCACGCTGCCCACGGAGGGTGCTGCAAAGCCTTCGCTGTCGGTTCAAGGTTACGCATCTCCTCCCGTCACCATCAGCCCAGAACGTGTTTTCGTAGAAATTCTCGATCCACGCAGGCCCAGCATTTCACTTCAGCTATGAACGGAGGCTTGCTTCAAGGCCAAAGCGACACTTTACCTAGGGGCAGCAGCAGACTTTAAACTTACCTGTGCTACCTGCCTGCCCCTCTCTCCTCTCCCCTTCTCTCTACGACATTTTCGCTGGAACATTGAAGCTTCCTCCTATTTTTTTCGAGATGCAAGAGCCTGGCGTATTCCCAGCGAAATAAAAAAAATTCACAAGTCCCGCGAATAAACTTTATTTTTCCACATCACTAAGAAATTCATTCCAAATGTCTTTAACACACAATAAATTCAATTAAAAAAATATAACCTGTTTTCCGCAAAACTTTTTCCCGTTTCCAGCATACATTTTTCCGTTTTCCAACAAACTTTATTCCGTTTTCAGCAAACTTTTAACTAATCAATGATTAATTTTCATACCAACAAAACTATAAGACATAGTTTGAACTCATTAAGGGTTTTTTTTAAGTAATGAAAGAAAAGCGATCTTTTTTCAAACATGCATCTTTCCACTTACACAAGTTATAAAACACCATTATTAGATGTTAGCAATACTCAAGTTAAACTTTATTTTCAAGCATTAAAAACTTATGTGAAAACAAACTTTTTCGAAAAGTTTTTTTATTTTTCAATCTGTTTTACTAAAAATATTTAGGCATGCAGTTTTCCTAACCTACAATTTGAACTGTAGTATTGTATAGGAAAATATAATATAATCTTGGAAAAGTTAAATATTGTATGTTAAGTAATAATTAGTTCGAAATTTATTTGGGAAAGGCAGTCGACTATAGCAATGGGTCTTTGCAAAAGATGCGGGGACGAGTGATTCTAAAGCCTCGTGGTCAAAGCCAGACAGCGGGCAGTTAAGAGCTTGGGGGAGTCAGCAAAACTTAGGTCTGGAGAGCTGATGAGGATGAGCCACGCGAGGAGCAATGCAAAAGAACGTGAATGGGCCGTGAGTTGGGTCGCGCAGAGCTGCGGGCTAGAGTCCGCTCCACGCGCCACTATTGATACCTGCCCACTTCCATCCGCCCAATAACCTCCCCTTGTCCCCCGCTAATTAATGCGCAGAGCCTCTGCGCGTGGCCTGCGAGCATAGGCTTCAGCGAGGAGGGATACTGGGCATTTCCCCTCTGCCCATGCCACTCCTTCAACTTCTCTCTATGGAGTAAATTGTAATCCCCACAGCTCTAGGCATTATAAAATTGACCGTATCCCTGTCTGACCTAGTCTATCTTTCCCAGCTACACAGTTGGAGCAAGCAGACTGCATTTACAACACTACATTGAATATTAAACTCATGCTAATGCATTGCAGTTTAAGTCTAGTTTAAAAAATTTCAAATTTAAATGCGCTTTTTGAAAAATACTGTGAGTTACATCACACAGTTAAAACTAGTTTATACCACAAAAAAGCAGTGCACACCATCCAAACAATTCTACACCCTAAAAAAATCTATGAATTTTACACAATCAAAAATACATTCAAGGCTGCATCATCAAAAATACATACACCATAAAAATACATTCTAGGGTACATTGCAAAAAATCGTTTACATCATCAACCCTTTTAAATAAAGATTTTCATAAATTTGATTACAATTTTCATATAAAAAGTTTTAGCATGGGGAACACTATATTGCTCTCTTAAAACTTACCAATTTCCAAGAATTGTATCGTTACAAGAAGAGATATATAACCTAGCACAAACAATGATGAACCCAGAAATGTATTCCTATAAAACTAACAATCACTCCAACATTAATGAATTAAAATGATCAATTATGTCACAATTAAATAAAAAACATGAAATACTATAGAAATCTAATCCGGGAAACGAATTCTGGGAAAAATTATCCAAATTCTAAAAAATATATCACATTGCAAATACATTCTAAATAACATTAAAATAGAATCGTGCCCCAAATGCCTTTAAGTCGAAAAATTCCACCAAATTTTATCCCGATTCCCAGAAATGTAACATCAAAAACAATCAATTATGTCACATTTTAAAGGAATCAAATGCAATGGAATACCACCCAAACATATTGAATTACAATACATACAAAATACACCCAATTAACACCTAAATGTGCTTCACCAATTAAAGGAAACTATAACAGATGCCAGTTAAATTACAAATAAAATGCAACAAATTGCTCCACCATTAAAAAGAAACAGACACAATGATTTACGTCATAAATAAAAGGAAATAAATGTAACGGATTACCGTTTAAATGCTAATCCAATGAAATGATAATCCAATCAACACATGGATTGATTGCACAATAACTTGTACATCCAAACACCATCCAGAGGTTTATATAATAAAATATCACATGAGATATATCATTTAAAACAATTTATTTACTATCATAATTTACAAACATTATATTGCAATCTTATAAGATCTTGATTCTTAGCGCACAAATTGTGTGCTTTTGAGGAACCCCTCCATCGAGCCAAGGACATATCTTTCTTCCTTTTAATGATTTTATCAACCAAATATTAATTTGGAGAACTGCCATTTTGCAGTGAGTATATGTTGGAGGGGTGGTGGTGAGGGGATGGAGGCCCGCTGATTAAACAGCTAATAGCAGTTGGAGATAGTTTTCTGCTGTACGTGGTGCTGGGAGGACCTGCTGAAATAAAAAAGTATTTTAAGTACATTTTTACATAAGTTTTTGTACATTTTTTGGGATTTTTTTAAATTTCTAAGGAAAAGAGAGAAAGTTTTAAGGGGAAAAAGGAAAATTCTACAGGTAAAAGGGAAATTGTTACGGAATATGTCCGGCGAGGGATTAGAATTTTAAAATTATTTTTAATGAGTTTTTTAAATTTTTATATAATTTTATACTACGTTATTAACGAATTTCTTAATAATTTTTATAATAATTTCTTTGGCATTTTTTTTCATAATATCTTCCTTTTATTGGTTCTCCATAATATGTTTGTAGGTAATACACTCTCGGATGTGCTTGTCTAATTTAAATAATTTTTAATATATTATAAGACCACTAAACCATAATTTTTTTCAAAGATTCCTTTCTGCTTCGAAATACATATATATTCGCCAACTTTGAACTTTGTTTATAATAATGTTAAAATCATCGACGAAAGAAAACCAGTTTTCATTAAATTATTATCCGTAACTTCTTTGAACGCCATCTTGGTAGTTCTAAGATATTTGGAATTATAAAATTTAACTATTTCAGGCAAAACATCAACCAATTTGTAAGTCCCCCTCGATGTGAAATGTTTATATATTAACTGCTTAATCGATTTGTTGTAACATTCCACAACACTGGCTTTAAGCTCCGAATACATTGCATAGTGATTAATACCATATTCAGTCATTAGTTTCTGGAAAAGTGTAGAAAAATATTCGTTCCTCTATAAGTTTGGAGCGAATTTGGCTTTCTCTCGTTCAAAACGATCTGCATTGCATCAGTCACCTCTTTTCTGGTTTTGTTTTTCAAAGGTATAGCCCAAAAATACTTTGAAAAAACGTATATTACGGTTAAAATATACTTGTATCCCTTACTGTATTTCGAAAGCAATGTCATTTCACACAAATTGGCTTGAAAAAGATAATTTAAACTATGAGTTATAACTCTTCTTCTAGGCTATCTTATTCTTGCAGGAGTGTGAAGCTCTTCAGAAATATGACTAAATTTCATTGGTAATATAACCATCTTCTGTTAACTCTTCCATAATAGAAACAATTTCGTTTGTATGTGAACTATTCCCAGACTCTCTCGAAGCGATGAGAAGTTTTAATCTATAAACCAATTCATTAGGATTGCTCCAAATAGACAGGAGAAAAACGATCACCAACTTCGTTTTTATATAATCCACTTCCGACAATATTGGTTATTAAATGTATTTTCAGGTGGTTTTCATCTCCTGAATGAATGCTAGCATTCGTTCGGCGAATATGTTCTTTATATTTCTGCAAATCAGTATCGGAATATCCATTTGGAAAGTTTTTAAGCAATAATTCAAACAATCCCTTATTCACATCAGTTATGTAATCACCAATTTTAATTTTACTGCCAGGCAAAAATTTAAATACAAAATCTCCCAGGAACCAGACATTGTCATGTAGATAAGCACCAAATGCTGTATCGTGCAGAGGTGAAGAATGTTGTAAAGATAAATAATGTTATGTTATATGAGAAAGAATTTGCTTTTTATTTATTAAATGTTCTTCTTCAGTTTTGATTTCCAAAACTGTATCATTAGGTTTATTCAACACAGAATGTAATGTATCAATTCTAGTTGTAACAGATGTAATTATTTTTTCATTTAAAACATCCCGTTCCGTATGACTCGTTTGACTTACAAATATTTTTCCTTCACAGCAGATATAATTTTATGTAATTCTGAAGCAGAGACATACATATTTTTATTATATTACATTAAATTCAAACTATTTATATATGAATTAAGTTGTTTCTTTTCTAACTGATGCAGTAGGTCGAAGATTTTGCCCTTTTTCAATCCTATCGACTTTACTTAAAACATTATCCAATTTAATTACTGCTTTAGCTTTCAAATTGTTAATTAAATAATTTAATTGTGTTTCCAAATCATCATTTGGTTTTCTCAAATCTGTTTGTTTAACTAAACCAAATTTGTTATTATTGTATTCATCTCTTATATATTGCACAATTTGTTCCTTTCGTGTTTCAAGTTATTGCTTATCACTTCATTTATTTCAACTCTTAAATTTTCTTGCATTTATGTAAGTTGTGTTGTAAAAACTATGTCCATTTAAACATTCTTATATTCTAAATTCATTACTCTGCAAATCATTGCTAATGTTGGTTAAAATGTTTGCAATTCTACTAGTATTTTTATAAACATTATCATTCAAATCCAATAATTTTATTAATTTCTCTTGAATATTGGTTGATTGCAATTTAAATACGTTTATCATAATAGTGTTTAAGTCTTCTGCATAACGTTTATTTACCGCATCACTATCTTTCACAGCCATGCCCATATTACATAATAATGTCCGTTTAAATCACAATCGATCGCAATTCTTGGTTAAACAGCTATTGTAATGATTGTGTTTTATACTGCTGTGTCCAAACTTTGAAATACTCATTTTCTTCATCTGGAAGTAAAAAACTGTCAAAACCAGACCTATATTTGCCTTTATATAGTGTAGGTGTTGGTACAATCACTGAAAAACCATAATTTTCTTTCCAACAGTAAATAAACATATCTTTATACTTTGGAAATGTCATATCTCCTAAAACATGATCATTGTAAATATGTTGCAGATTCATATTGTCCATTTGAAACACAATTACCATATTTGCATTATCACACAATTATGTTTTGGCATATGTGCATAACTTTGTGATAGATAAAAACAATCAATATTTGAATGTCGACCAATACTGAAATATAGTTGTATTTCACCCTGTAGTTCACACCAAACATCGTCAAAAATAAATACGGATTGGGTAATGCTTCATTCGGAGGCACTATATCTTCTTTATTTGTAAATGGGAGATATAACATTCCTTCAATTAACCATAAAATGGCAGTTAATCTTTGATATTTCTCTTGTATTATTTTAGAAAACACATATACATTTTCAAATTTAATATGATTGGATGTTCCAACAGAGACATAATAACACAAGTTTTTCCACATGAAGAAGGACAGTTTATTATACAATGTATATTTGATGGTAAAAGAGTGCCATGTTTCTGTTCAATAATGTTTTCTTTTGCATTTACAATTACCAGAAGATGTACATTTTGTTTTATACCCTTAATTTCTACACAAATACACAGTATAACATACTAACATAACATATTGTAATGTATCATAACATATTGCAATGTACTAATATAATGTGAACTTTGATATGGTGAATTCCTTATTTCCTATGATATGTATACAAAATTTCGGGAAATGTACTATAACAAAATCAGCTCACCGATCCTAGAACCCAAAACATTTAAAAGTAGACGAGCATTATTAGTTTTTGATGTAAGCAAACAAGATGACACTATTGCAAATAGTGTGATTGATTCACAAATTGAAATTATTGCAAATACACCAATTTCAGCAAATACACAAGCTTGTGCTCTGACAATTCATGATGGATTAGCAAGTTTTAATGTAAGAGATAAGCTAGTGAAAATAATGAATTGATCCAGTAGAAGATGAACCATGGCTATGACAAGATGTTTGCAATATACAAGGATTTCAATCTACAGAAAAAATTATCATTAAAAAATTAGCTATTGCTGTCATGGAAGAACATACAACTGTATACAGCAACAAACCACCGTTTGACTGGAATTATATAACTCCCAAATACAAGAAAACAAATTGATGGGTTTCTAAGCATCACCATGGTTTAATCTGGGAGAGTGGATATATGGAGTATGAGAATATTGATGACATTTGAAAACATTACCAAAATAATTGTGAAATATATGTAGGTGGAGTTGAGCAAAAACCCCTTTTTGAAAGTGTATATAATGGGAAAGTAATAGATATTCAAAAATAATACAATTGCCCCTCATTCAAACAATTGTGTAAAACATATGGATCTGATTAGACATTCTTCTCTGCAGAGGAAAACTCAAAATTAATTATAACTCGGGCAATGATGACTGGGGTGAAACAGACTATAATGATTCCCTCCTGAATCACCTGTGGATATTATTAGAGTGATATGGCATTATTTAGGATGAGCATAATTAAAATAAAAAGTATTTGCTTGTATGCCATTCACTAGTTCATAATGATGGGTCAACAAGACAAGAACAAAGTTACATGTTCTTGCATACAGAAATTCAAATGTAAATTGAATATTAGAAAGTTATTAGCACATTGGAGTAAACCATTTAGAGTTTGTCTTGGAAATAAATTGTTTTATTATCTTTGTGATGTTGCTATTGTAAACATGTCTTCCTTCCATGCAACTGGTATTTACGTCATTGTCATCCCTGGAAACTCAAGTGTGATTTACTCAAGTTTGTTTAATGGAATAATACATCAATTTGGAGAGATATGCGATGGAAAGTTTCATTAAAAAAATATCAAATGTCCTTTATAGGGTGCAAAATATAATGATTTAATATCTTGTCCAGATCTGAAAAAATGTCCTGTATACCAACATATGTCCAAATACAAGTCTACCAGCAAGCATCGAAGAAGTGTATTCGCACTTTTATGAAACGTTTCCAGATATAACAGAATGTATAATATTTCACACACCCAAATACATGAAATATTATAACAATCAAACAGATGAAAATACTATAAATATTGCCAAGGAGAGACTGGAAGAGCTATGATGTAAAAAATGTTTTTGTAAACACACTGTGATGGAAAAATGTATACTGTAAGCAAATGTATCGAAATAAATGGTTTGAAACTATTTTGTATGTTTTACTGTCTTTACAAATGCATGAATTGAAACATTCCCATATTCTGACAATCAAATATTACATAAACTTTGTTTGTATGCATTTAACAATCGAATCTAAATGTGTTTGCATATAAATGTTTGTGTGTGAGATATTGATTAAATAAACCATTAGTAATTTGAAAGTGATTTATTAAATAAAACTCTTTAAATTTACACTCTAAGATTCAGACATGTTGTGTTTAAAACAAATAATATAATCGAAATGCTTCCTGGATTTGCTTATAACTACCTATAAAAGGTGCACGCTTTCAGTTTAATTATAATCATTGAATAGTACGGAAGAAGCAATATATTTGCTGTGTTGCTTCTGCAGTAAAGAATTTACAGTTGTGCATAACTTACATGGCATGAAAAACCAGCTGTGGAATGAACAATTGAAGAAAGCAGTTTCAGTGTGATTTATGCTAGAGACAATTTACAAGGAGCGATATTTTGTGCAGACATGGTGGAAGTTGTAACACTGAATCTATGCAAACAACACCATATCCTAAGCCAGCCCCTCAGTTAACTCCACAGACAGCTTCGCAGACAGCTCCGCAGTTAGCTCCACATTTAGCTCTGCAGACAGCTCCACAATCTGCACCTAAGTTAGCTCTGCACTTAGCTCCGCAGACAGC
This sequence comes from Dryococelus australis, assembly GCA_029891345.1. Classification (NCBI taxonomy): domain Eukaryota; kingdom Metazoa; phylum Arthropoda; class Insecta; order Phasmatodea; family Phasmatidae; genus Dryococelus; species Dryococelus australis. The sequence continues at coordinate 49,798,174 of CM056997.1, read as the reverse complement.
TTTGCAGTTGGCTCTGCAGACAGCTATGCACATAACTCAGAAGTTAGCTCCACAGTTAACATTTCCAGCTCCACCTACTGGATTACCTCCAAATATTCTATATGTTTATTCAAGAATAAAAAGTAATTTGATTTCCGACTCTCCAGCTTCAGTGAAAAGTTCATCATCCAATCTCAGATACGAGATACTGACTAGCATGCTCACGGGCAGGCTAACTGATGTGCAGATTGTTAACAATAGACTTGACAGTGATGTAGACTTTTCTAGTTTTTTTCCAGAGTTGCAGAATTCCTTTGATAGATTTAACTAAAACATCACCCATACCTATTCCAATTAGTATAACAGTAATGTGTAAGTACTCGAAACCCCTCATGGTGGAGGAAGGCACTATGCAAACCTTTTATTTTCAAAGTAATTCCCTCCTTGTCCTACACTCATCTGATGTTGGTGAACTTTATGACATTAACATAGTACCTTCTTAATAACCAGACTTGAAGAATTTGGTGCTTGTGGAAGCAGGTGGACTTTACAACCGATATCAAAAATGGATGTGCCTATCGCCCAATTCCAGTCGATCACTGGTTGTAAATAATCCAAGTTATTTAGCGATAAGCAGGCTTGTTATCTGATGCTGCTTCATTACTCGCAATTCACCCTAATCGGCTCTCAAGATCCCAGTTTCAATAACCGCCAAAATTTCTTCACTTGCTCTGATCTATAGATAAAAAATTTTTGCTACAAGGTTTTAATATGATTATAAATCTGTCAATTTTTCCTGTTCCACAAAACCCTGCATATGCGTAGAGTCTCTGAACAGCGAGCCTTGCCTCATGTCAATACGATGTGTGTGTCAAATTTCCTCCACAAACTTTACACTTCTTGTATTTCAGCGCTCCATTCATTCAATTGGTGTATCCCTGTGTGATATTATAGAATTCCAGTGTACTTTTTTCCACGACACTACACTCACTACCATAATGAGTTCAGCTCTGCTGTATGCAATACCGTCACTGGGGTAGTTTGACACAGTAGCATCTACAAGTCAATTAAACTGTCAACCATATCAATGGTGAACCAATAATTTGATATATAGTGTCTTAAAATAACTAATCTGAAATTATAACAACCAACACCTCATCTAGAATCTGCTGTGAATAACAACTTCTCACATACTTGAGAGTAACGAGTTCGTCTTCCTGCAACATCAATCAGATATTACCAACCTCGTTCCCAGAAAAGAGTATTGAGTGTTTTTTTCTGTGCATAAATAAATATTTTAAAGAAGATTGTGTTTTTGTATATGTAAATAAATATTATGTTTGTTGGAAAAATGTGATATTTTAAAAGAGTGTTTCAAAGTGAATGTGTGTTTCATTTATCTCCAAACTCTAGATTTAGAATTTTATAAAACATATATCTTAGAGAAATTAGTGATTCAATGATTTCGCAAAAAAAATTATTTTATTACTTTATCCACCAGGGGTCGTAGCTTTGTTTGTGTGAAGAACATTTATTTATTCGTGGGTGTGACCTTTTTTTTTTACATATATATCTTGAAAATGGTATTTCAACATAACAAAACCAAAATTACCTGGTTAATTGATATGTTTTCAGTGAACACAATACGTAATTTTCTATTCACTCGGTTTAATGGGTCTGTATTTGTTCGCAATATTTGGCCAATCATTTTTGTCTAGGCGCTTCCCATAGCAGCGAACAATAATACTACCTTGCTGTGAAATCAGTTCGCGTGAATATCACCTAAAATTGCGAAATCATTAATATTTAACACAGTAAAGACTTTGGAGATTCGCAAAGAATAAACGATTTTGTGTCTTAACAGAAAACAACACGAAATAAATAATTTACTTATAGTATACAAGTTTTAAATATAAATGTAAAATGCACTTAATGGGTATTAAGGAACACTGGCGATTTTCAAGAGATATTTAAAACACATTTAACACACTGCCTTTATTGTGTAAATAGTTAATTTATGTTTAACACTTTGTGTGAAGTCTGCAGATTCCTACAGCCAGGACATGTATACGACTGAAGCATTGCTAGCAGCCCTTGTCCCAAGCAAGACAGGCTGGTAGATGATACTGAACTTCCTCAGCTTGCTCATCTTGTAGTGTTTCTTCCTGCTTTCTGCGGCAAGGTAAAGTCTTCTTTTAACTAAATCAAGCAGCTCTTGCCTTATCACTTCTGGATTCTTCTCCACGGTGTACGTATCCAGTGCTGGGAGACCTTCCAAATCTTCTGTAAAACTTAACTTGAGTCAACCCATTCAGACTTTAATGGGTGCATGTCCCATGGTTACGTGGGCGGTATGGTTTATTACGAACTCTACTACCATTATCTTATCTCGCCAGCTTTGCCATGCATTATGACAATGTATTCATAATATGGTTTCGATAGATCTCATGCTCTGCTCGATGGGTTTGGACAGTGGGTGACGGACAGATATGGTAGTAGAGATAATGTTCATTCGCCTTAAGCTATTCTGCCACAAGTCAGTGGTAAATTGACTTCCTTTATCAGACGAAATGCAGAACGGCTTACCAACTTCTTTCACATATTCCTTCAATTTTTTAAGTAAAGTTGTAATTTTAGCTTGCACTATGGGATACAGTTTTATGAATTTAGAAAATACATCCAGCAATGCACATACAAACACACACACATTTATATAACACCAGCTTTAGACCTAGCCAAGGGTTCAAAATATTTACTGAAACCAAAGATAATGGTTCTCTAGGTATAATTGATTTCATTTCTCATTGTAAATTCTCAGGAGGAGGCTTCGCCTTCTAACAAAGATCGCAACTGGAAGTACTCTCTCTTATTTTAGCTAGCATATTGGGCCAGAAAACAATACGTCGCAGACTTGGTCAAGCTTGTTCGAACCAATATGTCCCAGCGCATTGTGTGTTTCAACAGCTACTAAATTTCGAATACTTGCAGGAATAATTGGCTTCCATTCTTCTTCGAATTGGCCTGTATTCTCTCTTCGGAAAAACAGCAGCCCTTCACTTGATGAACAATAGAGTCTCCGATACCCTGATCCAAATGTTAATGTTTTCAGTTTATCCTTAATTATCTGACAATACCTATCTTGTTCTTGCAATTAATTTATTGGCTTGAGAACTTCCTTCAGACGATTAATTGCTTTTAACTCCTGTGGGTACACATGTGCAACCAGGAATTATTTAGTTTTCTAGATGGAGGTACCCAATAATCACACGCACCTGGAATACGAATTAGGTAGTCAGCTGCATCGTTGTCAGATCCTTTGATGTATTGGATTTCTATCTGGTACTCTTGTAAATACAACAGCCACCTGGTCAAACAATCTCCAAAAGGGCTTCCGGTGTACAAGCAGGTTAAAGCTTTGTGATCTGTGAGTAATGTGATCTCACCCAGAAGCAGATTTCGGAACTTTTGGAGTTCCCAGACGATCGCAAGTGCTTCTGGTTCCGTAACTGTACAGTTGCGTTCCGCGCGGTTTAATGTATGGTTAGCCATGGCTACTGTTCGTTCTATATCTCTATCATCCTTCTGCGTGAGTTTCATTCCAAGCGCATTGGCTCACGCATTGGTGTAAAGCAAAATCTCTTTCCCTTGCATCGGATGGTAAATTACGTGATCTGGCAAAAATATCTCCTTTAGCTTTACAAATGCGTCTTGATGTATATCTGTCCAATACCATTCGAGACCTTTCTTCAGTAGTGTAAACAATGGTACAGCTATTTTGGAAACTTTATCGGAGTTATTTCTATAAAATCCCAGCACTCCTAAGAACGTACAAAGTTGTTTTACATTATTCGGAACAGTAAATTGCGCGATGGCTTGCAATTTATCTGGTGCTGTACATATCCCTTCTCTAGTCAAAATGTGACTTAAAAATGGTTGATTGGAATGATAAAACAGCGACTTGCGGATTTTCACAGTCATTTCAGCTTTTGTAGCTTCGATAGCACAATGTGTACCTGCTCTATATGTTCATCAAAGGTGTTTGATGTCAGAATGTCATCCACGTAGACTTGAGCGAAACTACGGCATTCTTCTCCCAGTGTTTTATCTAAGAAACAAGTGAATTCTGCCACAGCTTTACATAAACCAAAAGGCATCACTGTGAAAACATACTGGCAGTTTCTGAACAAAAATGCAGTATATTTTTGAGATTCAGAACTAAGGGGTAGCTGCCAGTAAGCACACATATCAATGGCAGTGAGGAAGCGTACACCTTGATATAAGCGTAGAATATCTCGCGTCAGAATAGGACCCTCTCGGTCTTTAACAGTGATTTTGTTTATGTTCCTGGCATCAAGAACATCTTTCTTACGGTACCATCTTTCTTATGGACACATAACATTTGATTAGCGTACGGACTTGCCTCTATAATAATCACATTCCATTCAAGCATTAATTTGACAAATGATTCCGCTTCAGGCAGGTATTTCGCCGGTATTGGATATGACTTGCAGTGGGAAACATTAGACTCCGAAACATTAATACGTACTTCATAGAGGTTATTCCTCCCAGGGAATTCAGACATGCATTCTTGATGTTGCATAAGCATGTTATACAGCTGTGTTTCCTGCGAATGAATGAAAGTGTCTACTACAGATACTGCTTTGGAAATATTGGCTTTTAGCGACGCATTTACACTAGACGTCGGTTCTCGCGATATCTGTAACGCAAATACTTCTTTACATATCAAATCTGTTGTATTGTAGGATGTACTCCACCTGTCTGGTACTTGTAAATTACACTTAACTTCTGGCGAAGTAATTAACCATCCACCGAAGTTCAAAATAATGCCATTAAAAAGGTTGAGAAATCTCTACCCAGTATGAGTGGTTTCACTAACCCCTTAACCACTAGAACATTTGCCAATTTCGGTCCACTTGGCCTTTTGATAGATAAAACCGTTTGTCTGTTTACAACAGTACTGGATCGTGATTTAACTCCCACAATCTTCAAACGAGGAACAGGTTAAATTGGTAATTTTCCATCACGGTGTTCGATTTCTCTGAACAAGTCATCACTGATATAACTAACTTCCGCCCCACTATCGAGTAGCGTCGGAACCATAATATCGCAGACATTCAAATTTATTTCAGGACATAAAGATATCCTGGAGTTCGGTAAAACTTCTTCATCTTCGCTAAGTAAAAACTCTCTGTCTGATTCGTCCATTATCAGTGTCAATATGCTAGTGGAATTATTAACTGATTTGCAAATATCAACTTCATTAATTTTATCGTTCTCAACATAACATTTATCAATATCGTACACTAAATTTGTCTCCACGAAAACATACCAGGTCAACGCTTGGAGACGCTCGTCATCAACCCTGTCTAGTTTACCTTACTGCTTCCAGTAGATACGGAGTTTGACATTTGCGCCTGACTTACATTTTGCGGTACATATGGAGGTGCGAGGGGATTCAACACTTCGTTTCTCTGGAAATATCCCAGTCGTTGGGGCGAATTGTTCTGCGCGAAATAATTGGCATTAGCAGGTGTCGAATCAGGAACAACTGGCAGCTGAAAATAAGCCCACGGTGGTCCATTATTCAGATTGTAGCCATTTGCAGTTACGTTACCTGGAAATGGACGATTACCGACTGCCCATGTTCGTGACGGTGGAACAGGCCAACTCACATTTCCTGGAGAATTTGTACTACCATTTGTAGGCGAGTTCGGTCGCCTTTCTCCTCCGTTGTTTGCCTGAGCACGTAGTACATACACGTTACCATCTGGATGTACATAAGCATTCGGTTGTGGAGTGTTTAATGTAGATCCATCTGTGTGTTGCTTACGTTTGGATCTTTTGCGGTATCCGGGAGAAAACTGTTTTCCTTGCCGATTGTAATTAAATCGATTCGACCTGCATTCCGATGCACAATCAGTCTGTAACGACTGGCGTTCATCACCTTCCGGTATCATTTCGATTGCACTAACTTATGGATTATTACAAAAGTTGTTTTATTGATGTGGTCGTTGACCTGGACCTTGGTATAACAGAGGCGCACACGCTGGTATAGCCTTATCCGATTCTGGCATAGCGTTTGCGCTTTGTCTCTCAATCTGGTCTATCTTTAAAATCTGAGACCGGAATTCATTTAGGTTTGTAAATGCTCTGTCCGCCCATCGATCTTGGTATTTAAGCGGTAATTGAGCAATTACCACTTCTGTGAACTCCTTGTCGCCCATTGGAGCATTCAAATGTCGCGTTCGTTCAAACATTTCTCCGTAATGTTGCTCCAGATATTTATTATTCTTTGGGTCGAACTTCTCCAAATGAAGACGCGATCGCAAATTTCCCTGAATACGGGCATTCCAAGCATTCTTTCAGAAATTTTTGTCTAAACTGGGAAAATGTGTGAACGCTTTGTTTCTCTTCCTCCCACCAATAGAATACGGTCGACTTAAGTTCAACCCTAAACATAACAAAGTTTCCGATTCGCTAAGATTAAACAATTTAGCGTAGTCCTCCAATCGCTTAAGGTAGATTATCGGATTTTCATTGCTTCGTCCCGAAAATGTCAGCAGTCCCTCGCTCGATTGCTTGGCGGGATGATGCAACATCGCAGCCGTCAAATTTAATGTGGCAACATTACTAGATTGAATAACATGGCTACTTGTACTCTGTTCACTATTATTCCTATCTGTAGGAACAGGTGAATGTGTAATGTCTCGGCTGAAAACTGTCGTAGAAGCGTCGCTAGTAGTTAGCTGGTTCAAACATGCATCTAGTTCCAATATTTTATTATGCAATTATTTATTTTTGTTTGCAACGTCTTTCTGCAAATCAACACATTCAACATTCGTACGATTAAGTTTTGCCTGTAGATGTCGCTCCAAATTTACCAGCTGGTGGTCTACATTATCTAAGATTTGATTCTCGATATTAGTTGGCGAAGTCGTTGGTCTGGATTCCACGGTAGTGATGCGAGTTTACAGTCCACATAACGGACTTTCGATTTTGGTTCGTGTTTGCTCTAATTCCCTAGGTACACTAACCTCTATGGAATGTAATCGAGTCTGAACCTCTCCTTCACTCGTTAGCATTAAGTCAAAATTTTCTTTAGTTACATCTTTCAACTGACTAAATAAGTCTTCCAATGGTATCTGCATTTTGTCAACATTATTCTGAAGCGTGACAATAGCGTTATCTTGTGCTGTCTGATTCGCCTGCAATTCAGTAACTGAATTTTCCAGGGTTGTTAAAACAGAATTAGTTTGGTCAACCCGTTCATTCAATCTTAATAAACTACTATCTACACTTACGATACACTGAGATAAATCATTAAATTTTTGATCTTGTGCGTCAAACCTAGCATTGAGTTTAGTACCTTGTTCTGCAATGTAATCAAACGTTGCACCTAATTGTGCATTTAATGTTCGTAAATAATCCATTAATCCCGTCGCATCTGTAACTGAAATTGCCCCTGATTTATCACCTTTTCCGAAACTTTATCCATTATGTTGGTGTTCAAAACAGATTTGACAAACTCTTCACTATCACTATAAAAATCTCTGTTTATACTCGTAGTCGGACTAACAACAGGTGTTCCTTCAATACTCAAAGTATCAGAATCTGTCATATTATTCGCCCCACTATATTTTAAATAGTTCATAGAACCGCTTAAAAAATAAGGGTCTCTGGCCATGTAGCAATACGCACAAAGTATTACATATTCCTATTTCTATGGTAACTATTTTGTCTATGACCATGCACTATTACTTACAGTTCTATGACTTTGATGGTGTCAATATAACATAGCATTGTTTTCTCTAGGTTGTATTTTTATTTTAATAATATTCAGCTATCTTGGCCGCACTGTTGTGCGCCGATTATTTCTTTAAAGGGGACTGGCAAAAATGTAACAAATAGGTCTAAACGTTGAGCAGTAAATAACTCCTATTAAGAAATTATAGGAATGTTAAACAGACACAATTCATGGGAGATGTAAAAGTCCCGACATTGGGAAATCAAATTATTTCTGTATGTAATGAAGTGTGTTAGGAAACTGATTAACTGTACAGAAAATTATATATATATATATCCAATATAACTAAATTAATATAAATATGTGTAGTCAAAATTAGATACTGTGCATGTGGAAATCAGCACAAATCATAGCTAGCAATATGTACCACTTCTTTCCCATGTCATGATCAGGAAAATTGAATAATATTCACAGACTATTATAGATTGCAGAAAAAAGAAATACTTACTGCTAACATAATGCAATGGAACACTTTGAAGAAAGATTAGGAAAAAATAATTAAATAAATTATGGAACATTACATTTTCTACTCCCATGCAACATCTTTAAACCCTTTTTAACAGAAGACATATAAAATTTAAAGATACTGCTGTCAGTTGTCAAAGAAAAATTAGTTCTTTGAAAAATAATTAATCTGTGACAAAATAAACAATTGATTTCCCTAAAATAATCACACAACTGCTCTGACAAATTACCAAAACATATTATTTGACTGCTAAAATTAACTATAGAATATTCTTATGTGGGCAACCAGGCTTATTTCATCAGTAGAGCTTAAGAATCAAAGTCGTTCATGGTAATTTAATACCACACATTCGGACCACTGGACTTGCTATATTATTAAATTCCACATACAACTTCATTGCAAGGTGTTGAATGATGAAATAGTAAAGAAACACCTTACTTGAAGCGTTCTGCAGATATTAAGGCACAATTTCTGGTATGCCAGACTGCCTCAGAACACCATCCGGGAAATGCATAGTGAATAATCCTCCTGCAGTTATATATTCTCCGGTGTGTTTAGCAACGATACTTAATACTGCTTAGCCTCAATACTGAAACCTTCATAAACTTCATTTAACACCAGACACATTAGTCATACATGCTACTTCTGCACAGAGGCCATTTTTTCCTTCTTTTAGAATCTTTTTAAACCTCATAAAATTTTCTGTCAAGTCTTTCCTAACAAACAAAAACACATCTGCATTGTCATATTCCAAAACCAATAATTTTGTTTTCTGCTGAGCACACTTTCATATATCTCTTATCAATGAGAAACAGATAACACACTATTTAAACATTAATTTCCATCATTGAAATGTATGCAGCTAAACTGTCAATATAGTAGTGTGTGGATGAGTGTTACATTGTTGTTTTTGACATAGTTGACATTGACTGATTTAAATAAATTACAACATGTAAGAATACCTTTTAATTAAATTAATGTGATATGTAAAATAATTAATATTAAGTCATTCAAACGAAGTTAATAACATATCTTCACATTATTTAAATAACCAAAAATGGTGTGTGTAGAAATAAAAAAAAATAAAGTCTCATTTGGAGACTTCCTGTAAGAAAATTCCTTACAATAACAAAAGTAAATTTTTTTAATTCGTAATTCCTGTAAAATATTTTGGAGTCGGTTCATTTTATAGGCTCCACATAAAAGTAAAAATTGGCATATATATTAACATATTTTCGTTCCTGACAATTTTCAAATTTTTGTTGGTTGACACACGAATATTTTCAGCGTTTCGATAATAGGGTTGATTTTGCAAGCAATGAAAAAATATAAAGAAAAGCAGAAAAATATTTTCAATTCTGCATATGCATAAATTTCCAATTAACTTCGAAAAGCCTGTAAAATTGGTGTCGGTAAGATTTAAAAGAAAATTATTTTTTTCAAATTTCTGGTGATTATTATGTATGGTATTTACAGATCATATGACTGTGATCGCCAGTGAAATAATATCTCTGAGTTCCTTTTCGTTTGTCTGGATAAGTGGCATGGTTTATTATTTACAAATGAAGTCAAACGGAATTATGGACGTATGTAACAAGACACGGTGTTCCTTGAATAGTAAATATTACAAAATATTGTAATGGCATTTTTTGAATGAAAGCTTCCATACATACATTTTTTAATCTACCGAGGGTCAAACAACGGACTCAGGGACATTTTTACAACAAAACATACAAAAGAGCCGTTTTCCTTACAAAATTCTACGCAAAGACGTTGGGACGGCCATCCTACAGTTATATCAACGGCCGTAGAATACAGGTTTGGACACTCGCCTACCTAACAATGTTAGCGAATTGACCACTTATTGACTGATTTAATTCATGCAGTAGCCGCAGATCGCTGCAAGCAAACTAGTATTGTCAGCATTGCTGGTATAGGGATAACACCATAGAGATATGAATGTCATTTTCCCATTTTAAGAAAAAATTGCAATTCCCCTCGCGGTAGCAGCGCTCTGCGGCTGGGTCCGTGAACTAAATAAGTCAATAAGGGCGTCAACTTTTCAAGCTAGTGTCCAGACATGTCTTCTACGGCCGTGGTTACACCACATGCGATTTAATTGAGGAAATCGGCGTAAAAAAAACGTGAACACACACTGGAAACGAGAAAAAGTGAAAATAATAAGCCGAACATTACTTTAACCAAGTGGACATTGCAGAAAGTTGAAATATGAGAGTCAAATTGATATCGGCCTTCATTCGCATGGAATACGAGCTCTGGTTTTACTCTTTTCTCTGTCTCTTTCGTGCGCATGGAACTACGTAGAGGACATGAAACACACGAATATGGTGCCTCGGCAACACATGTTATTCCGGTTGAAGGGCTGTAGAGCGCTGAAATGTAATTTCGCTTTTGAATAAAAAATGGCCTCGACTGAAAATTGTTTCATGCCCTTCTCGGGTCCATTTTATTCCCGATTTGGCTTATGGTGAAATGTTCCGGATCTGTTTGGTTTATGAGTGGTTGTGGCAAAGATTAGTGATCCAGTTTCAATCAATTGAAATTCAGTATATAGTTTGACTTCTTTCTTATTTGTGTGACGAATTCGTTTTGCTGCAAGTTCTCCGTCTAGTGATGTTTATAAAAAATTAAATTAAAATTATATTTTAAAAATATATTGAAACTGTTTACTTGAAATCACGTATGATTTTTAACTAAAATACTTTTTTTCCGAAAACATTTTTAATTTTAGGTATTCGTAAGTGGATAAGTGTTATCAAAAAATATTCCCTTTACGAAAATGTTATAGTACAGTCACAAGTTTTCTTGTTACCCACACTTCCAATTGTGTTACAATTTTTTGCCTTTGAACCTATTTGTATTCTTGGGCCAAAATAAACACTGACATGCAGCACATGAAAACGGACAACTATTTTCCTTGCTCTGGATGTCTTACGTAATTTGTGAGTAAAATTATTATTATCACACTAGACAATTTACACTGCAATTATAATGAAAACCCCAAAAACATATACGTAATTTTTTATTACTTGTACAATAACAATATCATCATAATTCATTTTTAACTGGGCACGCGAAGAAGAGAAAATGGTGAACCTGGAAAAAAAAAAAAAAAAAAAAGCTCACCGAAATGAAACAAGTGTTAAATGGTTGGTAAGGATTAAAATGTTATTTGCATGGTTACGTATTGTGTATTGATATCAGATAGTTAGCAGATAAGTATATAAATAACAATAAGCATGGTTATAATTACGTGTGCTGTCACTCTTCATTGAATTTATTCTGGTCCTGTAATAAGAATGGCTCAGATAAATGATGGTCAGTTGTTATTCTAAGTATTGATTATTCAAAGTTATTCTAATTGTAGTTCTCTTCGTGTATCTATTATTCAACAGCGCGTCCCAGGAAAAATTAATTATTCAGTGACGATTGACTGAGGACGAATTGGCCCTGGTCACTGCGCATCTATCATTAGAGTACTATATAAAGGTCTAGTATATTTCCGTTATTTTCAGGAGAAAAAACTCTTGATGCAGGTTATTTCAAAATAGTTTGCATTGTTAAACCCTAATTTGCATAATATGTAAGTTATTTAGGTTCAAACTGCAGGCTCACTTACTCGTTTGATAGCTTTGAATGCTAGGTTAAAACTGACGGAAGGAAATATTTGTTTTCATGGTGTGTGTGTGTGTGTGTGTGTGTGTGTGTGTGTGTGTGTGTGTATATATATATATATATATATATATATATATATATATATATATATATATATATATATATATGTATATATTCTAATCATTTTTAATGTTTTTGTGATTAACTTATATTTAAAACTTAGCGGTTTTAAGGGTACATACATAGGCAACAAACGTTCCATTCCTTCTCCTAAACGTGCATTACACAAGTACATTTACAATACTGATGACTAAGTAGGTACACATCATCTTAGCAATATAATTTACTAAAACGTAAAATATGTATTTTTTTTTCGGTTATGCAACCATTTGTTCTTCAAAATCAACATGATACTTCATCCATTGTAAAAAATAAAGCAGGACATTTGAAATGAGCTAATACTACGGACAGACATTAATAACAAGTTTGGTGATAAACTTACGCAAATTAAAAATATTTCATCACAACGTATGTTGTCTACAAAATACACTGCTAGACGTAAAAATCGCTGGACCTATAAGGTGTCATCCATTCGCAATAGAATTTAGACCACATACAGGACCATTTACGCAACGCAAATGGTTAAAGTTATGTCGCAGAAACATCACTGCAACACGTGATATAAGGGGATCTTGTGTCCAGTACACAGCGCTTAGAAGGGCCATACAATATGCTGAAAAGGCAGAAGTCTACGTGTTAACAGACAAACTAGTATACCACGGAATTGTGCTCGTGACGAATATCATCACCCAGGCCAATTTGGATGGGGTCGTATGGTAGGACTGCGCAAAGCCGGATGGTCGGCTCGTCGTATAGCTATTCATCTTGGCCGTGTAGTCACGACTGTGACACGATGTGTGCAGGCGTGGATACGTACAGGTCGTACGTCACGTACACTGTAAAAAAATAATGGGAAAAATTACCTGACAAGTGTAAGGTAATATTCGCAAACTTGGGGGGGGGGGGGCATAGTTTTCCCTGCAGCTAAGGTAAAATTACCGCACTCTGGAGTAAAATTCGCATTCATGGCAGTGGAAAATCCCTCACATCGATGGGAAAATTACCTTACGACGCGTGCACCTCTTCAGAATTCCCAACAAAAAAGAGGGGCGGGGAGGGGGGTGGCGGAAATATCAATCCTTTAGGGGGCCACGGTGGCTGAGCAGGTAGCCTGGTCTCCTCCCACCAAGGCGATCTGGGTTTAATCCCCGGCCGGGTCACTCCGGATTTTCGCATGTGGTAATCGTGCCGAACAATGCCGTTGGTCGGCGGGTTTTCTCGGGGATCTCCCGTTTCCCCCGCCATTTCATTCCGGCGCTGCTCTATACTCACCTCAATCATCCTCATCGGCTCTCAAGATCTCGATGTCATTTCACTTCACTTCAATCCTTTAACACACTACTGTTCACTGATGCTTTCACGGTGTCGTCGTGGTATAATGGATAGCGCATCGGCCTATCAATAGAGGACCATGGTTCGCGCACATCCACCAGCAAGTATCTATGGTTTTAGTGTTGCGGTTTAAGTTACTATTTGTTACAATAAATATGCAATAAAAATTAACAGTATTATTACTCCAGGATGAATTTTAATATAATTTTATTACACAATATAAATAATTTCCCTTCACTTATATATGATTTGCCCCCTCTTTTGTTAGGTACTTTTCCCTAGGATTAAGGAATAGTACTTGTTACGTAAATTTACTCTATATTTAAGAGGTAATTTTACCTCACATATAGAGGTAATTAGCTTCCATTACATTTTTTTTACCTCTAATATTTTTTACACTGCAGAGTAGGTACTGGTTCTGCCAGACGCAGTACAGATAGAAAAAAGCATCGTATCACTGATATGCAAAGTTCCCAGTGGAACCGGCGCTGGCATCGCCAAACCTCCCCTCTAGGTGGCCGATACCTATTAAAAGGTCACACATAGAGCGCTTCTTTCTATCATTACGTTAGCCCCCGCAAAACAAAAGCTACATCGGCTTTTTTTATCTTCGTGGTCCACCAGGAACTTTGGAATTTTGCCCGAAAGAGAAGAAGGAAACTACACTAACTACTCGCGTTCCGCGCTTGTCCTTTAGTATTGTATTTAAGCATGACTGTATCCCCGTTAACTGCAATTTGCGGCCCAGTGCGCCCGAGTTGTGACGGACTTAGTTTTGGGGGATGCTCGGTAACCAGAAACATCCCCTACCACCTCGACCCCGGGCGCACAAAGGGCATAGTCAAACCACACTGCTTCTTTTCTGATCTGAGAGGGTACACATTCACACAACACACACACTCATTCCATACCTACACTTGTGATCTTTCAAGAAGATCCTTGTCGTCATCATTCTAAGTTCCATCTATAAATCTGATTCCGAGTCCTACACGGTTGCCATCATTGGTGTTTTCCCGGGACATTTTTTGTCCAGGGAAATGTTGGCCGGGTCCGGTTGTTCGTCATGTTCGGTGTATTTGTGACCGAGTGGGATGAGGTGGGAGGGAGGTGATCTTGTGATGTTTTCCTTCCCTGTTCAGATTCTTCCGTTCCGAGTTTGGCACAGCCGAGAGGGGGACCTATGGACACCTTTTCGATCCCCCTCCGCCAATTCGCCCTCACTCAATCCGGCATCCCTTTAGGGAAGTGCTTGTAACTTCCGTGATCTGGCGCGTCTTATGACAGGTTTCCTGCTGGGTTTGAAGGACTAGTACCTGACCACAGTATACCCCGAGAAGAGCTCACTGTAATCAAAAGTACGCCTCCCGTATGTATGAACAGTATCATTAAAGATTTCTGATTACTCGAATCGTTCTTCTCTGCGCCAGTAGCACTCTCTGAGAAAGCTCAAGAGTGCTTCTTGCTGAGCGACGACGAGCCTATCCACTGCCTCTATACGAGGGAATATTATTCTACCCCCCACCCCCTTTTTCCCCATTCGCCTGATGTGCAGTAGCAGGATGTAGCAGGACGCCAAAACCCCGCAATATGCAGGGCCTGCAGTGAACTTGTTGGTCTTGACCAGAACCAATCGTCGCCGTTTGAACGACGCTTGCCTTTGGCCTCTCAGCTTCACGTGTCATCAATCGACAGAAGAATTGTAAAGCATTGTGTTCTCTGATGAGTCGCGCTTCACTCTGAATGCAGACGATGGTCACAGACATCTTTGGCACCGCTGTGGGCAACACAACGATCCTGCACTGATTCGTTAAAGCCATACATCCTGGACACCACGTGTTATGGTATGAAGTACCATTAGTTATGACTTCCGGTCCCATCTCGTGGTTGTTAAAGGCCCGTATACAGCACGGCGATGTGTCAGTGAGGCTCTACGTCCCCATTTCCTTACATTTTTGAGCAGCATGCCCAACGTTATCAACGCCATCGACGTTATAAAGCTCGTTCCCATACAGCTTGCATTACCCAAGAGGCTCTAAAAGATGCGGAATATATTCCTTGATGTTACAGTCCTCCATATTTGTTCCCTGGTGAATATGGAGTGGAGTGATGTGGGTGGCTCGTTAACATCGGAATATTGACAGCTGATAAGGGTGGGTGAAGCGAGGAGAATATGGAGTAGCGCGAGAATGCGAGGGCTGGACTGGTCGTGAAGTTTATTTTATAGTTGATAACCGGTGTTTACAATATGTAGCTTTGAATACAAAATCGCTAATAAGAAATCGATATAGATTTTTGTGGGAATAAAACTAGACTGTCAACTATTAAAAAAAAATCGAAAATTTATGGTATTTAAACAATTTTTAAGGGTTTTACAAAACTGGCTGTTTGGGATTAAAGCTATGTGGTCATATATGAGCTAAGATTGAAATGACTTGCGATCCAGAGCAATAGAGCTGTCGGGAAAATATCGACATGATGAGTCTCACAGCCACGTGTCTCCCGCCCCCTTTTTTTTAACATCATGTGCCGAACTATGACCACAAACACAAATTCCCAATACTTTATGACAACTTACTTTTGGGCGTCGTAAACACTCTTAGTCCTCATGCGAACACGTAACAAAACTGGTTAGTACAACGAAACCATTGTGGAAATCTTACTATAGGCTGTTCGCGGTAAAGTGAGAAATTTTTAAGTCCCTTGTAATTTTTTCCTTCCATCCAATTTCCGCCTTCCTGCTACTTTTTAATATAAACATTGCAATGTAACCAATAAACACAGTGTATACATTTCACCACCTTCAAAATTTAATGCCTGAGGCTGCAATAAGATATATTTATTAGTGGTTAATGCCTGTTGGGAGGGCCTTAAAAAGTGCTCACTTTACGGTGAAAAGCCTATAACCGCGGAGGTGATTTAACCTACGAGTCAAAACGCATCGAGTATTGTTGCCTCAGGAGTTAAAAGCAGCACATACTATAAAAATA
The DNA here is from genome assembly GCA_029891345.1 of Dryococelus australis. Taxonomy (NCBI): domain Eukaryota; kingdom Metazoa; phylum Arthropoda; class Insecta; order Phasmatodea; family Phasmatidae; genus Dryococelus; species Dryococelus australis. The sequence continues at coordinate 49,781,829 of CM056997.1, read as the reverse complement.
ATTAAAATACACTGCGTCATAAAGAAAAATTAAATCACTTGGAACTATATTCCAAAGTTAACGAGAGCAAATTTCTTCTAATCTTGAGGTTTCAAGCTCTGTATTTCAGAGGTAACAAACTAGACTCGCTTTCGGGAGGATCTGGTTTGATTCGCGGTTAATATGCCTGAATTGTTGCCATTATATAATTTTTGTTTCCAATGAGGTTTATTAAATATAATATATTATATATACACACGCACACTTATTTAGTACTAGTCGAATGATTTAGATGAGTCGGGCATAATGTACACTATCTACCAACAATTAATTGGGCACCAGTCGACAATGTTTGCACGGTGGTTGCATCCCGTATATTATAGTATCCCTTGAAACATGACATCTAGCATTGTCATCCTGGAAGTAACACGTCTCCATTCCGTAGAAACGCCACAATGTTGGGAGTATTTCATTATCCAGAATGTTACAATAGGCCTCTGTGTTCATGCTACCGCGGACAAACACAAGCGGTTCTACCCCGAAGGCTGTGAAACACAAGTCAACTGACGTACTGAATTACCTATTTTCACTGGTGCCCAATTACTATTTGGGAAACAACTGTGATCTGGGATAGGAGATAGGAGCCAGCCGGCCGCCATGTCGTAACGTCACCCAACCAGCATGTTGGGTGACGTTACGAACTTGAACTTGCTAGCCGTGGCTACTGTTCGTTCTATATCTCTATCATCCTTCTGCGTGAGTTTCATTCCAAGCGCGTAGGCTCACGCATTGGCGTAAAGCAAAATCTCTTTCCCTTGCATCGGATGGTAAATTACGTGATCTGGCAAAAATATCTCCTTCAGCTTTACAAATGCGTCTTGATGTAGATCTGTCCAATTCCATTCGAGACCTTTCTTCAGTAGTGTAAACAATGGTACAGCTATTTTGGAAACTTTATCGGAGTTATTTCTATAAAATCCCAGCACTCCTAAGAACGTACAAATTGTTTTACATTATTCTGAACAGGAAATTGCGTGATGGCTTGCAATGTATCTGATACTGTACATATTCCTTCTCTAGTCAAAATGTGACTCTAAAATGGTAGATTGGAATGATAAAACAGCGACTTACGGATTTTCACAGTCATTTCAGCTTTTGTAGCTTCGATAGCACAATGTGTACCTGATCTATTTGTTCATCAAAGGTGTTTGATGTCAGGATGTCATCCACGTAAACTTGAGCGAAACTACGGCATTCTTCTCCCAATGTTTTATCTAAGAAACAAGTGAATTCTGCCACATAGTTACATAAACCAAAAGGCATCACTGTGACAACATACTGGCAGTTTCTGAACAAAAATGCAGTATATTTTTGAGATTCAGAACTAAGGGGTAGCTGCCAATAAGCACACATTATATCAATGGTAGTGAGGAAGCGTACACCTTGATATAAGCGTAGAATATATCGCATCAGAATAGGACCCTCTCGGTCTTTAACAGTGATTTTGTTTATGTTCCTGGCATCAAGAACATCTTTCTTTCGGTAGCATCCTTCTTATGGACACATAAAATTTGATTAGCATACGGACTTGCCTCTATAATAATCACATTCCATTCAAGCATTAATTTGACAAATGATTCCGCTTCAGGCAGGTATTTCGCCGGTATTGGATATGACTTGCAGTGGGAAACATTAGACTCCGAAACATTAATACGTACTTCATAGAGGTTGTTCCTCCCAGGGATTTCAGACATGCATTCTTGATGTTGCATAAGCATGTTATACAGCTGTGTTTTCTGCGAATGAATGAAAGTGTCTACTACAGATACTGCTTTGGAAATATTGGCTTTTAGCGACGCATTTACACTAGACGTCGGTTCTCGCGATATCTGTAACGCAAATACTTCTTTACATATCAAATCTGTTGTATTGTCGGATGTACTCCACCTGTCTGGTACCTGTAAATTACACTTAACTTCTGGCGAAGTAATTAACCATCCACCGAAGTTCAAAATAATGCCATAAAATGTTGAGAAATCTCTACCCAGTATGAGTGGTTTCACTAACCCCTTAACCACTAGGACATTTGCCAATTTCGGTCCACTTGGCCCTTTGATAGATAAAACCGTTTGTCTGTTTACAACAGGACTGGATCGTGATCTAACTCCCACAATCTTCAAACGAGGAACAGGTAATATTGGTAATTTTGCATGCCTGAACTTGACCTTGATCCATGACCTTAATCTTGGCCCGTGACCTTTACCCCATTCCTGTTGCCTTACTGGCCTTGAACACAAAAAATGCCACAAAAAATTTCAAAAATCCAAAAAAATTTCCAAGGAATTCTAACAAATTTCCAAAAAAATAAAACACTTGACACTTCACTCAAGGCTCAAGACACGACTCACTAATCAAGACCCAACACTAAAGACTCAAAATCCTAGACCCTTTACCCAACATACTTGACCCAAGACCGTAGATATTCAACCTTCACCCCAGGACCCTGACCCTCGTCCGTTGACCTTATGACCAAAAAAATTCAAACATTCTGAAAAAATCACTAAAAATCCTTAAAAAAAAAATTGTTTGAAAAAAAAATTAAAATTATCACTGATAAGTTTTGTCTCTGCCGGCCATTTCGCAGACTGGGCCTTTGAAACTCTGGGATTGGTGCATCACGCTTGGTTGACCATAAACTATTACAGATCTGATTATCTTAAAGTGGTATAATTGTTTGTGTATGTGGGTATATACAACTATACTGTATTTAGGCTGTGAACTGTTTGCACAGCAGTGGTGTCAACATAAGTGCCACATGAATACATCTGGTTTTCACGAGTCACATGTAACTGTACATACACAACACATATAATTTCCTGCATCATTATCAGACCACAGTTTATTTTCAGAGTGACTACCCAGTAAACACAGTTACACGATATACATTAATTGCGCCCTTACGTGTGGCTTTGTGGCAGTCTACACATTATAGATCACACTACACCCCACCTAGACATAAACACGACTAGTTCATTATGATTCATGTTTTATTAGTGTATGTATATTGAAGTACGGTTCCACGAACTATATATAAGCACATGCGTAATATGTATATTTAAGTACTTACTATCCTATCCTGATACGGAGGCTCTCTCAGAGTAGACATGTTAATTTCTTGTTTGGTCTTTATATTGACTTGATTGTTTGTCGTTCAAACAAGGATATTTCCTAACTTCCTTGTTGGGATAAAAAAGCTTATCATCAGATGACGTATCTTTGTATTGCTAGATGTGTAATCTGTTTCATTTAAGAACACACCTTGTGATTTCAAAACACATTATCGTTCAGCACAGCATAGCATTGCGTACAGTTTCGTGTGGATCTACCTAAAGAGGCAGTTGTACACTTGACTGATTATGTCATTTAAATATAACATTATTTAAAGACGTGGTTATTTTAATCACGCATTAATGGTATCAAGAGATGCCTTTTATTTTGCCGCCGAGGATCAAAAACACCAAACACTGCGTTTCATTAGCTTCTGTGCACGTATAAGCAACGTGTATGATGATACAGCTACATTCCATCACGCTGAAAAGGCCGGTAAGATGTAGCGAATTTCCCGTCCTGTTGGCAACTGCTATTTTCGCCGTGAAGGTCTACGTTTTTGAAGGAGAACTTGGAGCCCCCGGCTTCATCGGCCTTGCTATCTGGTGAAGTGCGTTCGACTCCTTGCGGGATCGGGGATATTTTGTGTGTAGAAAATGGTCTTCCTTGGTCCAGGATCAGGCTGTCCTGCGACCTTGGTACTGCGGAAGAAAATGGCGAAGCCTCGCAGATCCATCCTACCTCGAGCGCTTCGGGCAACCACCGTTTCCATCACCGTAACATTGCCTGAGGTCCAGACCGGCCTTCGGCCTGGACACGCCGAAGAAATGACAGAGAAATATTAGTTTTTTGCTAAAGCTGAAGGGCCAGGAATTTCACAATTCTCTTCGCGTGCAACTGGTAACATGGAAGCCGTACTTAGCGGAGCTCTGATGGCGACGTAACTCCTAGCAACCCGAGAGTCACAGGCTTGTTTCTCGTCTCTATTTCCCTGAATATTTTTCAGAAATAAACTTTTTTCATTCACAAGTAAGTTACCCATCACATATTTGACCGTTAGACATTCGATAGCAGTAAATAATAACAATACGGTTCAGTAACTTTTTTGTGCATCAACTCATGTTGTAATTTGGTATAGAAGTTTTAATTTTCATGGTTAAATTGTTCGCTGGGATTTGTTTCTGATATAATGAGAATTTGTAATGTAAATGATTAGCTCTGCATTAAGTCGCGTATCAATTTGGTATAATTTTTTTCCCCATCGAGGTTAAATTGTTTTCCTATGCTTTATTGCTGGTTTTTTAAATAGATTTTTTAGTTTATATAGGAACTCTTGGACATAGTGTAAATTCATCACGTGTAATGGACGAGAGTTACGTGAGATTTTTGTTACTATGGGGTGTTATGTTCCGGATGAGATTATTGCCAGCGTAATTATCCACAGATTAGGAAACCTAGGCCTTAACGTGGTACTTAACATCTGCGTTTCCAATGTCTTAAAATAATCCATCTTGCGTTACGATTCCTCTGTGATATAAGAACTGAGTAGATGAAATTTTAGGATTGGTTTGTACCTTTAGTTATGCATACAAAGCAGTTCAAACTTTTTAAACTTTTTTATGGTATATTTCTAATTAGTGAAACATGCATGTTGAACACGTCACGAGTATAAAATATTACTTGTGCAACTGTTAATTCTTTTATAATCGCTTGCGTGTGAAAGCCAATTCTCTTTTAAAACGTAAAGCGCTAGTGCTTGTGAGAGTTCAAAGGGCGTCACGAAAAGTGCGAGTGTAGCGGCTGAGTCACAGGGCGAGCTTGCGTATCCTCGAAAGAAAAAAAGGGTGATTGGGGGGAGGGGTACAAAAAGCGGGACGGGGATCGGCGCGGGTGATAAATGCGTACTTGTGGATTGCGTTTCGCAGCAATAATCCAACATAATAAATCAAAAGAGCAGGCTGTGTGTAGGGGTGGGGCTGCGACGGGGCGAACTAGCAAGGGGGTTGTGTGAGGGGGAGGGGGGATGACTGCGAAACTAATTAACAAGGAAGGCGAAAGAGGACGGCTGAATCCCGTCGGGGTGGGTGCGGAGCAAGGGTGTCACCCCGAAAGTGTTACAAACAAACACATTAACAAATGAATCGCGTCCTCACTCCCTACCCCCTTCTTTTTCGACTGGTCCGGGCTGAAATGTTTTAACAGCACTGCCATTAGTCGGACCAGCTACTCCCCCTGGGGGAGGGGAGGGGGAAGATAAAAAAAAATTAGGATTTAAATATGGGTAGGCCCTAGTGAGCAAAGTTCAAAAGGAAGGGGACGTTAACGTCGGCCGTTATCACACACGACTCAATCCCCGGAGGCTTGGGTATAGGACAGAACAGTCTGGAGCGGTGCAGATACTCGCAAAGGCTCTTGGAGTTAACTGAGTTTGTGCTACGCTGTACAGTATAGCCCGTGTTACGTCCTCTTGCATAAAAACATTTTTTCGTGGTAATACACATAATTTGAGTATACTGGGTACATTTTTAGAAAATATTCACGTTGTTTTAACGGGTCGGAGTGCAAAAAAACGCTTTTAAAATATCTTCATGTAAGTCGCATTTGTCTCGAGGGTTATTGAACATGATTGTGTTTTGTTGAAACTTCTTGCAGCAATAAATTTATAATTTGTTGTACGTATATAATACTCTGAGCTCTATGCACAGTTACAAGGAAGGTGTTAAATATAGTAATGAAAGTAGAAGTACACATTAAGTCATTCAGGCATATATATAAAATTTTAATTTTACTCTTTGCCAAAAACATATTTTTTTTGGAACTGTAAAATTATCAAAATAACTCTCTGCCATAAACGTGTTTTTGTTTGATGTTACTGGGAATGTCTGTTTATGTGATCTTCTATCACGTGAGGGACTTTCTTATTGGTTGCCATTTTCTGTTATGATAGTTTTAAATTCTATGGTTCCGTATATAAATTGATCTAAATACATTTTTTCTGCAAAGCATAACTATAAAATTTATATAAAATGAACGTCCAGCTTAGAAGTGGCACCTATCTCTTGGATAAATTCAGCAGTTCAACGAGAAATATTATTTTGTGGTCGTGAGTACCATTATTTGTGAGTGAATGTGAGAATGAGTTTAAGCATGCATGAGTAAAACAAGAAATGGCGATGTAAAATGATGAACGAACTTTAAGGAGGTAAGGATAATTGTGGCAGGAAGAGAATGTGGTGCCTTACCGACGTTTAAAACATTGCAACAGTAATGTCATGATGTGGAGGCTATGACAAAACACGTTGACTGTGGATTAAACTATCAAATTTTATAAGTTAATTTTATAATTCTAGTTAGCTCTAAGTAAAGTTTTGGGTCCATTGGTCTCGTTCGGTCTTATTTGGTCATATGTGCCGTTTGAAACTACAGTTTATTATATTTGGTATCGCATTTGTAGTCAAAGGAGCTACTCTTATTCGCTCTATCTCTTATCGGGAGCGGATTTTCGACGTGGAAGCAATACGCGGGGTGCAATTTATCATGTCACGAAGAGTTGCAGTCACCTGTCCATTACAATATCGTCCACTCCGCTACTCCCGGCTAGCGATGTTCTCCTAAGCGGAGAAATGAATGAAAATCGCTCCTCAGGTTTCTAAATGTGTTGTAAGGCATGGTATAACTTTCGCTCTAAATCATAATCAACGGAACGCCCTGAGGTTTTACCGCCAGGGCAGTGCCATTCGCAAGGAATCAGTAGAAATCTCCGTTTAATAAGTGTATACCAACAACTACAATGATCACTAAAAATTTACCGATTAAAGCGGAGCAGTTTCAACAGATCTGCAGTAAACTTCGCTTGATTTGGAGAAATTTTAAGTTTTCGATTTTAGTGTGTTGGACAATTTTATCGTCTTTTGTAAAATTTGTAACAATTCGATAAAATTATTTTTGTTTTTGTTACTCTACTTATAGTGAAGGTTGTCTGGCCGCCCGGGATCAAAGAATAGTGAGTTGTTTCTGTCGAGCGGCTGACAGCATGAGTTTTGTAGTATGCGGTTTGTTCGGAAAGCAAAGACGAATTGTAGAGTTTATTGCCTAGGTACCGAAGGGTATCCCTGCCAAATTCGGTCCTGATCCGTCAAATGGAGTAGAATCGTAGTGTAGAGGACAACAATTCTTACATGCATATAAACTGTGACTTGTGTGTATATTTACATTAATAAATACAGACAATCTCTCCATTACATAATTATTTTTCCTATAAGTTGGCTTAATGTTCTTTGAAGACATGAAATACGTTTGCATGACTGAATGTTTTACAATTCGGGGAAACTATACACTCAACTCATTTTGTAATTAACGGCAATGTTCAATTATTTTTGTCATGGTTTGCCATTAAATCTGATCAGAATTGTACAAATTCAGTCATGCCAACTATGTATTAAATTTAATGGGATATTCAATCTTTAAATGTTGGCGTTATCTTCTGTCAAATTGCTTTTATTCCACTGAAACATTCAGTGACTAAAATCGCATGGTATGTTTCACAATGCCGAATTCGTAATGTTTGAGGAACTTTTTTTTTTGCATGAGAATGCAGGGTCGTGTATTTTATTGAACAAGTGCATTTCCCCCCCCCCTTTTTTTTACACAAAACTATTTGCCTCGTATGAATTTGCTTTTTATTATTGAGAAAAGCACATTCGAGTGAAACGGCCTGTATTGCAACGCAGGGATAGTACGCTGAAAATCATGAGTGCATTATATAACAATCATGTCATCGCATTTTAATGTACAACGAAAATCTCATATCCTGCATTATAAGCACCGCATTTAAACATAGCAGTATGAGACTCTACGTTTTTACTCGTTTTTTTAAAACATGCAAAAACACAAAGTTTTTTTTTTTCCAAGTTCTTTTCTCAGTAATACATATGAAATGTTATTATATTATTTTCGTAATATTTGAGTCTTATAATAAAGACGGGACACTTTCTCACATTACATGTGACGTAATTTAGGCTATCTATAGTAAAACATTCGTAAAACACTCTTAAAAAAAAATATTACGCTTTTACTCTTTCGTAAGAGACAGCTTAAACAAACGAAACTATTAAAAAGAAATTAACAAGTGAAGTTGAAAGGCATTCTACTTCACACGCTTTAAAGTATACTTTATTCTAATTCACAGCATTTCAGAAAGATAGAGCTGAAGAGATTTGGGTGGTTTTTAACATCCAGGTCTGGAGAGCCTATGAGGGTGAAGTGAGGTGAGTATGGAGCAGCGCGGGATTGCAGGGGCAGGGGAAACGGGAGATCCCCGAAAAAAAAACCGCCGACACCAGCGCCATCATCCGGCACGATTCTCACACGCGAAAATTCGGGAGCGACCCCACTGGGAATCGGGCTCGGTTCGCTTGAGTGGGAGGCGAGCAGTCTAACCACTACACCACTGTGGCTGCCATTTCAGGAAAATTGTAATTGTAAATAGCTTTTTAACGCCCCCCGGTTTTATGCTGGAAAGCTTATCAGGGGACGGCTTACAGACTAACTTATAACAAAACTTAACACACATGCCTTGCCCGGGATTCGAACCCAGAGCCTCCCGCACCCCAGATCGGTGGCGCACCAACCGACTGCGCCACGGGAGGTCGGAGTTTCAGATAGAGACAGCCGTGGACGAAAACTGCCAAAAAGTTTTATCATATTCGATATTTATAAAACTAGCACAATTTTCTCTTTGTTTAGATGGACATTTTGAAAAATCTCGTGGAAATCATTTTTTTAGCGTGAACCATTTACTTTCTGCACTTGATTTATTTCTTAATCTAGTATGTAATTTTATAAAAAGTTTGTAACATAACATTACTTTTAGTGTGGAAGATGGCACAGATACGAGTTTAAGTGAGTTTGGGACAAATATAAAATAACAATAAAAATATTTTTTTCAGCACCTAACTTATCCCTATAGTAAAAAACATAAATATGAGCACTTTTAATGTCATACATGTTTTAATGCGGTGTTCGTTGCTTCTGAGAAATTTTCATGACCTGTAACTGTTTTACATTTGAACTAAGAAGAAAGCACATCCGTGCCATAGTAGTGTTGCATGCACGCCCAATGAATATTTGACATCATTAAAACAGATCATTATTTCATGTTACTTGAGGGATTGCGTGTGCGTGTGTGTGTGAACTATGACAACAACGTGGTTGAAAATATAGTCGAATAAACAAAACAACTGATTTAAAAAAGAACACTGAGTTATTAGGTGCAATCTATTTTTATTTTAAAATGATTTATCCACACATAAGAGACCTACTTTAACATGGTATGTTACGTGAATACCTGTCCTTACAGTTTGGGTTAACGTAAACTAGCATAAGTAGTACCGTGCGTGAATAAGTGTTTATTTATTACATTGTTTTCCGATTAGCTTCTTCATAAGTACCATGAGTAAAATACAAAAACTTGATTTAAAACTTTAGCAGTCCAGATAAAATAAATTCAATTATCAGTAATTTATGTTTCCTACCACAAAAATTTAGGTCTTTGTATACTGTGGTTACACGCTATACGGATGCGAGGTTAAATGCATTTGTATGTCTCGTACTGGCCCTTTCACATGACGACTTAATTGGAAGAATTGTTAGCCCTATTACATTAAGTAATTCACTGACTTTTCGGCGGTTCACGTCTTCATATTTAATGTGCCTTCCTCGTTTTAAATGTGGAATCCTAAAATATCACAGTTTTCGGGGGAAAGAAACTTTATGGGAATAATCCAGCTTAAAAGCCCCGGAATGAAACCCAGTGGTAATAGACGCTACGCTTGCATCCTTACTGCGGCGTGTGTATGCATCCAGAATTAATTGCAAAATTCAACAATTTGGCCCATATTTCTGTAGGATACCGGGAATAGTGTCCTAAACAAAGGGTGGTTTATGAAACTGGATGCATTTTTTTTTTTCGTTTTGGCGTGAGTGAGTGTAGCCATTCGGATGGCTCTTAACAGTGAGGTCTTCTTGAGAGCCGATGTGCGTTATTGAAGTGAGTATGGAGCAAAGCCGGAATAAAGGGGTGGGGAGCGGGAAACCCCTGAGAAAACCCGCTGACCAGTGGCATCGTCCAACACGATTCCCACATGTGAAAATTCAGGAGTTACCCGGCCGGGGATTGAACCCGTTCATCTTGATGGTAGGCGAGCAAAGTAACCGCTCAACCACCTTGGCCTCTTCCTTATAGCGTTTTAATTTCGTATGGAGAGCTAGTTGATGGTCTTCAAATAAAGAGACCTCCCATCCCTTCGAAGCAATTTTCGTATTCTTAGAAATTGTGCTTGCAATCCGTCTATAGGATTACTGCCAACCACACTACAGTTCTGGATTCTTGTTTGCAAGTAACACGGGATTTTATTATAATATTACTTTTCATATGGTACATATAATTTTATCAACATAAATAAATACTTAATACTTGAAGGAAAGTTACATGGATCAGTTAAAGGCTTTACAGGAAATTTTACCGGAAATTGTTGATTTCATTCCATCCAGTCTATTTAAATAGTAAGATGTATCATAGTTACCTTTAGTTAGATAATTTCAAATAAGTTTTAATAAATGTGTTTCAAGGAAATACTCAGAAATACATTTTTTTAGTAAATCCTACCTACGTCGCCACGCAAAATTTTCGCATCACGTGAATAAATGCAAGAGCCTGTCGACAGAGATTCGCTGCCGAGGGAAGCACATACTTGACTCTCACGTCGATATTTCCTGGTACGTCACGTTCGATGCATCGATTAGCTCTCGATGTTTTTCCAATATCATGCTGCGGCGCGCATCTCCGTATAGCTTGGACGCCACTAACCATATCTTCCTCCCCCTCCCCCTAATGCTCTTCAGCCGATAATAATACCCTTAACCACCCCTTCTTCTTACGGGCGCTTAAACGGATCAAAATGCCTCACCTTATTTATAGGTGGCCGGTAAATGAGATACGTGGCCGTAAAGGAGGGGAATAAAAGTTTGATGCTGCGCTAAACTAAGAGCATAAAAAAAGTTATGCCGCTGTCTAAACTTGTGGATGGAATTAGCGGATAATTTTAGAAATATGTTCCAGCAAATTGGAGAAAAATGCGCTCGTGGTGGATCTTAAGAATGAGACTTTGAAACCTGTTGTTATTACGTGACTATAAATAGCTTCGTTTTCATAAGAAAGTTTCAGTTCGCTTCCTTTACCGCAATTACGGTTTTAATAGCTAAATTTCCTCAACAGAACAGGACGTACGAGCTCAAGGAAATCTTTAAAACTTTTCGCAGCGAGACTTCGGCGATAATTTACATCAATTCAGAAAAAAATAACATTACTGTGTAGTAATACATTTTTTTTTATTATTTATCCCATCGAAATTTTATTTTTAAAAAATAATGGACTCCAACGACTAGGTTATGACATTTAAAAGCCTTGTCATTTCCTCGACATAAAAAACTACAAAATTCGGAATTTTGTTTTATTGCCATTAATGAACTTTTACGGGTTATGTATTTGATATCATTGAAATTTCTGTAGATTATTGGTGAATAATATTAAAATTCTTATATGTTGCCTATAGCCAAGTTTTTCCTAACATTTCCCATTCATGTGTCCTGAATATTTCAGTTCACATAAACCCCACACTTCTAAATTAAACTTTCTTTAATTAGGTTCTTCATACTTACATAGGCGAATTTCATAAATTTGAGTTTTTACATCTTTCAATATATTATATTGTATCTTATAAAATGATTTTATGCTACCTGAAACGACAAATACACAACATGTCATCTTAAAAATACCTCACTAATAATTCACATTGTAAGTGATGTTCTCTTGAATGTCATCAATTTTTTTGCAACTGGAATGATATCATCTCAATGTCACGATTTTCATGTAGGCCTATGGCTAACTTATAAAATGGCGTAGAAATGAGGCTTTGCAGAGAAAATTTTGATGGATTTAATTCGTACTGTCAGCATACAAAGTTAAGTTGAAATTTGTTTTGTAATTTCTTAGGTAGAAAATTCTGAGTCAAAATGTTTACTAGCCATCACTTTATAGATACATGTGTTTGATCCTCTCAGTTCATAAGTTTACATGACGTGCTGTAGTGCAAAGTTGGGTATAAATAGTTTTTTTCTTCCAGATATATAACAAGTAATTTTAATTTGTCATATAATATTATTTTACAAAATGGCGGAAAAAAGAGGTTTTATACTGACGCATTCGATGGTTGTAATATATATCGCCAGCATATAAAGTTCCATTGGAATTAATTACGCGGTTTCGACGATATAACATATAAATAAACTAAAAGAGCTATGTTGCCGTCATTTTAAAAGTGTCTGACATACATAAAACATCAGTTAACATCACCTACTACAGTATTACTGATTTGCCATATTTGGTAAGAATCGCTTAATTGTTTCCCGAGATAGTACATAAATACTTTATCAATTCATTTAGTGTTGTCTTATAAATGGCGGATAAAAAAGTTTTTTTCTTAGTTGAAATTGGTGAACTGATATTTATATGGCCGCCAGTTTGAAAATAAGTTCCTAATGAACTTAGCTTACTTATATTCACCTTGCCTATCATTGCATTACTTACTTGCCAAATTTGGCAGAAATTAGTTGAGTACTTTTCGAGTTATAACGTAAAACATTTAATTATTCATCTGGTGCTATCTTCCAAAGTGGTAGGCCAACAACAATATTCACCTGTCATTTCAGTGCTTACATACTGCGCTGTCAACGTACAAAATTTGGTTTAAATCGGTTGAATGGTTTCCGAGATATGACATAACAGCCTAAATTTTAAAATGGCCTGCAATTTATAAGTGGACGGCGTGATCGAAAAAAAAAAAAAAAAAAAAAAAAAAAACAGGGTTAAGTGTCCTTACTTGGAAGTATATGTTTACCGAGTATTTAAAAGCAGTTCACGATAAAGTGAGCACTTAAAAAATGAACCTTAGAAAAATGTCACTGCCCCTGCATGTATATATTTTAACGGACGCACTGAACGACATTCATCCAGTAAAGTTGATAACGATGCATGGAAAGCAGTTCCACATATTTACGTCGAATAAAAACTGTTAGGCAACCATTTTCGATAGCTTGAAATTATTTCTTTCGCTTGCGGTTTTTTTTGCATCGAGGGGTAAAAATGAGCATATTTGTAAAGTATTTTATTTCTTAGTTATTCCACAGTTTCATTTGACCGACGCATGAATAAAGTGATGAGGCCCATTACAATGTTAATTTTACATAAAGCGTAGGAATACACAACGTGCATACAAGTAGATTTTAAGCAGGGCTTTCAAAAGTGCCCATTTGACCGTGAATAACCTACAAACGAGATGTATAGAGTTTGCATTCTATGAAGACATGGGCAAAGAAATATTAGGGCCTACTTAGGCAGAAGTTTTCTTACCAATTCAGTGTAAATTACTCGAATTACCAGGAATAGTTGTATATTATTCTACGCAGAAAATAACTTTACACTGGGACACTTTCAAACCGGCACTAGAGAGCCGGCCAGTAATGGACGTTGTAGAGTATAGCAAGAGTGTCCGGTGTTGTGCGAACAATTAGGATGGTTGTAAATGGGATTACGGTGACGACCAGAACTGGCGCTCACGCAGTTGTCAATATAGGCCACACGCTTCTAGATTGTCAAAATTAGCAGTTAATCTGTACCGCATTCAAAAGTGTTAAATACTACAAATACTTCAACTTTTATCAAAATGGCAGTTAAAATATTCTACATTTTCTTTCGATAAGGTAGTTGTATAACATAACATCTCGGTTAACGGCGTCACAAATGAACGATAAACAGAAAATTAGATTTTTCAAATGCAGATTACTTAGTGTGTATGCAGAACTAACACGACATATAGCATCGCCTCATCGCCCCGTGTAAATTTACTTGAAATGTACAGACATTTGAAAATGGATATTTTTGCAAGTCTCAAAAGGAATAAAAGCTCTTTATAAATATAAATAGATGACGTACTTTAGCTTTATGAAGCGAGTAGTTGGTTTAATAAAATTAGTAAGGAGTACCGAATGGTAAAGATTATTCACGATAGAGTGAGCACTTTTCAAATCATCCTCACAAAAAAGTCACTGCCCTACTTGCAAATATTTTAACAGACGTAATGAGTGAAATTTGTCCAGTAAATTTGGTAACGATGGATGGGTAAGTAGTTCCATATATTAACGTCGAACAAACGTGTTAGGTAACCATTTATGATAACTTAAATTATTTTCTCCCTTTATCTATTTGTTAACGTATCGAAAAGTAAGAATGAGCAGATGTTTACAATATTTAATTCCCTAGTAATTTCACAGTTTTACTCGGCCGAAGTATGAATAAAGAGACGAAGTCCATGACAATGTAAATGTTACATAAGGCGGAAGAATACAGAACGGTGCATACGAGTAGATCGTAATTGGGTTTTCGAAAGTGCTCATTTTAAGGTGAACAGCCTATACCCATATAAACGCATACGACAATAAAGATACAATGGAAAAATATAAAATCAGTATGTTGTTGTTTCGTAGTTATTGTTTTGGAGATTGTCATTTCCATCATTTACAGGTGGTTCACGATAAAGTGAGCACTCTAGAAACCAACCTTTTGAAAAGAATCGCTGTCTCCAGCTGCATACATTGCAACGTAAGTATTGTCCGCGAGACTCACAGTAGAGTTTCCAGTGAGTTACGAGAAGTTCCTGTTCGTAATGTCTCACGAGACACGATATAAATAGTAACTGTGCCTGAAATGCATCACGTTAATTTTTTTTGCGCACATAAGAATAAAATATAATAATAACAACACATTTATATCTCTAACAAATTCATAACATCACTTGGCCGACGAATCGTTTCAAATTACAGTGTCCATTGCTTTCCCTGGCTATTTGAAGTAAAGGCTTTGAAAAACGTTGTTTGTATGGCAGTTTGTAACCCTAAATATTAAAGATTTATTTACATAATAAAAATACATTTAAATCTTATATCTGTTGTCCAGGAAATAGTACATTTTATAGTTACTTTTTGCTGTATTTCGACGTTGTTTCTGGTCGCAGGAAGTCTTGACATTTCAAGTAATATGCCAACCTGGCCAGTGTGTCTACGTGTAATTAAAGTTGATTAAAATAATGTAAAGCCTACCTCCAGTGGCGCAGTCGGTTGGTGCGCCACCGATCTGGGGTGCTGCAGGCCAAGGGTTTGAATCCCGGGTAAGGCATGTGTGCTGATTTAAGTTAGGTTATAAGTTAGTGTGTAAGCCGTCTCCTGCTAAGCTTTCCAGCATAAAACCGGGGGACGTTAAAGAGCCCTTGACAATTACGATTACAATTACAAAATAATTGAAAACTTGAAGAAATTTTAGTCGAGTGCATTTCATTATATTTGCGTTACTGTGTAGTAATTCTGAGCTTTGATGGATGTGCGTTGTTATTTAAGTGACTGTCAAGAACACTATTTACAAATCGGTACATCGGTACGTATTAAAAAAGTTTTTAACAAATAACATTATAAAATTGTATTATATTGAACGTGGAATACTTCACTCTGTACTGTTGACATATTCACTTAGTCCCTTGACGTTTTGTTGAACCATTTAATGTGTTTGGGTCAACATAAACAATGAGAATTCCGAGCTACCACTGATAAATTCAGTTTCAGTGATGAAATGAACTCTGCATTTAGTGCGTGAAATTCATAAAATTTAGTTTTATGAAATACGTTGTCATCGATTAGATATTGTTTTGTTCGTATGCTGATGAAATGGTGTCCACATCGCTGCAGTCATTCTAATATTATAAGCCAAAAGAGGTTTTTTTTTCTTCGTAAGAATGGCAAGGCCAAACTTTTATGTTATTGGCTCTTGTAAGAAAAAAAAACATATAATTAATCTAGGCCGATTTTCATGAAACTTGCAAATGGTAGAGAATAAGGAAGTCGGGCGCAAGGTCACTAGGGCATGGAGCTCGGATATGGGAGCTCGGCACGTCGAACCCGACCACCGCCATCTTGGAATTTCCCTTTTTTTCCTTAAAAATCTCCCTTTTTCACTAAACAATATCTCTTTCCCTAAAAATTTCCCATTTTTCCCATCTGAAAAAAATGACCCCCAGAAATTTCCCGTTTTTACCGGAGCAGGTGACCAGGATTAGTGACCCCGGGGTCACGAGAGCAGGACTCTGGACCTTTGACCCCAAATATAAAAAAAAAATTAATTCAAAGAAAATCCCAAAGAATTATTATTAAAAATTATTAAAAGATATAAAAAATGTATTATTAAAAACTACAAAAATTATTTAAGAATTATTTAAAATTTACAGTTCCGCGACGGCCATTTTTCTTTAACAATCATAACCATTTCCCTTTTACACCTAAAATTTCTCTTTTTCCTTCAAATTTACCCTCATCCCTTAAATTTTTCTTTTTCCCTAAAACATTCCAAAAACTCGAGAAAAAATTCATCAAAGTCAGCAAATATATTACGTTACAGATTACTACCACCATGATGCAGGTGAAAACTTGCATTACTACTTCAATCATATTGGATGCAGGCAACCTGGACCTTGACCACGTGACCTTGAATAACCTCGAAAACTAAAAGTTCGAGAATAAATGCATACAACTTTTTTAAAAAGTTAGGAAATCGCAAAAATATATTTAAATATGTACTAATAAAAATTATTAAAATGTATTATGAAAAAATGTTTTTAAAATAAAACTTACACATCCGGAGGTCCCCTAAGCACTACGCCCAGCAGACGACTGACTCCTACACCACCACTTCCCTCAGCTATAATCAATCTATCGGATACCACTATCTTGGTTTCTTTCGTTCATAATTTGTTTAGAAGTTTGTCTGTCACCTTCGGACTAAAATCGTGAATTTCATATTTTTTTATCACCTAGGTGACGCTAGTGAATTAATTTCCCTACCAGGTGGCAGCCATATTTGTTTTTTTTTTAAGTATAGGTTATGCTGTCGGCACCCTCCATGTTGGATTCTATTTTCAACACACGTATGCAGCATTAATTTCTTGATTTCATCACCAAGCGAGCTGGAGACCCTTATATTTATAGATATAAAAATATTTCTAAATTTCCATCCTGTTAAAAAAAAAGATGATTCCAGTCATTTCTATAGCTAAATGATTGATGCGAGATTTTTGACTACATGCGTAACTTATTAAATATATATTTTTTTATTAAAAATTATAAGTTGTACAATTTTGAAACTTTTTTATTGAATTTCTTAATTGTACATGTAGTGCAATGGTACATTACAGAATACATTTTAATTTAATTAATTTTATTTCTGTGCCTTCGAAATTTTAATTACATTCTGGCAAATGGGGTAAACATGAAATAAAACACGCGCGTTATTTAAAAGCACATTTTTATTCCATTAATTTATCATAGTAGCTAATGCCCTCTAAAAAATTAAGTATTCTTCAATATATGCATCTCAATTCATTCAACATTATTGTAGGTTACAGTCTTTTATGCATGTCGCTATTCACACTCGTGCTGTCCTTGTGCGAAAATATCGTGACAATTATTACACCGACACGCTGTGCGGGACAAATTATGTACGTAGCTATACTTTTGAGGACATATACGGAAGTCCCCAGAGACCTGCTTGCAGAAAATTTGGTACCGGGGTACTGATGAGAAATGCACTTCACCTTTATAGGTCTTTTCATGTCTAAATAAATTGTCGCTACGGTTGGCCTCCAGACCTCACCTGTCAAACAAATATGGCATGCAACAAGGATTCTTGACACGATTAAAGCGCTCACGATGCCGTACATTGCGGCCGATAGTAAACATATTATAACTAAAGTGACACTGATGATGACGTAATGGTTCAAGCAAATACTCAGACGGAGCCGTTGGAGATGTAGGTGCTGGAGTTAAAGAAGTAGGCAATGGCGACAATGGTGTTTTAGGTACCTCAGCCTAAAAGTGCGATGGCTTCATTGAAGATTTCGTAGACGTAACAGCTGAAGAAGTCGATGGTACAGTTGCGCCTGTAGATGATCGTGCTGCACTGGTGGCAGTATATGATGGTAGTGATGTAGCCATCACAGCTGAAGAAGTTGATGGTGAGAAACCATTGGCAGGCAATATCCACTCCACTTTAATGTAACTAGCCATGGATTACCTGGCGTAGAAGCTAGCCGGGACGATCCACCTTTTACGGCAGCTGCTGTCAAACTAAGACTCTCAGCTTACCACCACCACACAGATATATTCGTTTTAAGGTTAACAAAGAAGATTTTGCTGTTGGTGTTAAGTTTTATATTATTTCTATTGGTTTTGTAGTGCATATATACACGCTCAATAAGGATGCCGTATTTTATATTTAATTTTCATTGATATTATATAATTAACTTTTCTTATCATATCTACCATATGAATGGGAAAAGATAATGTGAAATATACATAAAATACTAATAAATAAGTATTACTTCAAGGTTATAGTTCACATATTCTAAGCATTCAAGGAAAATTATTTATAGCATTTTGGTTTAGGAGCCTTATTGATTAATTTATGCTGGTTAGTGAATTAGAAGGATATTCCTTTGAATTCCAGGGATGAGATTCGGTTATAAGTTGGTTTAAACACTATTAATGAATGTATTTTTTCGCAATGTTTTTTATATATGTTTTCCTGTAATGATACATATTGCAATGGTGTTTTTAGTGCGCACTCTCACGAGAATTTCCTGTAATATAGGAGAGATAGGAACGGATGTGTATATTAACAGAAAATATTCTCTTCCTCTCACATCGATTTTATTTAGATGAGTGCTATCGCGAGTAAAAAAAGATCGAAAATTTGTATGATGGATCGACTAATATGGTGTGTTTTGGTAGGACTCAAGTGGTTTGATCGCTGCTACACAAAATGTCGGACACCATGTTGCTGTGTGTTGATAAGAGCTAGAGGTTGCTGGGGCGATAAGTTAGATTGTTGGTTTCTTAATTAAATTTCACACTTAATTATTCGCATGGATATGAGGTATAGATGGGTGTTTGCGATTCTCATTGTACACATTTATGGGCAAATGTTTGCGAGGAGGATGTACGTTCAGTTCTCACTACGATGTAGGTTTTTTAAGAAAATAGGTATATGTTGTGGGTTCAACAATCTATCATATCCCTCTGTGAATTGTATTCTGGTTACCTATATTTGCAATGGTTAGGTTATTTAATAGTGGATCTATCTCATACATCACCCTTCGTATGTAAAGAGTGAGTTTTTTTGGAAACTGCTTAAATTATTGTTTGACCTTTTTGAAGTTTAAGTTAATGGTTAAATATTATTATTATTACGAGCTCTATAAGTTATGCTTTCTTCCCTGTCACGATTATGTATCTCGCACTTAGTGGTATGAGTATGTTTGGGCGAAACAACAAGCATTTCCCGTTTTTTTTAACTCTTCTTTAGTTGTATATACATATATGAGAGAAGAAAGTATATTACAGGATCTCAATAGCAAAACCATTAGAGAGTGAGCAAGTTATTCAAAGAGACAGAAAAGGGGAAGGAATCGGGTATGGTCTGTATTATGAAACCATGACCAGCATTCGCTTGAAGTGACTTCGGGAAACCATTTAGAAAAAGTAATTTGAATGTTCTGGTTGGAATTCGAACCAACGTCCTCCTGAATACAAGTTCATAGATAGTATTTGCCATTGCACTACCTCACATGGTCTGCGTGTAAGACAAACATTGTTTATTTCTTGTATGTAAATTGGCTGAGGAAAACTTTAGTGTATGTAGCAGAATATGTACACAGCATGCATAATGTTTGTGTTGTAGGATGTCACAATGCATACACAAACGTTTATATCTCTGTACTCCCGAAAAAAGTATTACTTAACAAAAGTTTTACAGTTACAGAAAGTGTTTTCCAAATTGAATTCCTGCTTAGTATATGGAAAAATAAAGTGTTGTAACATCAAACATTTACTTTTAACATAGAACGGCGCTTCTTATGTTGTCAGCATTTGGTTCTCGTAACTTCCTAACTCAACCATATCGGGACACAACATTTTGTAATCGTTATTGTTCTGAGTGAAGCGATTAGTTCATTAGAGTATTAATTTATTTTAAAGTTTATATTGGACAACTTACTAAAGTTATTTTTGAAACTTTTTTTTTTATTTTACCGTTTTATTCGGATAATCCAATTAGGCATTGTAACATTGCGTTATCGTTTATAAGATTCAAACATGTTGGTCCTCTTCAAAGAAGGGATATATAATGCGTCACTACCGATCATTAGTGCACACACCCAACCCACATACACAACACTATACACGCGCGCATTAAAAAATAACATAGCAATTATTAATTTAAGTTTCGGTTCGGATTCCACATTAATGTAGGAGTGCGTCTAGCTTCATTGAGAGTTTCGTGTACACTTATCCACTGTGTATATATTCCTTTCCCCTGCTCGCCAGCTTGTAAATGATAGGTGGTGTGTGCTAGACACTGGCTCCCTGCGTTTCACAACGTTCCTAGCGGGGAAAATGTCAACACTCTCACCCGACGGCAGGGAATCTCCGCTAAGAACTCGTGAATTCCTCAGTATGTATTCTTTGTTAAAGTATTGTGATATGATATCAGCATAATTGTGGATGTGTTACTTAATATATAAAAATGTTGGGGTTCAGTATGGTATTGGCTCTAGCAGTGGCTGGGAAAGGATCAATCAAATACGAACGCACTGAAGAATTTATTACCCTCTACAGAAATCGAAGCAAGGTTTGGGTCAGTATAAATTGATTTAAGTTTTTCCTACTATCGATGAGTTCAAATAGGACAGGTCCAGTACAAATCTATTCACAGTTTTATTATCCTCGACGGGAATCGAAGCAATGTTTAGGTGAGTATAACTATTTTTACATTTTTCATGCCCCGCGACGGTATTCGAACAAAGGACTGGCTCAGTATAAACGTATTTACGGTTTAATTATCCTCTGCGGGAAATGAATCGACTAATATAATATAATAATAATATAACTAAGATGGCGAATGTATAACACAAATATATTAGCGGTTCACAGCTGCATTTCGTTTGAGCAGTGGTTGGCTTAGGACATAGATTAACTGTGTAATTACAGAGTAATTACTCTAGGTACATAATAATTCTCGGTAGATATAATTACTCTTGGTACGTGTACTCATTCTGGGTATATGTAGTTATTTATTATGCAATTTCTTGTTATGCGAATACTCGTTATGCAATGACATCTTATTGTGCAATTACTTACCTTTGACATAACTCGAACCGAGGAGCACCTTACCAACCTCGTCAGTATAGTTTCGGCAGCTGACGTGTGAAAATGTGTAATTAGTGTGAAATTCCTCTTTCGGTACATGTATTAAGTCTCGGTACATGTGCTGACTCTCGGTACATATACTTAGTCTCGGTACTCATTGCTATTATATAATTAATCATTATGCAAATACTAAAATTACTCATAGATGCAATCAAGTCTAATTACTCCTAATTATCCTGTATAGGTATCGATTCAAAGGCTGACCGACTCCTCAATCCTCCTGGTACAGTTCTACATCCCTTTTACACCGCCCCTAGCCATTCGACCACAAAAATCCCTCGAAAAATTCCGAAGCCCCGCAAATGTGGCTTGAGTGTTTTGTCCACTGAAAGGGTACCCCTACGATCTACATGCAACAAAAATACACAGCACACATCAGATGTGGTGGGAGAACCCATAATTCAACAACAATGCACATCTATGTGGAGAGGGAGAGGGCTAATCTGTTTCCAAGGTTAAGGAGTGCCAGAAATTAGTATCCCTCTCTTCGACGTCATTTTACATGTTATTCAAATGGCACTTGGGGCACTAACGACTCACTAGTGTCCTGAAACTTGCTACCCCTACATGCCTCGTCGCGTTGATTCCTGAATATCTGCTTTGTTTCTGTGCATGTGCCAAACAGGGCTTGTTGAAGTCTGAACGACAAGGCCGATAAGATACGCAATATATAACCTACATTCTTCTGACATTATTTCAAACATTTTCAAGTACTACTAGATGGAGTAGCAATTTTCACATCCAGCAGCACATTAAAGTTATCTGAGGTAAAACATTATTTTCCATCTCAATACCTAAGTCCTATAACACTTATAATAAGACACGTTCTTTCAGTTTATTTATTATCTGTACTATGCATTGTAATATTTTACTTTCTCCATTTCTAGTATGTGTATGTTTGTACGTGCGTTTTACTTATACTAGATCAAGTGTGGATCAAACTGAAATAAAAGTTTCACGGATTAAGTTTGCGTGGTATGGTTGTCGAAAACTCATTTTTAAACTAAATTTACAAATAATTATTATAACGTTACTTTTTTACAATAATAATAATTATTATTATAATATGCAAATTCACGAATTATCCCTCACAAAGACTTATTTTTTTAGATATGTATGTTTACCAGAGCTCTGTCTAGGTCCGCGCAGTCCTCTGAGAAGTTATAGCATGTTTTATTAAACTTTGCGAGAATAACTTTGTGCCTATCTGGACTTGGTGGTCCATTATATCTGGTAGTTCTTGGTGGAGTGCAACAAGAAACACAATAATTAATTGTTCAAATGCGACATGCCATACGTTACAAACACAATATCGACGATCATTTCTACCGTCGGATTTTACTGCACATATTTAATTGTTTATCTCAAGAAACTTGTAAAATACTAAAGAGCGTTTCAGAAACAAGCACGTATGTTTCAGCAACCTTGCGATTAGCGTGTTGGTTTCCGACAAAGTTCAGGGGCGACACCGACTCCGACTCCGTGTATTTGTCAAAGGAGCAGACCCCGCGAATACCGGCCGCTTATATCAGAGTATTCCAGTTTCGTCCACCAGTAACTAGCACCCTCCGTCTCTGCATCGTCCTACGTTCTCATTCTATTCATGTCATGTTCAAGAATGATCACCTGTAGCAGCCATCACTATAATCAATACTCCCAATTTACGGTGCACCATCCATTTTAATATTGTCTGTAGTACATCCACCAGGTAAAAAAGAACATACATTCTGGTTACTAGCTAGGTGTGAGCATATGTGTGGATAAACATTTCTTGGCGATTAGTAGGCGTGAATAGCTCAGTTTCATTTTTTTGCAATTTTCGGGTTACGAAATCATCTATCTACTCAGTGTATTCTATTTTTTATCAAAGATGTTATATTATAAAAAATGGTTTACATTGTTTTCATCTTCATATTATAATTAATGTTACGGTTTACATTTTTTCACTACCCACTTCGTATTTCCTTTGAAAATTTATTTATATTGTTAGTGAAGCTACGCCTAAAAATTTTTCCAAATAAATCTTGGCTAGAAAGAAAGGTTTTATAAAAATTCACATGTTTTAACTCTAACTTATCATCATATGAAATATTTTTACTAAAACGAATACCACAAAGAGGGAAATGTTTTCAAAAATTGTGATAAAACTTTCAGTGTTTTTCTGCTGGCATAATTTAATTTCCAGTTTTGAAATTTGTATTATTAAAGTGGAAATCTTTTATGTATTTTATAAACATTTTTGAAAGGAACGGCACATAAAAACAACAATATTATTTTTTCAACCAGAGGCGTTAGATGTCGAAACTATTATTATATTGTATATTACATTTGAGACTGTGCATTGCCTTTTCCCGCTTCTACGAATGTCTCTAAACAGTGAAATAGCGTGTACTAGTATCAAAGGCGAACCTTGCTATTCAACCCTCCTTTCATAATGAAAATAATTTTTCCCCTCTTAAATGAATGAACATGAACAAAACTACACGTATGTTACTCTATGTCAGTACTCTGTTTTATATATGATGTGTGTATTTCCCTCTGTACCAAACCGTTTTTCCGTTAATTCCTTTCCTATTTAAAATATTGTGCATGGATAAAATTTACGGAGACCAACTAAGCAATCTTTCGTTCTGATATATGTCCAAATATTTTTATTAATTATATGTGGATTTATTCCATAACATATAATTTTTTCGTGCTTCGTTCAAGCTAGAATCTTGCAATAATTTGAAGCATTGCAATTTTTAGGGGTTATATTTAACATTAGCCTCATATATTTTAATTATATATGATTACCGAGTATTTGCTTACTATGTCACTTTATTTAATTTCATTCCAAATTACATTTTATAATACAGGTTATCAATATAATCTTTGGGTTATTTAAGAGATTTACATAGAGATCATGTGTAAGGACTTTTAATTTGTTTCTAGACGGTATTCTGTATTAATATTTTATTTGTTATTTTTCATTTAGATCCTAGAGGATAGTCATCATTAAATGTCTATTAAACAAAAGTATGAAATGAAATGAACCTGGTTGTCTCTTATATTGCCGTTGCTGATTGGTGGAGATATGTGTCATGGTCAGATGACAGCCAATCGGAGGACAATAGACAGAATAAGTAAAAGCGATCGTAAATTACTTTACAAAATCGCTTACTTACAACCTCCAGAGATGGACGTGTCGATGGGATTTATAACAGAAAATGTATTTAATATTGAAGAATGTAGAGATTAATGTTCAATGTCATTGCTGAAATAAGTACTCAAAGATGCTGAAATACAATGCACCCGGTTATGTTGAGAACGTCGAAAATACTTTGATAGAAGCTGTATGTATCTTGCCTCAACCTGGGATATGGTGAAATTCCGGGAAAAACAAGGGCTGTAGCAAGAAAGATGAAAAAATATTTTTGTGTGTTTTGCAGGATTGAAGAAAAAATTTTGTTAGTACCGTCGAGAAAGTATTTGGTTTAAAAAGTTTAGTCAAACACCGTGGGGGAAATGTTTGGTTTATTTTTATAAAAAAAATTTAGGTAATATATATAAGTATTACGAAAGAAATGCAAACATTTAGTGAGGGCATAGAAAAAAATTGATACAATGCATAAAAAGATGTAGACCAATAATTAGGTCATAGAAAAAAGAAATGCAAGGCTGTAGGTTAGAACAAAATTATAGGTTTAGTAATGTAAAACAAATTGGGAAGAAGTGAACAAAATAACAAGGAATGGAAAGAAAATTTAAATTAAAAAAAAGTTGAACAAATTGAGAGGGCTGAAGAAGTTGAAGTAATTAAACAAGACAAGGAAAGGAGTTATAAAGAGAAGGCAATCGTAAGTAGAGTTCTGTATAGCTCGATGAGAAGGGCAGGTTTTATGCAAATCAGACTCTAGATTTTAAAAAATGAGGGAATGGAGATATAGTAAATAATAATGTACGAAAACAATACATGCACGGGGTTTAAGTAATGCTGAAGTCATTGGGGGGGGGGGGGGTGTTCACCTATCAACAGGGACAAACAGTCAAAAGTAATGTAAGATGGAATGAAATGTGATGTACAAATGTTACAAGTCTACACCAGGTAAAAAAGACAGTCAAGAAAAAAAAAGAAGAATAATCCCTTGAGAGTTTTGAGGGGGGTGGAGGGGCAGATGAAACACAGGAAAAAAACATCCAGACAAAGGTTAATATTGAAATAATAATAATTCGGGTAATTTTTTTGAAGCAAACAAAAACAGAACATTTTTGAGGAAAAGGAACAGAAAAAAGAGGGGTAAAATCGAGTCACTAGAGGAAAGAAAATATTTGAAGTACTGTAAGGGAGTGTTATGGAGGAAGAAGGGCGGGTAAAATTTCAGGCAGTAATGAAAAAAAATATGAAGTACGGTATGAGGAAGGTAGTAATAAAAATAAGAGGAAAAGGGGCCAAATGATGAGAAGGGCAGGGAATGAGAAGAAAATAAAGAAAATCAATAAATAAAGTGAGTGAATGAAGAAATATGGGCGGCTGTTAAGGTCTTGAGAGCTGGAATTATTAAATAAAGACAGACCATATACAAAATTGAATGGTAAAATAATTTTATATAATTATGTTTATGTAAAGGACAAAATTATTTGAATTCAGCAAAATGTTGGAAAATTACAATGAATTGAAGGTAAGTGTGGTACTTGGGAAGAAAAAAATTGAAAACCATAATATACGTAAATTTGATTGAAAGGAAATTTTTTGTTATAAATACATACACTAAATGTCTTTAGTTAAAAAATAAACAGACTGAAAAAATGCACAGAAAAAAAATTAAAAAGCAAAGAGTACAGATCACTCTACATAGTACAGAATTTAAAGCTAAATAATCTTAGAGAAATTGTTTATGTAAAAGTCATAGTACAACTGGAATCAAATTGAAAATAAAATGTGTATTAGATAATGCAGTGCAGGTAATTCCACATTAGTAAAGTATTCAGCAGTATATGGAGGTTGTGCTCGAACGGGAATAAAGACTTATTGCCCTTTCTCTGGTCAAACACTATCCATATTTCGTTATGAGTGACTAAATGAAATAAGGGTATGTTCCAAGAGTGCTAAATTGAATCTATATCGATGTAGAGTATGTCTTCATTTGTTTTAGAATGACGATGCACTAAGGAAGCATGTAGATAAAGATATGTACTTTATTTCGCAATTTGAGAAGACAAAAAAATACTTGTTTGGGAAGAACTGATAGAAACGGACATTGTTGCGATAAAGTATCCAGAGATAAGAAGAAGGATTTGATGAGCATGATCCATCTGATTGATCCAGACTGTAGGGACTTTTACCATAAGCTCCAAGAGAGTGGCTCTGTGCTTGATTTGCACCCAGATGAAGACACCTGCAGTAATGCAATTGAATGTACTTAGTTGCTAAGAACAGGCATATTGCTACAAGAAGTGATGACAGTAGTTCCAAATTATATCGAACCACAAGTCAATAGTGTATTTGGTCTTCAGTAGTGTAGACTCCTGGAGAAACAAGTTTTTTAAACAAAGCAATAAAGTCATTAATATATTGGCTATTAACAATAATTTTGAATTAATTAATGTCTCTCACCACAAATCACTAACATATTATAAATAATAAGTGTTTAAAGTTATGATTGTGTTTATGACTACGAAAGAAGTGTGAATTATCGGTAAAATATAATTATTTAAATCTAATATTTATTACTTATAATCTTGTAAAAGTGGGTTAAGTCAGAGAAAATTTATAAAATGGCATTTAAATGCTATAAATTAAATGATATCACATATGTACACATTTAATAATAAAGCATTACTATTGACAAACTATTTAACATTATTATAAATATAACCAATCAGAGTCCTGATCTTGCCAATATCCGTGACTTTCTTTGGCCTCTCCTGAAGAACTGATATTTTTTATTTAACCCTCTCTTCCGTAATACCACAGAAATTTCAGTGAATTTTTACTGGCCATATGCAGTTTGAATTATATTCATTGACATGCGAACGAGATGTTGCAGTAGAAATCTCAACATCTCCTGGATATTAGAGTAATTTTTGTCGAAAGTTATTTACTTTACAATGTAATGCTTATCGTCACATGAGGAGAAATGGTTGAAAGAAACCGGAGCGTGTTATACATCGGTGTATGTTGGGCGGTCATTTGTTTACAAGACGGTATGCAGTAGTGTAACATTAGGCAAAGTTAAAATGCAATTTATCGCAGTAGTGTTTGTTTTTCGTGAGTTCTGCACATACTTGTGACCAGTATGTATGTGGATTTGTACTTCTGTGTTCTTGTATATCGTTTGGGGTTTTAAGGATGTAATAAATATGATTGTGTTTATGATATCGTTTTTTTTGTGTAAGGTATATTGTTTGTTGCTTTGAGGTGTGGTAAGTTATATGAACGATTTTTCTTATTGGTGG
The DNA here is from genome assembly GCA_029891345.1 of Dryococelus australis. Classification (NCBI taxonomy): domain Eukaryota; kingdom Metazoa; phylum Arthropoda; class Insecta; order Phasmatodea; family Phasmatidae; genus Dryococelus; species Dryococelus australis. Next base: position 49,753,884 of record CM056997.1, on the reverse strand, counting down.
GGTGCAGTTTTTTTATTGGTCACACAGGGGCTTTCTGGTTTTGCTGAATGGATATGCTCTCATATTCCACCCGGAGGGTTTTACACTATGAGTTCTACTAAGGGAATAATGTTGGGGAATGGAGTGAGCTGTTGTCAGTGAGGGGTTGGGAGTCCGACCACTCCTGAACTCCTGACAATTCTTGCACTCACCGAATCATTAGCATTAGTGTACATAGCAGAATATGTACAAGACTTGCGGAATGTTTGTGTTGTAGGATGTTGCAATGCATACACAAATGTTTACATCCCCATTCACCTGTATAAAGTGTCATTTAATGAAAATTGCTCGGTTACAGAAATTGTATTCTGAATTGAATTCCGGCTTGCTATATGAAAAAAATAAAGTATGGTAACAAACAAATATTTACTTTTAACATAGGACGGTGCTTCTCATGTTATCAGCATAACTTCATTACTTCCAAACTCAACCATATCGGTAAACCACGATTCGTATTCGTTATTGTTCTGAGTGAAGCTATTAGTTCATTTGAAGTAATACAAGTGTTTTAATTTATTTTAATGTTGATATGGCACAACTAAGAAAAACTATTTTTGAATTTTTTTACCTAATTATTGACATAATCCAATTAGCCATGTATAAGGAATTTTACTTGTGACGTTGTGTTATCATTTGCAAGCTTATACCAGGTTGGTCCTCTTCAAAGAAGAGATACATAATGCGACACTACCGATCATTGGTACGCACACCCAACTCACATACACAAACTCATGCACACACAGATTAAAAATAACACTGCAATTATTAATTTAAGTTTTGTCACAGATTCTACATTATTGTAGGGGTGCGTCTCGCTTCATTTGAAAGTTTCATGTACACTTCTCCATGGTGTATATTTCCTTCCCCTACTTGCGAGCTTACAAACGATAGGCGATGTGTGCTAAACACGTATGTGGGTGCAGGGGAGGCACTTGAGTGCTACTGTTGCCTTCCTCGCCCTGTCTTGCCTACTTCACTAAGAAAGCGTATCGATGTGTTAGCTTCGGCCCCTCCTGCCACTTCACGCCATTTTTCTGGGAGCGACCCGGTGGTCATTCTCTCACGTCTGCTGATCGACTCTCTCCGCATTGTACAACGTTCCTCGTGGAAAAAAATGTCAACACTCTCGCCCGACGGTAGGGAATCTTCACTATGAACTCGTGAGTTCATCGGTATTTATTCTTGGTTAAAGTATTCTGTCACGATGTTAGGTTGATTGCGGACATGATATTTAAACTATACACTTGTTGGGGTTCAGTATGGCGTATGCTAAAGTATAGGTTGGAAAGGACTAATCCAATACATATGGACTTAATATCATTTATTGCCATCGACGGCAATCGAAACAAGGATTGGGTCAGTATAAATGTATCTATGTTTTCCATCGATGGGTTAAACTAGGACTGATCCAGTACAAATATATTTACGGTTTAATTATCCTCGACGGGAATCGAAGCAAGGTTTCGGTGAGGATAACTATATGTTTCCTTTGCCCTCGATGGGATTCGAACTCAGGAATGGCCCAGTATAAATATATTTACGGTTTGATTATCCTCGACAGGAATCGAATCGCGTAATACAGCGGCTTAAATGTGACTATGTTTCACTTACCCATGGCGATAATGTAAACCAACAAAGATGGCGAGTATTAAACACAAATATATTAGAGGTCCACAGCTTAATTGCATTTGAACAATGGTTGGTTAGGACATGTACTTACTGTGTAATTTATGTGTGATTACCCTAGGAACATAATTATTCTCGTTATATGTAATTACTCCTGGTAAATGTACTACCCTGGCTATTACTAATTGTTTATTTTGAAATTACTTGTTATATTATTACTCATTATGCAATTACATTAAGTATGCAGTTTTTTTACCTTTGACACAACTGGAACCTAGGGGAGCCTTACCTACCTCGTCATTAGTGTTTTGGCTGCCGATGAGCGAACATGTGTACTTAGTGTGAAATCACACTCTCTGTACATGTATTTAGTCTCGGTACATACATTTAGTCTCGGTACATGTATTTACTCTCAGTACATTTACTTACTCTCGATACTCGTTATTGTTTATCACACGTTTACGTATTAGGCAATTACTCATTACACAATTACTCATTAAGTTATTAAGTCTAACTACATCCAATTACCATCTACGGGTCTCTCAAGTCAAGGACTGACCGACTCCTCAATACTACTCGTCCACCGAAAGGTACACCCACAAGCAACAGAAACACACAGCACACCTTAGAAGTGGTGGGAGAATCCATCAGTCAACCCCAACACACCTCCCTGAGGTGTTGGAGGGGAGATTATCTGTTTCTCGGGTTAAATGATTCCAGAAATTGGTATCCTTCAATCCGACACTAGTTTCTACTTTATTCAAATGGCACTTAGGCTACTAACGACTCACTAGTATCCTGAAACTTACATGCTACCCCTACATGCCTCGTCAGATGGATTCCTTTATTTCTGCAAAAGGAGACTCAACCCTATGCTTTATCCCTGTGCATATGCCAAATATGGCTTGCTAAAGTCTGAACGACAAGTCAGATAAGATCCGTAATATTTAACCTGCGTTCTTCTGATATTCTTTAAAAAAATTTCAAGTAGTGCTAAATGGAGTAGCAATTTTCACGCCTAGCACAATATTTATGTTATCTGAGGTAAAACATTATTTTCTAGATCAATATCCAAGCCCTATGACACTTCAGAAGGAGACACGATCTGTCAGTTTGTTTATTTTCTGTAGTAGGCATTGTAATAATTTACTTTCCCCATTTCATTTATGTGTGTATTCGTGCATGCGTTTTACTTATACTTATAAAAGCTTCAACCGATTAATTTGTGTGAAATGTTGGTCGAAACCTCATTTTTAAACGAAATTTAAAAGAAATTATGACATAACTTTTTTTACCATAACAATTTTGAATTATATTGTGCAAATGCACGAGGTAGTTCTCAAAAAGACTTGTCAGTTATCTATACATATGAAAACATAATTTTTGTAGAAATCTATGCATGGCAGATTTGTCTTTCTCTCTTGGTCCGCGCAGTCCTCCGAGAAGTTGTAACATGTTTTATTAGGCTTTGCAAGAATATCTTTGAGCCTATCTCGACTTGATGGTCTATTATATCTGGTAGTGCTTGGGGGAGCTGTGAAAGTCTGCGACAAGAAACACAATAATTGTTTGTTCAAATGCAACGTGCCATAATTTACAAACACTTTACTGACTAAATTTACTGCACTAAAGTTATTTCCATTGAATATTTTTGATATGGGATAGTAAAGATTCAAATATATATATATATATATATATATATATATATATATATATATATCACGATCGTAGCCAGATAGGAGGTGCGATATGTTGGTTTTAACACTTCTCTTGATCTAAGATCGTCAACTGTTAGTATTAAAGTTATTAGTCAAAATTAAGCCAGGATAAAAATTTATATTTAGCATAGTATTAGTCATAATTAGCATGAAAAGTGGTGATGTGCGCACTTCTGAAAGACCTAACATTTGGAATAATAGTCAATAAATATATTTTATTTGTTCCTTTAACGTTACCTTCCGAGTGCGGTAGAATATCCGCAGATTGTTTATTACGTACATTGCAATATTTATTTTAAATATTGGTGAAGTGATAAATAATGGCTGAAAGGAAAAATAAATTAGGTCATTATAAATGCTTACTTTACCTTGAATAATAATTAATGAAGTGCATATTTCAGTCATTACAACGTCGAGAATTTTCTGGCAACGCCAATGATAACTATTTAATAATTATAGTGTACTCGCGCTAGGGTCTTGCGATACGAATGATTGTTTGTGATATTAATTATGTATAACTACACTTAATATTGTTTCATATTATTAAATAACTTTAATTATTTACTCTAGAAACTGGGAAAACACCAAGGGACTTTCCAGAAACAAGCACGTATGTTTCAGCAACCTTGCGATTAGCGTGTTGGTTTCCGACAAAGTTCAAGGACGACACCAACTCCGACTCCGTGTATTTGTCAAAGGAGCAGACCCCGCGAATACCGACCGCTTATATCAGAGTATTCCAGTTTCGTCCACCAGTAACTAGCACCCTCCGTCTCTGCATCGTCCTACGTTCTCATTCTATTCATGTCATGTTCAAGAATGATCACCTGTAGCAGCCATCACTATAATCAATACTCCCAATTTACGGTGCACCATCCATTTTAATATTGTCTGTAGTACATCCACCAGGTAAAAAAGAACATACATTCTGGTTACGAGCTAGGTGTGAGCATATGCGTGGATAAACATTTCTTGGCGATTAGCAGGCGTGAATAGCTCAGTTTCATTTTTTATAATTTTCGGGTTACGAAATCATCTACCTACTAAATGTTTTCTGTTTCCTTATATATCAAAGATATTATGTTATAAAATATAAGTCTAATTTTCGTTTACATTGTTCTCGTCATCGAGTTTTAATTAATGTAGGGTTTGACATTTTTTCACTACACACTTAGATTTTTCTTTGAGAATATATTTAATTTATGAGTTAGTTAAAACCTTGATCGCTTATTAAAACTACACAATTAAAAATGTTTCAAATAAATTTTGGCCAAATATTAAAAGTTTTATAAACATTAAAATATTTTAACTCTAGATAATCATAAAATGAAGTGTTTTTTTTATAAAAACCAACATTACTGTGAGGAAAATGTTTTCAAAAATAGTGATAAAAAGTTTAATGTTTTTCTGCTGATAAAATATAAATTTCGGTTTAGCAGTTTGTAGTACAGAAGTGGAAGTCTTATATATATATATATATATATATATATATATATATATATATATTGTAAATATTTTGGAAAGGAACAGAACATTAAAATAAAACAATATTAGTTATTCATTCGAAGACGTTAGATGTCAAAACTGATATTATATTATATATTACGTTTGAGACTGTATATTGCTGTTCTCTGCTTCTACGAATGTTTCTAAACAGTGAAATAGTTTGTACTAGTATCACAGGCGAATCTTTCTATTCAACTACCCTAGATAATGAAAATAATTTTTCCCCCTCTTAAATGAATGAACATGCACGAAACTACATGTATGATACTCTATGTCTGCACTCTATTTTATTTATGCTTTGCGTAGTTCCCTCTGTGCTAACCCGGTTTTCAGTGAACTCCTTTCCGTTTCAAATACTGCGAATGGATAAAATTGACGGTGACCAAATAAGCAATCTTCCGTTCTCATATATGTCCACATTAATATATTATCAATTTCTAGTTTTGTTGCATAATTTATAATTTTTTCATGATTCGTTAAAGCTTCTTGCAGTATTTTGTAGCACTGCAATTTTCAGAGGTTACATTTAAAATTAGCCATAGGTATTTTTAGTATATATGATTACAGAGTACTTGTTTATGTGTTCAATTTCTTTAATATATATTTCCGAATTTACCTTTTATCATGTAAGTTAACAGTATAATCGTTGGGTAATTTAATAGTTTATCGACATAGAGATCATGTGCAGGTATTTTTATTGGTTTCTAGACAGTATTCTGTATTAATATTTTGTTTGCTAATTTTCATTTCGCTTCTAGAGTGTGGTCTGCATTAAATATTTATTAAACCATAGTATCAAATAAAATTATCCTGGTTGTCTCTCGGCTCGCCATTGCTGATTGTCAGAGAGATGTGTCATTGTCAGACAACAGCCATTTGGAAGAGGGAAAGAATATAAATAAGGCAGAAGTTAAATAGAATGTAAATTCCTTTAGCAAATCTCTTTCTGCCACCTACGGAGAAAGACACGTGGATGGGCTTTATTACAGAAAATTGATATAATACTGAAGAATATAGTTATTAATTTTGAATGTAATTGCTGAATGAAGTTTTAATTTTGAAAGAAATAATAAAGCAGAAATATTTATTAGTGAATAATTGTTTTTCACGAAAACAAGGAAAAATACCTGATCATTTGTTTTTAATCACTAATTTGAAATGTTACAACCGGCACCCAAAATGTTAATTGTTTTGTAATTTTTCTGAGATGTAACAACTGACAACCCAACATGTGGTTGAAGGACAAACTTCGATATCGTCTAGAACGTCAAATGCTGTTGATTTCAGCAAAGGGAAGGAACACGCCTGATAAATATTTTCTGCTACAATTAAGGACGTCGTAAGAGATGAAGTACGACGCACAGAGGATATGTTGGGAACATCGAAAATGCGTTGACAGAAGTTGTACGTATTTTGTCTCAATGCAGGACACCTGGGATTCCGGGAAAAACAAGGGCTGGAGCAAGAAAGGAGAAAGATATATTTTGAGTGTTTTGCAGGTTTGAAGAAAGAAGACTCATTCTGTTGTCAGGTTCAGTACGACAAAGCACGTCATGGCAGACAAATGGGGCAGGAGCAGCCCCAACAGTAGCCATCCCAGAAGAAAAGCAAGGGTGCCTCAAAGAAGTCTCAAGCCAAGAAGAATGCCATGACGCCAGCAATCACAGCCGACTCAGAGGCCTCGCCAGTCTTTCAGCCAGTACATCGAAGAGAACTATAGCAGTCATCTCAGAAGTCACACCAGCTACACCTCTACACTCAAGGATCGCATAGTGCAGTATTCGAGCCGTACATCGATATCGCAGGATGTCACGACATTGATGTACTGTACTGCTACGAATTTACTACAGTCAGTTTCTCCAAACAGAAGACAGAGAAATGCTGCGCAATTATTGACAATGAACTGAAACTCAAAGGAGAATTCATCAGCATCCAATACGGCACTGCAGTCGCAACGACGCACATAATTCCGATCTCAAACGAAGACATATTCGGCGGAGAAGAAGAGGAAGACATATTAAACGCCCTCAGTCTATTACAGGGCCAGAAGTCTACACAGACCACATCTCTGTCAGAATGCTAACAGACAACAATGCCTATATGTATCTAGAAAAAAGCCGCCCTACATTGCATCCTAGATTTCTGGGAGGAGAGGAAGTCCAAGGGCGCGCTGAAACTGAAGCCAACCTCGCAGGACACCACAGAGACCCTGACACCGCAGATCATCATCGCAGCGGATGTCGAGGCCGCTGCCAGCTCCACCTGTGAGATCCAGAAGCCACCGACGCCCGACCAGAACACCCAGGCCGTCTCCGATTCCACTCCGGAGGTAGCAGAGAAGGATAAATACCAGCAGCCAGTCAGCGGGCGACAGCAGAGGCGTCCGGAGAAGACCCAGGAGAAGAGGAGGCCCTGGCACTTTGTGGTACTGAGAGGCGAGGTCACAAATGCCAGGGTCTCCGAGACAGCTGTCACCACAGCCCTCATCGCCGCTGACAACGTTCCAGAGTGCTGCTAGAGGATCCGGAGTCAAGCCACGTGGCGCTGGATCACCCTGTCTAGAGTCGCCTTCGCCCAGCAAGAAAAGACGGCTCTCATGCTGGAGAAGGGTTTGTTGGTACAGGAAGTTCGCCTCGTGGCTGAGAAAAGCCATCCCCGACGAGCGGCAAGGGACTACAAGGGCCAGAAGACGACCTCCTGGCATCACAGCACGCAGGGCGAGGTAATGCTGGAGCTGGCACAGCTGCTAACTGTAGCATTGCCTCGTCTAAACAGATACACTAGCCAACCCGGGGCAGAGGACCGCAGGTTCCTCCGCCGACCTAGCCCCCGCTTCCGTTAGAGGTAGAGGGGTCAGTTGCCCGGGGTTTCGGGCGTTAGAACACATAAACAACACCTCTTCAAAACAAGCAACATACTACATTTACATACAACAAAGATAATCACCACACAACACACCCAGATCGCAGTGTTCGCAGGCCTCCTGGGTTGGCAGGATTTTCCTGTCGGTCCGGGACTGATTTTGTCAAAATTACTGCGGTCTGGGCCTCACACATCACTCGGCCCTCACACCTCGTCCTGCCAGGAGGTCTCTACACACCATACAACACACAAACTACATCCAGGTTAGCCATAATTAGGATTATAATCACTCCAGTCTCATACGATACACACTCCCGATACACACAACACACAGAAAACACTGTGGAAACTGTAATTATGTAAATATAAATATCATATCCAAGTTAATATATTAATCAGTTACTTTAAGCTTAGTAAATCTAGTTGAGTACTGCCAGGTATTATATTTCACTATTGCGTTACTAACAATATAATTACTTAATTCATTAAACACTAGGATTAGCTAGACATAGGTCCCCACCATCCCTTCCACTAAACGGTGTCACGGTTCGCGGACTTTTGCGGCCTTTTTTCGCAGATACTGCCTGGATTGTGGCCTCGTTGGCTGCGGTTGGTGTTCTTGTGGCTGCCATGATTATAAATAAGATCTCCGAACAATAATTAATTATTAAATGTTATGTTTTTATTTAATTTTTCAAAATTTCCGCCAAGACGTTTTAAAATTCTTTCACACCAGATTCTCATCCCAGATTTTTATTTCATCCGTGATCATCCCCCAAGGTTCATCAAAATAACCATAGTAGGCGTAGAGGTCCCTGTGACCTAAACGCAAAGACCTGCAATTCCACGATATTAACCTTGGTAGGGGAACAGGCCCTCTAACCTATTAGCGATTAGCGAAGAAAGAATTTTTAAATTGCCTTTATGAAAGAATTTGGTTTAAGTTTTAGTCATACGCCATAGAGAAAATGCTTGGTTTGTTATTATAAAAAATTGAGATATTACAGAACAATTATGAAACAATTCAGAAAAACCTTAAATAAAGAAATACACATATTTAGTGAGGGCTTAGAACAAAAAAATTCGATACAATGCAAGAAAAGATGCAGACAGATAATAAGGTTATAAAAAGAAAATGAATGCGTGTAGATTTGAACAAAAATATAGGTTTAATCATTTCGAACAAAATTTGGAAAGTAGCGAACAAAATAGTAAGGAATGGAAAAAAAAAATTAAATTACAAAACAATTGAACAAAATTAGTGTTGAAGAAGTGAAGTAGATAAACAAGACAAGGAAGGGAATTGTAAAGAGGAGGTAATAGCCAACAAAGTTCTGTATCAAAAAATGGGAAGGCTAGGTTTGGTGCAATTGAGAATCTAGTTTTTTTTTTTAAAGGCAATAAACATGTTGTAAATAATCGTGTATAAAAACAATACATGCTCGAGGGTAAAGTAATGTTGAAATCATTCAGATAAAAGGTGCAAACAGTCAAAACTAATGTAAGATGGAATGTGGAAAAAATAGGATGTACAAATATTACAAATGCACACCAAGCAAAAAGACACAAAAAAAAAGTAAAGAAAGGTAAAATCATTTTGTTGTGGATTAGGGTGGCGGAGCGGGGCGGATCAGATGAAACGCAGAGCCAAGCATTCAGAAATAATGTAAGATTGAATAAAATAATAGGTGCAAATTTTTGAAGCAAACAAATTCAGAAAATTTTTGAGGAAATGGAACAGAAAAAAGCGAATTAAAATCAAGTCATTAGAGGAAAGAATATAGTTGACGAATTGTAAGAGAAAGTTAAGGAGGAAAAGAAAAGGTGTATTAAATTTCAGGCACTAATGAAAATAAAACAGCTGAAATACGGTATGAGGTACGTCGTAAGGAAAAAAGGATAGAATAGGGGCTAAAAGATCAGATGGGTAGGAAGTAAGAATAAAAGAAAGTATATCAATAGGCAAAGTCAGACCCGATACAAAATAGGATATTAAAATAATTGCATATAATTTTGTTTATGTAAGAGATAAATTTTTTTTATTTAATTAAATTTTGGAAAAACAGAATGTATTAAAAGCAAGTGTTGTAATTAGGTAAAAAATAATTGGAAATCAATATATATGAGATAAAAATATTATTGAAAGTAAATTCAGTTATACATACAATAACTGTCATAGTTAGTAAACAAACAGCTTGAAAAATTATCAGAAAAAAAAAAAAAGAATGAGCACCAGTTACCAAAGAGAGTGAGAATTTGAAATTTGATAACCTTAGAGAAAATGTTCAAGCCACAGTAAAAATGGAATCAAAATGCTAATAAAAATGTGTATTTGATATTTGTGCGCAGATTGTAATCGTTCCTTTACGAGAAATTCCACATTAACAAAGCATTCAGCAATATGTAGAGGCAGTGTTCGAGCGGGAATAAAGCCTTTGTGCCGTTATGTGCGACAACATGAAAGGAGGGTATATTCCAAGTGTCCTAACCTGAATCTATATCATTGAACAATATTTATTAATTTGTTTAAGAATGACGGTGCACTAAGGAAGGATTTGGTTAAGAAAATTTAATTGAATTCGCAATTTGAGAATACATTAAAAAAATATTGTTTGGGGGAAACTTTTGAAATAAACCATGTTGCGATAGCGTCAATGTGTTTTTATTGAATGTTAGGTTGGTTTGTGGTGTGGTAAGTTACATGAAGGGTTTTTATAATTATTTTTATTAGTGGGGTGCTGGTTTGTATTGGATTGGTTACGCAAGGGCTTTCTGGTTTTGTCGACTGGATATGCTCTCACAGTCTGCCCGGACGGCTTTACACTATGAGTTCTACTGAGAGAACGATGTTTGGGAATGGAGTGAGCTGTTGTCAGCGAGGGGTTGGGGGTGTGGCCACTCCTGAACTTGGAGATAGAAAGCAATTTAAGAAATGAAAGTTTAATAAGCATTAGTGTACTTAGCAGAATATTTACACGACTTGCGGAATGTTTGTGTTGTAGAATGTCGCAATGCATACACAAATGTTTATATCTCTATAAACCTGAAAGGAGTGTCACTTAACGAAAATAGTTCGGTTACAGACATTTTTTTTTTTCGAATTGAGTTACTGCTTACTATTTGGAAAAATATAGTATGTTAACAACATATATTTACTTTTATCGTACACCAGAGCTTCGCATGTCATCAGCATTTGGTTTTCGTAACTTTCTAACTCAACTATATCGGCAAAACATGTTTTGTATTCATTATTGTTCTTATTGAAGCAATTAGTTCATTTAAATTAATACAAGTGTTTTAAATTTTGTTAATGTTAATATGGGACAACTTAAAAAAAATATATATATATTTGAAAAGGTAATTTACATTACATTATCGTTTTCAAGATTCAAATATGTCTGTCCTCTTCAAAGAAAGGATACATAATGGGACATTTTCATTGGTGCACACACCCGACCCACATACAGAAACATGTGCACACACACTCAAAATACAGAAACTTATGCGCACACACACATAAAGAAACACATGCACACACACATTAAAAATAACATTGCAGTTATTAATTTAAGATTCGTTACGGATTCCACATTAATGTAGGGGTGTGTCTCGCTTCATTGAGAATTACGTGTACACTTCTCCAAGGTGTATATTCTCTTCCCCTGCTCGCCAGCTTACAAATGGTAGGCGATGTGTGCTGGACGCAGAGTTGGTTATAGGGGTGACATTTGAGTGCTATGACTGCCTTCCTCCCTGTCTCACCTACTCTACTAAGAGAGGGGTCTCGATGTGTTAACTTCGGCTGCTGGGGGAGGAATGTTGTCTCCTCGCCACGATCTCCGAATGTCTGATGGCATTCAATGGAATTATGCTCGCTCGTCGTCCTTCCTACCTCTTCCCAGTATTCTTCAGGGAGCGGCTCTGTGTTCATTCTCTCACATCTGCTGACGACTGGCTCACCGCGTTACACAATGTTCCTAGCAGGAAAAATGTCAACACACTCGTCGAAGGCAGGGAATCTCCGCTAGGAACTCGTGAGTTCCTCGGAATCTATTCTTGGTTAAAGTGATCCGACACGATATCATCGTAATTGTGGAGGTGTTATTTAAACTATTTACTTATTGTGGTTCAGTATATTATTGGCTCTAATAGAGTTTGGAAAGGACTAGTGCAATACAAACATACTTAAGCATTTATTACCATCGACAGAAATCTAAGGAATGTTTTGGGCAGTATAAAAATATTTATGGTTTCCTTATCATCGAAGTGTTCAACTAGGACTGGTCGAGTACAAATGTATTTACGGTTTAATTATCCTCGACGGGAATCGAAGCAAGGTTTAAGTGAGTATACCTATAATTATATTTTCCTTGCCCTCAACGGGATTCTAATCGAGGACTGACCAGTATAAATGTATTTACGGTTTAATTATCCTCGATGGGAATCGTATGGGGTAGTAGAGTGGTTTACATGTAATTATGCTTCAATTTCTAATGGAGGGAATCGAAACCAACTGAGGTGGCTAATGTATAACACAAACATATTAGCGATTCACAGCTGCATTGCATTTGAGCAGTGTTTGGGTTAGGATATGTGTTTATTGTGTAATTACTGCGTAATTAGTCTAGGTATGTAATTATTCTCGTTATATGTAATAACTCTTATTATGTGTTCTTACACTAGGTACTCGTAATTGTTTATTATGGAATTTCCTGTTACGCGATTTCTCATTATGCAATTACTTACCTTTAACAGAACTCTAACCGAGGATCATATTGCAAACCTCGTTAGTCATCAGTTAGTGACGTGATGCCCGTCACAAGTGTGAATGTGTGCTCAGAAATGTTTCTTTCTAGATAAGTATGAACACCTGTGGAGGAGAGAGCGATGACTTGCACGACCTTCATGAGTGGCGGGTTGTGGGCTTACAGGCGTTCCTTGTGAAAGCGTGCCCTTCGCACTCATAGGCTGTCCGAATTCGTACCACACAGAAAATATTGGCGAAAACGAGGTCGTTGTATTCGTAAAAGAGTGCGCTGACTGTATGAGGTGCGCTGAGGTACCAGTCTCTTGGAATGGGGAGCGCGATAGTGGGGGTTTTCTCGTGTATATATTGAGGTTCGCGAACTGCCTCTGGGAGAATTCCCCAGCCGGCGTGCTGGTGCTCTGTGGTGAGTGTTGTCCGCCCAGAGTATCAACTATATGAGGCGTCTGCTAGAGAAGAGATAAGTATTCATCGAATCTTCGGACTTAGAAAATATTTGCAATGTTCAGAGCGCAGTGGAGAATTAGAATAATTCTACGAGGCGACGATGATGGGTGACTATTTTTGCAGGCCGAGATTGCGACTTCGACTTTTTATAGCTTGTAATTTTCAGGACTTGTTTTGACCAGCTGAAGTCGGTGATTGAATTTTTCGGTCAAGCGTGCTTAATGACTTTGGTTCTGGAGGAAGGCGCCTATGCCTATGGACTTAGTGTTTTTCGCGTAGTTAATACTTTGTTTCTGGTCATGTCCTCTCTGGGACTTCGTTTTTTTTTTTTTTTGTGCTCGCATATGAACTCTAATTTCTTGTGGGTCCCCTGTATCGGGCCTACGATAAGCGGCCGTGTTGATGTTTCGCCATGGTAAATGGCTATTAATTTGACTTGACATTATTGGTGATGAGCGCTTGGAAGTTAATGTGGGTTTTCTCAAAGTGCTTCCGAAGATATGCGTGTGCTGGAAGTTAGCTGCAAGACCAACACTGATCTAGTGATATTTTCTCGTCGCGGTTTTAAGAAGGAACTTTGGCAGAGTAATCGGAAAAATTGGAAATATTAATTGTGGTGAGAAGAGACTTAGTAAATGATAGCTCTGGGGCATTGGGGAGTGAGAGTGCATGGTGTGATGGATGTTTTGCGTTGAAGTTATGTTGGTGTATGAATGGAAGAAGAGAAAAGCCTCGGTTGTAGGGAAAATATCCCTTCTCTTTCTTTCACCAGTGTGGCGAATGTGGAGAGTAGTTAGGGGTGAAGTAGGCAGCCTTCATGAAAATGAAAATGTCGATGGGGACAATATCTCCTGCCTGTTTTGGTCGTGTGGAGTGTGTGTTGAGAGAGAAGGTTCTAGGACAAGCCGCTACTCAAGTGTTGGGTGGGGAGAGTATTCCCAGCCTGATGAATCGAGTGGTTGGTAAATTGTTTGAGAGTGCGATATAATTTTTTATGGAATAATACATGGGTTTGTTCCCGAGTATTCAAGAGCGAAAAGCATTGTAAAATCAGGGGGAAAAAAAGAGACCAGTACCTTAGTGGGGCCTTTTCCATGTGTTTTTACTGGAGTTGGTTTTAATTGGAAATTTTAGTGTAATCACCTTGCGTGGTGACGTAAGTGAGAGTAATTGTGTATTTTGTGGTTTGAAATTTATCCCGCGGGGTAGCAGCCATGTGGGCTTGCAGGATTAACCGAGAGGAAGGTCTTGAAAATGAGTTGTTTTAGTAATATTAGTCCAGGTTTTTAGAGATAATAAAGGGGCCATTTTAAGGTTCATGGTGGTTCTCTTCAATGAAGAAGTATTGGAAAACTCCGGATATAGGGAGTTAATGTTAAAAGTAAATGCTATAGGAGTTCCTACATGTGTGTGGACGTTTTAAATATCTTTTTTGTGTCAGCACAATCAACGTGCCTATGTTTTCCGATATTTATGTTAAAAGGGGCGTTTTAAATTATTTTAAGCTTGTTTTAAATGATTTTAAAAATCATGGTTGTAGTTCCTGCAGTTTTAAGGCAGGTATAGTGTATTCCAAGCCGTTGTTAACCTGCTTTAAAGTGTTTCGTGGAATTTTAAATTATACAATGCCCAAGGTGTTGGAAGTTGAGGCGAAGGAGCATTTTAATTAGTTTGAAGGTGCATTTAACTGGAAAGTTTGTAAACTGGCAAATGTATGTGGATAAAACATTGTAACTATCCGAGAAGTCATAGTAAATGTTCTTTAACCGAAGTTTTGAAGTGTTAATGATAGTAGTAGTTCACTCCTCTCCAAAAATAGTGCGCTAACAAGGTCGACAACTGAATTATCAACAAATACACTATCATTTCGCTAACATGTTTCAGCTGACCCTTTCTGTCCTGATTCCTTTTAAACTTGTTAGAAAGGCAGGTTAGGTAGTTCGAGTTGTATCCTAGGAACTGCGGCGACTGAGCCACAAATTATGTTTCGGCAGCCAATGGGTGAACATCGGCATTTAGTGTGATATTACTATTTCGGTACATATATTTAGTCTTGTTACATGTACTTACTCTTGGTACTCGTTTATTACATAATTGCTCATTATTCAATTACTCAATATACCATTATCCATTATACAGTTAAGTATTACACCTAATTACTATCTATTTGTCTAGAATCAAGGACTCACCGACTCCTCAATCATCTTGGTCCAAATCTTCACCCCCTTTACCCCGTTCCAAGCCTCTCGCACACCAAGACATCCTCGAAAAATTTCAAATAGCCGCAAGTGTCGCTTGGGTGCTTTGTTCTCTGAAAGGGTGTCCCCGCAATCAACAGAAAAATCAGACAACATGTCGGGAGTGGTGGGTGAACCCGTCAGCCAACCACAACGCGCCTCCCTGAGGTGTGGGAATGGGGACGATCTGTTTCCCAGTCTGAAGGGTGCTAGAAATTTCTATCCATCTCTCCGACACCAATTTACATATTACTCAAATAACGCTTATACCATCAACGACTCCTAAGCATACTGAAATTTACATGCTATACCTACATGCCTAGTCACATGGGTTTCTGTATTTCTGCAAAAATAGAAATAACACTGTTTTATTCCTGTAAATATGCCAAATAGGGCTTGTTTGAGTCTGAATTACAAGTAATATAAGATCCGCAATATTTAACCTATATTCTTCTGAAATTTTTTCAAGTATTGATACATGAAGTAGAAATTTTCAAGACCAGCACAACATTTAAGTTATCTGATATAAAACATTATTTCTTAGCTCAATACCCAAGTCCTATAATACATACTGTTATTTCAGTTTGTTTATTTTCTGTACTAGGTATTGTAATATTTTACTTTCCCCATTTTAATTATGTATGTGTTCGTCCATGCGTTTTACTTATACTAGATAAAGTGTGGATCAAACTGAAATAAAAGCTTCGCCGATTAAGTTTATATGAAATGATAGTCGAAACCTAATTTTTAAACGAAATTTACAAATTAAGGATACATTTCTACCTTAACCAATTTTAAGTTCTAAAATATTTTATACGATAATTTATGACCATTATGAAATGTCCATTTTTACCATAGTATTTTAATTATATTATGCAAATGCATGAAGTATCCCTCAAAGAATCTTATAATTTTTCTATACAGATATAAACATTATTTTTTAGATATGTATTCATACCAGATCTCTCTCTAAGTTCGCGCAGTCCTATGAGAAGTTATAACATATTTTAACACGCTTTGCGAGATTAACTTTGTGCCTATCTCGATTTGTTGGTCCATTATATGTGACCGTTCTTGAGGGAGATGCGTAAGACTGCAACAAGAAAAACAATAATTGTTTGTTCAAATGCGACGTGCCATAATTTACAAACACATTATCAACGAAATCTGCTGAGCTAAAGTTACTGAATATTTTTGGTTTGTGATTATAATGTTTCAAATCCGTATATATCATATATGTATGATATATACGTGCTATGTTGGATTCAACATCCCCCTTCATTTAAGGTTGTCAAATGTTAATATTAAAGTTATTAGTAGCACTTAAGCCACTATCAAAATTTTAACTGGCATAGTATTTTTTATAATTAGTGAAGTGAGCACTTCTAAAAAACTCTCATTTGGAATAAAAGTCAATAAATAAATGTTATTTTAGCCTTACACGTTAACTGCCGAGTGCGGTGGAATATACAGACTTTGTATACACTTACATAGCAATATTTATCTTTACTGGTGGTGAAAGGACAAAAAATGGGTGAAAAAAAGTAACTGGGGCCTTAAATATGCTTACTTTACCATGAACAATACTTAATATAATTTATCCTTTCAGTCAGTGTAACTTCTATATTCTTCGGGCTATGCCACTGATAAATATTTAATAATGATAGTTATCACGCGCTAGGGTCATGTGATACGAATCAATGTTTGTGATATAAATTCTGTCTAACTACACTTTCTACTGTCAGATTTTACTGAATATCAGATTATTATCTCAAGAAATTGGTGAAACACCAAGGAGCGTTTCAGACACAAGTTCGTATTTTTCAATAACTTTCGATTAGCATGTTGGTTTCCGACAAAGAACAGGATTGATACCAACTTCGAGTTTTCTCATTTGTAAAAGGAGCAGACCCCGCGAATACCGGCCGCTTATATCAGAGTATTACAGTTTCGTCCACCAGTAACTAGCACCCTCCGTCTCTGCATCGTCCTACGTTCTCATTCTATTCATGTCATGTTCAAGAATGAAGATCACCTGCAGCAGTCATCACTATAATCAATACTCCCAGTTTATGGTGCACCATCCATGGGTTGTTCATTTACATGTAACTATCATCAAACATGTGTCTTGGGCCTGTTAAAATGGTACATGATTGATTTTAATAATATCCGTATTACATCCACCCTGGTAAAAAAAAGAACATACATTCTGTCTACGAACAAGGTCCAAGCGCATGTGTGGATAAACATTTCTTGGCAATTAGTAGCCGTGAATGGATCAATTTCATTTTTCGCAGTTTTCAGGTTACGAAACCATCTTCTCATTAAATATTTTCTGTTTTTTATGAAATAATTAATTTATGAAAAAAATATATAAATTTTATTTACATCGTTCTCACCTTTATATTTTAGTTAATATAACATTTTACGTTTGTTCACTACCCACTTCGCTTTTTCTTTGAGAATGTATTTAATTTATGAGTTGGTTACACCCTTTATGCGTATTATATATTCACAATAAAAAAATTTCCATATAAGTTTCACCCAAAACATAAAAGTTCATATAAACATGCAACTATTTTAACTATAACTTATCATCAAATGAACCTTTTCATTAAAAAAATCATCATAGTGGGGAAAATGTTTTCAAGAATAGCGATAAAACTTTTAATGTTTTTCTGCTGACAAAATATAAATTTCAGTTTAGCCGTTTGTATTATAAGAAGAGGAAATTTTGTAATGTATTTTATAAATATTTAAAAAGTAACAGCATTAAAAAAAATATTAATTTTAACCCGATGGCGTTAGATGTCAAAACTAATATTATATATTTCGTTTGAAACAGTACATTGCTTTTCCCGCTTCTAGGAATATCTCCAAACATGAAATAGTATGTACATGTATCACAGGCGAATTTTGCTATTCAACTACCCTAAATAATGAAAATAATTTAGTCCCCTCTTAAATTAATGAACATGAACGAAACTACATGTATGTTACTCTATTTCTGCACTCTGTTTTATTTATGCTTTGTATAGTTCCCTCTGTGCCAACCCGGTATTCAATGAAATAATGTCCCGTTTAAAATACTGTGTATGGATAAAATTGACGGTGCCCAACTAAGCAATCTTCTGTTATCATATAAATCCACACTATATATTTATTACTTCTAGTTTTATTGCATAATTTATAATTTTTTCCTACTTTGTTAAAGCTAGATGCTTGCAATATTTTGTAGCATTGCAATTTTAATAGTTATGTTTAACATTAATCATACATATTTTAATTATACTATATGAATACAGTAAACTTTCTTATGCTGTCACTTTCGTTAGTATTATTTCAAGTGTTACGTTTTATTATATGAGTTGACAATATAATCGTTGTTTAATTTTATTGTTTACTGAAATAGAAATAATTTGTGAAAGTATTTTTTTTATTTGTTTCTAGATAGTATTCTGTATTAATATTGTATTTGTTATTTTTCGGTTCGTTCCTAGTGGGTGGTCAGCATTATAAATTTATTAAACTAAAGTATTAAATGAAATTATCCTGGTTGTATCTCGTCTCGGCATTACTGATTGGCAGAGAGATGTGTCATGGGCAGACGACAATCAACTGGAGGACAGTAGACAATATAATTAAGGCAGAAGTAAAGTCGAACGAAATTTTCTCCAGAAAATTAATTACTTAATAACTCCAGACACACGCGTGGAAGGCAGTCTACGGAAAAAGGGCACATATGCCATAATAGCATTTTGAGATAATCAAATGCAAAGTTTTTCATTCTCACTCTCTCAATACATTCATTGAAGAGCATATAATACCGCTTTTGTAGAAGGAAACTGGTTTATTGTCTATGAGGAAGGGCAAAAATTAAACTGTTAAAAACACTACGAATATTGATTTACATGTTGTAAAAAATGCTTTTCTGTGCCCTTTTTCCACAGAACGTTATTTTCATTACAATAATATTATGTAATTGTGTATAAAAAACTGCATTTTCTCTATTTGAACAACATAGTGTGTCCTTCTTCATTGTACATACCAAATTCTTAACTAACACAATTTTTTCCATCAAATAAATTTCAACAAAGTGCGATATTTACAAAAATGTTATTTAACATATACAAGTCCCTGTATTTTATTCAAATAGACAATCGTACTGGGAACTTCAATGTACAAAATGTCACTCTCAGCTAACATTATGGCCTGTACCTGAATAATTGGCGACTAAAATATAAACAAGAAACACAGGTCTTCATTTGCAAGTTTTTGCCAAATTTAAAAGAAATCATTCACAGGATAGTTCTTAAACCTTCAACATATCCTCTATCCAGTCTGCATCTTCTTGTGGCAAAAATTTATGCAAGCTGCGCACATCTGCTATTTTCTGATCAGAAACTTTTTGATATGGAGTAATATCGACGTGAATGTATCTCGCATTTTGAAAATTCCTTTTCCAAATTCTGAATGCAATTTAAAGTTAAAAGTAACTCTGGGAGCACAAAAGCATTCCATATTTTTTTCTTTCGAATTTTAAAATGCAATACTTCATAAGAGTAAAGGCGTTTGTTGAAGATGTAGGTTTTTAAATAAATAAATGTGACAAAGCTTTGTCCCAATCCTCCTGTCGACACAAAAACACAGCACTTAAGCAGGTTTAGCTATCGCAATTATTTCTTTCTTGTTGATTTTATTCCTTATTCAACCAAAGTTCCTGTCACATTGACAAAACGAGTGACTCCTGACAGGGAACTGTTGAATAATATTTACATGAAATGCTCTAGCATACCATTATGCAAATTTTATAACAGTAATGTTTTTGTTTCCCCCCCCCCCCCCAGCAGCATCTGAAAGGAAAACAATGGTCTTCACATTTCTAAAAACTTGCATTTTCTTCAGAAGGTAACAATCGTATAAAAAGGACACAACCGAATTAGAATTCTTCTTGCCCTCATGTTCCGCAAAACAATAACAAAATTAGCTATTGCCATCAAAAACGTGCACACTAAAACAATACAGCCATAAAAGGCGTTTGTAAAACTGAGAGTTCACACTTACTTTAGGAATAACAAAGTTTTGTGCGTAATCAAATTCTATCACTAAGAGTGTTTCATCTTTTCCTGCTCTTTCTATACATTCATCTCTTATTTTCTTTCTTCTAGCATACTTACGTCTGCGCACCATGAGTAATGTATGGCAAGGGTCTGTTAGATTCACTTTGAACTTTTCAGTACATGCCACACAAAAGTCACATATGTCAGTTTTTGATTTTTGAAAACTATAACCGAATTTAGTTTTAAAATATTCATAGTATGTCTTATAGCTCATTTTTAATTTGGTTCAAGTTTTTAAATTTTAATAATCAACAATAATTTCATGCAAATCTTTAATCGTTAGGTTGGTATTCTCAAAGTATTTTAAGTTTGTTTTGTGAGCACTGTAGTGAGGTTCTTAGTGTGGAATACTTTCAAGGTGTTCCCCCATTAAATTGGTGACATTGTCACATAACTTGTGTGGCCTATTAGCATGTAACCCCCGTCTTTCAACAAAGCTAAAGTTCTCCAGTACCTTTTTCTGAATATTTCTTATTATTTTTATCGAAACCTGAAACAATTTGAGAATAAATTCCCGAACAGACCTGCATTATTTTACCATTTATCACAATGCTGTAAGCCCATACATATTCTCGATACTTCTTTGGATCAACATATTTTCTAGCCCTTTTTTGGTGTTGCTTTTTCATTGCATTGAACTAGAAAAGAATTTTGTATGCTCTTTTCTTGCGCACCGCAGAATAAAGAAAACATTTATAATTGTTCATCAAATGAAATGTTATCACGACACTTGCTAACACAAAACTGTGGAACCAAAATAAATTGTTTAACTTCAGTTGGTTTTACCAATAGACGAAACATAGCATTCGCCTCTCATACGTGGTCATTTCACAGTTTCCCATTTCTTGCTTGTTTGTTTTGTGTAGATTTTTTTTTTGACAGTGTGGCCACTTTATTCTTCCCGATTAGTACTACTGGAACTTATTTTTCCAATGTACCTTAAGCAACAATATAAATAACACACAGCAATATTATAAACACATCATAAACAGACTCGCATGACAACAGCCTAAGCTCTGGTAAAAATAGGTGTACCAACATCAAGTTTTAAAAAATATGGGTACCAACCTCAGTTTCAGGAATATCTGTTTGGAATTTCTATTGATTGTAGAAAACCATATGACGATTCTAAAAAAAAACCGTTTTGCGGAAAAAGGGCAAATCGGTCTACGTGCCCCTTTCCCGTAGACCGCCTCAGTCGAACGAAATTTTCTTCAGAAAATCACGTACTTAATAACTCCATAGAGATGCGTGGAATGTATTTATTACAGAAAATTGACATAATACTGAAGAATATAAAGATAAATGCTGAATGTAATTGCTGACATAAGTTTTAATTTTGGAAGTATTTATAAAGAAGAAAGATTTATTATTGATTAAATGGTTTGTAAGAACAAATTAAAAGGAATTTGTCATGTGTTTTTCGAGAAGACTAGCGAAACAGTACAAAGTTAAAGAACCAAGAATAATTATTTTTAATTTCTAAATATGAAATAATAGATTCGACGCACATGTCAATTGTATTGCAATTTATGTGAAATGTAACACCTGGCACACCATGTGGCTGAAGGTCGAACTTCGAGACCATCTAGTACGTCAGAAGCTGTGTATTTCAGCAAAGGGAAGGAAAACAACTGAAAAGGATCTTCTGCTACACTTTAGGACATCGTGAGAGCTGAAATACGATGCACCGAGATATGTTGAGAACATCGAAAATACGCTGAAAGAAGCTGTACGTATTTTGCCTCAACGCGGGACATCTTGGGATCCCTGGGAAAACAAGGGCTGGAGCAAGAAAGGACAAATATTTTTTGTGTGTTTTGCAGGTTTGAAGAAAGAATTTTACTAGTACATTTGAGAAATAATTTAGTTTAACTCTTAGTCAATAGTCACGGAGAAAATGTTTGGTTTATTATTCGAAAAAATGTAGGTAAAATAGAATTATTACGAAACAATGCACAACATTATTGTGAGAGTAATGCAAACATTTAGTGAGGGCTTAGAAAAAATTAAATACAATGCAAGAAAAGATGGGTGACCGATAATGAGGGCATTAAAAAGAAATGCAAGGGGGGTGGGTTAGAACAAAACGATATGTTCAATAATTTTTGAAAAAAATTTGGAAAGAAGTAAAGAAAATTACAAGGAATGGAAAGAAAATTTTAATTACAAAAAAATTGAAAAAAAAAAAAATGAGGGGGTTGTGGTAGATAAACAAGACAAGGAAGTGAGAGGCAAAGAGGAGGTCATAGTAAACAAATTTCTGTGTCAATAGGTGAGAAGGATAGGTTATGTGCAAATGAGAATGAGAATGAGATTCTAGTTTTTGAAAAAATCAAGGAATAAAGATTTTGTAAATAATAGTGGACCAAAGCAAAACATGCACGAATGTAAAGTAATGTTGAGATCATTCTGGTTGTGTGTGTGGGGAGGGGGGGAGATGGGTTAGAAAGACAACAAGGACAAACAGTCAAAACTACTGTAAGATTAAATGATGTAATTAAATGAGATGTACAAATGTTACAAAATCTACACCAAGTAAAAAAGACAGCCAGGAAAAAGAAAAGAAATAAAAACCAAGTGGATTGGGGGCGGGGTAGATGAAACACATGGCAAAACATTCATAAATAGGGTCTGAATGAAGAAAATAATAGGAACAAATTATTTTGAAGCAAACAAAACCAAATAACAATTGAAGAAAAAGAACAGAAGAAAGAGAGTTGAAATCAATTCACTAGAGGAAAGAAAATAGTTGAAGTATTGTAAGGGGAAGTTAAGGTGGAAAAAGAAAAAAAGGAGGTAAAAGTTCAGGCTACATTAAAAATATGAAGGTATGAGGTGGGTGGTAAGGAAAAAAGGAGGTAAAGGGGCCAATAGATAAGTAGGGCAGCAAGTAGGAAGAAAAAAAAAGAAAATCATTAAATAAAGTGTGACAGAATTTTTGTATTCTTAGTTTACATTGTAGAGTAATCGTATGACCGTAGTATTGAAAATAATAACCATTATTTTATCTATGTGTATATGCTAAATGTTTATAAGAATATTAATTCGTGATTTGTATTTATTTCAGTATGTTCATTATGTTAGATTACCTATTTTCACTAGTGTTTATTTTATTTAATAATTTTGAATGTTGTGTTAAAAACATCACTATAATGCATGTTAATAAGGAGTCATGCTTTATCTGTATATGTAATTTTTATTTTATTCTCTCTGGTGGAATTGTTCAAATATGTCTATGTTTATTATTCAGGATATGCTTTTGTTGGAAAAAGAATGTTGGTTGGGTTTCGTTCTCCATAAAGTAGGGTAATTACTTAAAGTGTAATGCCACAATTAAAAGATTCTGTTCAGAATCTTCGTGTTTTTTATTGACTTTATGTGCCAAGAGCTGTGGAAATCCAGTCGAGCTACCCAGGACTACTGAAATGGTAAATTATAGCTACTCAGTTATAATTGTTGGTGGCATGCCAAATTTAGGACAGAATGTGTTGGTTTTGAACGAATGAACCATACCTGGCTTTATCACCACTGTCATACAGCGAACATTTGCAAATACCGTCCAGAAGCCCATCGTTACTCATGTTGAACCACACCTACTCGAGAACATGTTTGATTAATTACTTGTATGTTGATACGTGTGGTATGTCACGACGTTTCTGGGCCGACATTAATTTAAACAATAATATTTTTCTTGTTAATATTTAATTCTCAAAATCCAAGTGTATAGAATTTACTCTCAATTCCATATATCTGACTGCCATTGTTGTGGAATATTTCAATTATTTCACTGTTAGATGCAACCATCTTCTTCATTTTGACTGTTCAACTGTAGGGCATTTAAATCATTGTTTTGTAAGAGGTAAACCTATTTAAACATACTTATACATATTGACTTACACTAAGGCATATATTGTTAAACTTCTACAACCTATAATAATATATGTTCCTATAACCCTATTCAAAAACTAGTCCTGTGTCACTACTCCTTTCGCATATCGGCGCCCAATGTGTGGGCCGATATTACGCAAGAGTTGCGTATTCTTACACATATTGGCGCCCAACGTTGCAGTACGATTAGGCTGTGATTGGTAAACGCTAGCTTTTATAGAGTTTGTAACACACATGTTGCCAGATTTTAGGATTATCTGAATTTAGGGAGGAGTGTTTTTTTTTTTTTTTTTTTTTTTTGCGGTAGCTTGTAAATTATTTCTCAATAGTTATGGACAGTGAGGAAGCAAGATATTTTTTGCGCAGTCTTATGCTCGATAATGGCAGCGAAGAAGTAGTACCTAAAGCCATGGAGGAAGAAACTTTATGCCCGAATAACGATACCAATGGCGAGGTTGAATCTTCATTTATAGCCCCCGTTTCGGAAATAAATTTTTCACATAGCGCTCAAACAGAAAATCATTCCCCGTGCACTGGCTCGGAAAATACAGTCCGCGATAACACTGCCAATGACTCTATTGAAAATCCTCAACAAAATTATTCACGTGTGACGCATACGGCCGAGACTGTAAAATAAATACAGACCGTAGAAAGCAGTTTGCAGTCCGTCATGCAACAAATTAACATTAATTTCTGAAAGCAAAACGAGAGGATAGGGCATCTCGTATCTACCGTAAGTGAGATGCACGTGCAGGTCGAGGAAACTAATGGAGCCAGAAATTTTAGTCAGTTGTCTTAGAGTGCGTGCAGGCTCGACTCGACTCCCTAAACTCTGCGATAGATACCCACGCACGGAAGATGAACAAACGGGTCGATAACGTCACACGAAATGTAACAAACAAAATATCCCGCACTAACTGAGAATCAAAGCCTGCATTCTCCAATTTCGCACGCTGCAGAAGCTGACGCGA
This sequence comes from Dryococelus australis, assembly GCA_029891345.1. Lineage (NCBI taxonomy): Eukaryota > Metazoa > Arthropoda > Insecta > Phasmatodea > Phasmatidae > Dryococelus > Dryococelus australis. The sequence goes on along the minus strand of CM056997.1, from coordinate 49,728,702 downwards.
GTGACACTTCAGTCCAAGACACACATCAGATGGAGACTGAAATAATGTAATCTCACCTAGGGTTTGGCGGAAACATGTGACACGTGAGAGAAAACCAGTACGTCCGCCGTATAGTAAGAAACTTGGGTCGCATGAGATGTAGGAAACATACTTTTTTCACGCGAAAGAAAGGAAGGAAATCCGGAAAATTTAAAGCGGCAGATCACACCACCATTATTCAGACAGGCATTTCGTACGGAAAATTGCAATACGATTCATGGTTTGGAGTAAAAGACCCATTTGCCGAGACGTGAAAAGTGCCTCAGTAAACATCTAACCAACACCGATGACTTGAGTATTGTGAGAACACATTTGAGCATTTTGGAAATCACTGCTAACACACAAAACAATGACAGGCACACAACTGAAGTGGACATCTACGATTCTGTGCACACAAATCTGTCTGATGTCCATTATTACTTCAATTCGCCCTCCAAAACCATTGCAGTTTGACACTGAGAATCTGTTTGTCTCGTTGAAGACTTTTACCAGAAATTGTAATGATGTACACATGTAAACAGTGTATACATTTGTCATATTCATGTACCATATTGTTATGGGCAAGCCCTCGCTGTGGTGCTTGTATGAAGGCAACAGCACACATCCAAGGCGAGCGAGGCCACAGAAGCGAAGCGCCGCTGTGAACCGCAGGAGCAGTTTGCAAGCAATCGGAGTAATTTGTAAAATGCCTCTATATTTAAGGACACCGAAGAGTCGAGCTCGGGTCTGACAACTTCCAGCCGACGACGACCTAGTATGGACCAGCAGATGGTGTTTCGTCCGCCGTAGCTGTAAGAGCAATCAGCTTTCGACGATGCAAAGGTAATGCTGTTCCAGCAGTTAACAGGAGGACTTTTAGATCGATGCGTGGCAATAGTTTATTAGATTATATATAAATACTTGCATGTAAAGAGTAACTTAACGTAACATGATCCCCCAATGTAGTGCAGTTTTACGGTATTCACGTAAAATGTAAAGTGTTGTAATTTATAATGTAACAGGATGTAAGCTTTTAATGGTTTTAATTACATGACATAGTGAAATAATATTGTGTTCTCCACCCGAGTTACGTTTCCCCACATACTTTGTACGCCCCCCCCCCCTTCCTATCGGACCATAACAATACTATACAGGAAAGAACTTCGAGTAAAGAAGCGCTCGGAGCCTTTCACCATCCCTCTGCCGCAGTGCAGTATCACTAACAAAGCATGAAGACCAGGAAACTATCCAGACTGAAATGAGCAAAATGATAATGTTAAGGTTATTTAGAGAGGTACAATCCCGCAATAAGTTTCAAAAGGTGTAAAGATAAACAAATTTAAGGTCGGTGACCTTGCTTTAAAAAAAAAACACATAGTGTTTGTTCATTATAGGACAGACTAACTAAAAAGTTATTCTTGATCTTTCAAGTCCCATACAAATTTGCTGAGATAATCAATGAAAACTGCTATACTTTAGTAGGCATACAAGGAGAATATGTAGGGAGATACAACTTGACCCAACTACAGACACATAACAAGCCAGTAATATAGTTACAGTGTATTACTGTTGCAAAGAGTTAATATTTTACTTGGAAGGCTTTAATTTTGCATTGATATTATAATTGACTACTTTGAAGAGGTATAGTGTGTCTGTGCATGTCTATAAGTCAGTAATATTGATGAGTCTACAAGTGATGAACTGCGATTGAGCCATTTATAAAGATTCTACGGTTTAAAATGTATTATGCTTTTGTTTGTTTTTTTTTTAAGGGTCTTATGTATGTTTCAAGAGTATCATGTTGTATATTATGAGTTATGTGAGGGTCTATGTCTAATATGTTGTCGTTATTACCGTATTGATATACGCACCAAGCTCTCGCTTGATGTATGTATCACTGACGAGAGAAATAATTTTTTTTTGCAAATATTTTGATGAATGCCTACCAAGAAATTTATCTTGGAGGGTTATTACTTGCAAAGCAAGCTTCGAATGGCTACAGTTCTGTAAGGTACCTTGTAATAGAATTATTTCTTGAGCAGCAATTTTTCAGCTATTTCTTCGATAAACAGGATCTGAAGAAAATAAGAAGGACGTGAGAAGGAAGAAGTAGAAAGTATATTCCCAAAAATGATTAACTTCTCTCACTGTCTCAAAATTAGTTTTTGTCTGCTGTATATCGTTCCAGTTTGCTTGCTAGATTGTTCACTAGAGTTTTCTATTCGACAAATAACCAATTTAGTCGTTATTATAATTTTTACATAGGAATTATTTGAGGTGGCAACTGCCGGATTTCTTCCTGTAATGCTTGTCAAAGTCAAGTTTGGTTTGGTGATTCTAATTTCATCTCAGTATATAACGTTATTGTGTGTGTCATGTTACTCGTGTTTACTTGTGCATGTGATTATCATGTCGATGGGGTCGATTATTATCTGTTTGCTCTGGTGAAGAATCATCTTGTATTATCTACGTGATGATTGTTGTCGGGGAGATTTGCGATTGTTACTTGATTAAGAGTACGTCTTTGATAATTGCAATTGGAGAAGATTATATTTATCAAATCTAGTAATTTTTCAGAATATTTGGAAGGTTATAATTATCATTCATGTCCTAGAGGGAATTTGTATGTCGGTTTATTGAATTACATTAATTTTTTAAGGTTGAAATTATATATAATCAACTTAAGGTATGGGGTATTTAAAGATAATGAGTCACGATTACCCATTATATATAGTTAAACTACAATGAAGTAAAATTTCAATATTGTGACACAGCTTAACGTACGAAATACGAACATACGTCCAGAAAGTTTCAATCACAACACTTAATGTGTCGTTGGAATCTGAACTATGTATACAATGCTCCGCTGTCGTGCGATGGTGTAAACTTTTTACATCAAGTGTACGTCCAGCGCTTTTATGTAAACTGCTTTAAAACACTTAACAAGTGTAGGCTGTTCACGATAAAGTAAGCACTTTTTAAGGCCCTCCCACCAGGCATTAACCGCTAATAAATATAACTTATTGCTGCCTCAGGCATTAAATTTCGATGGTGGTGAAATGTATACACTGTGTTTATTGGTCATATTGAAATGTTTATATTAAAAATCAGCAGGAAGATGGAATTTGGATGAAAGGAAAAATTTATAATGGCCTTAAAAAGTGCTCACTTTACCGTGAACAGCCTATACTGCCTGTGGTGCGAACATTAGAAATGGTCAACAGGTTAATATATGAAATTTGACGAAACCTTATTTGATTTAAGTGTGTATGCTTAGTGTTTATAAGATTATTAATTCCTGATTTTTATTTATTTCATTTAGTAAATTCTGTTAAATTACATATTTTCGTCACTGTTTATTTCATTTAATAATTTTGAATGTTGTGTTGGAAATGTCACTGCAATGTATGATAGTATTTGGGGTCTTGCATTATCTGTATATGCAATTTTAATTTTATTCGATCTGGCGGAATTTTTAAAATATGCGTATGTTTATTAATCAGGATCTGCATTTGTTAGATAAGAATGTTGGTTGGATTTTGTTTTCCATAAAGTGCAATGCCGCAATTAAAAGATTCAGTTCAGCACATCCGTGTTATTTTTGTTTGAATTTAATTGATTTACCAAAAGTTGTGGAAATCCAGTCGAGCTGCCCAGGACTGCTGAAATGGTAAATTACAACTACTCAGTTATAATTTTTGGTGGCATGCCAAATTTAGGACAGAATGTGTTGGTTTTGAACGAATGAGCCATTACCTGGCTTTACCACCACTATCATACATCGAACATTTGCAAATACCGTCCAGAAGCCCATCATTACTCATGTTCAACCACAGCTGGTTGAGAACCTGTTTAATTATTTACTTGTATGTTGATGCGCGTGGTATGTCATGAAATTGCTGTGCTAACTTTTGTTCTAACAATTATGTTTTTCTAACTAAAATTTAATGTCCAAAGCCGAAATATATAGAACATACGATCGATATCAGATATCTGACTACCAATGTTGTGGAAAATTTAATTATTTCACTGTTAGATGTGACCATCTTCGTCATAGTGACTGCCCAACTGTGGGGCGTGTAAATCATTGTTTTGTAAGAGGTGAACCTATTTAAACATACTTATACATATTGACTTACACTGGGGCATCTATCGTTAAACTTCCCAATTCAAAAACTTGACCTATGTCACTATTTTTTTTTCCAGATGTTAGGGCCCAACTTATGGACCGATATATAACCCATTACGCAACAAATTTTCATCCTTACGCAAAAGACAGACCAGACACAAAATAGGATAGTGAAATAATTGTATACAATTCTGTTTATACAAGAGGAAAAATTATTTTAATTCAGTAAAATTTTGGAAAATTAGAATATATTGAAGTTAAGTACTGTACTTAAAGGGGGAAAAATGAAAATAATAAGATACGTAAATTTTATTGAAAGGTAAATTTTGTTATACGTACAAAAAATGTCTTTGTTGATAATCGAACAGCTTGTAAAAATCCACAGAAAAAAATAAAAAACAAAGAGAACAGGTTACTATAGACAGTACAGAATTTAAAGTTAAATAACCTTAGAGAAGTTGTTGATGAAAAAGTCATGGTAAAACTGTAATCAAAATGCAAATAAAATATTTATTAGATATTGCTGTTCAGAGTATGGTCGTTCCGCATGGTTAAATTCCACCATAGCAAAGCATTCAGCAACATGTAGAAGTAGTGCTCGAATGGGAATAAAGCCTGTATGCCGTTTCTGGGGTCAAACATATCCACATTTCGTTATGTACAGCAACATGAACTGAGGGTATGTTCCAGGAGTCCTAAATTGAATCTATAACATTGTACAATATTTCATCATTTGTTTAAGAATGACGAAGCACTAAGGAAGCATGTGGTTAAGGAAATTTACTTTAACTCACAATTTGAGAAGACATTAAAAATATATTATAAAAAACTTTTGGAAATAAACATTATTGGGATAAATGTCTGCGTTTTTACAGACCATGTGCAGCTTGAATAACATTCTTTGCATGCGAACAAGGCGTTGCGGGGAAAATATCACCAGTTTCTGGATACCAGTGTCATATTTGTTGAAAGTTATTTACTTTATGATATGTATCGTGACATGAGGAAAAATTGTTTGGACAATCCTGAGTAGCATGTATATCGGTGTATGTTGCGTAGTCATTTGTTTACAAAATGGTATGCATTAGTGAAACATATGGCAAAGTGTAAATTCATTTCATTGCAATAGTGTTTGTTTTTCGAGTTCTGCGCATGCTTGTGTGCAATATGTATGTGATTTTGTACTTCTGTGTTCTTATATCGTTTGAAGTTTTAAGGATATAGTAAATATGATTGGGTTGATATTATCGATTTTTTAAATTGGTATTACGTATTTCTGGTTGGTTTGAGGTGTGGTAAGGTATATGAAGGATTTTTATTAATGGTTTTTATTTAATTGTTTACACAAAGGCTTTCTGGTTTTGACGAATTTATATGCGATCATAGTCCGTCCGGAGGGCATTACACTATGAGTTCTACTGAGAGAACGATGTTTGGGAATGGAGTGAGCTGTTGTCAGCGAGGGGTTGGGGGTGTGGCCACTCCTGAACTTGGAGATAGAAAGCAATTTAAGAAATGAAAGTTTATTAAGCATTAGTGTACTTAGCAGAATATTTACACGACTTGCGGAATGTTTGTGTTGTAGAATATTGCAATGCATACACAAATGTTTATATCTATATAACTCTATAAAGAGTGTCACTTGACGAAAATTGTTCGGTTGCGGAAATTGTTTTCTGAATTAAATTTCTGCTTTCTATATGGGAAAATAAAGTATGGTAACAACAAATATTTACTTTTAACATAGAACGGTTCCTTAATATTATCAGCAATTGGGTTTTGTAACTTCCTAACTCAACCATGTCGAGAAGCCACGTTTTGTATTCTTTATCGTTCTGAGTGAAGAGATTAGTTCACTTGAAGTAATACAAGAGTATTAATTTATTTTAATGTTAATATGGAACAACTTACAAAAAATATGTTTGAAAAGGTTTTTTTCTTTGTGTTTACCATTTTATTGACATACACCAATTAGGCTTGTGTGCATTGTAACTTGGTGTTATCGTGTGCAAGCTTCAACCATGTTGGCCCTTTTCAAAGAAGGGATACATAATGCGACACTACCGATCTTTGGTGCACGCACCCACACACAAACACAAACATAGGCACGCACATATTTAAAATTAACATTGCAATATTGAATGTAAGTTTTGGGGATGAATTCCACATTAATTTAGGAGTGTGCCTCGCTTCAATTAAAGTTTCCTGTACGCTTCTCCACAGTATATAGTCCCTTCCCCTGCTCGCCAGCATACAAATGGTAGGCGATGTGTGCGAGATGCAGAGGTGGGTACAGGAGTGACACTCGAGTGCTTCGACTACCTTCCTTGCCCTCTCACATACTCATCTAAGAGAGGGTATCGATGTGTTATCTTTAGCAGTTGGGGGAGGAGGGCTGTCTCCCTGCCAAGATCTCAGCGCGCCTTTCGGCATTCAATGGAACTATGCTCGCCCTTCGTCCTTCCTACTTCTTCCCCCAGTATTTTGGGGGGAACGGCCCGGTGTTCTTTCCCTCAAGTCTGCTGGTCGACTGGATCTCCGCGTTACACCATGTTCCTAAGTGGAATAATGTCATCACTATCGCCCGAAGGCAGGGAATCTCCGCTTGGCTCTCATGAGTTCCTCGGAATTTATTCCTGGTTAAAGTATTGCGACATGATATCAGCATAATTGCGGGGTGTTATTTAAACTATAAACTTTGTGGCGTTCAGTATGGTTTTAGCTCTCGTAGAGTTTGGATTTGTAATTAAGAGTACTTGCTCACATATGATTACCCTCTCTAATTATGCTTTAATTTCATTCTGCAGTGTGTGTGTGTATAAATTCATTACGTTATTCTTACTCTCAACAGGAGTCGAACCGAAGACTAAATCGGTACACAGGAACCAAGAACTGTCAGTATGAATGTATTTACTCTTGAATTGCCCTCGATGGTTTTTCGAACTATGGGCTATCTTAGTAAGAATGTAATTATGTTTTAACCTTGGAGGGATTCGAATCAACGACTAACACTATACAAATGTACATAAGCATTTATTTCCCTCGATGGAAATCGAAACAAGGTTCAGGCAAATACAATAGAGACTAGTACCGGACAGCTGTATATGAACGACACGGGCGAGCTAGTGAACAGCAGCAGCAGCGAACCTAGCGGCTTGAGGTGGCAAACACCCGCGTACTTTGAATCTGTGTGTACGCACAGTTGACATAACGAGTGCATTTGTGCACGAAATGCAGTATTTCTACAAAGTATTTTGTTTAGAACATTTTTCTTTTTATTTTATATTGTAGTATAGGTGTCTTAAAGCGTGTACGGTAGTTTGGATTTAAAAAGAGGTGGTATTTAATGCCAAAAATCTCGAATCAAGTGAATTCTACAATATTTACAATAATAAGTGTAAAATTTATCTTGTAATGTTCAGAACGCATCTGAAGATCTGGAACACACCGTGATTAAAGATGATTTGTTTTTAATTTTTGTGTATGTGTCTATGCTACATAAATACATTAAAAATATATGCTTGTTTTTCCCCACTAAGACTAATTAATACCTAACCTACAACGCACATACGTCTTTGACATAATTTTTCGTAACGTTTATTGCGAATTAATACTATTGTGTTGGTAATTTTTGTATAAGAATTATGTTCTAAAAACATTAGTGACCTTCCATATTGCAAAAATAAATAGTGATAAAACCAAATTTGTTGCTTTAGCAAGTATGAGTAGTCTCTCTAGCTAAATTCCGATTTAATGCACATTTCCAGGGTACGAGTATAAAAAATTCAAAATGAACAAATAGCTTTAGTTCCCACGCAGTAAAACATTTTTGGAAATTAGCTTCTTGAAAGCTGTTGCGCTGAATATGTGTTTGTGACCCACACGACTTTGTAGTCCCAAACAGCAAAGGAAGTTAATCTTAAATAATATTTATCACTACCATTTTTTTCAATCAAAGACATATTAATGCCATATATTTTTGTTTTACTGATCAGTGTTGGCTCCAGGGATTTTTCCGGGGGGGGGGGGGATGAGGGAGGCCAAAGTTGGCGTCTGCCCACACCACTTTTTTATTTTAAATTCTAAACTATGGTTTTTTTTTTTTAGTAAATTGTTTATACCAGAACATGAATGGCAAGCTTCAGAAACATGTGTTTCATGTGTTGTATGTGCTGGAAATAACTAGTAAAAATATTAAAAAGATATTTGTTAGTGGAAAAGCAAATCCGAAAATGGAATAAATTTTACAGCACTAATAGTGTAACTGAAACAATTATACAGAGCTCAAATTCCACCTGCCATGATAATTGAATGAACGTGAATCCCTAACGTCATTAAAACTATATAAACCATAAGTAATTCCCAGTCTAAAACGCACGATGGTAAATGTAAACAAAGTGTTTCGCCACCTCAAGCCGGCAGAGCGCAGGGAAATCAGTTTTCGCACGGAAAATCTCCAGCTGTCCGGTATTAGTATCTATTGTATTTGGTTTAAGGGAGTATAGATATATTTATGTTTTCCTTACCATCGATGGGTTCGAACCAAGGAGGATGTATAGAATAACTGGAGAGGCCACGGGTAGGGTGGGGGTGAAGCCGGCCGGAGGAGAACAAGGGATGAAAACGGAGAGGATGAGAGAGTATTTCTAGGTAACACAACCACTGTGTCTTCCAGTCCCGAGCAGCGTATGTCCTGGTGTGTTACAATGGTCATTTTCTGTAGTGCGTACGGTTGTACAAATCGTTTGGATTTGAAACCAGATGGTGTCGCTTCTGCCTAGACACACGCGTAACTGCCAAAGATTTCACTACAGTTTAGTTATTTTTTATTGAAGTGAAACAAAACTGCCTGAGGTCACCTACATAAATCAGTCAGTTTTTTTGAGGAAAAAATAAAACCGTTAATTTAAAATTGATTAAACCATTATTTTGCTTTGTTTGTGGAAAATTCGAATAATTCTAATCAAATGAAACAAAACGAACTACTTGATAATTTCCTGTCCATTCTTTGTTCTAGTTATAGATTTCCTAATCACCGTTATCGCCAAAAGCTCTGGGAAAAGGCGATAAAACGAAGAAACTGGAAATCATCTCCATATCATGCGTTATGTGCTACTCGTTTCGAAAAGAAGTTGGTCGTGGGAAAAGGATCTCGTGTTTTATTCAAGGAGGGAGCTGTTCCCTCAATTTTTACAGGATTTTCGCTGCACATGATAAAGCATTTATTTGCTCCACAACTCTTCTTTGCAAATTTTCTTCGAAATATATTTTTTTACATGTATTATTTATAACGCGGAGATTATATTTGTTGTAGTACGTGTCAGTCTGCAGTGGAATTTTTTTATATTATTTGCGTTTTTTCATAAAGACAACAAATAAAACTTAAAATTAATTTAATATGACAAAATCAAAACATTGAAGGTAACAAAATCTTAGTAGTTGCTATAATACATCTTCAGCGGTTGAAATATAATTTATATTGAAACCTTAAGGAAGTAAATAAAATACAAGTTATATTGCAAAAATATTATATGGAAACTTCATGAACCGCCGTTATTTTTATAGCCTCTGTTGACTTCATTTAAGTCATATTCTAAGTCTCAGTCTGATGCCAGCCCGAGCTGTGCTACTATGTATATTTCCGTGTTGCCTATAAATGCTTCAGGCGTAGACCTGCAAGTACCCTTCTATCGGTTTATTATTGGGCAGATAATATTTATGCCAATATTGAATTAATGTTTGCGGTTGATTACAAGTTACGTAGTGCGTATTGAATTTGTTAACATTTAATTTAAGTGGGTCATAACAAAGATTTATTCTTGGTCTGTTTTCTGGGGGTGCATTTATGAATAGCCCTGTCTTCTCTACTACTGAATCAATTATAGATATACTGATGATCACAAACAAATAAATAAATAATAAATGTTGTGTTAAATTTATCAGCTAATTTAATTGTAAGTTAGTATTGGAAATACCATGAAACCTTCGTGTGAACAGTTAGGTATTATAACGAACATTAGAACACACAAACTTGAATATTTCGATACACGCTTAGTATTAATATACCCAAATACATGAAAATTAATTTTAAGAGTTCTCACCTATTCAGAAACTGTGAAAATGAATGTCGCTACTCACTAACAGGAAAAGCAGAGTCGACTCAGCATTACATCTAGAAACAGCACTGCACATGACGATCTGTTGACGGCTACGTCAAATACACGATCATGTTCCAAGAGTAGCAAACAGAAGTTTAAAACATCTAAAAATCCGAGTGTGTGACTATCATTCGAGATATTAATTAAATCATGTCTCTTCGCAAATTTCTGTGCAAATATTTTTCCGAAATTTAATTTAATCAGAATTGATAACCGTGGCTTATTTATAATGCGTTTATTAATTAGACAATACAAAGAAGTTGTGTGATAAAGAGGCACACCTTTACTAGAAGATGGAACACGCCATTTTTATTTGTAAACCGTTTAAAGGTTTCTTATAATAAAAAAAGAGCAAAGTTGTTAATAAACAGTTACGATGTGCGAAGTTTCAATAATATTGACGTCGAATCCAATATTCTTTATTAAACCGGTGTAGTGGAGAGTAAGGGGCGATGAAATAAAAAATTATTGTAATGTAAGATGATGATAGTGTGAAAACATAACCCAAGGGTGAATGCACAACTAAATTAAATTATAGCAATCAATGATTAAAACGAACAAAGCGATGATTATAACGCTGCTGCCAGTTGCCTAAAATAAATTAGATGAGTTTAATTTCAATGACTTGATAACGATTACCATCATCCTCGCAAATATTCATCCGTTTGCATGACTGTGAAATCATGTGCAATCGTCATTTTAATAATCTTGCACTGTTTCTTGGAAATTGCTTATAAATTAAATATCTAAGTGTCCGACCAGTCATAGCTCAGTCCTTTTTAGACTCACAATACCTGATTCGTTCTCTCTAGCCTCTGGGTATCTGATTAGCTTGCTACTGTACTTTGAAACACATTCTTGTCTTTAAGCTGATACAGCATGCAAAATAGGATGTTGCAATCTTACATTAATTTGCGACGACTAGTAGACTAGAAGTTCTCGATGCCTTCGAAGCGCAGGGAACCAGAGCAATTCTGAATATGATTCAGGCGGACTCCCCGGTCCATCTCGTCGCCAACTAAGTAGAAGCCATTCTCAGCAGTGGAACGGAACTCTAGGCCGATGAGACATCATCCTTTTAATTAGTTTCTGGCTCTCCTTCTCCGTCGTGGAAACTACCTCGTCCAGTCGTGCAGCCATCATTTCCAGAACGTGATAACTTTTTACTTCTCCAGCCAAAACGTTCTACTCAAAATGTTGCAAACCAACTCAAAAACAAAAGCTCCACTTAGCAACCACTCGTGAGATCGGCATTTTATATGGCCATAGAATTGTTTCTCCATGTCGACACGAAGTGTATGAGAAATTTAATAGGAATTCATCACGGTAGAGTGTGGATAAACTCTGCAGTTTCACCTAAACATTTTACAACGAAGTTCCATTCCTGACATAGCTTTAATAAAATCATGTCTTAAATTGAAAACATACATGGATGGAAATTTTAAGGATACGTTAATTTATGATGAAACAAGTAAGATAAATGAATAAAGAGTGAGATGATAAGTGAGGAACAACTGTAAGAGAACTCCTTCCACTGTATATTATTAATTTTTATGGCCTTCTAACGATTTAAGATATTTATGGTTGAATGAAATGTGACGATCAATTCCAATTAACAGTATCCATTGTTTTTTTTACATTGGCGTCCATTACTTTAGTTATTAAGAAACGTTTAGAGACTGGAATGCGATAACCAATAATAAAAAAAAAATACGCGCTACAGAAATTGCCTGATGTATAAGACTGTTATTTTTTGCTTATATTTATTTCGGAAATATTTTATAACTCATTCTTATGATTTTATAAACTGTTTTATTTATTTTAGATCTCAGTTTGTGTAAAATATATATAGCCCTATGACGTTGTTTTGTCTCAGACAATTTTACTTCTTTTAGCAAAAAGTAATCTTTTAACACATTACTAATTATCTTTCACTTATTTGATTGGTTGACTTTAAAATAACAAAATAGTTAATTCGGTTTTTTTTATCTAAAAATAAAACATATACAGCAATGTTTTTGGAGTTGTATGGCTATTTTATTGTTGAAGTTCTTTGGCAACTCAGATTTTATAAAAGTAAATTTAACTGGAATGTCCCCATAGTCTAGGTTGACAACTAAATAAGTCTATATTAACCAAAGTACACTATTACCATAGCGAGTTCTGTTGTTTAAAGCCTTCTCACTATCATACCTGTCTTCGTCTAAGAGAAGGCTGCATGTGTGTGAGTGTGTGTGTCTATATATATATATATATAATGTGTGTGTGTGTGTGTGTAATAGAAAATTTGACCCTCAAGATCCGAAATATAAAAAGTTATAAAAATTACTATGGTTCCTAAATTTTAAACCAAACATTAATGGATAATTATGGACTCGGACCGTAACAGTTACATAAGGTATAAATCGCCTAATCCCAAAAGAAAACACATGATCTACATAAAAAACAATTAAAATTAAATATCCTATATAATAAGAAGACGATCTCTATCTGTCTGTCTGTCCGTCTTTAATACTTATAAGTCCCTTGAAACGCCACAGAAGTTCTTCAAATTTTGCAGAGCGAATCTTCAGGATCAAATACAGGTCAGGTTTGAATTTAAGCAAGATCAGAGTACACAATCATTGTCTACCTTTTACCCTAAAAACTCGTTTTTAATTATTTTTCCTATATGAATGTTATGTATTAATACATTGAGATTATTGCATAGAGATATAAAGGTAATGGAATATCATTTTTGTTTAGTTTAAATGTCTCGCTTCAATGTTGAGTTAATTTCCAAGTGGGGCCACAGTGGCCCAGTGGATAGAGTGATTCCGTGTAGGGCCGCAATGGCTCAGTGGATAGAACTATATCAAGTGGGACCTCAGTGGCCAAGTGGACAGATATATATAAAATGGGGCCTTAGTGCCACAGTGGATAGAGATATTCCAAGTGGGGCTGCAGGGGCTTAGTGGATAGAGCTATTCCAAGTGGGGCCATAGTGGCCAACTGGATAGAGAAATATCAAATGGTGCAGCAGTCGCTTCAGTGTTGATTTAATTTCACTTCATTTTACTATTACGTACATATATATGCAATATGTTGTTTTTTCAGTCTTTGAATGATAAACAAAATTTGTAACATGGTAATTATTCTAGTCACGTGACAATACTAAAAAGAAAGGTCACGGGGTGAGCCCCTAGTACTAAATATATACATTAAAAAACCAAAGCAAGCCCCTATAATGAAAACAATAACTATAATTTTCTAATTAAATGGTAACATAACCATAAGCGCAGGTAATAAAATTCATCTTAATATACATCCACCTAATTCCTGAAGAACAATATATCAACTACGGTACAGTAATCATTCTCTTTAATACAACTCATTCGTATGTATAAATATAAAAAGTGTTAATTGCAGAAAGCAATTTGCGATACACGTCACTACAGAAACCGAGCAAGGTGGTACGGTGATAACGTACTCGATTCGAATTCGGTTTTCCATCCATGGTATTCCAAAATTATTCGAGGCGGATGTTAGAATTGTTCCTTATTGTAGGGTATTGTCGATTCCTTCCCACGATCATAATTACCGTAGCCAGTGTTAGTAACTTTGCTGTGAACGAGACCTCAAGCCATACCTATACCACATCATACTGCCAATTGCCACACACAGTAATATCGCTAATTTTATGTTCATAGATAGAATGTAAATTGGGCTCCGCTGCTCCCCTTTATGACCTATATGTTAAAAATTATACTGGGAGTTCTGAATGGATCTAACCATCTATCCAAAGTCTAGTTAAAGTGGCTATGGTGACACTCCAGTCATAGGCATAGTGCGCGTGTAATGAACAATATGAAATGACTGTATCCTGTTACCTTCGACATAACACTGCATAGTGTAGGCTTATAAGTATAAGAGAAAAAAGTGCAAATGAACTTACAGTTAAAGTTAATAACTACGAAAGTTATAAACAAAAATGCAAATGGTATTCTAATCATGTTAAAATCACAATTAAATATTACATTTTTTTCTTTTCAGATTTCAGTACCTCATATTAACAGTAACAGCAAAGTTAATGTTAATGGGCATAATAGTTCAGCTGACACGCCTCTGGAAGACAGTCCGATAAAACGGAAACTGAAAATGCAAGTTAAGCAGAAGAAAAGCACGTCGTAGGACTGAAAAAGAAAATCAAAATTCTTCAGCAATCCCGAAGACGTCTGCAGAAAAGATATGTAACTTTCAAGCAAATAATTGGTGTGCTCGAGAATAAAAGACTTGTGTCTGAAAACTGCTTGGATCTACTCAAGAATACTGTTCCACGTGAAAGTACGGGAAGGTATCGAGAGATTGGGAGGTTCTGCTGAGAGGAAAGGCATTCAAATGATCAGTATTCTCCCGAATTACGATGTTTTGCGCTCACACAGCGTTATTACTCTCCGGCAGCTTACGAGTATGATCGCAAGACATTTAAATGCTACTTGCAGCACCAGAGAACAATAAGAAAATGGTATTCTACCATTGGTGGTGAGCCAGGCTCTACATATCTGAAGCGGCGACCGCACGCGTCGGCAACGTGTTGCAATTGCGTGTGCGTTCCAAATGGGCGCGTTCCGTGCGCGTGCCCTTGTTACACTTCGCCACCGCATCCCAAATTCTGCACATATGCCAACCTCACTTCCGTATTATTAGGTATATTAATGGTGCCGTGCCACACATTGGCACACGAACACACGCGCGCACTACACCATCCATTCCCTAATTTAGAAAATTCCCCACCCACCCACACTTCAATTAATTTATCATTTTATATTAATTTTCATTGCCATATTAAATTCAAAGTCACTTCCCTTTTAAGTTATTGAATTTTCAGAGTACCGCTATTCTTTATAGTTTAATTTATATATCATATTACTCAATATTTTTCAAGGTACCTTCAATTACGTGATAATGCCTCTGTGTGCGTCGATCGTAATTTAGCTCCCACATGTAAAGTTAATACAATTTTCTGTTAATTTACTTGCTACAGTCAATTATCAGTGTTCAATAATTATACACGGCATTAATGCAATGCCAGGTTATATAAATGATGCGTGTCGCCGATTGCATATTTATCCACGGCAATTTTCAAAGCAACAAACTCAAGGTATGCGTAGTGACGTGACATTAAATATTATATTGGTATAATATGATTTTAAGTTCTGGAGTGCGTAATATAAGCTTAGCTAATTTCTCAGCCCCACATTTCTACTCACTGACACACTATACTCGAGTACGCCGGATCACTAAGGCTAACAATTTTAGCCCAGTAGGATGGATACTCTAATAGAGAAATGCGATAAAACGAAGCAAAACAACGGGTTCTATAATTACCGGTAAATCAAGCAACTCTTCGCGCGGCTTTTTACATGGGTATATTGGTGTAACCACCATAAAGCAGATCAGAAAATAACATAACATTAGAATTGAAACTGACCCTAGCATATTATAATCTACACTTGGAAAAAACCACTCCACTGTAAAAAGACACACTTTTTTTAAAGTGGATGATTTCAATAAATGTGTTATTAGAAACACTATCCACGACCTCTATGTGCGCGAGAAGAATTTTCCAACTATTCCAAAACTGTAGCCAATCATCAAAAATAAAGTAGACTTTCCATGGGGAGCAAGAACACTTCACTGCTTAATAAGAAGCATGGGGATTGAGTGGAGAAAGTGTAGCTCAAAGACGAAAATACTCGTTGAAAGAGCTGACATCGTGACATGGCGTAATGACTACATACATAAGATAAGACACTGCCGTGAAGTAGGCAGAGAGATAGTTTACCTTGATGAAAATTGGATTGATAGTAATTTGTAGTTTTCCAAATGTTGGCAGCACAACGAAGGATTTGGAGTGCAAGCAAATTGAAGTGCAGGCAGAGGACTAATATTACTGCACACAGGTTGTCCGTTTTAATAAATAATGCACCTTACCATACTGTGGAGCTCAATAAACCTCCCTCGGAATATTCCGTAGAAGCCGACATGTTATTGTGGTTTAAAACAATGGGGTTTAATGTAATGAGAGTATGCGCAAAGTTGAGATGTACAAGCTCATAGAGATGAATAAGCCGAAGGAAAAAAACATTTAGAATAGATCAGAAACTCTCTCGTTTTGTACACACAGTTCTCAGACTTCCGCCTTAAGTGTGTGATTTAAATGCAATTGAACTAACATGGAGTAAAATCACGAAGCTAGTTAGGGACAGAAACGTTACGGGCGACTTGTCACTTACGGAAATGAAGGAAATTACTGTAATTTCAATCTCACCAGTTACGAAAGAAGACTGGGCAGGATATTGTACCCATGTTCAAAGCGTAGAAGACGAATACTGGCGAAAGGATGGAATTATTCCCGATGTGATAATTAACTTGGGCGACGACGACAGTGAAAGTGACTCGGAATGTGAAGTGTCATCATATGGTGCAGCATCAATTAACAACAGATGGTGCAGCATCAATTAACAACAGCGATTCTGACTCAGAGCTTGCGCGGCCATTATGAAGGTTTTGCAGGCATATAGTCAGGTGATTTCGTTCATTTTATTATTTCTCAGATTAAATTTATTGCCTGAAGATAAAACTATAGGTATTCGACACCACTGTTGCCCATGTTCCTGTATACTGCCCGGCAGTCTAAAGAACTTGGTGAGTAGATAAGCTATATATGCATGATATATGCATAATATATATATGCATGTTTATATGTTTGTGTGTCAGTGCGGATTCGATTTTTTTTAGCTGATTTTTAGAAATTATATTAATTTTTACTTGCGCGTATGAAACTGCAAATTACTTTGACTGGATAATCATTTCACTGAGCGCAAGAAATTACTTAGTCTATTCCCAAGTACGTCATTTGTATTCATTATTTAAAAAAAAATTACTTACGACGTATTTTTTAAGATTGTGTAAAAATATGAGTAAATGTTTTTATTTGCATGATAGCGTGACATCGACCGCCAGCCCGGACACTATACTACCTCCTCCCCTCGGCAAGCCCGCATACCTTCCAAGGTAGCTCGTTTCTGTCACGCACAGTATATGATTATTCATGTAATTTTCTGTATAACTCAACCTAAACTGTGCGTGTTTACTTATCTGTCATCAGTAGAAATCATTAATCCATTAGTCATGTAAGTATACAAAAATGCAAATAATCACTGCACTCGAACACGCTTCTTGCGGCCGACATCACATTCCTATCTCGACAGTTGAGCGTGCGCCGCGCGCTGCCAACTGTGCGATATTAGCTTTCCTTTATGCGCCAAGAGCGCTGCCAACTGTGTAATGTCAGTTTTATTTTTAGGCGCCAAACGCGATACCACCTTTTACTACCAACCTTTGTTTTGTGTATCTTTTTAACCAGTTTTGTATTCATGCCCTACTACAGGCGCACCATGGCACGTTACATAATATCTGGTTTTAATTATCCCCTCAGCCAGATGACCATGCCTTTAAACTTGTTTCTTGTATAGATACTATTTCTGACATGCTGTCAAGTGTTCAGTAAAGGCGCGCCTATCCCAACTTCCACTTACCTGTGCCCACCGCCTAGCCATTGCGGGAATTATATTTTTTACTTAATTATTCAATGTGGCTCTGGACACTCCCCCCCCTTCTCATATTCACTTACCAATCACTTACAACATGTTCAGACCTTGTAATTTTCACAGGGATAGCCAATTTTCTTGTGTGTCAGTTATATATTTTTTTAACCTACCTGCCTTGCCTTTTTGCGCCATTTGACGACATATTACCTTAACTTTTATCTCTTGTTCACCTTCAACTTACGTCTTACTGAAATTGTACTTTTGTTATTCGACGGTGGCCCTATGCCTGCGCGACGTTCGCCACCGCCTTGACTCCTCGGCCTCTCCACCACTGACGGACACCAGGATGCTTGTGCCTCTCTCACTCACACCCTATGCCATCTTCTGCAACCTTGGTCTCTTCCCCAGCTGGACGGCTGTTTTTTCCCGACGGGTGTAACGATAACCTAGCATCGCTACACCGCCTAAGCTCGTGCGAGGTATAGCTGGTGGCCGCGTGCAGTGGTGGCGCAACCGTGTCCTACTTGGTCCAGCTATAAAAGAAACACCGCATGGCACTGCCCCTCCCCCTCCTCGACGAGACGACACCACGTATTGAAGCTGTTAACTTGTGAGTGAGATTGCAGGGTGAAGACGACGGAAGCACACGACTCTAGGCCCAATGAGTTCTGAGGCCAACCAGATCTTCAGATATTTGGGGTGAGCATAATCGCGTTGCGGTAGGGAGCCATTCCTGTTACGAGCCATCATCCCCTCCCTTTTCATAAAGTAATTAAGGTAAGGTTAAGGAAATAGCTGCGACATATATATATATATATATATATATATATATATATATATATATATATATATTGTGAGTCTTATAACTTATGTTCGGTACATTTAATAACGTAGCTGTAATCCCATAGATGTTCTGTGACATAACTGTAATCTTATTGTGGTTAAATGTAAATGTATTGTGATCTGTTATCTAGCGTGTTTGTTATAGTAAAGATATATGATTATTTTTATAAAATATACTCCTTATTTAGTCACCATCTCGAGCATCCCCCGCAGCACCCCTTGCCACCTATACAGTAAAGCAGTGTTCAATGTTGAGTCAAGTTGAGTATTGGAAACCAGAGGCGGAATGGAATTGCAGAGATTAGAGGAAAGTAATCCAGGAGGAAGGGCACGTGTTACGATAGTATTCCCGTTTCATGCACCAGTATTTACTACCCTCCTTTGCTGCATTGTCATAAGTTCTCATTCATTCATGTCACATTCAAGAATGATCACCCGTAGGCGCTATCTCAATGAACAATACTCCCATAATATGGTGCACAATCCATGGGTTGTTTATTTACATGTAACTATCATCAAACATATGTCTTGGGTCTGCTAAAATGCTACCTGATTTATTTTAATATTATTTGTAGTGCATCCACCTTGGTAAATAAAGAACAAACATTATGGTTAGAAACTAGGTCTGAGCGCATGTGTGGATAATCACTGTAATTACTATTGGCACTTATTATGCGTACTTAGTCAATGCGCAATTGCTAATTATGCAAATGCATACCTAGGCATTGTGCAATTACTTATTACCTGCATTTATTCATTATTTGATTATTTTTATTACACGTATTTACTCACGTCAGTTGTCGAACCAAGCACTATGCCCCATCCTATACCCCGCACCCTACCCTTGTAACCTCCTCACTCGGGGTTCGCAGCCGAAGGGTCAACACGTGTACTTGCTATGTAATTGCTAATTATTTATAATTGTGCAGTTGTGCAATTATGCCTAAGTATATGTAGTTGCACTCGGCAGGTCTCGAACCAAGGACTGTCCCTCTCCAAGTACCTGTCGCTACAGCTCCAGTCTGGTGGCGCTTCATCGAATGAGATTCCAGCAAACGATGTCCTCAGATATCCAGTGATATAAAGTCCGCAAATGTCGCTTGGGAATTCTGTCAGCCAAAAGGGTAACCCCTCAGCCAACAACCAATCACAGCACACCTCTCAAGGATGGTTGGAAAGGGGAGGGGGAGGGGTCATAACCTGTCAACCAATCATAGCACACATACAGTGTTTATGAGGTGGAAGAGTTGGAATAACCCATTACGGTATTGATAAAATGTCCCTGGCACCAATTTCGTTACTATTTATGTCTGAAATTTTCCGCTTTCACTACTCACGCTGTTTAAGCTGGTTCAGACTTATCTGAGAGTTAAAATGTGTGTCGTTGTAGGCAACAGTTAGCCGAAGTAGTTACATAAAAATTTCTTTGTAGGTATCTCCGCAGCTAATGTAATTCCCTTGCTACGTCGAGTTCGTCACTAAATATTAAGCTCACGGGTTTATATGCGCGTACATACACTTATGGCACATTCACTTCATAAGATCGCGGAAGGCGAAACATAACTAATATTTAACACGGTTTTCGTCCGAACTCAGGACTCATCATTGCTTGAAAATATTGTCACTTTTTTGTACCATCGTACTTGCCTGGTTTTATAGCTATTCGGACTCGTGTATCAATTAATTAGTGCAAATTCCTAGCTGTGTGAACACCTCAGAGCTCAGATTACCACAGCCCTAGAGAAGAATCCTACATAGCTTAATCTTCCTAAAAACAATTTAAAACATTCGCAGAGAAAGTAAAAGTCTTCAACTAGCTTATTTTCAAATAAACAAATTCTCTCATAGTCTAGCTTGTATCACTTCACATAGACATAACATAAAATATTTACACATAACAAAATGTTGACAACTTTCTCTCTCAAGGAAAAATTAAATTCTTTGCCAGTTCTGATTTTAACCAAATATATTTTAATTAAGTGTAAAAAACGAAACTGAGAGTTAGCTGGCTGATGAAATTCTAACCTACATGAAAAACCATGTTAAAAGAAATAAATAATTCGTAAGGCATTCAATTGCGGTTAGTAGTGTGGTAGAGCAAATGTATACGTCGGTTATCTCAAACCTAGATCATCGAAATAATTAAAATTATAATTAAAATTTCATGTGTTAAAATGGTGTAAGCTTTTAATTAAGTTGATTCATTAGTGTTTAAAATAGGTCCAAGTAATTCGGATGAAGTTTCGAGTAATTCAGCAAACTTTAGTAACCCAAGTACATCAAATAATTTGAGGAATCTACTACTTCGTAGAAGTGAACCGCCGAGTTCCAGCGATGGTTCAGCCTTAAGCCTGCGACAATCGGCCATAGAACTTTTCTTTTGGCCTACGAAATGAATTTCATTGCTTCTCCCGAACTCTTCTTTCACAACTACAATCACGCTTCAGCGTCGTTAAAAAAAATTTCACTTCAATTACAATTTAAAGAAAAACTTAAGATTTCGAAAATGTAATCAACTAGAGAATATTCAGACAAATAACCTTAAGAAATTTAGTAAAATAATTGTTACTTCATTTATCTGGTAAAATCTACCGAATTTTCTACCAATGTATCTTCAAAGGATAAGATTGTTTAACCCACAAGCTAACGGGTCCCCTATAAAATTTTTAAGTGTCGTTATAATTTAATTGAAGTCAATAAATATTGTGTAAAATGCCAAGGAAGAATTTAACTTGTAATTTAATGCTTGAAATTTTCTGGCCATAGTCAATGCATTAATTAAATTTTGTCAATTGTTAAGAATTTTATTATTATTTTACTAAATTGAATTTTTACTCTAGAAAGCTGTTTTGATGCACGCAAATGTAGTTTGTAGAAAACCCGAAAGCCCATAAATATAATGGAATATTTTCCTGAACTGAGAGCCTGGTAGTATAAATTATTTATTTTCCTAACGATCCACTACCATTAAGCATATGTTAAGGCTTTACGATTTTTCTCATGTTGAAGGCTTTATTTATTTTCTTCGTGGCTCTCCCTTTAAGAATCTCTGAATGCCTAGTACTATTAACGCTTCCAAAAGAGCTCAGCTCGCAACACTCCTTATGTGGTTGGGTTGGGGGGGGGGGGCGTCAATTGGTAGCACAAAGTCTGTTACACAACTAGCAGGTTTGCGTGTTTTCTGCCATGCTTCTTAGTAGCTTTACAGATGATAGCTGTCTCATAAATTATTTACAGACTTTGCTTTTGCTGTGTAATAATTGACGTAACTTTTATATTGTTTACACCTGGTACATATTAAATTAGTCTTTGCAACATTTCATGTCCAAGCTCTCAGAAAAAAGCATTCCATCATATTTTACTGTTGTTAGAGATACGTTATTTGTGTGGCTGTAAACCCCTGAAACATGCATTATTAATTTAATGCCTTTGTCAACACCATTCGACAAACGCCAAAAATTGCAAGAAAGATATACTGAAAAAAAAAAAAAAAAAAAACATATCACCCAATATAACAACCATACCATCCATATTCACCCAAGTGTACTAAGCAAATTTATATTCTATACCAACTCGCAACACAAACATTCTTACCATCTGTCCAACTAACATAACTTTACCTAATAAAGTAAAACAAAAACCTAAACTACTTGAACCTACCTAAGGCCAGAAAAAAATCAGAAATAACCTACCATAATCCAGATAAAAATTATACTTATCCTAAGCACACATATGTCTTACATGTCTAACATTATTTCAGCTGACCAATCGCTTGCAGAAAGTGACATAGCACATACAGGATCAATGGATCGATGGATCGATGGATTGATTGAGCAATGGATCGATTGAGCGATGGAGTGATGAATCGATTGAGCGGTGGATCGATGGAGCGATGAATCGACGCAGCGATGGAGCGAGTCGTTTATGCGTCACAGGTCGTGGGTCATGGGTCAAGGGTCAGTCTTATGAGTGGTCGGTCTGCACTAGCCAGTTGTCTGCTTTAATTGCATTGATGAGTTCAAGTTGAGCGAAGGTAACACGAGAACATAATGTATTTTCCAATTAAAAAGAACCTATTCACTGGCAGAGAAACGATGATAAGTTAGCTGGTAGAGAGTCGGTCAGAAGTATTTAAAATCGCCTTCAGAAAATATTTTTATGCTATGAAAGTTATATTTCTTTCCATTATACCATTAAATTATTACTTTATATTAATATAAATTGTATTGGTTGCTCAATCTTGGCCCAGCAAAAATATACACAGCAAACTCTGGATATCAACAATTCATCTCAATGAACTTTCGTGGTTGAAAATTGTTTTTTGCATAGTTTACTGGGCAACCCCTGTATGTATTTCAATTAAACATGTAGCACATAATTCCAAACAAATGCCAAACGTTTAGCCAACGTATATTGCTGCTTAGGATAGCATCAGTAATTATATATTTACATTTCATGGAAATAAATAAAATCAGTAATAGGAGTCGATGGGGATGTAACTGTTTCCACAAACGGTATCTGTATGACTCACTTCAGACGCTAAGTTACATGGAACTACTTGTTATCGTTGCTATGGTACTTCAAACAATGACCTCTTTAACAATCAGCAATAACCAATGTTAAATAAAATTTGTATTTAAGTTTCTCAGAATGCTTCCATGCTGCGAAGATGAATTTGCAAATACGAAGGCCTGCCTTTGACCTCGACGAACATGGAGCCATGATCTTCATCATCGGTAACTTACAAGGCTTGGAATATTTCACACTTGAAACTTAAATTCTAGCATATGTACATATTATGTCGATCACGCCTATATACAGACATATCAAATGTGAAACAACATATAGCAAAACAATTTTAACCTTTAACTCCATGCACCAAAGTTAATTTTGTAACAATATACGAGAAAACACGTCACATGCAAGTTGCCACGGGAAAAATTAGCTTTAATTCGTAAACAATGTACATTATAGTTAGCCCGCGAAGGATTCTACCAGACGAATTGAAGAAACTTCTGAGCGACTCTCTACCAGCTAACTTATCATCGTTGCTCTGCCAGTGAATAGGTTCTTTTTAATTGGAAAATATATTAGGTTCTCGTGTTACCTTCGCTCAACTTGAACTCATCAAAGCAATTAAAGCAGACAACTGGCTAGTGCAGACCGACCACTCATAAGACTGACCCTTGACCCATGACCCATGACCTGTGACGCATAAACGACTAGCTCCATCGCTCCATCGCTCCATCGCTGCGTCGATTCATCGCTCCATCGATCCATCGCTCAATCGATCCATCACTCCATCGCTCAATCGATCCATCGATCCATCGCTCAATCAATCCATCGATCCATCGATCCTGTATGTGCTATGTCACTTTCTGCACGCGATTGATCAGCTGAAATAATGTTAGACATGTAAGACATATGTGTGCTTAGGATAAGTATAATTTTTATCTGGATTATGGTAGGTTATTTCTGATTCTTTCTGGCCTTAGGTAGGTTCAAGTAGTTTAGGTTTTTGTTTTACTTTATTAGGTAAAGTTATGTTAGTTGGACAGATGGTAAGAATGTTTGTGTTGCGAGTTGGTATAGAATATAAATTTGCTTAGTACACTTGGGTGAATATGGATGGCATGGTTGTTATATTGGATGATATATATATTTTTTTCAGTATATCTTTCTTGCGATTTTTGGCGTTTGTCGAATGGTGTTGACAATGTGTGTGTGTCGGTGAGTCCTGTAATGCTAAGGAATGCTTGAGTTATAGTAAGAGGTATGGGTGGTCAGTGTATTTTTACTGGTGTCGGTCGGCATGGGGGATTGTATGAGAAGAAGTTAATTAGAATTTTTAGGAATTTTTCAGAATTTGTATGTTTTTTAGGGTTTAAGGTTACTGGTCAAGGGTATCGGATCAACGGGTCTTGAGTCCTTATTCTACGATCTTGAGTCAAGGTTTTTGAGTCAATGGTCTGAAATATTTACTCTTAATTCTTGGGTCTTGAGTCCTGGATCTACTGTATTAAGTCTTGGGTCTTGAATCTTGGTAATCTTCGTCTTCGAGGTCACGATAAATAGGTAAAGGTAATGGAAAATAGGTGAAGGTCATGAGTCAAGGTCAACGACATCTATCTTGGATGGCGAGGTGGACACCGGAATACCTAGTAAGGGTTGGTCTTGTCGGGTGCTTAGTTAACCCACCTCTCATTGAACCCCGGATATCCTTGATGAACAGCTTTAGAAATTTAAATAATTTTTAAATTTATTTAATTATTTGTTATATTTTTATAAATTTTTTGGGACTCTTTTATAAAATCTTCGGGATTATTTTTAAAAATTGTTTAGGTTCAAACTCATCCAAGATCATGGGCTATGGGTCAAGGTCAAGGTTATAGGTAGTGCTTTAAGATCACAGATTCAGTATGGTGGTCGGGTGACGTCACAACATGGTGGCCGGTCGGTGCCTGGCTCCTATCCCAGATATTATGACAGAATCGGTATAATTATTGAAATAACTAGTTTTACGTAAAATTTTTTCTAGGAAGAAAGGTCCTAACACTAGCACAGATATAGTGCCACATTTTGTACATTCTCTGTAAAGAAAATTTAACCCAATGTTGTAAAAATTCTCGAGAAATATTCAGACAGCTGACTTATGATTTAAAATACTCAAAGGATGTGTCAATGTTGGGAAAATAATATGGTAATCATCAAATGATGCTCGGGCATACGTTCGCCATACGTAATATTGTAAGTCAAACACCAGTAAATTCCCGATAGTTTGCCATCCAACAATCCTCATTATGCTAACGTTGGTTAGTGACGTTTTAAATACATCTTGGTCACTAGCTAAAATCTTGCCCAATTTTTGCTTTAATTTACGTTAGGTTCTAGCTGTATATTTCCAACTGTTGCATAGATGACACTTCTTTTCACTTTGAATTATAAAAACCTGTTTCATACAGGATATACACTAACTCGTGGCCTTCACCTTACCTGACCCATGTGCTACTTATTACTGCACTCTGCTGCCTTCTTTCAATATAAGTAATTTATATAACATTATATTGCCTTTCGGTAATATTATTTGCATTAACATTTTTATATTCCAGTCTAACCTCTTCCATTCTGTATTTAATTGTAATACCATTCGTAGTAAACGGATTTTATTATGATTGATTCACGTCAAACGTGCTTTCCATTACGGCACCTGTAATCTCTTTTTAGCCTCTTTTTTTTTAAATTCAGTGTATGGAATGAAAAAATATATTACGATTGTTACCAGATAACTGTCTTTTACATGTGTGTGAAACTGCAATGAAAACTGTAAGTATGATATACGTCAGTTTATATGCCAACATAATGTATATCCCACCGTGCCAATCAAACTTCGGCTGTTAAAAATAATACAAAATATCGTTATTAATTTATTTCATGATCATACTTCACATGGATGTTTGTTGCCTTAAATTGGTTTTACGACGGAGGGATCGAATATTCATATCATAAAGTATTACATGGTAGTTTATATATATATATATATATATATATATATACACACATACACATATATATCTGTGCGTGTAATATTACTTATTTCCTTGAAGAATTCGGTTTGCATATACGAATTTAAAATCACTTTTGGAAAATATTATCATTCTATGAAAGTAATATTTATTTCCATTAAATAAGTAAATTATTTCTTTACATTACTGAAGTTGTATAGGTTGCTAAGTCTTGGCCCAGCAAAAGTATACACAGCAAACGCCCAATATCGGTAATCCATCTCCATGAAATTTCGTGGATAAAAATTTTTGTTGGCATAGTTCACTGGGCAAACCTTGTATCTTTGTACGTATGTATTTCAACAAAACATATAGCACGAATGCCAAACATTGAGCCAACGTACGTTGCTTCTTGAGGTGATATCAGTAATTACATTTTAAGATTCCGTGGATATAACTTAAAGCAGTAGCACGAGCCGCTAGGGTTTTAAATGTTTCCACAAACGGAATCTGTACGAAACATTTCACACGCTACTTGGAAACACTCGTTCTCGCTGCTACGGTACTCAAAACAATAATCACTTGAACAATGAACAGTAAATAGTGTCAAATAAAATTAATTAAAAAGCAAGTTCCTAAGATTTAAAACGATACTTTTACGAAGAAAATTAATATTTGTCAGCTTAAAAGACGTTTAACTTAAATCAGCTACACTGATTCAGAATTATGTAATTTTACCTCTATATGCACTTCTGTGACTCCAATTGTGATCGTCTGCTCCGCTTCTTGTGACACGGGTTCTTCTCTATGCGCGTGATTAACTGGAGTTGTTTCTGAAACTTTGTGACCTGGCTCCGACTCTGGAGTCTGAAATTTGACATACAACATAAACGCTCAAGAATTCAGAACGTTGCACAGTCAACTGGAGTAACTTTAATCCAGCGCGGTGTAACTTCTGGGTTTTTAGCATTATTTATGCGCATCACAATGTACTGTTTGGAATTCAGTTTATGGTCAACGTATAATATTTTTGGTAATAACCCTATACATTTGTGGCATATATAAATATTATTTCTCACTCGACTATTAATCATAATATTTGTTTTTGCAAGCTACTTTGTTGTATATAATAATTGCTGCATTTTGCAACTTTATAAGTATTTCAGTTTGTGTGATATTTGTTTATGTCACGTGGCCGTACATCTGAAAACCACATGTTGATGATTGCTAGGGCGACGAGGTGACGTTGTCAGCCTCGTTGGTGTAGCCGCCCCGTGAGTGGCTGTTCAGTTAACCCTCATTTTAAGCTGTAAGTGAAGGAGTTTTCTCTTCTATAGATAG
Source organism: Dryococelus australis (assembly GCA_029891345.1). Lineage (NCBI taxonomy): Eukaryota > Metazoa > Arthropoda > Insecta > Phasmatodea > Phasmatidae > Dryococelus > Dryococelus australis. Next base: position 49,701,119 of record CM056997.1, on the reverse strand, counting down.
GCGGGCTGCGACGTGTGTCGCGGGACCCGGAAGAGTTACGGATTTTTATAAGGGATTTTGGTTCGAGTCCCGTTCATGGAACAGCAGACTGCCACCGGAATGTGAAGCTGGTATAGGAAGAAAAGAGGATTTAAGTCTGCTCGTGCTTTATACGCGTTAGGTTATTTAAGTTTTGTTCGCCACGCGCGAGTTTCGAGTGGTATATTACAGACTGTATAGGCGCGTAACCTGGTCCGTGGACATGATTATAGGGAAGACGCCGGAATGGAATCAGAAACCTCCAGCAGCGCAGAATTTCCAGATTCATTTGCTTCTGGATTTTATTTTGGAATAACACGGTATAATCTCTACAAGTTGAAACAGATTGGAACGATGGCCGAGAATTAATTTTAAGAATGAAGCCAGCCAAGCACGCCATGTAGGAAATTCTTATAATTTTGCCCACGCACAACCCGTTGATATTTTTCTCCATGTTCCCAAAAAATATTGGTGTGTACATTTTAAAAATTATTATTGAGAAACACTACTTTAATGATAGTTAATTTAAATGGGCGTCGATCACTGGGCTAGGCTATATCAGTTACGGCCACTTTAGTGCACATATTTTTCTCACTCACTAATTACCTCAGAATTATATGCATGTTGAAGCATGAATATTTTTATTTCTTCATAAGAAATTTGTGCAGTTTTTTTTTAGTTATTCCAATACTTCAATGAATGTCACATTAGTGAGATGTTCAGAGAGAGTATCATTGCACTTAGGAGCGTAACACAGGTATTCTATATTTCAGTGATTTGGCCAGTTGTGTTATGTCTCACTAGCGACTACAAGATATTTTGTGAATATCTCTCTTGGTAGGTTTGCGGAGGAGAGAGTACTGTATAAGTACTATTCTTACTGCAGTGATCCAGATATATTGCATGTCTTAAGGTGTTGTAAGTGTTGTCAACCAAAGTTTGACAAGTATGTGTAAATTATACGCGCACTCTACACTTATTAAGGGAATTTTTCAGATTTATACATCAGCTGCATTTGTTAATTATCTATTCATTTCACCTATCCGTTATTCTAGCTCACACCACAAACACTATAATTTTATGTAACACGCACATCCCTGAGTTCATTAGCATCACATTAAAGGAGAATTGTTACACATACAATAATTTGCGTCCAAAGTGAGGGCATAAACGCCACTGTCTCCCCCACTGACCCCCCACTCTCCACTTAAATTGACTATGTGTAACACTACATAGGTCTTACAGATCTGTTACAACGGGTAACTTTGAACCATTCGCCTAATATGATATGAAATGAAGGCGCGAGGATTCCGTTCACTTTGCGGTGTTATTTATAAATAAGAGTACTCACTAGGAAGCTCTTCCCTTGTCCGTGATGATCGTGTGACTTGATTACCTGGACAGTTTCTCCTGATATTTCTCAGAAGTACTCTCTGTCTCTGGCAGGTCGTGCACTTCGGGCTCTGCCTTCTCGAGCCCGGTGCACGTGCACTGCCCGCAGCGCTTACAACGAACGTCCAAAGCCGATTTCTGCAACGTGAAACACGCCAGTGCTCACATCCCCGTCTTATAGTCTGTTTGCATTATGTTCACCTTTTTTTTTTTCAAAACAAACATATGAAAAATCTTCCTATGTATGACGTGTTTGGTTGTTTCATAAACATCTGATATATTGCAAGCTTTTCATACTTCTGTTATCATTAAATTGTTTTTTTTTTTTTTTTTTTTTTTAAATCCAACTTCCTCTTACGTTATACATATACATTATTATATTTCGTTTATAATAAATATGAATGATACCAGAGGGGAAACAGGTATGGTGGTAGTGCATAATAAGAAATAGTTTTTGTGCAAAATATTATTTAACTTAGTGCGCACGAATGTGGTGCGTTGCTTCTTTGGAGTAATTTTCTAAACCTTGTTAAGCTTTGTTTGCGTAAGGCGGACAAATAACTTGAAAGTATAACTTTACCGGGGCTTCGGAAAAGTTGGAAGTTACCATGAATGAATCTTAAGGTGGTTACATCTTTGCCATCTTTCATTTATTTTTCTCATTTTATAACCTACTGTAAATTCTTGTTATTAAAACTCAAGCCTTATTATTACATACAAAACTAAAAGAATTCTTGAAACCGGAATGGATTGATTTCAGAGTGTATTTCCTCATGTGAGACTGGAAAAAGAAAAATAGTAAGTTAATCTTTATTACTGTCACAGATGTAACAAAAAAAATGGCAAAATACTGCGGACTTGCAAATGCTCTGGAACAACGATGGTTTGAGTGAGTTAGTGGAGAGATTTGGGAGGCTCTTAAAATCGAGGTCTTGAGAGCCAATGAGGGTGAAGCGAGGTGAGTATAAACACGACGACCAGCGGCATCGTCCCGACACGATTCCCGCATGCGGAAATCCGGGAGCGACCCCGTCAGGAATAGAGACCAGCTTGCCTAGATGGGAGGCAAGTAGTTTAACCACTACACCACCGTGTCCCCCGTCCCTCATTACTACCAAGACAGCAAACTTTATATACACACACACATACACACACTGTCTGGGGTGTTGTTTAGTTGCATTTACAAGTTAGAGGCGTATATTAACTTATTTCAAAAGGGGAAAAACACGAGTTTCACGAAAAATTTAGAAAACCGTCTTTTTCAACTATCTTACCTTAGGGTGTGAAATGACAGCCTCAAAACGTTGCTGTATACTTCCCTTTTTTATCTATGTGATGTCATCTCTCTGGAATGTCTTCGACTGTCGAAGCCCCATATCTTGGGCCTGCATGAACGGGACGTACGTCGACAAAATACTCGGCGTTTCGATGTTGTGGGGCATTCTAGGAAAAATATCCCAGTGTTTTAGAACGCATCGTGAGACGACAGTGCACGATAGCATACCGAAATTCAACACTAGAGACTGTGCAATCATATCGATTTAAATTTATTCAACAAACACTCTTACAGTCTGGGCAAATGCACAGTCGCAGGTTCCGCTCAGTTTAGTTCAATGCTCCGTAAGGTAAAGACGCTGAAATCCGGCCGTAGGATAGTCGATTCACTCATCGATAATCTCCTGTTCGATCCTTACCAGTGGCGTCTCGTTAGGGTAAGCAAGGCAAGCAGTGCTTGCCCAGACAGTTTCCTGACAATGTTATATTTAAAATAAATATTAAATTATAACTTATATTTACTTTAAGGTAACTTTTCACTCACGCGGTACACATTCTACTCGAGAAACAATACTGTATATTACAAGAAAACAACTCGTTGGTTAGCAAAACCAAGATGTTTGGAAGCGCTGTAAGTAATACTTTCAGCAGATAGGCGGTCGCAATGGTTTCCCTGCCGACGGATGGACGGCAGGGTAGGAGGACCGCCCGGGGTGGGGCGGGGGCTTATGGCTGCGTCAACCTGTGTTAGAAGCTACGATGGTAGTGCTTTCTTCACCGAACTGAAGCGGACATAGCCGAAGCTGGCCTAGCCGCAGGCAGTTGGCCTCGTATAGTTTACAGTAACTAGATCGATACGTGGGCAAGTTCCCGCCCACAACACCAATCGTATTGTTTTTATTTAATTTAGTTTCGGTGCTGAGAATGTTATACATATTCGTGCGCGATGTATACCCTACGTAAAAATTATAAAATGACCGTGTGAGACTGAGAACCATGTAGATAGAATGAGTGCAACAGAAACATGTGAATGTAAGTGTGGTGTGTGTGGATTACGAGTAAAGCATTTTTCCAGTAGTGCTTTCACTTTTCAGGAAAGATGTGACATCATAAAAGAGGGTAGTCTGATGTCTGATACCTGAACTTACGATCACGATAACATGCAAGAAAAGTAATTTTGTACGTCATTTCCAAAAAAATGTTTATAAGAAAATCTTGTGGTTAGCTGGATGTAACAGCCTAAACAAACTGTTTTGCTGGCCATGTTTATTGTTTTCAAAGGATGTTAACACGTGGACTGAAACTGGGTATTGTGACCTTAACAACCTGTGCAATGCTGTCCAAACACACGAGCGTTCTGACGTTCACATAAATTCGTTTTTCTCTCTTAAAGAATTTGGTAAAAATAGTTGATTTTTGTCTAGATAGATCCAAACAATTAAGCATACAACGGCATAATGAAAATGTTAAAAGAAACAGAGAAATTTTGAACCGTTTAATAGATATTGTTTGTTTCTTGGGTGTACAGGAACTGCATTTCCGTGGTCATGATGAGACAAAAGAATAATAAAATCGTGGCAATTATGTTTAGTTACTTGCTTTTATTTCTTTAATTGGACAAGGTTCCGGATTTGATGAAGGTATCTTTGTAATGTTTTTTACGCTGGCAAATTTTATGTAAAAAAATATTAATATTCTTACAATCGGTGTATTTTATATTTAGGTACGAAAAAAATGTTTATATGGCACCATTTCGCACCTTGGAATCCAAATTTTCCCGTGGGAGGACCCCCTCCTTCATTTGAGAGATCAACGGCGGTACTGCTCCCTGCACGCAGTAGCTTGCCCATGAAATTATAGCACGCATCGCCACTGATCTTTACAGTCCAGGATACAGGTTCTACGCCCCGGGAACGAGGCTAGCTTAAAGGCTGTCATGCAACGAGACGGACATAAACGTTCTGAACGAAGGGTGTCAGCAGCACGACATCACTTACTCCCTAATCACGGATCTCGAACCCAGACACCAGGCAGACAAAATACTTGCGGAAAAGGCCGACGAAATAAGAAAATCGGCATCCATCGGGCTCGGAAAGAAACGTAGCCGCCTGGGGCGTATCCAACATCATGAAAGCCAAGATTAAACTAGGCATGTGTCTAAGTGCAAGTAAAATAAATACAATCGCAGCGCCCTAAGAGAAAAGAGAAGAACGACGTAGGAGGGTTGTTGCCTGAACTGATAACTGCAATCGGTGCTGTGGTATCCCTGGGGCAGTCATGAATATCTTGAGCGCGGTGAAGTGGGCTTCGAATGACCGAAAACAGGTAAAGACCCACCGCCATAACAAAAAATTGGAAACCATCGCAATGGTTAAAAAATGGCTAAGGATTCTACATTCGTCTCCCGAATCGGGGAAGAGGAAAACTTAATTGCCAGGGGGAAAAATAGGAAAAAATTGAAAGCAGGAAATCACAACGAATTTGCCTAGACGTCCACTGACGAACCTGAATTTGGAACTGTTTGCGTGCAAATTGACAATGCCTAATTTTCACTGAGTTTTTATGAGAGATGATTTGCTCCCTAAACCCAAGAAACACGAATGTGCCGTACATGACATTGCATTCAAACTGCATGGGAATCCGAATACCCTGAAGGCTGAAATGTTTTGCTCTGCAGATGTAGATTTCACGGGACCAAGCACGATCGGGCCCATACTGAAGTTCGAAGCCAGAGTGTTACGAAGCAGGAAAAAAACATTAATCGTCGCGGGCCGTAAACATCTTTCCGGTCAATGTGATAGGAATAAACTGTAATTTGGCAAATTGCAGTTATGAGAATAGGAAACCGAGCAGCACTATGTGCGAACTCGCCCCCCGCCGTACGGCCTGGATATAAAATCGTAGAATATCCGAAAACGCTATTTTACTTTCCGATACTCGCAAAGAGCATCCACAAAGTAGCCGTGTCGATCTTAGACCAAACCGAGGAACTGATAAATTTCCGAAACGAATAAATTACACTACGTTTGCGGCACATTGAAACCGAGATAAGAAAGCTGCGTGGTAACGTTGTGCTGATACCTGAAAACGCAAGGTATCTCCGCGTCCTCGGTTTAAAAGTAAATTCAACAATAAACTCAATAAAATCGAAATGAATTGTTACGAGCCATATCTTATCGGGCCTTTCGCTCTCGGAAGGGAGGTTTGAATACCTATACAGCGACAAGATATTTACACATTACCTAGCCAATTCCTCGGTGCGTATAAGAGGCGGCAGGCTAACGAAGATGGACGGAACCCATCCGAACACCACCAAGTTGGTTTGCAATGGGATTCTGCACCTTTTCGAACGCATAATGTACGAGATAAATGGTGTCGTGGTCGACCATTCGCGAGATGCGGGCATGATCTCGCCGATAACAAATTACCTATCGCGCACGTCCAACCGTTTCTCTGCATACAAGATGGCAGGCTGAGGAATCTAAGATGACTACATTGTTCCCATTTACGCCGAATACAGGTTCGAAGTATGCATTCCGGTCTCCTTGCTCATGGGAACTAGCCAAAGATTATAAGAAAATAATAATAGAAGTGAGGCAGGTGTTGGTGATAATGCTAGCTACCTAGCATTTGGATGCGGTGTTGGGAGTAGGAGACAACCCGCAGCCCATCTCTCTTACTTTGAACACCATAGAATTGTTCGTTTCTCACGTGACCCTGGGCACCCACGAATAAGTCAGTCTGTTGAATTATATCATGAAAGAAAAAGTGATCGAAATAGCATTCAGAAGTTGGAGCCTGGTCGACTGCCTGGCCTTGCCCGCCGCGACACGAAATCGCTGGGTCGTCAAAAAAACATCTTCCAACATGGAAAATCCGCGCTTCATTATGCTAGCGCTTTAGACGAACAAGCAGCGTAATATCAAAGCCGACAAGTCTGTATCCTACCACTGCAAGGTCGAGAACGTAAAGCTATTTTTGAATAGCTAAAGCTAGCCGTATGTAAATTTGAACACGAACTTTGAAAATGGGCAGTACCTGCTGGAATACCATATGTATTCGCAATTCCAATAATCTTATTATGGATGCGAAGCGTATCCCATCCTGAGCCCCGGAAATTTCCGATACATGGCACCTTTGCTGGTATTCGATACATCGAAGCTGAACGAACGCATGCAAAATGGTACGGTCGACTGCCGGATCAAAATAATCACCAAGGAAAATGTGCCTGTAAATACCGCTGCCTACTGCATGATACTCCACGACAGGATCGTTCAGTATGATTGTTTTTCGGCCTGGTAAAAAAAAAAAAAAAAAAAAAAAAAACCATTATTATTTACGCAGGTAAAAACGCATGGCGTGGAGGTGCTAGTTTCAGTCGTAATAATGACTGTAACTTCGTTTCCAGAGCGACTGCGTGCTCAAGGAAATCGCAGTCACGGATCGTCACTGCGTAGCTCGCACCCACAACTTCCAGCCTCGGTATCCATGACAAATGTTGGATGCGAAGAGCAAGAAAACAAACCCCTGGTTGACCAAGTACTACCACGGACTATGCTGGGACCAAGGCGCGAGATTCCATATCACCAAGTGGAGAGTGTGCTGAGTGGCCGGCTGATGCGAGGACCAGTTTACATGGCGGGGCATGAGCAGAAAAATTGCCTGAGTAATTTGTGGAAATGTAAGTGTTGTGTAAAATCTCTACGATTAATGTAACTGGTTTAATAAGCCTAGTTTATTCGTTGTGCTATATTTCATGGAAGATTTCAAGATTGTGACAGTTAATTCCCTTAATTTTTATGTGATTTATTTGTGTTAAGCTAAGTAAACTTTAGTTGGGGCACCTCTCGGTCAACATTGCACTGAATTAGCAAAACATAAAATCTCACACATAAAATGTTGTCATGAGATAGGTGTGAGACGATTACCAGCATGTGACTATTTATTAGTCACTCATTTTCTTGTACTTCTATCCATATTCTTTGTTTAAAGAAACATAACAGAAATCACTTGGTCTAACGAGTATTTATAAATAACTTACTAACTTTCTGAGCGCTGGCGTTACAACAGGGAAGGGGGACCAGGTATACATTGCACCCTTCCCCCCCCCCCTTATCATCTCTAAATATTGGAAATGGCGCTAAAATTATAGTAAATGGGCGCCCAAATTTTATAAAATGGTATTGACAGTTGTATTATAATACAATTACTTTTGTGGAATTTCACTGTAAATATTATATCATACTCCAAAATGTACTGATTCACAACACAGTTAATAATTACAACTAATTAAGTAGTACTATTTGGTGTAACAAAAACAAATTAGTTTATTTAAAAAAATGATTTGCATTTAAGTAGCAAGCAGCATAAAATATCCGAAATCCCTTTCGTTCCATATTACTAATGCTCAAGGTCAACATGAATTAGACAAGTCTCTCATCTATTTAAAATACAACAGTTTTCTCTAGGGGAAAAAAATAAAGTATTAGAAGATTTGACAGCGTAAAGTAAATATACACGTACGACGGCTGCCACGCGTATCGTGTTGCAAAATGATACCAGCACAGATAAAATTTAAATTATGATCGAGTTACTTTTGCCAACTTATAATTATATTGCTGTCTTCTGTAAAGAGGCGTGGAGAACAAGTGATATTTATTTCATACCAATATTTCGTTTCGTTATTTACTAGTTAAACTCGCACAAGTGGCATATTGGTTTGCTTTAAAATAACTGAATATTTCAATATATTCCTAGTCCTAGTATTACCATACAAACATCAACAATTGCAATTGCTACCAGTCACAACTATTATGTTGGGTTATATTGCCAGCTTCGAGGATGAAGCAACAAACAAGGAAAGTCCTTATGACCAGCTTAATAAGTCATAAATATCTTTTTGGCATCCTGTTGTGCCACATGTTATTTGAATCATGCAAGCGCCTTATCATTGTTCTGCGGAGGTCATCTATTAATCTCTCAGGTGTCACAGAAGCAGCAGAAAAAGAGATCCTAGACAGTTTGAGGAACTCTGGTTGGCAATGGTAGGAAAACAAGAGCAGGTCAACTTAATTCCTCCTCAACTTCCTCGAAGAAAGAAGATAAAACGTAATCTTGAACATCTAGTTGACTGCATCTCGGAGCCACATATTTCAAACAGCTATGGAATACTGTCGAGCTACTTATTTTGAATTAATTGGCCCAGTCACTGATTAAATGGAATCGTAATTTGATCAGCCAGGGATAAACAACAATGAACACCTCGTGAGTTCGGTTCTTACTGAACCAGAAGTGCAGTGCCTGATGTATCTGATACAATGAAATGTTGTGAAATTGACATGGAATCATTCCAGTTTTAAGTTCGAATGCTGCCAGTCATTATACCAGGGGTGTAAGTTGAATATGCCTATATTTATAATTACTGTATGTAATTACTTTAGTTCTGAATCAAAAATCCATATTTAACCTATTATTCCCCCAATTTGTTACATAGGCATAATTTGACATCATTGACATCCTCATTCAGCACTCTTCATAAGTAGACAAAGGAAATGTTTCCTGAAGTTCTGAAGGGTGTTGCGCCTTATTCTAGTAATACCTGCATTCTCTGCAACTTTAGACCGGAGTTTTTATATGCTAAAAAGGCTGAAAAATGATCTACGTTCTACCATGAACCAGGAAAGGATGAACCATTTGGCCATTCTACACACATACACAGATCGCGTTGACTGCCTTGCCATTAACGAATTGTGTCGTGAGTTCGTAAATAATGCCTGTTATGTACAAGTGTTTGGCAAGTAGGTTTGTTTTATTTTAAAGGGAAAATCTGTGATAAGTACCTACTAGTAAAATATTATAATTTATTTTTTATTTTTATATATCTCTTCACTTCTAGATTTTTGATATTTTTTACGGTCTTTGCCTATCATGAAACACGTAGGCTTAATTTTTGTTTTCATCGCATCATAGTGGAAATTTGTAAGGTAAGTCAAATTTCCTTTGGGGTGGAATGGCGCCTAATTGCTTGCCCCTCCCTAAACCCTGAATTGGAGAAGTTGCTTCGCAACTGTAAATTCTGGTAAACTCGTGATTGAATTCACTTCGCTAGCAACAGCCAATTATAAATTTGCAGTAGCCTATGCCCGTAGAGACAGCATTCAGGGGCGACATATACCCCATAATCCTGAAATAATTTTTTGCATTTATGGCTTGGAGAGTCTGAGTTAAATATCGTCCTTGTCTTGTACATTACTCCTGAAAATTTAACACAAAGTTCTTTTTGCTGCAGCATTCAGAGAAAGGGTAAAAAATGTGTTGCCACGAAGGTTTGCGAAATTTTACTATGTGTTTATAATTGTTAGAAACTCACTTTTCTTGAGCGAGTGGACAGGCATAATAAAAATGATACCTTTAGTGTTGACTTCGTCTTCAAGAAATGTTGCATGCCGCAGATATTTCCTTTTAATTAGCCAAATTATTAAAAGTAGTATCGTGATGTAAGAGTGAAGGGTGAAGAGATTAAGGTAAGTGCACCACCCAGCATTTTATATATATATAATGCAAGCACCGAGCAGTTAACCTCTTACATCCCGCTCTCAAGACCTCGATATTAAGAGCTACCTGCTGGACGATGCCGCTTGCCGGCGGGTTTTCTCGGGGTTCTTCAGTTTCCCCCGCCCTTTCATTCCAGCGCCGCTCCATCTTAGGGTATCATTCCATGTTATGTTCAGGGATGGCGGGTACCTACGGATCCCAGCTGGAAAGCCCGTCACTCGGAGGGTGTTGCCTCGCCCTGGGTCCACCCCCATACGCATTTATTATTATTATCATCTCATATATATATATATATATACATATATATATATTTCACAAAGCGGGAGTGCCTTTGGTATCAGCTAGGAATTGGAGCTTTCTTCGGCCTTACAGAAACATTTTTGCTGTATCATATAAACGTAATTTTTGGGGTATAGTTCGTTTTCCTAATGTATGCCTCAGACAAGTGTGTAAATTGACTGCAAAAATCAGCATTTTAGTTATTTGAAATTTTGTTTCCGAACGAATTTCAGTATTAAGTTCAGTTAATGATATGAACATAATCTATCCACAAAACATGCAAATTCGGTTTAAAGAGATTATTCGTAAGTGAGCACAGTTCTTAAAAGAGCATACAAATAATCTGCAAATCGTTCAATTTCAGATCACTGTTGCTCCCGTTTCGGACCTGAAGTGACTCTCTACACACAGCCAGTTTTTTTTAAAGCGCTTCAAAACCATTTTTAACTGGGAATTCAGATGTAAGCATTTTCCTCCATGAAGAAAACCATACTGAGTATTTATACTTTCAGTGGATACTTATGTCATCTTGGCATTATTTTGACCAAATATTTTAATGTGTACATGGAATGCCTCAGGGCAAGAGTTGGGCTACAATATATTAACACCAAGGAAAGTGCTATTTATTTGTAATTGTAAATAGTGCGGTGCTGTTGGCTTTTCGTGTCTCCTCCTCGATGTGGGGAAAACTACATGTTGTTTTAAAAGGGGATGTATTGTGTGGCATTGATGGATTTTTCATCAGTAAGGCAGATTCTGGTCTCATTCCTAAGTTCAACGAACAGTCGACAGCACACCTCCAGTCGAGTATTGAGTTAGTAGGCTACGGTGCTGCATGATGGGTGTTGTGAAATTAATTTAAAGTCACTGCAAGAAGACAAGAGATTTCTATAAAATGGACAGGGATGCAGAAATCATTCCTACAGCCAACGACGCTCTGTGTCCTGTTACACTTGGCTCTCTTCGTTAAAGGCTGTTCACAGCAAAGTGAGCAATTTCAAAAGTCCTGCCCGATATATACATTTCTGTTTCTTACACTTTAGGTAAAACTAACTTTTCCATGGACCTCATCACTTTATTCACGTGTCGGTTAAATTAAAGTAAATATCTCACTACTTTGTAAATTCTTTCACTATGAAACAGAAACAAATAACAGCATTCATTTCCTGAATGTCCTGGTAAGTAGAGAAAACAGAAGTCTCGCAATATAAATATACAGGAAACCAACAGATACTGGCCAATAACTTCATTTTGCCTCTAATCACCCAAAAAGCACTAAAACCAGCATAATTCGTACACTAGCTAACCGAGCTTAGATGTTCTACTCAAACAAAAAATGTATTGTTTATGAACACAATCAAATAAAACCAGAACCCCGGGTTAATGGCTATCGAACCAATATCATTAAGCAACAGATAAAACCTATGATATCACTAAATTCCAAAGAGACCAAAAAACCAGCAACAGACAAACTATAAACACACAACTGTGTATATGAGATCCCCTGCGAATTTGGCCATATATACATAGGTGAAACTGGCAGAACTCTTTCAACCAGAATTAAAGAACGCAAAAACCAGCAACAGACAAACTATAAACACACAACTGTGTATATGAGATCCCCTGCGAATTTGGCCATATATACATAGGTGAAACTGGCAGAGCTCTTTCAACCAGAATTAAAGAACGCAAAAACAATCGCAAGAAAGGTAAAACTCAGAAATTCAGACTTTTTGAACATGCTTGGAAAAACAGCCATAATTTTTTTTTTTTTTTTTTTTTTGGGAAAATTCCACTCCAATCACTCAGGAAGCCGACAAAATCAAAACAAAAATCAAGGAATCAGCTTTTGTTATTGCCAATAATAATATTTTCAGTCAATAGAGTATTGAGTTAAAAAATATGTGAATCCCATTAACTAGGGGAGAAACATCGCTGCAGCGCAAAAGAATAGCAAAAACCCAATCCATACAAAACCACACCAGCCAATCATAACCAATATCAGCTGCGCAACCAATAGGGATACAGCTCAGCTGTAATTTACTGTGGGCAGGGAAATGGTCAAATACTATGTAAACCCAAGTTTTTCCTCGTGTTCTCGGACGTTGTGTGTCGCTGCCTGAAGACGGGAACAGATAGCATTCCCCGAAACGTCGCATTCTGTCGGTTTTGGAATAACTACTGTGTTTGTGCAAATTTCTTCGTTGTGTTTGTTTTATTTGTGTAAGTAGATAACTAGCCTGTCTCGACTTTGGTGTGTTGTATGTTGGTCGTTATACAGTTTTTTTCGGTACACACATTTATTGTAGGCCTATATTAGGTTTCCGCATTTAGATTGATGTACTCTTTTATTTGACTCGATTCCTGCATGAAATTGGCTAGCTTTGCGCATATATTTTCTTGGCCACAGCATACCTGGCTTGTATTATGTCATGTCTGGTAAAACTGCTGTATTTGATAATGTTTCTTTATTGTGTTGTCCCATTTTGTTACTACTAATTTTGTTGGTCATGCAAATATAAATATATTTTTCGTAATTAATTGCTGTTCAGTTTTTTTTACTGTATTGCCTTCTGTAATTTTCCACTGTTGCATACATATATTTATTTTCTCGTCAGTAGATTACTTTTATTATTTAACCATTTGTTCGTGCTCAGTCCTGTTTGTCCATTACAGACATCTGAATCGCAATGACGAATGTCCAAAAAAATCTCCATCTATTAATTCACCCCCATTTGCCCTATTCATTCAAAGATCACATGGCACTAGTAGTTAGTAACGTAACATGCATGTTGACTTTTATGAATTTTTCTCAAGTTTTTTGTTTTCAATGTCATTAAAGGTCACAGGGTCACAGGGTCACCTGCATCCAATATGACGGTAGTAGTCAGTAACGTAATATCCTTGCTGACGTTTATGCATTATTATCGAGTTTCTGTTTTCAAGGTCATGGAGTTAAGACCAAGTTCACCTGCACCCAATATGGCGGTAGTAACCAGTAAAGTAATATGCTGCTGACATTTAAGCATTTTTCTTAAGTTTTTGTTTTCAAGATCATTCAACGTCATTGGGTCAAGGTCAAGGTCACCTGCGCCCAATATAGTAGTATATGCTTGCTTACTTCTATGCATTTTTCTCGAGTTTTTGTTTTCAAGGCTGTACAAGGTCATGGGTCAAGGTCAAGGTCCCTGAATTCAATTTGGCAATAGTATTCTTTAACATAACATGCTTGCTGACTTTTATAAATGTTTTCTCGAGTGTTTATTTTCAAGGTCATTCAAGATCATGGGGTTAATGTCAAGGTTACCTGCATTCACAATGGCAGTAGTAGTAACTAATGTAATATGTTTGCTGATTTTTAGGAATATTTTCTCGAGGTTTTTGTTTTCAAGATTATTCATTGTCATGGTGTCAATGTCAACGTCACCTGCATCCAATATGACGGTAGTAGTCAGTAACATATTATGCTTGCTGACTTTGGTAATTTTTTCTTGAGTTTTGGTTTTCAAGGTCATTCGTCATGAGAACAAGGTGAAATTCACCTGCATCTAATATGGTGGTCGTAGTCAGGAACGTATAATGCTCATTGACGTTTATCAATTTTTTGGAATTTTTTTGGAAACAGGGAAAATTTTTAAGGAAAAAGGGAAATTGTTAGGAAAAATGGCTGTTGGGGGGCTGCAATTTTACAATTATTTTAAAATAATTTTTGTATTTTTTTTTTTTGGGGATTTTTTGGATTTTTTGTAATTTTTTTTTTTTTTTTTTTTTTTTTTTACTTTTGGGGTTGGAGGTCATGGGCTTCCAAGGTGACGGACAGGGGATCGGAATGAGAGAACACGATTAACTCCGGGGCTCCAAATCCCCAATCCCTTGACTCAGATTTTTGTACTTCCTTCTACTAGTAACGAAAAATGATTACTATGAATAGGTGAAGGTTCATGCAAAAAGGATGCACAGAACTACAATTTAGGGACAGCATGCATATTTTGTTAATGCTTATGAAGTTGGGAGGAAGGTGTGTAGATTGGAGATTCTTATGTGTGTGTGTGTGTAAACATTAAATTTAAAAGTACGACACTCGAATATAAAGGAATGTGGCTTATGATGCACCGTTTTCAAGACATTCGTGAACAACTTAAATAAGAATAGCAAAATTTATGTGGTATGAGTTAGAAATAGAAAGTGTTGAAATTGGGAAAAGTTTAAGTTATATGTGGTGCTCATATCTTCTAAGGGGGTGTCCCCTTAGAAGTCATTAGGGACTCCCCAATTACATTCTAAGGGGAAGTCCCTAATGACTTGCAATAAAACATAATTTTGCAGCTTTCTATAAGGTTTCACTTTTCAAAACGAAACTTCCATTCTTCATTAATGTTACTGTTTCGACGAGGTGAATTATACTAATTTATTCTTTGCTAATTTATATTGTTTGTTTTCCATTACCAAACTGAGGTAAAAAACATTTTTGAACGATAAAACATCACGCTTATCATGTTTAGGCATGTGTTATTTATACCAATACCAATTTTATTCAAATATTATCATGATGTGTTAAGCAGAGCACGCAAAGATTTTTTTACATTTATGACATTGTGATAGTTTTTGAATAAGGGTGCTCCATATTTTTTACGTTGGGATTGTAAACATTTTCATTTGCCATAGAGAAACCTACTTGTACTCAGCTATGGAACATGAACCACAACAGATAGTTAAAATATAAGTGGTAGGCTAAATAAAGGATTATTTTCAAAGACCAACTAACTTACAGTGGAGATGGAGTAAGATTCCATAGTTTCAATTTAATGGATTACAAAAATTTACTCTCATCGTTTTATCATGTTACTTAAACTATAAAACAAAGTTTGCTATGACGTCAATTAAGTTAATCTTTTAAAAAACTATTCGTACACAACGCAATTTTTGAAACGTACTGTGAAGGATATTAAAAGTACGAACGTTGTAATATTTTGGCACTAAATTAAATTTTTCTCACCAGTTTTTTTACGAAATAACCACAGCTTGTAATAAAAAGGCATATAATTACCGGAGTTAATCGTCATTTGCTCAACGGTTTTCATATTTTCAGAAATGTTCTTGCAGAGAAAAGTATAAGTACAATTTTCTGTATAAATTTATTAATTAAAATATTGCTCTATTACGTAATTATTTTATTTTGAATTTATAAATCTTCAAACGGATTTTTATTGAGAGTATTAAGTTTAGTCCAACTGAAGTTTTGTACATTGTCACTAACCACGTTGCTAT
The DNA here is from genome assembly GCA_029891345.1 of Dryococelus australis. NCBI lineage: Eukaryota > Metazoa > Arthropoda > Insecta > Phasmatodea > Phasmatidae > Dryococelus > Dryococelus australis. The sequence goes on along the minus strand of CM056997.1, from coordinate 49,685,333 downwards.
GAAATATACACTATAAATATATAGAATCAGAATAACATTTGGCTATTAATTATCTCGTCCACTACCACTTCGCAACGAAAACATATTGTAAACTAGCACCACGCATTTTGGAACAATAGCTTTATAAAAATGGTTCAAAGTTCGCAGGACTAATTGCCGTTCGCTAGTGATAGTAAACTGTAAGTAAGAATATTATTCAATATTTTTGTAGCTTTCCAAACACAACTGTTTGTTTCGCTTTTGTTTATGCGTAAGTAACTTATTTGTGTAAAAACTTTTCTGAAGTTTGTGATATTGAAAAAGTCATAATACGGTACTCTGTTTCACCCAATAAGTATGATATAATATTGCATATCCAAGCACATTATTAACTGTGCCGTATTACTACTTTCGTCTCCACTGGTTCACCCTAATGCCTATCGTAATGGCACCAAACCCGCAATGCCCTTGCTTACGATAGCACACATGTTCACTAATATAGTGCATTACAATGACCTCTTGGAGTTTCACTTCATAATTTTGTGATATATATACTCTGACTAAAAGAATAACTAGAATGAATTTCAAAAATATGTTTAGGGTTATCGATTTGGTGTATCCGTTCGAGAATATGAGAGGATAAATTTACATTCTCGTACTTCAGCTAACACCTTAGATTTTTTTTTTTTGCATCTCTCGTGTACCTTTAAAATACAAGATTAGCTATGTGTCCCCAACTACATGCATTCAAATATAATTTAGATTTTGTGTACGGAATCACTGTAGCGTGTTTCCTGATGGCATGTAGTACAATAATTTGTTGTAACTTTGTACCAGCCAAGGCATAAAGATTACTTGTACGTCTCTGAGTTCTTCATGTAGTGAACAAAACGATAGAAACTGCTATTCCTAAATTTTAAATGTTAAACTATGTCGTAGCCATAAAGAAAACTGTTTACAGTCTAAGTTTACTCACCTATTTTGTTGTTGCTGATGGTAGGCCCTAATTTAAAAAATTCACATTAGTAAAAACTTGTAAAAGTGTTGAATAAGAAATGTTTGTACAAAAAAAAATATATAGGACTACCTGTAGAACGAATTTATGTTTCTTCGAAAGAAGTTGTAAATTACTTGCATATCTCTATGGCAGTTCTGCTGGCTGCTTCCCTATATATGTACGTCTATACCGTCAGCCGAAACCTCGGTTTCATAAACACAACGTTCCATAATAAGGTTTCAGGGAAGTGTTTATACCACGGCCGTAGAAGACAAATCTGGACACTAGCTTGAAAAGTTGACGCCCATATCGACCCATTTAGTTCGTAAACCCGGCCTCAGAGCGCTGCTACCGAAGTAGTGCAGTTTGACATGGCTAGCACAGGGATGGGAATTGCATAGCGAAGGGGAATTTTTTCTTAAAATGGGGAAAATGACGTTCATATCTCTATGGTGTTATCCCTATACCAGCAACGGTAACAACACTAGTTTGCTTGCAGCGATCTGCAGCTACTGCGTGAATTGAATTGAGTTAATAAGGGGGTCAATTCGCTAATATTGTTAGATAGGCGCGTGTCCTACCGTTATACGAAACTCCATTTTGGAAACTTGTTTTTCGTGTGTCATTCTATGCCAGAAATCACTACTATAAAAATAATTAAAAATAATTCATCCTTTTTGTTATTGTGTTATTATTCATAAATATGAGAAAACATTTATATATTTAAAGTTGCATGCATTGCTTGTTTGTTCAAACTGTAACACACAGTAACTCGCAGGAATCAGATTATTTATATCAACACTAACATCTCATTATTTATACTCTTTGCTGGATGGCATTACGAGGTACGGCAAAAGTGTTATACACTAGGTTACAATTAAATTTGAAGATTTACTTTTCTAATATGGCCATTATTTCCATCCCGGTAATGAGGAATTCCGACCAAACTGTTATTTTTTGACACAATTAAATGCAATGTGGTATTTTCCTTGAGAGCACCATTGTTATTAACTTAATAGTCGGTCGGCTGGTGACAAATTATCTGTATCTGCTAACCTGTATGGTTCTAATAAAGTTACTTATTAACTTAACCCCTTCTTTAGTCTATGGCTTAACCTCGTACATGCTATTTTTGAAAACTGTTCAGAGGAAAAGTCAGGAGTTGTGGGATATGGCGATCTCGGAGGCAAAAGAAATTTTTCTATTCCGATACGTCACTCATGACATTGAAACGTTTACCAAATCGATGCTGTACTTTGTCTTGTAGAATGACAGGTTACTAAATCTTGTATAAACTACGGTCGCCGTGGAAATCGATCTAGGCCTCGCTACATCAGTAAGAGAGTTTTCTTATATTTTGATTTATTGCCGTATTAATTATCTTTTCCTCATTGAAAAGAGTTACACCGGGGGGAGATGCGGCAATTCTGGGCAGATGTCAAAGCCCAACAGTTGAACAAACGTGGTCCTAAGTAGGCCCATTCTAAACAAGAAGAAGAAGAAAAAAATCATTTCCTCCAGCGTTGTACTGTTGTGGTGGTAAACTCCCTATCGAGTGTCGTTAAAAAAGAGTAGGAAGATACTAAATAAACTGTGTCAATGCCAGAATCGTTTTTATTTTGCCAAGTTTATATTATTAAAACGGTTTCAATAATCTTCGTCAGTTATCATTTTAACAGTTGAATACACATCAGTATTTGCAGTAAACAGGCTTCAGATTTTGAAAATCGACTGTGTAACTACGTAAAATCCACTATACTTACATCGTTAAAAGTTTATCGAATATATGTGTGTGTGTGTTTTCTATACTTTCTAGTGAAGTATAGTGACTTTCTGTTATTCGAATCTAAATCTAAGATAAAGTTATATATATATGATAAAATTATTACCAATTGTTTTAAAACTCTGAGAAATAACTTTTTAATTACATGTTTCCAAAAACTGAGCTAAGAAACATGTCCAGAACGTGGCGACGACGTTCACTTTTCTTAATGACAGGCATCCAATTTCGGTTTTCAAAAAATGAACGGCTAAACACATACAGAGCCGTAACCCTACGTCACATATGAAGAAGTTGGCCTACTTGACCACTCTGTTCACTTGCCCAAATTAGATATTTATGTTTACTAAAGGCTGTTCACGATAAAGTGAGCACTTTTGGAATCAACCTTAAAAAAAAAGTCACTTCCCATGCCTGCATATACTTCAACAGGCGAACAGAGTGACATGCGCCTGGTAAAGTTGGTAACGATAGATGGAAAGTAGTTCCATATCTTAACGAATAAAAATGGCAAGGTTATTATTTGTGATGAATTAAATTATTTTTTTCGCTTTCTGTTATTTTTAATGAATCAGTGTTTAAAAAATTAGAATTTTAAAATGTTTACTTTTCTAATCATTTCACAGTTTCACTTGACCGACGAATGTATAAAGTGATGAGGCCCATGGTAATGTAAATTTTACATAAGGCGGAATATTACACAACGTGCACACAAGTAGATCTTAAGCAGGTCTTTCAAAGGTGCTCATTTCAACATGAACAGCCTATAACTAATCCATTGATGTGGGAGTGGGCTAGGTCACGTGTGTAAATGTAGTATTTTTGACATGATGGGTTCTTTTGCGAACTGAAGTATATTTGCGCAAGTCGGTAAGGATTAATTTTTGGACATGAATTTTTACAGGTGTGTTGTAAGTCACAATTTCAGTTTTTGTGCAAAGAATATTTGAGTATGCCATACTCTCTAAAACGAAGACGAAGTTATTTCAAGGGACCGTTCGCTGATTACCTACTAATAATAACGATATTATCTGTATCCCAGGATAATTTAAGACTTATATATCGGGGCTGAACAGTAAAATTCACTACCTATCGCACGAAACTAATGAGCGCAACTTCTTATGATTTTTTGAAGGGATATTGCGAACAATAAATTGTCTTAACGCTCGTTGGGCTTGCACAATGTTTTTATTTGTGGAAAAAGTACTTCGTAGCTATTAAAGGACGTTGTTATTCAAGTTCAAAAATCCATAGTCACTGCACTAACCTGTAACCAAAAATTAAGTCATTAATAGTAAACAATCATAATTATTTCTATTTAGATTATATTACCAGTTTTAGGTCCACTTTGCCATGTGCTAACAAAGCACAGCTATGAATTCGCACAGAAGAAATGCATACCCATTAAAGAGTTTACATTTTGTATAATTAAACGTAGGAAAATTTTTGCACGTATGGTATGGTGTAATTTTTGTGATCCGATAATAGTAAATTGTGATTCTGCTATGTTATTAGGCCTAAGCACAACTTGTGGAAGCTTATTTTTTTTATTTGCTAGAAATGGTATCACATGTGCACGTCTAACAGTATCTGTCCCAAATGTAACATAAAGTGGAGAGATTTGGAAGGCTCTTAACATCGAGATCTTGAGAGCCAATGAGGGTGAAGTGAGGTGAGTATGAAGTAGCGCCGGAATGTAAGGGTGCGGGGGGAACTGGAGATCCCCGATAAAACCCGCCGACCAGCGACATTGTCCGGCCCGGGAATCGAACCCGGTTCACCTTGGTGGGAGACGAATAGTTTGACACCGCCGCAGTCCCACAAATGTAACATAATTAATTTCTTCCATGCATGCCTTTTAAAAGGTCAAAAGAAATAATTCAGCACATTTTCAGCGATTAATAAATAAATACTGTCCTAGAAAAGACATGTACTGCAGTATGCAAGTGTTTATTTTTATGTGACGCACGCATCAGAGCCACGCTACAACACGCGACTTGCGGTCTGACGTATAGGCCACTTTGGGAACGAACCACAAAATTTTTTTCCATCCTCTGCCTCTTTTTCATGGCAAAAAATAGCGAAACTCTCTACCCCTGCCCAATCTCCCCCGTTCGCACACCCTCAGGCAATCACCCCGCGTCACATTGCAACTCTCGCGTTGCGAACAAGACCCCGGGAGGGGTCGGGCCGGGGTTGGCGGAGCCATGTCATTTCTATCTTCGACAAAGTTCCATAATTCATGAATCGAGTATTGATCTCCCTCCCCGCCGCCCCCCGACAGATCCGACCAAACTCGTGGGAAAGGGTGATGCGGAGGCTGAACATGGGCTTGGAAGGGGCGGGCAGGGGCAAGGAGAGAAAGAGGGAGGGGATGAAGTTACGTCGGATAGCGAAGAGTTGCCCCTGTGTCGATGACTGGGTTGATGTTGCAATAACACCCTCTCATTTTTTCCACCTTCTTCCGCGAGTCCTTGATTCCCCGGTGAAACACGCCACATTGGACTGCAAACCAACTCTCAGTGATGACGGTCAGGGTTCGCCGTATGCGAATGTTTTTCAAAATAACGCTTGGTGTAAATATTCCGGTTTGTGAACCCTATTGTTCAAAACATTAAACTCATTACATCCGAAGCTGAAGCTTTGAATCCTACCTCCGGAATGAAGTTGATTGCATGCATGCATCTCTGGCGGTCAACGTGGAAACTGGCGTCCATGGGTTCTCTCGATGGTATGCGATAAGCTTAGAAATTTTTAAACGCAAACTTCCTCGCCACTGTAATAGTAAAATTCTAGGTTTAAACCTCAATAACAGCATATTATTACCTAATCCTGTCTGAATCACACTTTTCTTCATCAAACCCATTACAACCTACTTTTATTTCGCCAGAGAAAACGTAATCTAACATATTTAGAAGGCATAAATCCTTTCGTTATCAAATCCGTGAACTTACACTGATCCCCAAATAGAACTAATGTCAGAAGCGACATCATTAATGAATGTACTGGCAGTAATAATATTATTACTAGCAATTACAACAACTGTTATAAGACGTTATAGCTCCAGATCACTATGTCGGGCTCATGCAAAGGATGAGTGTCAGCAGCTCTAGTTGTACAATTCAGTCTACCCCTTTGTTATCTGTAATAGGACTGCCCTGGCCAAGACTGAACGAGACGGCGTATACAAGCCAGTTTTAAAAACATGAGTTGTCCCGGGTTAATGTCACGAGGGTAAAAAGCGTGTTTGAGAAGTGAACATGTTAAACGTGGTGTGCTAAATCTTTTGAGGATAGTTAGGTCTGCCGTGTTTTTTTTCTAGTAGACAAGAGATAAGACCAAATTAAAATATAGTGACACTACATTTCTAACTTTCATGGTGGCCTAGACATTCTGAAAATTAGCGCAGTTTGAATGTATAATATAATCTTTATCGACGTTGCAAGGTACATATTCCACCTAAGAATTTGCAATGGAACACGGCTGCAATATGTTTACAATTGCCAATGCATAAAAAAACGTTCATTACTATTACTACATATTATTCGCTTAACACAGTCTGCAATGTGTTTAACAATAAGTAAAAATCACGTTAAAAAATAGAGGTAAAATTCCCTTACAAGGGAAGCTAATTTCCTCTACATGCAAGGAAAAATTACCTGTCAAATGTGAAATAAATTTACATTACAAGTAAGGTACTTTCATACGGGAAAAGAACCTGACAAAAGTTGGTTGACTGAAAGAGGGGGAGGGGGTACGGAAAGCTGTGCACTATATACGTCTGAAGGTGTGAAACAGAGAAAAAATATTTTGCAAGTGGTGCTGTATAGGAGAGTGGTGCATCTTACACATGGGAGATACTGTCACTGCGAGCTGTTGTAGAGATAGGTTGAATGTGTTGGATAGGACTGTGAATGCACAGACACTCATGGCACAGAGATGATGTGTCTGGGGTGCAGTCTGTGATGTGGTAGGCTGCCATGGCTGTGAAATGTCCTGGCTGTCACAGATACAAAGTTTCAAAGCACAGCTTTAATGTAGAGATGATTCCGGACTGGAATTTTTAAATACCCGCAAGTCAAAATTCCATTAAATTTATTTTTTTTTCCGTAATTGCAATTTTAAAAAAAATTACGAGTGTTTCCAAAAATAAAAATAAAAAGAAAACAATACTTAAAGTCGGCACACCAGCCTGCCAGTTTTACCATTTCGAGATCGGTTGGCACGAGTGTGAGGTAGTTTTGCTATGGTGGTGGTTATGCACACACCCCGCATTTCGCCTGTGATAACGTTCATTTCGTACACAACCCGCTCGAAAAGGTAGAATTTACCATTGCGAGCGAATTTCGTGGTCATAAGGTGAGTCCCGGCCGTTTTCGTGAGCATACCGCATACCCGCATGAAAGATTGCAAAGGTAGAGTGTAAATATCTTGATGCTTTATCGGAATGCAAATCTTTCGACCTAGGACATAAATGTCTGTCACATACGGCTGGTAGTAGCGCAACTAAACCTCGTCGATTCTGTTGTTTAATTCTGCCCACTGGGCGTTGCTCAATACATCGCCTTCCATTTCTGTTCACTTGCAACGATAGGCTATGTAGAAACTGCTCGGTAGCATGTGTTAGCACATTGGCATCTCGAGCTCTGCTAGTCTCGTTTTTTGTTCTGTCCTAGACTTTATGCACGGTTCACCTCACAAAACTCAATCCCATGTCTTCAAGTGCAAGTGATTTATTCGTTTCTAAAATCGATCTGCTGATCATTCTGATCGACAACCTTCACGACCACTTTGTGTGCGCTTTTCGCGGGCACAAGTACACATGATGCTTTTTGGAACTTCGACCAATTTATAGCCTGGTTGGGTCGTCGGTACAAGCTCGTGCTGTGTATTTCTGGTTTCGCCATTGAGGTAGCTGCTCTTCGCTACATTGCAATGTATACATGTCACAATCAATGGCAGTACATTCACCAGTCACAACAACTTGTTGGTTTTGCCGGCTTCGTAGATTACAGAATGTAACACTAGCATGACCCTGATGGTATCCCGTTTAGTGAAATCGATGGCATTTTTGCCTCCAGGATGTTTGGATTATTCTTTAGTTCGAAAGTCACTTCCGATGGTACAGATTTCATTATGGAATTGGCGATATTCTTCAGTTCGTATGCCCCTGCGGGAATCCTGTATATCTACTGCCACTACTTACCGGAATGTAAAATTGGCATTTTTTATATATTGAATAAGGAGTTATGCGTTTTAAAATCCATGATCCCCACGATCCACTAGATGTCCATCTTCAGGAGGCGGGTAAAATGTTGTCCCGCAGCTCGGATGTCTTACCACTTTGAATGATGGGCACCAACATACTTACAGACGAATGTAGGTGTGAAAATCTTTTATAAAATAGCAACGAACTTGGAATCATGATTGTACACCTATGTTTTTTTTTATCCCAACACACCAGAAAACGAAGACACATGTGTCCACAGCTCCATGCACTCGCCATCTGCTACATCGCGTAGATTTAATTCAGCATTGTTTTTTTTTTTAGGTACTATCGCAGATCGGGTTAAGGATACAGCACATTCGTCACATTAGGCATCTTAAGTTTTCATACAAATAATTCCAAATCCAAATTCGTATGTGGTCGATTCGGTAGAGATTTCATTATGGCCGCTTCCTGCTGAGGTACTTTCTTCTCGCGCCACCGCCTCCGCAGTCGGGTTGGTATATGTAAGGTCCTCAGTAGCTATTTTTACCCATGGCAATAGCTTCCAATGGTCTGTTATCGCAACAGTTTTCTCTAGTTGCTTACATTCGTTCTAGGCTTGTTTCACTGTGCTAACGACATTAGTAACAGCCGCAGCAGTGCCGCCCAGGATGCCATTTGCTTGAATCAATACAGGAAGGAATCCTCCTGTCTTGTTCTTCCTTATCCGCTTGGAACACAATCTTGCTTATTCGCCACCATGTCCATCTTCACCTTGACCTTCATTGCACTGTAAATGCCTCATGCAGCTATTTTGTCTCCGAATCCGATGTCCGGTGCGCTGTATGTTTCGTGGGACATGTGCGAGTATCTTGTCTGCCCAATGCCTGGCATTTGGACATTTGTAAGTGGGAATAGGCGATGTCGCGCCACTTGCACGCCTCGTCCAGTGTGTTGATGCCTATGTCGCAATGTGTCAATCTTTTAGCTAACCTGATTCCTCGGCCCACAAAACCTGTGCAAGGAAACGTGCAACTCGGAAGGTAGACTGCTGATCAGCATACCGACGACACCTCTTCCAGGTGTAATCTTTCTTCTACGAGACATCTGGACTACGAACTGTTAGGTACATGGGCATATATATTTTTTGCTTCAGTATCGTGGAGATAATCAAGTAAGGTGTTAATCTTGTGATGCGCACGACTGAGGTAGACGTCGAAACCTCACGTGATGCACAGGACGGCATGTTGTTTCCCAATACCATGACAGAACTGATTTGAAGGCCATCGGGTTGAGGCAAGACGAGTGTGTTGCTGAGTTTACTGGAGAAACAAAATGCTCTCTATTTTTAGAATGTGTACCTGTACTTGAAATCTCTTCAACTATATATATATATATATATATATATATATCAGTATCTGCAGGTTGTGAAATGGCATTAAATTTTCTCCTTGCAGCAGTAATGAGACTACGCCATCGAGACAGACACTGTCTAATGCCACATTCGTCTTCGATAATGCTTGCGGGAAGCAAACTGCATTCAAAAATACTTTCGCATGGGACGACAGGCAAGCATGCATTGCATGTATATGATCCAGAATTATTCGTGTGTGCCGATGCAGTTGCTAAGCGATAATGTGAATTTCCCCATGTTGTTAGGCATAGAAGATACTAATTTGCTACATATGTTAGCTAACCATGTCAATACAGACATGGCTTTCGCATAATTCAAAAATAGCTATAAATAATCTCCTTTACCATTTATTCAATTTCAAGTTTGAAAACATATATGTTGCAAATATGAGGTTGCCTTGCTTCTATATTGGTCGCGAGTTTATCACCAAAAGTAATGCATTTAAGCCTTTCGTATTAAGGAATGTGTACTTAAAATGTTAATTCTCTATACACACATATAACAAAAGTTATCAGCACCTTTTGTTAAACAAAAGCGAGGAATATTAACGTACAATAAACTTAAAATTCAAATAAACGTTTATCTGATCTACATTATGACACCGACACACTCGCAGAATAAAAATAACTTTAAAATGAAAACAACCAACTATTGCTTTAAATCATACTCTGCTGTTGATACAAATTGCTGAAGTTGCAAAAAGAAACCTGTTATATTTTATACGTTTCCCTTTTAATCAATGTATCATAATAACTGCAGATAATATAAAATTATAATAGCTGCCTTCGTAATAATGCTAATAAACTTATATGCTTCAAAAAGGTTACAAAATGTTGTTAAGTAATTCAACCATATGTTTCTCGTCAATTGGTAACGCTTCATTCTTCATCAACAACAATTCATATGCACGTGTGCTCGTGTGGTTTTTCTTCTCAACTGCAATGACTTAAACAGTTACAAAGGGAACTGTCTAGCCAGAAAGTTCTAATAAGTTACTATAAAATAAGGATCAAAACGTCACGGTTGAGGTAACTGTTCTTTCACTATTTATATATATGTATGTGTGTGTGTATTTTTTCAGTCAGTAACACTAGTATAGTACACAGTCCTCTAAAATCTTATCGACGTCCGCACAGCCACGTGTTTTGGAAATATATGATGGGAAATGCGTGTGGAAAATAAAATCTCGCAGTGAAAAAGCCGCTTCTCTTCGTGTGCATATCGGTTTCATAGTTAATGCCCCAGCCTCAATCTTCTTTCATCAGAACTTTCTAGGTTTTAGATACGAACATTGTTTAATAAATATTGGTTAATTTGCACCAATCATGATATTTCACATTTTTATTCGCAATTACGAATTTAATTTAATCTTCTCGTCGAAAAAATGTTTTAATCCAGTTATCTTTTGTAACAATTTTAACGTGAAAGGTTATTCTTTAAACTCTCAAACCAAAAAACGTGTCTTTAAAACTTACTTGAAATGTACTGATGCCCACGATTATGTTTGTATAAGTCCGCAATTAACAGTCATCAAAAGTATTTCTTAACATCATTTTACTAGAGAAGACCTCTTGACCCACTTAGTAGGGGTTAATGCGTTAAAAAGGAAAGAATTAGCGCTCTTCCCTGTTCTCTTTTAAGTCTCCTTCGTTACGATTTCTGCCATCTTTGCCTAACTTTCCTTGAAGGTAAAAGAATACTGACCCAAAGAAAGCCTGTACCTTAATGACTTCTCATACACCTGCATTTTGCAGCCTGTCAAAACTCGTTGGTTCCGGTATCTGGTTATCTTTTTATGTCTATGATTTCTTGTGATGTTAACGTCCCCTCCTTTATGCCATATATCTAACTGCGTGGCGTTTTCCCATTTATAGGCTGCTCACGGTAAAATGAGTATTTTTAAAAGCCCTGCTATGATCTAATTGTACTCACTTTGTGTATTCTTCCGCCATATGTAAAATTAACATTGCCATGGGCCTCACGACCTTATTAATCCGTCGGTCAAGTGAAACTGTGGCGTTATTAGGAAAGTAAATATTTCATATATCGGCTCGTTTTTACAACTAGATGTATTAAAAAAACAGAAAGCGAAAGAAATAATTTTAGTTATCACAAATCGTTACCTAACACTTCTTATTCGACGTTAAATTATGGAACTACTTTCCATCCATCGTTATCAACTTTGCTGGGCGAATGACACCCGGTGCGCCGATTAAATATATGCAGGCAGGGGCAGTGACATTTTTATAGGGTTAGTTTCAAAAGTGCTCACTTTATCGGGAACAGCATTTAACTATATTAACACACATTTTCAAAACGATACAGCATGCACGTACTGTAACCTGGTTACCAGGGATTCGATCTCGGGACTTGGAAGCAAAACAGTGGCGTAGTTACCCCCGGCTACGTAGGTCATCGGCTGTGTGTTCAAAAACTTCTGAACAGCCGACCTTCTATCACCGCATCCCCAAAAATACGAGTGTAAATAAAATAAACTAAAGGCGATTTCGATACAACGCAACACGAACATGGAGGTGCTGACAGACGATTCCACTTGCGCATGGGTTGATGGGCAGCGTTCCACCATCCGTTCGAGTGGCTGGCGCGACGAGGTAGGAGTGGGATGTAATGGACGTTCCACTCAGCGATAACGTGATCGTGAGTAATGCAATGAGTCACAGCGATCTTTCTGTTGGCAGGGGGAGCCAACCCATATGGTGACGCTCTAACGTGACTAAACGAAAGTCGAGCCGATCGCTGACCAACATCGCACACGAATGATCACCTCTACAGGGAGGATGCCTTGATTATGGAAGACCGATGAATTGGCCCGTTGAAGGAGAAATTGAGCTGTCGCAGGATCTTCTCTGATGGCGAGGTCCAGTAAGAGGTGAAGATTTGGCTACGGCATCAGCAACGGCAAAAGAGTCAAGAGTTCCACGTCGTTCAGAGGAGACTCGGTAGAAAAGTGCAATGATTCACTTAAGTGAAAAATGAATTGGATAAGGGGAACTATCTTTGCCTTCTTATTCGCCTTCTTACAAGCGGGCATGATTTAAATTTGTAGGTCTCGTACGACCTTCAACGCTGGTCTCTATTTGTAAATCAAGTAATTAATTTCTTGATTACATTAGTAGACGTATATACAATTGCGGTTCCCAGTATTTATGTTAATTCCCTAATATTCTCCCGTCTTGACGAAAACACCGTATATGTTCTGATGAGAGCTCATAATTTCGGCTGAATCCGAAACATCGATTAACCTTACGAAGTGTGTATATTGTATATAATACATATATATAATGAATTACATTATACACATATGTATTGCATATATATATACATGTATATTAAATATTTCCATGTAAGTAATAAACACAGTGCGTATATTCTACAGCACTCGGAATTTAACGGCTAAGGCTAAAATAAAATATATTTATTGACTATTATTTGAAACGAGAGGGCTTTCAAAAGTTCTCACTTTACCGTGAATAGTCTATGCATGTGTGTTTTTGTTGCTGTGCCCATTATATAGATGGTGATGTGATTTTTTGTAACATTTCCTGCAAACAACTTTTACCACACATTAATACATTCATAGTATGTTCCCTGCACGATGGATACATAGCGAAAACGGTGGGTCCTAGGCGGTTTCAACAAGAGAGCCATTTTTGTTAATTAGGTCGTACTGCTCAATAAACAAAGATCAATCCTTCATAATTCCTAAAGGTAAGAAAGTTGTATGCAATAAAAGGGTAGCCACCCCTCTTATTTTCATTACGAAGGGAGGGGGATAGATTTTCTCTTATGTTAAAGGTCGCAAAAACATACAATAATGTTCGGAGTACTGCAATTTCATTTTACTTCCTTACCGATGTTTTGCAAAAAAAAGCTGTTTATATATGTGTATAAAACATATATATATATATATTGCCGTCCTCAGTAATTTACTGTTTTATGTTTTGATGTTGTGGGTAAACCGTACAGTAACGACAGTATGACCTTACTTAAGAAATTCATTATTTCACGTGAAACAATTAAACGTGTTTTCAACATATTCACAAATAAAATACATTCGAGACGATTTATGAATATAAGTTTTAAAGCTTGCTGCAAATAACATTTTCAATCTTCTCAATACAGCCAAAAGTTACTTTTTGGACTGATAAATCTGAAAACAATATAGTTAGATATATTCAAAACAGGGCTAGACGAATGCCATAGTGTAATTTTCAGATTCGCAACCAATAGAATGTGAGTGAATAGATTTGGACGGCTCGTAACATCTAGGCCTTGAGAGCCGAGATAGAATGTGAGTGAATAGATTTGGACGGCTCGTAACATCTAGGACTTCAGAGCCGAGATAGAATGTAAGTGAGTGAAGAGGTTTGGACGGCTCGTAACATCTAGGCCTTGAGAGCCGAGATAGAATGTAAGTGAGTGAAGAGGTTTGGACGGCTCGTAACATCTAGGCCTTGAGAGCCGAGATAGAATGTGAGTGAATAGATTTGGACGGCTCGTAACATCTAGGACTTCAGAGCCGAGATAGAATGTAAGTGAGTGAATAGATTTGGACGGCTCGTAACATCTAGGACTTCAGAGCCGAGATAGAATGTAAGTGAGTGAAGAGGTTTGGACGGCTCGTAACATCTAGGCCTTGAGAGCCGAGATAGAATGCAAGGGTCACCGTTTAAAGTTGTATACTCACAAGTTGCACGACGAAATTACTTTACGCGTTAAGCATAGAGACTATTACCGAATACAAAAACACCACCCTTTTTCGCCCTCAGCTTCCCACTGTTATGTTAACTAAACTCACGCTTACTTCGCGATAAACGGGACCCTTAAAGTCTCATGTGCATGTGCCGTATTGTTTGACGTGTTTTTTATAAGTGGAATAGTGGCAAGTCCGAACGGTAAACTACCTTCCTGTTCATACATGGTACCGTTCCTACATTCGCTCACGAAACAGTCAAATGCACGGGGAAGTTCCCAACCTTGTATGGTAACTACGCTCAGTATCAATGTAATTGCAGTCTGACATGTGACATTATTTCCGTGCAATGTATAGGTTATAAACTTCCATTGCAGTTTAGGAACTTTACCAGAAAATTTTGCTGCAGTGAGCAGATGGATCTTGGAGGAGGGAAGGAGCCGCATACACGCAAAATCAGTGTAAATTTTAAAATCCTCGTACACCCAGGCCCGAGGCATGTCGTGTCTTCCCCGTCAGTCGGTAGGCGCTCGCTGTGATCTTTATTCTAACGGGTCCCAGACGTGTAGTAAGGCTCCTGTGAGGTCGTGGACCCACTCCCACGGCAGTCCTTCAAACTCACTCCACAAGTCCATTTGCATTCTAAATTTCTTTATCATTCCGGAAGTTGCGTGCGGCATCCTGATGCGGTTCGTTGGCTGCGTCTTCCCGCAGCCGCCCGCGGGGCCTGGCGCCGCCGCCACCGACGCGGTAACGTTATTTTTTTTATTTTCCCCTCATAATCCTTCAAGGCCCTTCATGTCTCACGAGATACGTCACTCGCGGGCGAGGCGCACCGAAGGATAATAAAATAAAATTCGCGTTGTTGGCTGTCTCCGGGAAGAGGCGATGTGTTGAGAGAGGGAAAGGGTTACGGTGTTCCGGGGTTGAAGGGGGTGGAGAGAAGGAATAGTCAGCTGAACCACGGCGCCTTCTGGCCGCCAGCCAGCGCCCGAGTGGCCACGAAACCCGGACAAAAACCAGCAAGATAATACGCCATCGCGGGGTTAGTAATAAAACTTTTAACTCCTCTCCTAGCTCCCTCCTCACCTTGCCGCCCCCAGCCAACCGCTTTCCGCCGCTGCGGGTCAAAAGGTCACGAAATTAATTTCCTTTTTTCTTCTGCCCACACAAGAATTCTCTCTTCATCCTCTTTCTTTTAATTTGTCTTCCGTCTTTTACATTCTTTCGAAAAAAAAAATAGCTTGAAAAAAGCATGTGTTTTCTCCGGCAAGACTTTGCTAATGAACTCATTTAAATTGGGGATGAATATTTTATTTCTGAAATCGATCCACTGTGGTCACAAGAAAAAATTTCAGACCACTAACTGTTTCTATAACTTAAAAGCAACGCTTCTTGATTGGAGTAAGGAAATTTCTTCAGGTAACCGTTAATCCAACTAAATTTCTTAATTGTAAAATAAATAATAAATATAGTCCGTCAAGAAACGTGATTTTCGAAAACATCCTGACTGGATCTACTATAAGTCTCAGAAACGAGTGTTTTCATTTCCAAGAAGAAATGCAAGCCAAAATATAAGTCGCATTTTTAGATGCCAAGCGGTTGATTGATTTTAAAATATAATTGACACTGACGTTTTCTTTAAAACGCAGGATTCGCATTGTATAAACACTTTTTGGGGCTTGAGCAAAACCAGGAATATATCAAATTAGCTAGTATTTTTTGCGTGATTTCAAGGCAAATTTTGGGTAATTTGCAACTTTAACCGTCACGTTTTAATGCAATCAGTTCTATAGAGAGTAATTAGGACTTCTACACTGTTGTCCATTCCAACAGTGTGGCACACACACCAATGCACACACACACTCATATATATGATATATATACACATATATACATATATATGGTGCAACCGGTTCGTGGTTAAGTCAAGTTGTCCAAAAGCCAAAATACTTTTTTTTATGGTGTTTTTTGGTTTTGTGACGTAATATTGATGATAAGCTGACAAAAATACTTAGATTATTTGAAAGATTTTTTTCACGATATTTTAAGCTTAAAGATAAACATTGTTACTTAAATTTCATTCAAATTTTATAAAATAAATATATATTTTTTTACACGAACTTCGGTTTGTATCCAGTTGGCAGTTACAATATTTGCACATGATATTAGCATTGTAAATGTAAATATTTGGCTTTACTTTGATATGTGATGAATGAGAATATGCCAAACGTCTTCTAGTGTACACGACACACATAAATACAGAAAGGTTGAGCTGTTTTGTGAATGCGGTGCTGGGAACTTTCAAATCTCCTGTGAACATGTAACATTTCACTTCCAGGAAAACAATACATGATATAACGTTATTCTTTGTTTAACATCCACGCCTGTCTCTCATTAACGATGCTGTTACCAGAATATTTTATTGTAAGACTTGTGTGATCTTTTCGACGTGTGTTTTACCGCAACTCCCTAGGGTATTAATTTTCAGCTTGTCTTCATTACTACGGCTTTAATTTCTCGTTACTAGGATATTGTGGACATTCCGGCGTATGTTACCTGATTACCGCACTAATAAGGTAGCTCATAACAAAAATTACATTATTACCGCTCTTTCTGAATTCCTTATCATCGTTATAATATATCCGTTTTCGGAGAACGGGCGACTTTCAAGGCTCGCGGCATTGTAAGGCATCTCGTTTTGTTAGTGTAAGCAGAAATCAGGTTTCATTTTAACGAGGTAAATGCTTCATCCTTAGTCATCCATATTTTTAACGAACCGAACTTGGAAGAAGCTCACGTGGCCTATTAGGCTCTCTCATAGCTATCCAGGTCAT
Organism: Dryococelus australis; assembly: GCA_029891345.1. Lineage (NCBI taxonomy): Eukaryota > Metazoa > Arthropoda > Insecta > Phasmatodea > Phasmatidae > Dryococelus > Dryococelus australis. The sequence continues at coordinate 49,668,403 of CM056997.1, read as the reverse complement.
GTTTCCATTCTCTTATGTGCAATCATTACGAGTGATTCTCTGTTTCGTTGGAAGAAAACAAGATTCCAACAAGCAAATTATGTAACCCTATAACGGCAACGGAGGGGGGAAAAAATAAATTGAATTCTTCAGTTTACGTGAGTCGACAGGGTTCCGTAATGAGCTGCTGGTTCTGAGAACTTTCGATTTCCTCCGAAGTTGCAGAACAAATATTGTTCAGCCTTCCGAGACAGATACTAGAAGTAACCTGAGAGAGGATAGCGCGACCTGCTTGATCTTCATAATACCACGCCCACGTTGCTGATGTATATCATGTGGAAAATTTAGAGCAAGTCTCAGAACTCGTGCTGATTTCAATAATCATACAAGTAGCATAACCAGCAGTCTACTACAGCGCGATCGTCCAGTGGTTGTGTTGGGTATGTCAAGCCGCGTTGACAGTACACCACCTACAAATTGCAACGAAGTCGGTTAAAAATTGCTTCGGAACCAACTATACATTCAGGTTGCCTTAGCAACTTTTCCATTCTTCCTGTACACGAATCTGCAACGTAGAGTTCATTGCGATGCCATATACTGCATAATATTCCCCATGTTTGCATACTCTGAGTAAAATATTTATTTATTTGTTTGGTGTTATTGCGGGCCCCTGACAAGGCCATAATAAGGGAACACTATTCATTCGGAAATTTGGAAATACAAGCCGTTCACGGTAAAGTGAGCACTTTTGAAAACAACCTCTGAAAAACAGTCACTGCCCGTAACTGCATTCGTTTTAAAGTAAGCGCTGAGTGAAATACTTGTGGCAAAGTTGGCAGAAAATTAAAGAAAATAGTTCCGCGTCTCAGTGCTGTATGAACGTTGTTATTTTAAAATATATGGGAGATGGACTTATTTTATTTTACTCGTGATTGTTTTATGCTTATAAGAGTAATATTTGGTTCTCTATTATCATAATTACGTTCCTGACAATTTTTGCGTTTATATTTTAAGGACGCATGACTAAAGTGAGTGGGACTACGTCAATGTTAATTTTACCTACAGCGGAAGGATACCAAATAGGCACATACACTGATACTAAGCAGGGCTTTCCAAAGTGCTCAATCGTTAACAGCCAATAATCGGCCAGGGCCTGTATTATGTACTCACCCCAGCATTCGCCTGGGGTTATTTCGGAGAACCTTAGTAAAGTGATATCAAGATAGCCGGGCCGGGAATCAAACCCATGTCCTTCCGAACGCGAGTCGTCGAGTGGTTTATCACTGCACCACTCAGCACGGTATAACGTATGGATATACATTAAGACTCGCAAAATTATACCAGAATATGCATATCATAGCATGGAAAATTTGTTATATACATCAGTCTGAAAGTATATAAATGCTACTTTACAAAGTTGGGTACTTGAGCACGTATTTGGCCATTTTTTGAAGAAGAAATATGTGTATATAATGGTTTTGTAATTTAAAAAAATCATTTATAGCAATTCCTCAGATGTACCATAAAATTAGATCATATGACAGAATATTAATATTTGTACTTATATGACTGCTTATTCCGTTCGTGAAATTCCAAGCAAGTTCCAGATTCCTGTGCAGCATTAGTTGTTGTAGTGATGAAATTTGAAACTAAGGGAGTTTCAATAAGCCAGCTTAAATATTTTAAGCTTAGAAGAAGCTATAGATCTAGAGAGTTGATATTTTCTACGGGTGGTGAAGTAAACCTAAGGTCTTAGCGGTAACGGGTGACCAAAGACTTTCGGTTGGTAACGGGAAGAGCTGCAGGTGATCGTACCGTCCTCCGAGACTTGGTTGTAGTTGGACTCCATTAACGAGTTGCAGCTCATGTGCTTACTACAACTGCATAGTATGCTACCCGACGTTTACACTGATGCATATCACATCGCCACTGAAGTATTAGAACAACGGGAGGCCATCCTGACGACCAACGAATCACGCCCACTATGTGTTAATGCGAACCGATACAATTTCATGTTTAGTTACATTGTAAATTTAATTATTTAGGGGATGTATAGTACTCATAGACAGAACGAAGTAGGTCGGTTAGGTTATCGTTTTATTGTTGTGACGGGGTGACCGTCACCTTGACGAGATGAGATATTGTAAGGATGCTTGTTTTCAATGAGAAAACGCCTGTGTGCACGGTGCTATGTTTCCTGGCTTACAGCACGGTTACGCGGGTTGCAGTAGGGGGCGATAAGGAGCATCTATTGCTGCTGGCTCGTGATTAGATCTTGGTTTTCTCGCCAGTGCGAATATTATTGTGTAAAGACGGCGCTGACGTCGTAAAGATCGCGCGCCGATCGTATAGATGGCGCTGGAGTGTAGGTCTCTTGGGGAGGGGATGGCCGAGAGTAGATATATAGGGGCGTATATATTTGCGGAGATCAACCCCGGCCGGCGTGCTGGCAGTAACTCGTGGGTGATGTGATTCTGCCCTGAGAATGAACTTCGAGAGGGTCAACGCTGCGAGAAGTTAAGTATAACTGCTACTTGGACTTTGAATAATAATGCTATAGCCTATAGTTTGCGACGAGGGACTTAGACTTTGGCACGCTAGTAAAGCTGTGGACTTAGTTTTTGAAAGAGAAGAATAGGGGCTTTAGTTTTTTCCCGTGGGTGGAAAGTTGTACTTACTTTTTCGAAGAGGAGAAAAGACTTAGAAAAATTTCTACTTGGTTGGGAACTCTGAAGAATTGTTCTATGTTGCGTCCGTGACGGACTTAGTATCTGGAAAGGCGCGTATGGGAACTTAGCCGAAATAATAGTCGTGGAAGGAACTTAGAAAAAAATCAAATGATAAGTGGACTTTACCTCTCGCGATTTTGGTTGAGGATAATTGGTGATAGAGTGTGCTAACTTATAGTGCGAACTTAGTCGGCGTGTTCGGTGGAAGATTTGAACATAGTCGTTTTCCTGGCACTGCGGGCTTATGCTCCGATATCCTCTGTGATGGAATGAGAGGTTGGATTCCCATTATGCTCGTGGTCTGTTTTGGATTTAGGATACTGTGCGTGCACATTAGTGCTGTTTTTCCCTGAGAGTGAAGCAGGAAAAATTAAAGTTGCCTTTTGTTCTGCCTTAATTTGAATGAACGTGGCAGCGAACGGTTGGAGTAGTAGGAGTACAGTGATCCTGCAACTCAGCTGAGTGGGAAAGAATGCGTTTTGTTTGGAAATAGGACACGGAACTTAGCGGTGGCGTGGAAGAAGACGTCGTGGATTTTGGAATTGTGCGAAGTTTGGCTAGTAAAAAAAAAAAAAAATCGGGACATAGGGTTGTTGCGTGTATATGTTGTGTAGGTGTGTGAAAATGTTATGTATGGATGGATGAGAGGAAAAAAATTAATGGTAGGGACAATATCCCTGTTTCCCACTCTTTCGCCATATTGAGCATGTTTGGTGTCGAGTGGAGTCAAAGGGACAAGCCTGTACCTTGGTATCGGTGGGGAGCATATCCCCAGGCTTCCTTGGCAAAGTGTGGAGTGTGTGTAGAGGTCTTAGGGCAAGCCGCCACGAAAGTGGAAATTGGTGGGGAGAGTATCCCTAGCCCGAAAGATTTGTTTAGTGCTGTGTTGGTTGTGGAAGAGTAATGGGTTGGGCGAGAAAAATGTGTTTCTCCGGTGTTCTCTCGGGTGATCTTTAAAGGGGAAAATATCGCAATTTTGAAAGGCTAAAATTAAGAGACCATCATTCCAGAGAGCTTTCTCACTGATTTTATATGCAGGAGTGTATTAAATTAATGGAAGATATCGACTATAGGTGGAAACTCCCAGCGAAATGAAAAATAAGGAAGATTGTTTGTATTTGACGTGTATTGAGATATGATGAATAAATCTTTGTTTAAATGAGTTTTTAATCTGTGTAAAAAGAAATGTGGCACATATAAGTGCCGAGATTAAATGCATATTTATAGAAGAAAGTTTTGAAGGTATCAAGTATTGTGGTAAATATTGTTGCTGCCATTTTGTGATATAGGGCATAATAGTGGTAGTTTTATAAAGATGTGTCTTTGTAAAAGAAATATTTTAACTGTGTGGTAAAAGCAAAATATTTTAAAGTGTGTATTTAAAGGAGTTTGTACAAGGGAGAAATAAGTATTTGTGGTGAGAATTATAATTGGGCCGTGAATTGAAATATTAAAGACTTTTTGCAAAGAAAGTGTTTAAAGTTTTGTGATGCCTTATGAATCCCGTGATTTGAGAATTTTCTGGAGTATTTGTTATAATGATCTTATTGAGACCATAGTAAAAATAATTAAACAGTAGATTTAAGCTTTATGTTAAAGTTTGATAGAGTCTCTTTTCCCTAGTATTCTAAATTAGGTAAAACGCTCTCACATTAAAAAAAATACACCTAATCTGCTATTATTGTTTTGTGTTATGATGGTGTTCTATGTATCCTTCCTTATCCTGTGTCCTTTTAAGGAAGGTAGAAAGGAGGGTTGGGCATGAGGTTGTGTTCCAGGAGCTGAGGAAAACAGGTTACATTGTTTATATAGTAGTTACAACTCGTTAAATGAAATATAAGTTTATTAATTTATTTCTCATAAATGGAAATGGTACACAAATAGCATTATGACAGTTGGAGATGCATACATAAGTAACAGACAATAAATACACAATTGCATACAGTATTAAACAAGATAAAAGGAGTTAAAATAGGCATTTCAGAAATACAGCACAGTTACATTTTTCATAGTGGAAAGAGAAAGATTGGATACAGTTTCAATTAACACGAAATTATTTTATAATAGGGGAGATATTATTTAAAACATTTCTGGTGTTTTCACAGCCTCGTCACTTTATTCATGCGTCGGCCAAGTGAAACTGTGAAATTATTAGAAAACTAAATATTTTAAAAATGTTCTAAATTTTGCACTTAGATGCTTAAAAGAACAAAAAGTTAAAGAAATTATTTAAGTTATCACAAATGATTACCTAACACTATTTATTACCCAACTTTCCAACAAAGGAAACACAGGCTTGTGAGATCACTTACCTTCTGCTTGTCTGTGTGTGTATTGGTGTGTAGGTGTGCATGTTTGTGTCTGTATGTGCCTCCCCCCACCTACACCATCAATTTTTGGAAGCGTTAACCTAGATTCACCAAACTCAGTACACATAGAGTAATAAGTAAAAACATCTGAGTTTTATAGTTTCTGATCACACCGGGAACTTACATTCAGAATAATGGTAATTTTAAATTTTAGGGGGATATGTCATATCTCAGAAACGATTCAACGAATTTAAACTACATTTTGTATGCTAACAGCGCAAGGTATAGGCATTGATTTCGGAGGTAAGTGAATATTGTTGTCGGTCCGCCATTTCGGAAGATAGCGCTACATGAAATAAATGAAGCTTTTACTTTATATTTCAGAAAATACTTAACCAACTTTTCCGAAATTTGGCACGTAAGTAATACTACGACAGGCCAGGAAAATATAAGTAAATGCACTTTATAAGGCACTTGTATGTATGCTTCAAGTATGTCACTTATTTTCAAAATGGTGGTCATATAACTGTTTAAACATAGAATGCAATATCTTCGAAACAATTTAATCAATTCCAACTAAACTTGTATGACATATATAATGTACATATAAACATAATTTGTCCACATGGAGCCTCTTTTGTTTTACATTTTATCAGACTGTGCCGCGCGAATAAATAAATTTTTATGTCATATCTCGGAATACAATTGACTGCGGTAGGGGATCTTAAGTGATATGTTTAAGGTATTTCAGATACTTATTTTCAAAATGGCGGCACCATAACTATTTTTTGTATGTTATTCAGTCAAAACCATGTAGCTAATTCCAATGAAACGTTGTATGATGGCTGAATATAAAACAGCCAACAAATATGACTGCACTAAACCTCCTTTGTCCACCATTTTGTATAATAATATCACATGAAAAATTGAAGTTATGTGAGATCTGCGAAAAAAAACAACCGATTTCTACCAAATTTTTCAAACAAGTGGCGTTATGGGAGGCCATGTGTGTTTAGTGGCTCAGACGCTTATTTTCACAATGATGGCCGTGTACATATGTGAGGTTAGTGAACCCTATCATTCAAAATATGAGACTTATTAAATCCGAACTTAATTGCAATATAGCTTAATTCTTATGAGTTTTTTTGAATTTGAATCCCGGGTAAGCCACTCGTGTATTTTAACTGTCTTGGTACTGTTTCATATGTTCCTGGATCCATCTATAATGATATTGCTGTCAACGAGTCGTCAACGCCTACATGCCGTTTAAGCATTTAAAAACTTCGCTGTAATTTATTTGCACCCATGTAGAGGAAAGTAGGCTCAAAAGTTATCAGTAATTTCTTATTCAGCGTTAGATATGGAACTATTTTCCATCCTTCGTTACCAACTTAACTGGAAGCATGTAACTCAGTGCGTCCTTTTAAATGCTACGGCGCGTATACGAAACATGCGTACAAACTCGGGCGACAAGGACATTACGTGGGATATTAGGCAGTACTTGCGTTAGACGAACACAAATTGGTATACGGAGCAAGTAAACCAAGATCTTGGATACACGATATCTATGGTCCGTCGTACACACCCCCAGCATGTAAATAATAGGGGTCGGCACCCTTTGATTGCATGCAACACGAACACAATGAGGTTAAATTGATCGTGGATACCATGGGATGAAACAGGGCGACGTACGTAGCAAATAAGCTCCCCTTGTTACAACTCTCTATGACCCACCGTTTCCGATTAAATCACTAACGAAGGATAAAGTGGTAACAATAGAATAGCCTAGTGAGTAGGCAACCCCTCAGGCACCCGAACGAATTGAGTGGGCAACCCCTCACGCGCCCGGAGGAATTGAGTGGGGAGTCCCCGCCGAATGCGTGAAGAGAGTGTGGCGGCACGTATCAGCGAGGTCTTAAAAGCCGATGAGGATGATTGAGGTGAGTATGGAGCTGCGCCGGAATGAAGGGGCGGGTAAACGGGAGAATCCCGAGAAAACCCGCTGACCAGCGGTATCGTCCAGCACGATGCCCGCATTCGAACGTCCGGAGGTGACCCGGCCGGAAATTGAACCCGGTTCGCCTCGCGGTTCTCCCGTTTGCCCCGCACTTTCATTCCGGCGCAGCTCCATACCCAACTCAATCACCCTCATCGGCTCTCAAGACCTCGCTGTTACGTGCCACCACACTCTCTTCACGCATTCGGCGGGGACTCCCCACTGAATTCCTCCGGGTGCGTGAAGGGTTGCCTGGTCAGTAGGCTATACTATTGCTACCACTGTACCCTTCGTTTGTGATTTAACCGGAAACAGTGGGTCATAGAGAGTTGTAACAACGGAAGTTTATTTGCTACTTACGTTATTCTGCTGTATCCCATGGTATCCACAATCAATTTAACCTCATTGTGTACGTGTTGCATGCAATCAAAGGGTGCCGACCCCTATTATTTACATGCTGGGGTGTGTACGACGGACCATACATATCGTGTATCCAAGATCTTGGTTTACTTGCTCCGTATACCAATTTGTGTTCGTCTAACGCAAGTACTGCCTAATATCCCACGTAATGTCCTTGTCGCCCAATGTTTTTAGGGGCTTCTACAATCCTTATTATTTGAGATGGACCATGGGTGTCCTATAATATCAATCTTCCTCTTTTCAGGTCACGAATGGCATGCCCGAGTTTGTACATGTTTTTTCCTATACACGCTGTATATGCAGATAGGGGTAGTGACTTTTTTCTAAGGTTGATTTCAAAAGTGCTCACTTTACCACGTACAGGCTTGAGTGAGGTATACAGCGAAACGATAAAGTATCTCTACCTCTCTGGCGCATACAGACGTTGCCTGCGCCTCCTACGTCGTTTTCTTCCCAACCACTCTGTGACGACTCAACCACGCACAGCGGCCCTAGCGGCGTGTTGCACGGAGCACAACACGGCGCTGGATGGGACTCGCGGGAATAATCGGCCCACTACTGCACTTCCCGCGGAATGACGTAGCACCCAAGTTTTGACGCGGTCGCGCGCAGTTAATGAAAGCCGCAGCGACTGCCGAGCGAGGAAACAAAGCCCTGCCGTTGGCCCCAAAGCGCGTGTCGCTCGCACGACACCTCCCCCCCCCCCCCCACACACACACACACTTTTTCATAACCTCTAGAGAAATCTGTGACTCGTAACTGTGTGAAACGAATAATAATACGGTGTCCGCGACGAGCGCATCACACCTTGCTTACACGTTTTGCAGAAATTCTTAGTAATTACCGCCAATGTACGATTATAGAAAATTTATTTTTATCGATTTGTTCAATATTTGTATCCGTAATTTTAATTGTGTGTTATACGATTGTTGTAAAATGTCGAGAAATTATTAATAAAATATAAATACGTTCTCGGCATTTTACACTTGTGGCGCTCTCTATGTCCAGGGGACGCAAAAGGCGGCCATCCAAAAGCCCTAAGTTTCCCTGAAGTGTGTGGTGCAGAGAAATTGCAAATAAGCACCCATGCAAAGCTAAACTATAGTAATGAGCCTGAACTGTGATTGGAAAATATTAATAAGTTAGTATTTTACTCCACTTTCTATTTTGCAGTGTGGCCATACTTCAACTACTAAAATTGCAGTTAACATTTTTACTATAGATAATATTGAACAGTATAGCTTACTTATCATTGGTTTTTCAAATTCCAAATTCATGTATATCTCTGAGTTATATTCAGACTTTACCACAAGCAGAAAAAACCACACTAACCTGCTTTAAATAACAGTAATCATAAAACAGTATTAAATATACTTTTATTATGCATACTGACAACATCTTCCAGAAGTATGTACAGTACTGAACATGTAATAGACTGAACTGTAAACATCACAGAATTCGTTAACAAGGTGGAATAGAAACTCATTTCTTTAAATTTGGCACATAGATTTTTAAATAAAATAAAAAAACACTTTACTCTACTTATTTGTTTATTGCTCAAGGAAAATTTCTTCAACAAGGCAGTTATTGCCTATGAACTGGACAGTTTCCCACTGTCAACGCAAAAATGTATACCGGTAAATTGTAACAGGTTGTGTAACACACATACACACACACACACACACACACACACACACACACATATATATATATATATATATATATATATATATATATATATATATATATTTATTTATTTATTTATTTATTTATTTATTTATTTATTTATATATAATTATGAGAAACTTTTATCTTGGACCATAACGTAAAGGCCAGCAAACAAATACTATATGTATTAATTATACAGGCAATATGTAAAACCGGCCATAGCCACAAATGCAGAAGAGAAGCCAATTTTCATATCAATTACTAACTGATTCTTTAAATAGTACATTACAATATTAGGTTTTAAGCCCTTTTTAAAAACTTTAACAGGAGCATGTTTTCATTTACTACCATTTGAAACCTTATGCTCCATAACAATATTGATGGTGGCTTAACAGGAGAAAGATGGCAAAAATTTTTCGCAAGGCCATTATTTTAAAACTTTATAAAATTACATCTTTAATTTTCAAAATTTTCTCCAAAAATCTCCTAACATTTTTTTACAACAATGCTTTCCTTAATATCGAAAGCATAATTACTATCTCGACAAAGCTCCTACTAGGACCTCCCATCTGGTTCAACCTGACCCTCATGCTCGAAAGGTTTTCAAGTTCAAATGTTTAATAAATGTACTTAACTGACGAGGCCGTCTCATCACCACGGAGTAACCATCTCTCTCGAGTGGCTCTCCTGGGCAAGTATTTATATAAAAATCACCAAAATTTTAACACACCGGGTAATATAAGAACTGATAAGAACTGTCTCTTTAATGTGTGTCCAATAGACACCACCAGCACACAAAATCTCCACGGTGGGGTAAATTTAGGGGGCGCCTCCAATAAACGACGATTTCTTCCCACCACGCCTCCTGGAGCCGTGGGTGCTCGCCGAATCGCAGAGTGCCTGGGAGTCGGCCGCCCGCAGAGCAGCGACGAGCCGCGCGCCAAACCGCCGGGAGGAATTGGCGAGCGTGCACGCGCCAGGTAACATCAGGTGGGAGCCGGCTTTCGCTCCTCAGTTGGCCTTGGGGAGGCCTGCTGTGCGTTGAATTCACGTCGCTCCGGGCAAACACCCGCGCCGGCCGTACGTATGGGCAACGAACTCTTCAGCTGAACTTCACCTTTGCGCTCGTTGTGGGCACGCAACAGAATTCCTCCAGATTACGACAAACTGTAAGTAGTGAGGAATCAACGAAGACATTAGCGTAGTTACAGATTCATTTTTGCAAAAAGACAAAGCTTCATAGCCCGCGTCATCTCTGTCCAAACGGGGCAGCCGAAATTTCTTAACAGCGGTTACCTCATAATTTATTTGAACAACTTCCCAAAGTGTGTAATCAAGTTTTCAACCAGAGAAACGTGCGTCGGAATTACATTTTCTGCACGCACAAGAGTGCTAATAACTTCGTTTCAAAAAAATGGCAGTGTCCGTTTTTACTCTTAACAGCAGAGCAAAGAAAAAGGTAAATCCAGTTCGTGCTTCAAAAAGAACCAAAATTTTAAAAGTCACATAGGGAGCAATATTAATTTCGATCGTGTCGGAAAAGGGGTTGGTTGGGAGGAGGGGAAGTGTTGAGAAAATTGAGACACCCCGTCTCACAACTAGCAAACAACTCACAGCTAAAATAACGCAACAACTATATTAAACAAATCGTAAAAATGTAAAATTTCTGTAATTGTACATTGTCAATAATTACTATAAATACAAAATTATCAGGCAAAAACCAGGAATCCCTGCAAAAAGGGTGGAGCCGATCCTTTTAAAACTGTGATGCAGCACGAATATTATCCCGCGGGAGTTCGAATCCTAAAGAGATCGCAAGTTATTAAGCACGTTAATTCAGTCGTGGAGTGAGTGAAGAGATTTGGACGGCTCTTAACATCTAGGTCTTGAGAGCCGATGATAGCGATTGATGTGAGTATGGAGCAGCGCCGGAATTGGGGGTGGGGTTGGGAAGCGGGAGGTCCCCGAGGAGACCCGCCGACCAACGGCATCGTCCGGCACGATTCCCACATGCGAGGATTCGGAGTGACCCGGCCGGGGATTGAGCACGGATCGCCTTGGTGGAAGGCAGGCAGGCCAACTGCTCAGCCACCGGTGCCCCTTCAGTTGTGGAGGTTTCTGGAAACCAAAATAGGATAGCAAAGGAAGAACAATAATCAATAGAAGTTTTTCCTGGCATTGAGGGCAAATATTTTTCCCCGAGTGATACACCTTTGCCGAGCTATTTCTTATACGAATTTTTTATTGATTTATTTTTACTTTTATTACCGACGTAGCGCATCACTCTGACAAAACATTTGTTCACAATGTTGAAAAAAAAAATGTTATTTATCTTTAGTTTGTATACCACGCGTCCTTAAATTGAACTTCTAAATGTATTCTTTCTTTCATTTATTGCGTGGTAAAAGGTCAAGTGCTATGTGCGGCCAGAAACATAAGAAGTACATGCACGTGAGAAATTATGTTAATTGCTACCGGTACACAGTGTTCCGGTTTCGCCTCAAGAGCGTACCGAACAGTCTGTTTGGGGGAAACGTAGATAGATGGTAGACCACATTAAGTAATTTCTACGTCAAATTTATTTAAACCGTAAATATCTGATACAATGTGATCCGTACAGCTCATTATATTATATTCGATACTTTATATTGCGCCGGGGGAGCTTATTACTTTATGTTAACCTACTCTGCAAGCCTCTACACGATCTATTTAATCACGTTACTTAACGGCCACGTATCTATCTAGTGTAAGTCCTTCGCCGCACCCTATTGGAACGGCTTTAGCTGTATAGAGACGCCGCAGGCTGAATGCACTGCGATTACGGCGGCTCGAACCCCATCAGCTGGTCCATCTTGCTCTTCCTCTGCGTGGTGAAGTAAGATCCCGGCTCGATTCTCCACAGGCCTTATAAACGAGTCTTGTTGGGAAACTGTGCAAATCTGTTTCCATAACTTCGCGACGGCCTCTCGCCTTCACGACCTTGCTCTCTTTTGTCGTCTGCTGGTGGGTTCACGCTAGCGCCGAAGCAATGGCTTACCCACACCACAACGACAGTAACTTTCTTACTAGCTGCCACTTAAACACGCAACCGAAGGAAATTATTATAGTCTGTTCACGGTAAAGTGAGAACTTTTGAGCCCCTGGTTACTTTTTTCTTTCAGCCATTTCTTATCACTTAACCACCTATTTTTAAATAAATGTTGCCATGTAAGTAATTAACACATTGCGTATATTCGAACAGACTCGAAAGCCAACGTCTAAGTCTAAAATAAAATATATTTATTGTCTAGTGTTCAAAATGATTCGGCTTTCAAAATGGCTCACTTTACAGTGAATAGCCTATATCGTAATTTCACGTGTCTAGTTTTTTATTTTTTATTTATTTATTTTTACTAATTTTTATATTCTTTTCAGGCCGAATGTCTGTTCTGTTACAATGGTTGAAATGAAAAATTAATAATTCTGCTAAGATCTTAATTAATCTATTTGACTACTTTCTTTAGGAATGTTTGCAAAATTTGTTGGAGTAAAATAGATCTGAAGTGAAATGGTACCAAACACATTCTTAAATAATGTTTCATATCCGAATGTAGGTAGCAGGTTAAAAAGCTTCATTTGTAATGAGCGCAAAGTCCATGATGCATTCTTAGCGAGAAGGCTAAACCACGGGTAATTTCATCCGACCCCACGACATTACTCTGGATAAATAAGCAGAGTCGTATCATATAAGTTCAGTCAAAACTAACCTGAAGCTTGAAAATGTTTTTTAAACTCACAGTTTTATAGCATTAATAACAATTTGCGCCAAAGTCATTATCATGGAATCACGTTTGGTTAGGGAAATGGTAAAGAGTAAACTACCACAATAGAATGAAAACTATCTACGAAATATTCCTGCTTTTACAAGTGTCAGGCAGACCGCAAGTCTGGCAATGATACGAGTTGAGCGTAGAGAGAAGATGTGGAGTGAAGAGGTTTGGGCGGCTCTTAACATCGAGGTCTTGAGAGCTGATGAGGGTGAAGTGAGGTGAGTATGGTGCAGCGCCGGATTGTAAGGGCGGGGGGGGGACGGAAGATCCCCGAGAAAACCCGCCGACAAGCGCCCTCTTCCGATACGATTTCCACGTGCAAAAATCTGGGAGTGACCCCACTGGGAATCGAACCTGATTCTCCTAGGTGGGAAGCGAGCATTCTAACCACTACACCACCGTGGCCCCAGAAAGGAGATATGTTATTAAGTAGTGTATTTATTATCTACTTGCTTTGTGAGAATACCTTTTTTGGGGATACTTTTCTTTGTATAGATCAGTCTACAGCTAACAATATTTCACTGGCAAGGGGTCATTCAGAGCCTGTCAATAAAGTTATTTTCCAAACATGGAAGTAACATATAAGTGCATATGCTTGAGATCTGCCTAGTGACGAAGTAGATTTTTAAAATTTCAGTGTCCATTAATTATTTTAAGTCGTCGGCCGATCAACGCTTCAACACTCGAATGGTATCCAGGTGAAACGAGCTCCAGTCTATGCTGAAATTTGGTTATTTTATATCTTTTACCGATTGTTCAAATTTGGTTATCTGTTAAGAAACAAGTTCTTATGCAGTCACCTGTAAACTTGGGCCATCAAGAAGCTGATATCAAAATTATCGATCAGTTACTTAAAATTAACCATTTAATGCCTAACAATGGTTCATGTAAACGTTTGTCTACTGGGAATAGGCGTTTGATGAAGCGAAATGAAAGCCGGCTGACTCTGAAAATCTATAATTACTTGTAGCGGTACAGCATTTGCAATATTATTGCTAATGCTGCATTCAACATGTAATGGAGGTCAATTTGCCATATACTGACCCGATTGCTTACGCAGTTCATTTTAATAAAGAAAGTAGATAAATTACATTTGAGCGTAACATATATGGGAGACTATCTCTCCGAAAAAAGGGGGGGGGGGGGGGGGAAATCAAACAAAACAGTTTTAGTATATATGAAAACATTGTACAGCAAAGACTCGCGTAGTCTGCGTTGTTTTACTAATTAGTGTTACCAGTGTGCTAAATATATTTTTTAAGATGTCAGTAATTCCCCATGCAATGATTTACAGGAATTAATTTATATGTTCATGTATGTTATTATAACCATACATGTTATTCAGGATTAGTCTTGTTTTTCACTGATTTAAAAAAAATTACATTTCATTTAAAAATTGCGTATTTTAAATCGTATTTTTATTTCCTATGAAGGATTATATGATTTCTGAGCATTTTAATTACATAAATACCCCAGAATTTGGACTCGGTGTAGCAAATATTTCACAATAGTTTATTTTTTAGCAGAACGTTTAAATATGCGTGTGATGCGGTGTTTGTTGAAATGAGATTAGCGCAAAGAGAATTCGCCCTTGCAATGTGATGTGGATCTCAAATGTTGGAAATGCGAGGAGAAGCAGAGGACAGGAGGCTGCGGGAGAGAAGGAAGAGGCGGCACTCGTCAAGAAACAGGCAATCACCATCCATTTCTTGGCGCGACATTCATTTGTGTCAGCCGTCGGCAGGCGAGCGTGCATTTGTTGTGCTTCCTTTTCTTTTTTCTTTTTTTTTTTTTTTTGTTGGTCTGGTGTCCTCCGCCACAATTATCCACTCTCTCCTGCGTCTCCTCCTGGACTTTAATGACAACGCGGGACGTTAATTTCTACCCTCCACGTTTGTTCTTTAGCTTTGCACCTCTCAGAGAGAATTTTGTGTAAATGTCTGCGAGGCTGTGTTTCGACAACACGAAAATGAAAAGTTCTGAACAAATTAAACGTGCCAGCGCCCCATTCGTCTTCTTGCCCTTCTGATAGTTTATTAATGATTGTCAAGCATTCTGACTGACCTTCAAGCCCTTGCTACAGCCTGCGCTGCAGGGCTACACAAGGTATATCACTTCACAAGAAAACCAAGACTTTAGTCTTAAAACAGAAAGATAATTTCGAATGAAAGTTAGTATAAAGTTAAGAAATAACAGCCACACATGAGGTATTTCGAAATTGCAGTATACTCGAAAATAAACTTTCAAAATTACAATACAACACATGGAAATATTTTACAAATAACCAACAAGATTTTATATGGGCCATTTTCTTCAAAACGCCATATTCCCTAATAATACTGATAAATAACATTTGCTGATAATACTTAATGAAATATCCTTCAATTAAAACCTGTCCTCTAAAAATTTTCTCCGTAAAATACTACTGAGAATTTGCTCGAAAATTAGGTCATTACCATAACCTAAACAGTAAAAATATATTTTAAAAGTCACATTCGATTGGTAGCTTGTACATCATTGGAATATCATAATTATTTGGGTATTGACATATTTGCGATTGTTTAAAAGTAATAATCTCACTTGATACTTTAAACTTTTCATAAGGCTGACAAAACATTAAACTTATTAAACAGCCTTTTCATAAAATCGTTTCGTCGGGAACATTTGCATACACTTTGTGACTTAATGTGACTTTTAAGTATACATTTCATTTCATAAGCTTGGAAATAAATATAAAAATGTCTGCAGAAGACATTCAAAATAACTAGTCTTTATATTTCCTTAAGTCTGGGAAAACATTCCAACATCAAAACCGCCTTTGCATACAAATGGCTCTCCGGGAAATGTTGTACTTTAACAAACATTACGCAACTCTACTGTATATGTTATCGTTATATTAAGGGGAAAATCTTTTGCTCTCACAATTTACATTACTTTACAATTTAATATAGTCTGACCAATGCTGAACGCTTTTACTTTCATTTTCAAACAGCCTTTATAACGCTTTAAAAATGTACGTTCATCTATTCCAATGAATTGGCATTTTTCCATAATATTATTTGCTGTAGGCTGTTCAAGGTAAAATTAGCACTTTTGACATCCCTGCTTAAGATCTACATTTATACTCGTTGTGTATTCTTCTGTCTTATATAAAATTAACATTGACATGGGCCTCATCACTTTATTAATGCGTCGGTCAAATGAAGCTGTGAAATTATAACAAATCTGCTCATTTCTACACTTCTAAGCTTAAAAAACAGAAAGTGAAAGAAATAATTTTAGACAAACGTTTACCTAACACTTTTTATTCGACGTTAAGATATGGAACTACTTTCCATCCATCGTTACCAACTTTACTGGGCGAATGTCACTCAGTACTCCCATGAAAATATATGCATGCGGGTGCATTAGTTTTTCTACGATTCATTTCTAAAGTGCTCACTTGATTGTGAACAGCCTTTACCAACAAGGACTTGCAAATGTCCATTTCTACGCTTCTTAGCCTGAAAGGCCCTAGCTACATGAAGATGTACTTATCTTGGTTTGGTCTCCAGAAGCAGACTCTCCCTGTGCACTCTGCTCCTGGGCTATATAAACCAGAGTTTTTGAGAACTCGCCCCTCCGCTTCTGGGGCGCAAAGATATAAATTCAAATCAGAAACATGGCAGGTTCTGGAACGTTATTACAATTCTTAAAATTCAAGCATGTGTGGCGCCGTCTTTTCTTGAAGCTCGCGCGTCTCCCATGCTGGCCGGCGACCGCAGCGCTCGCAGTGGGGTCTGAGGGAACCAGCGGAACAGCTCTCGGTTTGTCAAGTAATGTCGCGCCAGGGGGCTGCGTGTCGGCTACTGCGACCATACCTCACAACATAAATTACTGTCCGAGGTCACGTCCGTATTGATCGCCGTAGCACACACCAGTTGCAGTTTTTAAGGTAAGACGCCAAACTTCCACAAAGTTTACTGTATTTTTTGCAGATTTAGGCTTGGAATTATTGCCGGTGAATAACTGCGTATTTGCTTCA
The DNA here is from genome assembly GCA_029891345.1 of Dryococelus australis. Lineage (NCBI taxonomy): Eukaryota > Metazoa > Arthropoda > Insecta > Phasmatodea > Phasmatidae > Dryococelus > Dryococelus australis. The sequence continues at coordinate 49,651,469 of CM056997.1, read as the reverse complement.
GGCGGACAGGAACGATGACGTTTCGGTGCGCAGAATGGCGAGTTAGCTGGGGTAAGTGGAAAGATTTTCAGGCAGTGAGACGCCCCATCTCAACCTAATGTATAAAATGTAAAGACCTCTAGAGGTAAATTTCGCCAGTTAAACAGGAATTTTGACACTAACTATGAAAAAAAAAGAAAAAAGCAGTCGTTTGTATAATGAACATAGGATGAAAATGATAACGAAAAGGTAGACAAAGGCTATGGCGATAAAACTAATGGCAATGCAAGAATTTCAGCGCCAGACAGGTTGTATGGAAGGGAAACTTAGTGTGACTATGCCTCTAGAGATGGCACTACTTATGTCAGATACAGAAAGTGTAACGCCTGTATGTAGGCAACCAGCACCTGCGAACTGTTGTCGCCTGCCCGGATGGGACAGAAGGTGGCAAGGTGCACTAGCCTGGTGCTCTGGGGATAATGACTTGTCACTTAGCAGCTTGTCGCATCTTGGAATTTCCACACAGTCGTGGTTGTGCACGGATTCTCTGGGACAACACTCCAGCACAAGAGTTTTGCTTCATTCCGCATGTCTGAAGATTGTTTCGCAAATATGTTCTAATTCCTTATATTTCATATAATGAAGGTTATTCGGAAATACAAATAAATTGCGAAGCATATATCAGTGTAGTTCAACATATGGGTGATAACCGATACGACCATCTCCGTTTTATTATATGTTGACAGAGCTGCGCTATTAATTTCCATCATATAGCAAATTTGTAACACCGCATAATTCTAAATTTCCAGCAAATTTAGTTTATTGAGTTGCGGACCTCTATAACCAAATTTTGTTGGTGACCACTTTAATAGTAGAAAGTTAAGAAAAACTAGTTTTTGTTATTATACAATACGAATGCAATGGGGGGAGTATAGGATATTCTAATATGTATCTGACCACTACACTCCATGTCATGATAACTTTCACACCGTTTATTGTTTCCAAGACGTAAAACGGCTCCCGATAAGCAGAAAAGACAATGATAATCATGCCCCAGGACACATTTTCAGCTGCAAAGACCCACAGTTAGTTTCCGCAGTTAGAAGTTGAAAAATATACAGAGGTGACAAGAGTGACAAGTAACTTCTCGTTTTCAGTTAGTGTGTCTATTCATTGTAGGACTCTTACCACAGAGCGAGAAAGGGAATAGATATTTCTTGACTTTATTAACTATTTCACAAGTTATTGTGAAGTGGTACGAATTCCTGATCAAACTGCAGAGACAGTAGCTAAACATTTTGTATAGCAGATTATTTTAACCTCGAAACATAATGTAACCTAAATTTAGTAATAATTATAAGATTCAATGCGAATAATTAAGGGAAAGGTATATTGGTTTGCATTGCAGATCACGCCATAGGCACAGGCGTGATTCTGGTGCAAGAAAAGGACGTCGTGTTAATGGGTGACAGATGGACGATAGTGCTAGACCTTCCCATCAGAGATATGGATAGAATTACTCAAGAGTTTAGGAATTAGACATAATCAAAGAAATGACCTTTTTCTGCAGACCCAGAATTTTAAACACCATTTGCGGAACTCGAAGTTTTTAGTAAAATAATTGCGGAGTTAAGAGGAATAAGTATCTGAATTAATGTTGATATTACCTAAGACTTTATCTCGTGACAAAAGAGGATTGGTAGATGCAGGTGGTAGTATTCTGAAATTTTTGTTTCGTCCACTTACAAACGATGATTATGTCCATATCCACCAATTACTAGAGAATTGTGGACGAGACAGGATAAGTTGATTCATGTAGTAGAAAAATAACTGACACCCGTGAAAGGGACAAATGCTAGAGTAGAGAAACACGCAGAAGATGTAGAAATTTTGGCAAAACAACTGGCGAAAGCTATAAAATTTATGCATGTGGTGAATGGAAAACTTTACAGAGTATCTCTTAACCTTGAAAATGTGGTAAAATATAACAGTTTGTCAAGAGAATTGGAATTGACTCATCGGGTTTACAAACAGGAAGTAACAAAAATAAAAACAACATTAGATATCACAGCGACTCGTAGATTGTCCACTTCTTACTTAGGCCTGGGAACTTGTCAGAAATTCTTAAAGGAATCGCTCTTAAATGACCTTCAGATAAAATTTTGATAGTTCGAACTGAACTAGTTTAGGTGTACATTTGCTACGATGTAACGACCGTTCACGCACTTGCTACAACTGATAGTATACAGTTAATAATTGAGTTTCCATTGAAATCCAAAAATAGATATTTCACATTTTATAGAGCCTACTGCTTTCCCGTGAAGAAAAATTAGGTAGATATATGTTAAAACTGCACCAAATAAACTTTACATAGCGCTGTGTGAGGCAGCTATGAGTCATTGTAAAGGCGGAAATAAATTAGCCTGTCAGGCTAATGTTTTACCATTTTCCATTAAGGTTCAAAATTGTTTGGCAAATATGATATTGTCACAGTCTAGTGAAGATTATATTTTATGTAAAAATAAGTTTTAAGTAACTAGTTCATGTCATTTTTAAGTAAGTTAGTAGACATTACTAGTTCGATTTATTCATAAATTTATTTGTGGGAGGGGATTTCTTAATTAATAAAGCAGTGCCCATAAAAAATTGAGCTTAAAAACAGTAGTAGATGTGGACAGTGGACACCTGCATTTATTATATTTTATTTTTTTTACTGTCTTAATACACCATTTGATTTGCGTAATTTCTCATTTTACATAACTATATATATATATATATATATACTAACGTATCCTTCACATTTCGAAAGGAATGGGGTGAGTTGAACCCGGAACCCCCCCCCCCCCGGCCTCATCACTGAGAAGAGCAATGACCAAACGGACTTCTAGCATGGCATGGCATTTAGTGCAGGACTCACTGAATTAAGCGTATCTGAAGCAGCAGTTTCCCAGATCTTTACACATACCAACTTCGTGAGTGGTTTACCAAGATTGTTGTAACGAGCAAAAAAATATAGAATGAAGACAAATCGTGTGGAAAAAGTCGCTCATAGATGAGATATGCCAGAGGAAGACGTTTAGAACTGTGCAAGCCTTCGAGTGAACCACACATTCGCCAGTGTTAGGAGTGGCAAAAGTTTTCCTGACACACGTTGAGTAGACCGGTATATCTAGATTAACTCTAAACGCCAAGGGGCCGCGCTGGCTGAGCGATTAGCACGCTCGCTTCCCACCAAGGCGAACCGGGCTCAATCCCCGGCCTGGTTACCGGACTTTCGCAAGTGGGAATCGTGCCAGATGATGCCATTGGTAGGCGGGTTTTCTCGGGGGGATCTCCCGTTTCCCCGCCCCTTCATTCCGGCACCGCTTCGTATTCACTTCAATCACTCTCATCGGCTCTCAAGACCTCGCTGTTAAGAGCCGCCCAAATCTCTTCACTTCACTCTAAACATCATTGCTGACCAAGTGCATCTACTCATGTTAGTAGTTATTCATCGTACGGCATGATGATTCGCAGGTTAACAAAGCTCTCTTCGTGTCTTTATAAATAAATTTGTTTTATTTCCCTCTGGTTATGCGAAGTTTTAAAAGTAAAACATGAAAATTGTGCTGTTTTCACAACTCTAATATAATGCATCTCCTAAATTTACTCTAAAAATGTTAAACGTTGAGTTGTGACTGTTAGGGAAAACTCAACAGTCATATTGTCAAGTCATGGTATTCAATACTGGTTGTTTCTGTTGGTTTGGTCGGGTTGAGAACGTTCTTCAAGAGAAAGTTTGTTCTACAATATATTTCCATTTTCTTGTTTTCGAGATAAAAATAGCACCTATGCGCACAAGAATAACCGATAAGAAACTCTTTTGTTCGAGAGATACCCGGAACGAAACGTTTCATAGGCCGGAAATAGAAAACTGGAGGTATTTGTTGTGAAAGACTTTGATACATTTAATTTCCGCTTCGTAATCTTTGCGAAGTGGAGGTTACAAAATTCAGTCATCGCGCTTTCTTTCATTGTTTACTCTAGGGAGGGGGGGGGGTATGTTACGTCAGTAACATTTTATTCAAACAAATAACCAAATTCTGAGGCAGATCAGTGATATGAAATTAAACTACAAAAATTAGATGTACGGTATTTGTTCCAATTTTATTATATTGTGTAATTTTTATTCATACACATAACACAACGCCATTCAAAAGATTCATCACCTAATTCCTGCAAATTGGGGTCAGACCTATTATAAATGCTGCAGTTAAGAAATTTACTTATTTTGTAAATACGTGGGGAACAATTAATACCCTGCTCTTAATTTACTCTCTCTCCACTTATTGTGTCATTGATATAGTTTTCCTGCCAAAATTAGGGTGTTATGGCATGTCTAATCTATTACCAACTATCTCTTTCTCTTATCAATTATTATATCGTTCGGCCTAGGAACGCTACAGAAATTTAATATTTGTTTTGGATATCTGCCATTTTGTATTACCGTTATTTTGTTCCGTACAGAGTAATTTCTTTCAATTCATAATTGTTGAATTCCCGTATTATAGCTCCGATTTAAGTTCAAGCCATTTTTAGTGCAGCCTTCAACATATCTCAGGAGCCTTGTTTCATTCATCTGTATTTTTCTGGAGTCTTTTTATGTAAGTTTATAGGGATCTGAAACACATGCGAAGTTAAAAACTGTGTATTATTTCATTTGCGTGAATTTGGTTGATTTACTCCTTAATCCCTCCCCCCCCCCTTGTTATGTTTCCGTAAATCAGGTTGCAATCGATTGAAAACGATTTATTTATGCCCAAGTCAGGTTCCTAACATATATCGATCCCTATGCACTGATAGTGTAAATTTGATTCCTATCCTTTGTTCTTCGTAACTGTTTTGTTCGTTTGTTCGTTGTAAACATTTCTGAAGGAAATCTATTATGTAAATATATAACTTAAATCGAGGTGATTGGTTGTAATGTAAATATTGTGGGTTCAGCTTATGCAATTATTTTGGTAGAGAGCTTCTCACTTCATGTCGAATTGTTTGGTTCGAGCCCAACTAATTCCCAGAGAATTATTTTCTATTTCAGTGTTAACACCGTCATGGTAAAAATGCAAAGAATGCACCCTTGCAGGATTATGATTTCAGTTTGCCAAATACATGTCCGATAAGTAGCAAGGTATACTTCGGCCTTTACATATTTTTAAACATAAAATAAACTTAAATGACAACTGCTTCTATAAATGTTACACCGAATCCGAGATGTCCGGCGAATCCTGTATTCAACATCGTAACATTTGACACGTATCCGCAATTGAGTTAAGAGGGCAAGTAGCATCATCGAGAGGGTAGAAGGTAGAGGTGGCGTGGGAGACGGTTGAGGTGTAATGATGAGGTCGACGCAATACTGTGGACTATGAGTGAGGGGTGAGGAGTATGGTCTGGTATTCTAGGTAAGGCGGTGGGATGAATACTGAAGGGTCGGGTCGTGGTGGAGGTTGGGGTTTTGAGTGATAGATGAGGGAGAGAAGGAAGAGGCGGGTGTGACGTAATATCAATAGTTTGTTTGGGGTGCCGACTAAATTTCCAATTAAATATAGTGGTGGAGGGGTCAGTCATCTGTTGGTCACCATACTAGCAATGTATTTCTCCATCTTTCTTATTTTTAAACATAAAACCCTGGACTCACTAATATGAATCATCAAAAAATTATTTTGTTAAATTGTTCTTAATTGCTTCAAATTTTGAAGTATACATTTCATTACGTCTCACATTTTTCACCTTTTTTTTAATTGTTCTGTTAATTTTTGTTATTTTTCTCGATTTTAAAGGTTTAAGCTCGCATGGGATTAAAGATCAACATAGTAGATATCCAACATAGAGGTTGAGGTCAACAATGTATTTTTCCGCCGATTTTTAATGTTTTAATGGATTGCTGCGATTTTTATTGTTTTTTGAGTTCAAGGTTTTAGTTCAAAGTCATGGAAATTCAAAGTGTCGGTCGAGCTGAATCATTTAGCTTTACCCTGAATTCTTATAATTTATTTACGATTTTTTGTGGTTTTTAAAAAATATTCTGGTTGCTATGTCCCAGAGTCAAGGTCATCCTCATCCAACATAGCCAATGCCTGAACGAATTTACAGAACATGAAAAACCGCACGCGGAGAGCATCGAACTGCTGCTGTAAAGTCATCCAAGATGGTGGACGGCACTTCGCACCTCTGCCCCCGAGCTCTTGTTTCCGGATCGGATTTTCATAATTATCTAATCGAGTGATTTTCCATCTCAGTTCCACGAAAGTGCTCGTGCAGTTCATTAATATGATACTTCCCGAGATCTCTTCCATTATATGAAGATACTGGTAAGTTTGGATAAATATAATGAAATAAAATTTATTGGAATCAATATTAAACTATTATAATATCTTAAAATGTTGACGTTTAAAAAAAATGCACGGCTTTGTTGGCTTTTCTCTTGCATAGCTTAATTTTTGTGTTTCGGAAATTATTTTTTCCCTGTGAGGCATTAATAACTTAATTACAGTGTATTTCTGAAAAAGCATGAAAGTATTGCTGAGGTATTCAGTATAGTAGACTGCTTGGTTATAAATAAAAACACCCAAAAGTTGTTTGAAACTTTTGTATGCCGAGTGGTAAGTCAGCCCAAGTAGTAATAATTAGTTACTAATTAACATATTAAAATATAATTTTTTTCCTGCAGCTTGAAGTCAAGTTCATTTTTCAATGTTGTTATTTCATACTGAATGCTTTTGCAAATGATGCCAAATGTTGTGTCAGATAGACTAGTTTCTGGTTTTAAAGAAATTATTTCCATATTAACACTTTACTAGCGTTAAGCCATTAGTATTTACACATTTAATAATGCTCATTTTCGTGACAAATTCAATCAAAAGTTATGAAACAATTATGATCAACGCATGTTCATACCTCAAATATCTTATAATCTATATTCTCCTTTCACTTCCCTCACTCCACTTTCCCCTCCCGGCACGTAACTAAAATTTCATTGGAGGTGGTCACGTGACTACTGGAGGGTATGAGCGTTGACCTCTCTCAAATTTATTCTGCTGCCGATCGCCACATCGAGACGACCTACATATTGTGAAGAGGGCATTGTTGACAGTCATAATGGATACGACTTGAATGAAATTGCAATTTCCATTTCAGCTTGACATAGTTTGTTTGCAAAGGCTTTAATTTCAGCTGTGTAAGATGGTCTGCCTCGATGGGAACGAATAGTATCGGTGAGTGCTGGACAGTTTGAGAAAAGATAATGGGTCAAGTTTCGAAATTTTATTGTAACTGTTGAGAGTGCTTAATTTTGCTGGTGAGCGGCCTTAATTTCCAGAATAGCATGTCTGTTCTTTTTTTTTTTTTTTTTTTGGCTTGCACATTCTAAAGTTTAAATGGTAATCATTTGTGTGAACAATTTTGAGTCTCAGAATTTTGTATTGCAGACGCGTAGTCTAGTTTGCTAGCTGCTGCCCCGTTTGTCCGGGTCGGCTCAATGTCGTTTGTATCGGTGAAATGTCCACACTTTGCCTGAAGCAAAAACCTTTTTAATGTCTTTTCTATAATTTTTAATATTCAGGTTCAAGGTGCTTTGAAAGCTCGTAAACTTATTTTGGGTGCCATCGTGTAAATTAAGCCTGTCAGATTTTTTAGTGAAATAAATTTTAATGTGTAGCTTTTATGGTAAATGCCCTTTGATGGGTCGTTTTGGCTGCGGTATTTGCCATGTTTTTAAATATAAATTATGTTTGGAGCCAAGTAATATTTAACAATCATGTGAATGCTCCGTTACTGAAATTCGTATCTTACTTGCGTTTTCATGGTATGCACGATAATGCGAGCAGCAAGTCTTAAGGAAATTTTTGAATAATTAGGATTGTTGGCACCTAATAGTAATTGTGACCACCCTAAAAGTGAGTTTTATTATTTTTCGTCCTCTACTGTCGACGAATTGGTTCGAGGAATATTTTAAAGACGAGGCAAGCTGGTGAGAGTACTATATAACACATCAAGAGTCAGTCAATGTGACTCTTTGGTTACTAGGAGTACGTTGTCACAGCTAAATGCAATTTGTAGGCACGTGAGCACGTGCTTATCAAACTGTAGTATTGGCGGATTGATTCAAAGTAATGTGGTGGCCAGCTACATTTGAATTACAGGAGTCTAATCAGAATAAATTGTGACCGGAAAATCTTCCGGAGAAATAAAGGGTATATTTGTTGAAAATTGCTTTGAGCACTCTGGATTTGCTATAGCTATCTTCCTTTACGTCCACTGGCTGGTAAAGAACTTGTATTTAATCTATCATCGAGATATTGGGGGCACTGCGTGCCGCCTAGTAAATGTGGCGTGTTGTCGGGGCAATATATTTTTTATGTAATGATTTTTATTCTCCGATTGAGTATTCTCATAATTTCTTACCATTCAGTATTAATAGTTGTAAGCTTGTGATTATTAAAACCTCTGTAAGTATGATTGAAATTACGTGACATACATGTTATATTTTTGTTATGTTGTTAATTTATTTTAAAACACTCTTAATGTTTGCTGAGACTAATATTGAAATATATTGCAGTTTTCATAAAAGGTTTTCATTTGTATGTAACGCGCTGAATTATCAGTGCAAGTTATTAACTTCATAATTGGAAACATAGTTCGGCTCCAATCTGTCATGCTTGTTATCTTAAAATGACACGTCTTTGGAAAGTCTACTCAAAACTGCTTATGAATGCTGCACATTTTCAATATGACTTGTTCGTGCTGTATAAATGAATTTATATTATGCTCCCTTGATAATTTTAACTTCATACGACATGAACAAAGTTTTTAAGGTTCCTTGTCAACTACGACAAAGTAATTTTTTTTTTAAATTGAAGATTCTTCGGCTATTTGATGGACTTGGAATTAGATATATGCTGCGAGAATTCCTATAAAACAGTACCAGCGTAAAGATCCCACACGATGATGATGTTAGCCCTTCAACATGAAATTAATAAGAAAGGAATGCAATTTGAAAACGAATGATATAGGCCCTAATGTTTCCACACTACCCATCTAATATAAATCTAGTAGGCTATTTAAGCTGTTATGAAATGTAAAAATTATTAAACAATAAAAACTTACCTCAGAATCTGCGCTACCAAAGACATGGAGAATTTTGATAACACAATTCACTGTGGAGTTGGGGGTAGAAATTCTTGGTGTACGAAGAGATTTTAGATAATGTACAGAATGTCCCAGAGTTCACCCACCATTGTGAAGCACGTGCAGTATGTTCAAATAGAGACAATATTTATCGACGTTACAGAAAACACCGAAAGATACTTGTCTGCCATTTGTGACAACACAGCTGCCCTTACACGCTCGATGTTATCCTGTGTCTGCAAAGATTTCACCCAACCACCAACAGTCGGTGTGTGATGACAACGGAATTATGTTTGACCTACGCTTCCACTGCGAACGTGTGGTATGCAGGTGACCACCACTCCATGCTTACTGGTAATGGCATCACTCGCCGGACAGGTCTGGCAGTATCACGCCATCCCCACCCTAGGGACACATGTGCGTCAAATTGGTAGGTGAACGCTGGGACATCCTGTACTTGTGCATGTTATGGGGAAAAGTAGACTGCGAGTCCTTCCAAAGTTTGTTCTCTTTGTAACCTTTCTCATGTCGTTTTTCAACGAATAATTCAATAACACAACATAGGCATAAGCCTGCATTCCTTTAAACTGGTTACCGCACTCGATTCGCTACAACACTGGACACCATCTGGTGGTCAGACTTGTATGCTAGGTTGTTTGGTAGACCTTGTACAAGTTAGTACGAAATACGTTACCTTGTAATGCAAGCTTTAATGATTGTTCGAACTAAGTAAATTTAATGTTCATGATATCATCGAGCATCATGGTGGAGTAGCTTCTAGCATAGCACACAAAATTACCTGGATTTTACGAGTAAAGCCAGGAACGAAGCAATGAAGCTTGAAAGAGCAGGTAAAATTTCACCAAGCAAATTGCAAAAAAATGTACAGAGAACATGCTATTGTATTAACGCTTCGGTAAAGGTCACGTGATCAGTAGTCATAAACGTTAAGAAATGTATAACGTAGGCACCGGCATTTAAAAACAAAAGTCGTTGCAGTAAATTGCTTTTTTGCTGGGAATGATGTGCAAAATATTAACGTAAGGAAGTTTCGTATGAGATAATTTAATTTTATGTCTAACACTGAGTGCATTTTGCTTCTTGTAAAGACATTTTTATACGCAGAGAAAAATATGTGCACGTTGTTTACACATTTATGCGGGGTTAACTACACGGGTGGTGGCAGGCTGCTACTACAGATGGTTTCTGAATGCTAGGAGGTCATTCCAACCAACCCGAATAATGTAAGCGTATGTAATGATGATGATGATGATGATGATGTCACTGCTGCGACCCCTTTCAGTAACGATTAATTTTTGATTACTGGACATGCTGTTCTTGAATTTCCATATTTCCCTAAACCACTATCTCCCTGTACCTCTCTTAGATGACACTTACCCGCGCATGTTTTCTACGACGTTTGTGGGGTCTTCTGCCAGATGCGACTTTCATAACACTACGGGCACGAGCACATACCTAACCTGACCTTGAGCGCAATAAGGAACCTCAAACGGGGACATTCCAGGTCATCCCGTGCGCCTCCTTATTTTTCATCGGCACTTTTGGGTTTTCCTGGCAACTAGTGGATGGGTAGATGTTGTTGGTGCGACAGTGGAATTAAAACGGAGCAAGGAACATGAGGAACCACACGAGAAAACTCTATGCCACCACAGCAGAACTTCGGACGTAAAAATTCGCTCTTGCCGTGAACTGTGATCAAGCTGGGAACCACAGTCGTGGAAGAATAGTAGATACCCGCTGACCCAGTGGTGTGTTCTAGCTTGAGGCGAAAGGGAAAATAAAAATGACTCGCTTATTCTCGCGTTTAGGGAGAACGATATTCTTCCTGGCGACATCGTCATTGGCAAAGACATCAGACCCCATGTCACTGAAAATATGGCATTAAATATGGTCCGTGGAATCCTGAAAAGAAGAGGAACTGAGCATTTTTCAAATCGATGGTCAACACGTCAAAAAAAAGTTTCTGCGAGGGAGGTGGTTCTTGGAACTTTTACCAAAGAAGTGTTAAAAGGGGGGGGGGTGGCAGAGGGGAAGAATCGAGAAAAGACGCTATTCACTGTCACTGGAGCGTAATACCGCCGAGCAACCCTCCCGTCGCTAGCGGCCATTAATCTTGCTCACGTCTTCATCAATACGACTGGCCCTTTCTCGCCCTCGTCGGCCTTCAAACTGCAAACAAATTCCCTCGGCTAGGATGGCCCCCGCGGTCCGGTGCAACCCGGGGGGTTGGGGGGGTAGTGACGAAGATAAAAACCCCCGGCCAGGCAAAGAAAGGGGACAAGCGAAAATTTAGCTTGGGGAAAAAAAAAAAAATAAAACGAGGAAAGTCTTCCTTATTTCCTGTTTTCGGAAACAGCAATCCTTGAACTCATTTCCTACTCCTACATCCCGACGACGACCCCTCCACACCCCTCACCCATCGAGCACAAACACCCTTCTCCCTCCCCCTTTTCCCTTTCCTTTCTCAGTCCCCTACGTTCCATGGACGTGGCATACATTACGAAAACATGTTTACCCTCGAGCTGTTACCTTCGTCGTGTAGGAAGGTTATGTCACTAGTTTAGCAGCAATTCGTTATTGAGCGTAAGTTTTCGTTCAAAACATGCTGACGTGTTGACTTTCAATTTATAGAGAAAAATTCCCGAAACTACTTTTTTGAGGTTTGTTTTGAAATACATCGATATACATATGTGTTGCATGCGTTCAAATATCAAATATGCAGAGTTTCTTTAAATTTGGCGGAAGCGATCGCTAAGCGATATCGAAATACAGATTAAATTCTGCTGCGATTCGGATTATTATAAATCGCTTATGAAAATTCTTTTCTTGAGAATTTGCTTTTAATATTATTTGTATTTTTTATTTGTCAAACCTAGCTTACTTGGTGACGCCATAGTGTAACTGACTGTAAATTCGGCAGATCACATGTTGAATCTACATTGTTACAAATGTCGGTTCAATTAGTACGTGATCTCAGTCGAATTAACATCATGGTTCGCTCATGCGCATACATTAAAATTATTTCTTATTAGCCTACTTACCTTACGAAATCAAATTTTCTGTGTGTCTGTGTCCCCTACAAGCTTTTGAAAATTTGCACCGAATTTCTCCAGACTTAATACGCTTATAACAACTGGTAAGGACGCCCGATATTTTAAGACTTGAGAACATCGAATGCTCATTTTTAAACGGCGCTCTTTCGAACACTTTAATCATTAAATAACACCGTATATGAAGTACGGTTTTGTAAAATAGTGACACATAAAAAATTTGTTTCAAATATATTTAGGAACTCATTAGTCGATTCCCACCAGATTTGGTACGACTGCAGTGGTATGTGATATTCATATCTAAACAACCATTAGATTTTCTTGAACTAAGCGCGGCACGAGTGTCTCAAATAAAATTATGTACTGTAGGAAATACTGTGTGGGGGAAAACTTGGAGGGAGATATAGTGTACGTATGCCCCACGCATTAGTATTGGCCGCTACAAGAAAACGGGTGAACGCTGCTATGAATTTCTAGTCAAATGTAATGTATACAGGCATAACTGCATAATTAAAGTGCAAAGACCTGGGGGAAATCCATAGCAATAACATTAACATCAAACATTAGCTAATTGGCAGTTATTTTGCATACCGCAAACCATCGTCGAAGTTGCTGGTATTCCACACAAACAGAATTTCAATTACCTGGATAGCCCTGCTCACTATCAGGTTCTGTGCAGCCCCCTGCATAGCTATACAACACTACACAACACACCGGAAGATATAGGAACCAACTATGTATTTATTTAAAGCAATGAAATGCTTCCAATTTTTAAGCAATAATTTAACGTGGAAAAATATCATAGAAGTAAATTGCCTGAAAGTTTCATTCCTTGGTAGTGTTAAAAATGCAAGGGATATGCACGCAGCAGCTGGACTAGGTCTATAAAGATATCTCTTATTATGCCTGCTATAAATAACAATTAAGTGAATAGAGTATTTGAAAGTAAAAAAAAATATTATCTAGACATCTTGAATGTTGCACACACTTAAAGTTTTGCAGAGTAGATTTAATTCAGTTCAAAATAAAAGTCGCTAATGTTCTCACACTTGGCTGTTACAATAAATTACGTGCCTGTATAATTACATATTTAAAATGCTCCTGGCTAGCACAGTTTATGTTGGTAGAGCAATCAGATACTTGTTTCAATCTCAGGCACTTTGTGACCACTGAAAAGTGTTGGGAAATGATTCTGCTTACGTTAAAAGTTTATTAAACACTCTCAAGTACGTGTAACGGTCACTGTACATTAAGGTGGGATCATACCTTACATAGATGTAGAGTTGCTCACTTATTTTATATGTAGACCTGTTCTGGCGGTAGTACCTTGTACCGTTGGCTTATCACTCAAATTTTAATATACTTTTTTGGGTCTAGTTAACCTTAAAACATTTAATTTATACTTCTAACACAGAACTAAGGCCTCACTGGTCTGCTTCCGTTGTGGCCCACTTAATTCAAGATGGAGTATGGAACATTCCGTCACCCTCCATTATCGGCAGTGGTTAAATATTCAAATTAATACAGAGTACATAGGGCTTAACCCAGGGTGGTTTCCAATACCGTGACGATTCAAAACGGTGTGCCTAAATGTTGCCAACTTGCACACGATAAACAAGTTACTTGAAACCTTATAACAAAATAAAATTACAACAATTCACATATGGAAGATTAACATTTCAGCTGCTGCGTGTACATTATTATTACGTAGAATTAAGAAAATAAAATTATCATATAACAATATTACATGTGAAACCTATGACATTAATGATATTTGTTTACAAAATAAACGCACGTGTACTAGTATTATAAATTTGCATGATAACTTTAAATGTGTTGAAATGCAAATAACCCGTGTCAGATAACCAGACATTACAGTATTTCACATGCTTTCAAAATATTTCACCGGCCTTTTGGCAGCTGTTGGTTCCTGAAAAAGAAAAATGTACCTACTAGTTCCTTTGTGGAAGAAATTCATAATTTAGTAATATTTTTACAAAATAAAAACAAACTCAAAATTGAATGTTTTGCGCAAAACATCTTAATTAATTATTTCACCTACTAAGTATAACTCTATGTTATGGGCTAACTAATGAAGGCATTTCCGGAGGTTATGATACCTGAAAAATAAAGCCTTAATATTATATTTCTTGTAATATTTTACTGACTACTACCAAATTGTTAAGCAAGGAGAGTTTATGAACACTTATTTTTTAAAGGTTGTGAGAATATTCGTATCAAGGCGCGTAAAGGCTGTTCACGATAAAGTGAGCACTTTAGAAATGAACCTTAAAAAAAGTCACTGTCCATGCATGCATATATTTTAATAGGCGCACTGAGTGGCATTCGCTCAGTAAAGTTCGTAACGATGGATGGAAAGTAGTTCCATATATTAACGTCGAAATAAAAATGTGTTAAGTAACAATTTGTGATAACTTAAATTAAATCTTTCACTTGTGTTTTTTTAATGCTTCGAAGTGTAAAACTTAGCAGATTTGTAAAGTATTTATTTTATTATATAATTTCACAGTTTAATTTGACTGACGCATGAATAAAGTGATGGGGCCCATAGCAATGTTAATTTTACATAAGGCGGAGGAATACACAAAGTGTATACAAGTAGATCTTAAGCAGGGCTTTCAAGAAAGCTCATTTTACCGTAAACAGCCTGTACACACATGCACTGCGCGGTGTAATGCAAATGTCGTCGTGAACGTGCGAGCGAACACGAACCGCGTGGCGAACATTCCCACAAACCCTGTCGAATGTTGCAACGAGCAGTTGCAGATGGTGGCGCGCCTCATTTACCGTGGAAATGTACCGGCAGTGAGGAAGAAAGGTATGTATATGTCTGTGCGAACTGCAGCCGCACGCAGTATACATTTACATACATTGCAGTCTTATAAATAAAGAATAAGAGCAGAAGGTGTTGGCAAACGAAGCTATATTCAAATTGGGGTTTTGGTTATTTTCCCTGGTGGCAATATTTACTCTTGTTTGGTCTGTTTCCGTTTCATTAATAACGTCGTCCAATTTACATTTAACAGACGAATGTATGTATACGCTGATATATTTGTTTTTCGTGATTTTTACTTGTTTATTTGGCCAATAAAACACTTTATTAATTAATCAATCAAGTAGAAGTTACAGTGGGTCTGCACTACTGAGGGATTTGAAATTACATGAAGTAAGCGGACTCTACAATAGTTCTACGCGTATGAGTTCAACATATTTCGAGTTTCTTCTGGGCTTTATAGGACCCAAAATCGACGGAGACGACACAACTTAGAGGTAAGCAATAATTGAGTTAGACGGATTGGCTGTAACGCTTCGTTTTATAGCAACTGGAGATTCGTACAGCAGTTTGCAATTCTTGTTTAGAATATCAAAACAAGCGATCAGTGGCGTTGTTCCAGAGGTGTGCCAAGCAATTATTGACATACTGAAAGGAAGCAGAGAGGTGGGTTACCATTACAGCTAATAATAGCGATTGCAGATATGTGCCACGCCTGTTTTGTAAGTAATGTTCCAAATAGAACCATGTAAACTAGACTAGTACGTTGGAATGGAGATATTCAAATGAGAGATGCGTGGTTAAGTGTACAGCGTTGAACATTACCAATGCACCAGGAAAGGTGGTTATTTATTTTAAATGTCAGTATTGCAGATTAGCTACAGAAATGAACAACAAACAAGTAGTACTGCTCTAACATAGTTTATTTACAGACTACGTGATACAATTATTTGATAACAGTCAAGTCAATTATCATTTTTGCAAAGAATTTGTTGGGGATTTGTATTGAGTATTTAGGGCACGTTTACAGCACTGTATTAAACTAAATACGTGTAGCTAGATGCCTCTGGGTCAGTGGCAGTTGCAGGAGAACAGACACGGAAGGTAGGGTATAGTTTCTCTGCGGTCGTGTTAATCACTGGAAAGTAGATTCGGGACAGTAGTAGTGGCATATGGTGTGGTTGTTTGTGGGATGAAGCAAGGGACGATGAAAAATGATGATGATTGTTGGGGAGGGAAGTGGGAGGAATTCATGGGTGCAGTTAAAGGGTAGTTGTGGCCGTCCTGCACTGCAGTAAGTAGGAATGTTTGAGGATCGTAAGCTCCTCAGTCTGGCTTAAAAAGTATTCCAGCTATCTCACGCTGTACCACACTGCGAGCATTTCGGCTGTACTTTCCGATTTTGGCGGCTACAGACCTACCAGATGCCCCATATCCATAGGTGTAGTTTCCTGTGTCATTCTTCCCCAACTCTGTTAGCAGAGCGAATGCCGTGTCCAGCCTACAGTCATCTTGTCTTTGCCTCTTCCTGGGGCAAGACGATGTGTAGAGCATACAGGTGTACTGAGGCCCGTGTAGGCTGTTCTCCTGTGTTAGAACAAATGGCGGAGAGAGAATATCACGCGCTCAGATAGCTCTGGTAAGAAATATAATTCTGGCCTTTCAATCATAGCAATTTAATATTATAAGTCCGTGTTGAGGTCAGTGAATAACTTCCGCTGTCATTAAACGTATTACTGGAGTCGGTTTCGTGTTGTGAACTATTCAGCCAACAAAAACTGTAAGGTTATTTTGAGCACGCCATGATGCTCAAGGAAGTTTCGAAACGGCTGGAAGAGTTCGAGCAGCAGGTGTACCAACATCTGAAGGAACTACAGGATCGCCACGCTTCTGTTGTGCAGGAGCGACCTAAATCCACAAACAGTGAAGATATTTCCAGAATGCAAGAAGTCGCCACCTTCTCAGTCAACTTCCAGAAGCAACTTGATATCATACGTAAAGAACTGCAAGCCGTCTCCGACAGTGTTTTGCGCCAGGAGGAACGAATTGACGAGCTCGAACAATACAGTAGAAGGAACTGTCTTCTTTTCCATGGCTTTGCCGAAAAACCAGGTGAAAATGTGACCGATGCGGTTCTCAAAATAATTAAAGAAACTCTGAACATCAACATCGAACAAAGTGCCATCGACTGCGCACACAGAATAGGCAAGCCAATCAGATATGTTGCCCAGGCCGTCAAAGAAGGCAGAAGATCGATCATAGTGAAATTTGTTAGTTAACAGTTTCGTCCCATGGTATTCCATGCTAAAAGAGCCCTGCAGAGCACGCCCATCGTCATTACCGAATCACTGACGGCGGACAGACAGCGCGTCTCGAAATCCGCGAAAGAAAAATTTGGTCCACGCAGCTGTTGGACACAAGATGGCAGAATTGTTGTTCTGCACACGAATCGCCGTTTTTAATTATCATCTATGCGGGAACTTGTTAACATCCAGTAAATTCATCTACCGGTGCTAGCCCTGTGTAAGAGTTTCACTATGTTTAATTATGTGCGTAAGCATGTGTGTATGTGTGTGCGTGTGTGTGTGACCTCAAGTCTTTGTATGTACATCACTACAGTTGCCCAGCATCTTTGTTATAAGGAATACAATGGTAAATCTTCCTCACTTGGTTATAATAATTTAGTTAATTTTTCGAATTTATGATCAACAATAGTAAAAGCAAGTTGGTTACACTGAGCCCCTCTACAAAGTTTTTGTTCGAGAATTGTGCTCTCTACCCGCGATCCGCCCTTTCAACTGCTCGTCTCCCCCATCCCCTACAACTTTTAGAGCAAACACACAGTTTATAAAAATTTAATCATCCAGGCATATAAATAAAATTGGCCATTATAGTGGTTTTCCCACAACTGCTCGAGCCTACAATTATTCCTCTAATATCATCAGGCAACAATTCGCCATTCATTTTATGCTTAGAGTTTTCTTCAGAAATTAAAACACCAACACCCTAATTAACTTTGTGTAGCACAGGCTGCTTTAGATGTTGCTTCTTCATTTAATAATTTTTTTTTGTAATAAATGGATAATAAAGTATTGAAATGAACAGATAATAGTTCTATACTAAAGAATAAACTTCTCTGATATCATTCATAATGAAAAATCGATTGCATTAGTTAGTTTTCATACAAAATTTTTATCGCCAAATATAAACAACAGTATGATAACTACAATTGAACACAGAGTCCTAATGTTGATAAAAATAAAGCTACAACTACTCCTAGAAGACAATACGATAGAGACTCTTTGAAAGAAAATATAAATTTGATAGAGCCATTTTCAACAACCAACATTGAATTATCAACGGATAATGTGAAAAATATAATAATGATTCAATATGAATTTGATATTAAATTTGACATTAATTTATCTGATATGCTTGGCTTTGAGAGAAATATAATTATTGAAAAAGACAAAAATTTTATAGGTACAAAGTTGCCTCATTTTAACCAATTTAAAACAATAAATGTTCACTGTAATTTGGCTTATGGAATGTGTATAAAGTACAACGAATCTAATAATTTAGAAACTGATATGATTGCTAGTTTTCCAACCAAAAACTATGTTTGGTTTTGGAGATTATATAGTTTATGATTCTTCATATCCATTTTTTTATATAAAATTACAAGTGAGTGATTTAATCACATTGTTTTAGAAATTATAGATGACAATGGTAAACTAATTGATTTCGATGGTGTATGATATTGACATTGTTTTCGAAATTAAAGATGTTTAAAAACCCACTGTGTCAATATTTTGGGGGTGCATTTCATCATTAATAAATTATGAAATTTTTCTTCGAAAATGTAACATTTACCAACCTCTCATTAATAAAATTATAAATTTTTATATCCATATGGCAATGTATCTATTTTATTTTCTAGTATATCTCTCTTAGCATAAGTACTTAGTGCAGTTTTATTAACTTCTGCTGTTTATATTTTGTGTTTCTCACTCCTTATTAGATTCATTGCTCTATATGCTATTTTCTCTTTAAGCGAACAATTCTCTATAGTCCTCAAATGTAATTCTCTTGTGAACAACAAATTTCTTCACACCCTTCGATCTTTCATTTTTTTTTTTTTTCATCATACTTGTAAGCATACATTTTTGTTCTTAAACCAACAAATTCTTTCATTATTTTTCCATTACATTAGTCTTTCATTTTGCTTATAACTTTCTTATTTATTTGTGGCATGTTATAGATATTGTCATTTGGCTAATCACTTGTATCAAATTTTTGTAACATTGTCTTCATGTTTTCGTGAAAATCTTTGGTGTTTATGTGATAAATGTATGAATAGGTATCTTGATGACACAACTCAATTTTATCACCATACTTTGGTTTCATTACTCTATAATACAAATCATACATTAATTCTTTCAGTATGTCCAAAATTGACATACCCACATAAATAGGCTTATTAAATTTTACAGTTGTTTTATTCATATGTAGAGCCACAATATTATAATTAAATATAGTGCTTCTTTTGAAATTTGGTTTTGATATCAATTGTTCACATTTTTCTGCATCTGGTATTAATCTTATATCTACTCTGTTTCTTATATTTTCCATAGTTTTGCCAAACACAACTATTCATGAGCTTATAAAAATCTTTTTAGAAGTCACTTTTTGCATTAGTTCTCATCTCTGTATTCAAATATATTTACTTTTTCAGCCAATTAGATTGATTAAACTTCAATATTCTATGTATTTTTGTAAGCTTCAATCCATTATTTAGACACTGTTTTAAATTACGATAGTGAATTACGTAATTATGTTTGTTATCTAAAGTTGTTAACAATTCTGATTGGGTTGTCTTTGGAACTACCTCATTTTCTGGGCAAAATGGAATATCTTTATGTAAATTATGTAGTTCTTGTGGATACTCTATATCAACTTCTAATATAAAACCATGCTTATAATCGTCCTCCAAATCAAATACTTTTTTACTCCAGTATTCTACATCATTTAATGTATAATAAACCCAATCGAAACCACCATATGATAAATATTGAGACATTGCCGAACCAAATAAAGTATTTGCATCGAGATAAGCTAAATAATTAGACCATTGATTTGAATTAAAATCTTCTAAATATTTGTTATTGGCTTTAACATATTGCTTACAACATTGTGATATTCCACCTCTAATTCCTTTTTCAATAATTAAAATCATATCATAGTTACATAATAAATCTAGTGGTTGTTTAGTCATTTTTAACATATCTTCCCACGATAAACCCAGTGCTGCAAAATTCCACGCTGGATATAATTCATATGAATTTATACAGAATGTTTCTAAAATTTTTCTAATATATCTGCTAACAATAAAACATCACTTTTTAAATATAAATCGTGATATTCCCCAAGATTTTTAACATTAAATTGATTCCATTCACATTTTGCATGTTCATAATAATCGTCAGTTCTATCAGATTAATTTAATTTATTATAAGATTCACTTTTGGTGAAAATTTGCTTGAAATCAAGAACTTTGCTTGATTTTAAGATAACAAAAAGCCTGCACGCCATTTTGAAAGAAATGGCAAATTTTCTTGATTTTTGCTTAATTTTGGGGTAAATTTGAATTTTTTGATGAAAATGTGTGGTGGTCCAGGACCCGCCTTTTACATCTACTGGTCTCGTGTGTCTGATCGTCGTCCGCTGTGAACCCTACTTTTCAGGCAGCCCCAAAATGAAAATTCCTGTGAGACAGGTCTGGAGAGTGCGTCCGCCATGGGACTGGCTCCCCTCTTCCAATCCACCTGCGCGAATACTCAGCTGCTGCACCACGCCCATTTCTATATAGTGTCCATAAACAAACACCATGTATATGTACTCTGCACGTGCAAACATTCTTGGCATTTTTTCTCAACCACTCGTCTCGACACACTAACAAAGACTGGCCACGCCAGGCACACTAGCAGTGGCTGCTTACGGTCAGATCGGGCACACTTTGAATAGTTTGTGTAGGACTTATAGCATGAATGTAGTCATTTGTATTTAAGATATTCAGTAATTCCAATTTTTAGTTTTTATTGCATTTAATTCCCCGTAACTCTGAAATGGAGCTGCATAGCAAACTTGTGTATATAACACTTTTGTTGCCAATGATCTGTATAACATGTTGCCGAAGTATGTCGGTTGAGTCGCGGAAAATTCTGTATAATATATTATTCTATTTCATGTAAAATAAAACAAAAAATATACTCTGTTGATGAAAGTGTAGTCCTAATACTTTATAAATAGCACAAAAAGGGGAATAGCATTCTAAACGACAAAGCCAAAACGGAGGGGAGCAGGTGGCCCTCCCCCTGGATCCGTACCTGTTATGTAATACTCCTACATTTAGGTAAAGCTTAGTAGCCCTCATCACGCATCTCTCTGGCCAGTGATGTGTACTTCTGTTACAGACACCTACAACATCCAAAGGATGGCTGCAAGCAGATGAGGATTATGAAAAGAAGTGGCATTTTCCACATTCGTTTGGAAGTATGGGTGGAAGACGTGTATTACTTCCAGATCCACACACAGGAAATTTTTTTCGGAGGGACCCAAAATCTCAGTCTATTTTATAAAGTACAAATTTTGATATTTACATTATTAATTAGGCTTCATTACTAGGTTAAGTTATACCTGGCATTGAACTACAGTAACAATTTCGAACTTTCTAATACACAAATGCAAAATGTTAGTGTTTTATACATATATTTACAAATTTGTGTGAGTAGAGGCAAAACTGCCAAACACTCACATTTAATTGCAATAACAAAATTTGTGGGGGGATAGTGAAAAGCTTGTCGTTCATACTGTGAAGAAAATTCACCTTTGGGATTGTGCAAGAATGCTAATTATATCATCAGGGCTCACACTTATATGTCGATTTATAACTAAATGCGCAGTCCGTTCTGCCTTTCTTCTGTCATTGTTGAGCGTAAATAGGTTTTCAGACAATGCAGGTAGCTGAAAATTCGCTCAAAACTGCAGGTTGTCACAAAGGGCAAAAAATATTTCTTCAAGAAGTGTGCTAATATTCTTTAAATAGTTAGGGCTGTCGCTCAAGTCAATATTTTACCAACTTTTCTTCCACTTTTCAAATTCTCCTTTCACAACACTTTCTGAACCTAAAAAACTGTAGTAATAGATACGATCAACTTACTGTACATTGGAGAAATTGTCCCTCTTTGTCAAACATGATAAGTTACAAGGTATTGCAGCTTAAGACATTCATTCTCATGTCTGGCAGATTTTCTAACAGTTCGCTGTACAGCATCGTAATATAAGGGATACATATTGTGAGACGAGTGTCCCTCGGGTGTTGAGTGATGAATGTCGTTACGATGTGACTGTCTTCCAGCCAAGAGAGGTGTTCAAACTTTCGAATTCAATTCTTTTACACTGAGCTCAGAAATATTTCGAAACAGCTGATGGAAGTCATCAACACCATTCGCCCGTTCTCTTGCAAGTATTTTGATGATGTCTTCAACTGGGAATGAGGTTCCAAATCCTTTCACGTAACACGAATCCATATGCATTCGCCACATAGATTTGCGGTGAATGATTAAAAATTAAAGATTAAAAATAACCATTTACATTAGTTTCAGGAATTCTTAGTTTCTGATACATATTCAAATAGCCAGGTAAAAAAATATACCTTGCAAGTGTTTTGTCAAATATTGCGATGAAATAAGGTAATATTCGTTTCTGTTTTACTTTATCCTTCACAGAAAAATCAATTTTTGCTATGTCATCCATCAACCAGCAAGTCATGCTAGATCAACTACGAATCCGTGAACTAGTATACTACAAGTGAGTGAGAGAAAAATGCCACAAAAACTTCCCCGCCTGTGTTACGGCACAATAATGTCAAGTTGTGGAGACTGCAACTCAATAGATATTGGAAACAGAAGTAAATCAAACGATTTAGTAACAAAGTAGTATATGGGTCACTTGAAGACAGTCCAATTTAGCCCCTAAATTCCGAGAATTTTCATCAAATATAAATAAAATTTCAAGCCAAAATAAAGGTTTTATTATATATAGATATATATATATATAATATATATTATTATATAGATATGTGTAGTTTGTAGCCAACTGTAACCTTTTATGATTATTATCCTTTTGGTCATCCTATTAAAATATTTAACCCTAAAAATTATTACAAAAATATTTGGTTTGATCAAATGTAAAGTTTTACCACCACGAAATTTATATCATCCAGTGCTACCTATTAAGAAAGAAAAATGGTTTACTTTATGTTCAAAATGTGTTGTAGAGAAAAAAGGACAATGTAAAAATAGTGAAAAAGAAAAAGCAATAAATGGAACCTGGACTACTTTAGAATTAAATAAAGCTACTGAAAAAGGTTACAAAATAATTAAAATTCAGAAAGTTTGGCATTTCAAAGAAAGAAGTAATAATATGTTTAGAGATTACATTAAAACATTTATGAAAATGAAATAAGAAACTAGTCTGTGGGAAAACTCTTATAAATCAAAAAAAGAATATTTGTGTTATTAAAAAAGAACAATATATCAATTTAGACACTGAAAAAATTGATCAAAATCCTGGAAAATGTGCTGTTGTCAAAATTTGTTTAATTTCACTTTGGGCAAAATTTGGACAGAGACAAAATTTGACACAAACCGAATATATTACTGATCCAACTTGGTACAAAGTGTTATTAGATGATATAATGGAAATAAATAATGTTGTTTACATTAATGACAAAATAATTGAAAAGTCATATAAATACAACTATAATTATGTAAAAGATAGCACTACAACAAATCTATCTATAGCAACTTTTACTACTTCAGATGCTCAATTACATTTATGTGAAATGTTAGATAAATTAGGTGATAAAGTAGTATATTACTATAGATAGTATAGTTAACATTGATTATGGTAAAAAATACTGTTAAAACAGGTTGTATGCTTAGTGGATGGACAGACGAAATTGGAAAAATTTATTATGCTATAAATTGGATAAGTACTGGACCAAAAGCTATGGTTATGAAACTTTTTTGGGAAAACATGTTACAAAAATTAAAGGATTCACTCTAAATAACGAAAATGCTTTACAAATGAACATGAAATCAATGGGTGAATTAGTACAAAAAACTAAGCAAAATATGATTATAAAAAATATGATTACAAGAGATAAGAAAACAAAAAATGTTGTGAATAAGTTTATGTCAAAAGAATTTAATTTTAAATATGACAAATGCATGATTTTGAATGAAAAAGATATTATAGATACATTACCATGAGGATATTAAAACAAATTATTTTATATCATATATACATTTAATAGAGTCAAAAGATCTATAATATTTTTAACTTGTTTGATTTCCAAAACAATATCAATATCAGTACCATAAAAATCCATTATTTTAACATTTTCATTTCTAATTTCTAAAACAATATGATTAAACCATTCATTATTTACATTATAAAAATTGGATATGCATGCTAATAAATAATATAATCTCTAAAACCAAACATAATTTTTGGCAGAAAACTAGCTATTATATCTGTTTCTAAGTGATTAGATTCATTGTATTTTATAAACATTCCATATGCCAAGTTACAATGAACATTTATTATTTATAATGTATTAAAATTAGGTAATTTAGTGCCTGTAACAGTTATTTACTTTTTAAATAATCATATTTCTTTCAAAACCAAGAATATTGGATAATTGAAAATCAAATGTAATATAAAATTGAGGTTTAATCGATATTCTATTTTTCACACTGTCCAATATAAGTTCAATGTTATTAGTTGAAAATTGTTTAATTGAATTTATAGTTTCAAAATGATTCAATTGAATTTATAATTTCTTATAATGATTCAATATCTTACTGGTCTCTAGGAGTAGTTATAACTTAATTTTTATCAACAGCAGCACTCATTTTTCAATTGTTGTTATATTATTATTGTCTATATTAGGTGTTACACATTTTGTATGAAAAATAATCAATGCAATTGATTTATCTATATGAATGATATCATAAAGAAAGTTTCTTCTTTAGTATGGATCTATTTTTTGTTAACTTAAATACTTTACTATCTACTTATTACAAAAATTATCATATTAAATTTAAAAAGTGGTTTGGCATGTCCGTGACATAATTCCCTAACAAAATGCTACAAATAAAAAGAATGGCGAACTTTTGCCTGACTACATAAGGGCCATTATTGTGTGTCCAAGTAACAGTGCGAAAACTAGTTTGATGATAAATTTTATTTATAATATGTGGTGATAAAATTTTAATAAACTGTATGTTTGCTCGAAAAGTTTGAATCAACACAAATATATTGAGTTACAAAGTTCAATACAATATCCAAAATGTTTAATGAAAAAATGGCATACATCTTTAATAAAAGTGAGGAAATTGCCCCTTTAGATCAATGTGAACATGATTTTCTTGTTATATTTGACAATGTAATTTTGGATGGTCAATATATGGTTCGCGAGTATTTTACTAGAGGAAGACATAGAAATATAGATGTGTTTTATGTTGTGCAGACATATTCCAGAGTACCAAAACAATTGGTAAGATATAATATGAATTTTCTGTGTATATTTAGACAATATTATACTGATTCAAAGCACATTTATAATGATTTTGCTGGTGGTGATATGACATAAATTTAATGAGATTTGTACAAAATACTGTAATGAAAATTATGGTTTTATGGAATAGATTTCAGCAGAAAAATGAACGATGAAGTTCAGAAACCAAATCGAAAGTTTTATATTGTAAACCTTTTGTAATTTTAAAAGAAAATATTTTACTCATAAATGAATTCTTATATAATTATTCTTGCTATCACAAATATAAATTTTGTGCTGCCCAAAAAAAGAGAATCGGACAGAATGTGTTATCAACTTTTTAAATTAGTATGGATATATAGAGGATGATGTAAAATCGCTTTCAAAAATTGATACTGAAAAGTTAAAGAATTCTTTAAGAATATTTCAAGAATATCATAGCATTTCTTCAATTGATGGTCAACTCGATGAAGAATCACTTAATTTAATCAATAAGCCAAGATGTGGTGTTAAAGACAATATAGTTGGTAACTACTCAACCATCAACAAATGGAATAAAAAAACATTAAAATAGAATTTTCTGTTTGCAACCTAAATTTGTTAATGCATCTGGTCTATATGCTTTAATTTTATTTTTACTTAATTATTTTTCCTTATTTAAAAAGAATATATTTAGGAAACATATTTACAATTTGCTAATTTTGCTTGAAATGGAGTCAATACTGTACATAAATAATAACACACTTATTTACTATGGTAAACAGGTTTTTATGATTATTGATGAGGAAAATAATCATTGGTTTAAATCCAAAGATCTTTGTGATATTTTAGAGTATACTAATCCAAATAAAGCTATAAAAGATCACATAGATAGTGTTGATTAAAATATATATGGAAATATCAACCCTAACAGGGCATCAGGGTTGAAAGACAATGGAAAAAATGTAATTTATATAAATGAATCAGGATTTTATTCTTTGGTTTTATCATCTAGAAAAGATGCTAAAAATTTAAACAGTGGGTAACTCATGAAGTTATTCCATCAATAAGAAAACATGGGGTATATAAGATTCAAAAAGATATAATGAATTTATACAAAGATGAAATAGGCCATATTCAAACAATGAATTAAATTAAAGTTAATCATTTAATAAAATGAACGAAATTTAAATTAATCATTTAAAAGATATAAACTAAATTAAAGATAACCATATAGAACACTTAGGAGAGACAGTTGATATGGCTTTCGATGTAATAAATCGCAGAAATGCAGAAATCAGAGAAATGGCCCCTCATGTTGTACAACAAACATAAAATCAAAATTTTAATCCAACTTTCGTTCTTTTAAAATTATTTGTTGATGATTGTGAATATAATTATTATGTCATTAGAACTCAAAGAAAAAATGTTCAAAGACAATTGTATAGTATTGAAGTTAAACATCCAAATTGTGAACAATTATTTAGATTTGATTATATTCCAAATTCTACCAATTTATATCAAATAATGAAAGAAACATTGAATGGTCACATTGTGTGTTTTTGTAACTATTTTAATATTGCCAGAAACAACTCTACTCAACAATGATTGATTAATGATGTTAATAATCATTGTTGAATTGAGTAAGAAGTTAATTTTAAGTATAAATTTACAGACATTTATATGGGGTGGTGAAATGCTTCCTCCTACTTATAATGAAGAAAACATATTTAACTTCATAAAACATATATTTTATTAATCCAAAAGTTATTTGAAACATAAAAACCTAACTATTTTACATACATTTTATCACCTTTTGTATTTAAGACTTTTTCAACCAAATATTCATCAGGAGAGTTAGTTTCCATAATTTCGTATTCATAAAGACTACCTTTTATTTTTCCTCCATTTTTATCTTTTAGTTTGTAAGTTGGCACATCATAGTTTAAAACCTCAAAAATAGGAAACAATTTTGGTGTCCAACTAGGTGTATAACCCTTTTCAAAAAATGGTTTATTTTTGCTAATACGGACATTATCTCAACTTTATATTTCGGTTCAGTAAACATATTTGCAAAATCTTGTCTTAATTTTTTTAATTTTTTATTAACTTCAATGGTTTGTATACCTATAGTTCTAAGTTTTGTAGTGATGTATTCCTTTACTGAATCATATAATATATTTACCCATTTATGATTGCTATTTAAATCATATTTCTTCCATATTTTATTCTTCATTGTACGATTATATTTCTTTACAACACTGGACGTAAGTTCACTGAATTTAGAATGGTGATTGATGTTATATTTATGCATAAGCTCATTAAATATTTTATTATAAAATTGGGAACTATTATCGCTTGAAATATTAAGTGGTTTTCTATTCAACAGTATACATTCTAAAGCATTTGCTACACTTTTAGTTGTTTTATCTTTTATGGGTATTGTATTTGCATACTTTGAAAAACATCGATAATTTTCATAATATACTTGTATTCGTTATTTATATGTGATATGACTTTTTAATTGCCTGTATTAATCTCAACAAGATCTTTTTGCCATAAATCATCAATTCCATATGAAATCATCAATTCCATTCTTCTGGGGAAATTTCTTCTTGCTGGTTTGTATAATTCATTGATTACTTTTTCATTATTTTCTTTATATAATTCATTATTAATTTTATTCCACTTTCCACATAAATAAAATATATGAAATTTGTCTTCCTTTCATTTTTCTACTGATTGGTTTAAATTTTGCCATTTAACATCGAAATCTCTATCAATAACTTCTTTGCATTTTTCAACTTTTGAGTTAGCAAGTGTATCACAATAATTCACAACTGATTGGTTTAAATTTTGCAATTTGTCGTCAAAAAATCTTTTATTGACTGCATCTTTTCCATCTATAGGATCAGCCCTATTATTAATTCTACGATTTTGAGTATAAACATAATCATTTGTGTAAACGAAAACTTTATTAAGTTAATCTTCTAGAGCAGAAAAATGATGTTTTTCGATTCTATGTATGTTTTTAAAGCATAATCATAAACAATATTATTGTATTTTGAATCTACATATTTTTTTAAATACCTGTTTTGTATTATTTATCCATTTTATATAATTACCCATAATATTACTGAATTGTAAATGTATATCTTCTTTCAAAGCATAATCGGAAACAATAGTTTTATATTTTGTATCTACGTCTTTTTTAAAAATGCACAATCAGCTATTTTTTTTATTCAGATATATTTTAATGACTGCATCTTTATCGTCTCTAAGATCATATATATTAACAACTCTATACCCTAAAAAATAAACATAAGATTTTGTATAATCAAGGCTAGTGCTCAGTTTATTTTGTAAAGCAGAAACACCCGAATTGCATTGGGAATCTACATATGAGTTTAATACATAAGGATTAGTGGCAGAAATTTTATTTAAAGATTTGATTAATGGTTTCTCAAATATGCATAATTTAATAACAAAGAAATTATATCATTAAACTTAAAATCTTTCGAAAAAATATGTAATATTTTTAAACGTAGATGTCCACATATAACTGAATCAAAATTCTGAATTCTATTATTATTGTAATAAACATTTCTGTTTTTGAAATAATTGTTCAATTAATAGGAATATTTCCTCCAAGTGAATCAAAAAAGTTAACATCGTCGTTTTCTTTAGAATAGCAACCCAGTGAGTGCCAGGATTAATTGAAATGTCAAAATTAACCACAGCACTTTCATTTTTGAGCATTCTATTTGGTAGTTCGTCAATCATATAAATATTTATGCAATTTTTTAATGTAATATTTTTACATATTTTTCAATATCGATATTAGATAATGGGGATATATTTAATTCTTTTTTGGTCGTCCTCTTTTTTTTGCAACTAATCCACTTCCTGCTTTATTTTCCATTGCTAAATTGAGTCTCTGTTGTTCTTCTAGTTTTTTTTTACAGCAGAATTATAAATTACACTGGTTCCACCAGCTAAAGCGCCAAGTGCACCTAAAGCAGCAAATATAAGTAATATAAATCCTCCGTGGTGTAAACCACTTCCTGTTTTATATATATATATATATATATATATATATATATATATATATATATATATATATTATTAGTATTGGTATTGACAAACCTAATAATAAACCTTCCCTTCTTATAATTTTTAATTTTTTCCCTCTAGTTGATATTTTGTTAAAAAATGTTCTATACCCAAATCCCTTAATTTATCAATGGGTATATCGAAAGTTAAGCTTTTTATCTTCATTTATAAGTTTAAAAATGTAATTAATTAAACATTTTATTACCCCAACCGAATTCTCTTTTTGTAAACATAGTTGAAGCAATGGCTGCAGAAGCAATTTTTTCACCAATTGGGGTATCTTTACTTAACATAATTTCTTTTGCTTCCTTTTGTAAAATTTG
Organism: Dryococelus australis; assembly: GCA_029891345.1. Taxonomy (NCBI): domain Eukaryota; kingdom Metazoa; phylum Arthropoda; class Insecta; order Phasmatodea; family Phasmatidae; genus Dryococelus; species Dryococelus australis. The sequence continues at coordinate 49,621,421 of CM056997.1, read as the reverse complement.
ATCATCTTCATAAGCAATATCGTGAGATTTAGAGGCTTAATTTAATTTGTTTATTCCTGTGACACCTCTTTCTAGTTTTTCGTTTAATTTTGTAAATGGGCCACAATAATAATAACCAGGCAAATGCATTTCGGGTAAATTTAAATTGTTTAATGCCCAATTTATAATACCTTTACCATGATGTTCGGAATTCCAAAATTAGCGTGGAATTACATTTAAAACTCTCATAAGATAAGGAATTACTTTTGGATAATTAATAACAAAATCAGAAAATTTATTGTTCAGGATATTCATTATGCTTACTTTTTCATTGTAATTATTGTTATTTCCAGCATTTTCTACACCATGTATAACTAATAGTTTGTCGACGAATTCTCTAACATCGTCCATCCAAGTATATTCTTTCGGCAAATTTAATATTTTATAGCTTGTCCAGATTTAGGAGTTCTTAATCATTCTTTTGGGTGTGTTTGACTCTGATTTTGATGCTCTTATATAATTATCATAAATTGGTTTAATTGTATTTATTTATTTCCAACCTCCACTCAAAACTACCCTTTTTTGAGGATTTTTTTCTTGGAATGCACTATTGGTTGTTTTAACAATTTCTGCATAATTTTTATAATCCTTATTAAATTTACCCACAACAGCTTCTGGTGAATTTTCTGTTAACAAACGACAAAGTCCTAGTGTTAATTTATATTCTTTATCCTCGACAAATAGTGTATCATTATTTATATTTACTTGTGTAGTACCAATGTAAATATCTTGCCCAACTCCACATAAACCAAATTGTGCTTTAACAACTTTAATTCTTGTAGAAATTTCTATTCCTATATTTATAGTAGAATCTGATGCGGTATGCATCAAATCAGACGTGCGCTTCGCCAAATTTTTTATGGGTACAATGCCCATTTGCTCTTCTACATTAGGGGATTTTGAAAATAATTCTCTTCCAAATGACATTTCTTGTGGTGTTAGTGGATAATCTAATTTTTTTTACCGCAACAGGAACTAGTGTTATTAAATTTTTTACTTTCTTCACTTCCTTTCTCTACCTTTTTACAGATATCTTGTAATTCGCGAATCAAAGGTAGATCTTTCTTCTTATTTCACTTCATGATTCTTTCTAAAAAAATTTGTACCTCTCAATGAGTAATTTAATTCGAGAAACTATCTTTTATGAATCTGTCATTTATATATAAATGTTTACTTTTATATTAATTTTTGCTTATAAATGAGTTATAAAAGTATTGAGAGTTTTGGTAGACAAACTTTTCCCCCAACAGGCCATAAATTTGATGTTCCTCTAGGATATGGGTTTTTCTTTTCCAAATTATGCTTGCGTTTATGAACAATTTCGATTACTAAAGAGAGATAAAGTGGGAAACAGGAAAAATATGATAAGTTAGATAATATTGATGTTTGTTCTGTTTTCCATTTCAATTTTCTAGAGTAGAAATCTCAAAACATGGACATATTATTGAAGCTGTTGATAATCCAGGAATAATATCAACAGCGGTGAATACTTTGTTAAGATCTCTAGAAGAACAGAGTTATTTAGAAGTAAGTTGTGTTGATGATTATTATCGAGTTAAAGTTACTCATTCTGTTAAACCAAATGAAATAATCTATCCTCTTAGATATCTGTTTGGTTTTATTCATGATAACAATTAAGTTTATTGGAAAAGTGGCTATGAAGTTACTTTCATTCGAAATTCGTCTGATAATAATTGTTTATTTGTTTTTCAAAATAAGAAAGCAGGTGGTTCACTTGATAGAGATTGTGCTGAAGCAGGTAAAATTCTTATTCAAAAATTAGAAATTATGTGGCCTATTGTTGAATATGAACCTAACACAGCCACTGCAATTAAAGAAAAATATACAAAAACCCTTAAATTCCTATTAGTTTTGATTATTGGCAATTTATAGAAAGAGAAGTTCTTACTTGATCTACTGTTTTTAACTTTGATATAATAGATCAGTTTAATAATTTGCAATCCGACATGCCCGATCTGTAATTTGTAGGCTTTCAAACTAATAGAAAACATCGTGGTGATCACTGTAATGTAAGAAATATTTATGTTAAAAATGGAAGAAATGAACTTTTTCCAAAATAAAATTGGAATGTAGATATTGGCAATAATTTTTGGGATAAAGCGTTTCTTGCTTATTACGATTTTAGGAATTCTAAAACAAAACTAGGGAAAAATATATAGAAATAATGAACTTTATTTTAAGCCGACTCTAAACTTTGTTGGTGCTACCAATTATTATTCATTTTGGGGTCGAAGACCATTGTATATTATTGATTTCTTATATAGAAAAACAACTTTGGTTAAATAAAAAACAAATATAAAAATTAGTGTTGATTTTGATAAAGATGTTGGAGCAGGTACCACATGTAAAGTTATTTTAATTAGCCAACGGAATTTAACTTATGATTGTTTGAAAGAGAGAATTACTGAAGATATATAAACTTTTTAAATTAATAAATGGAGGCTTCAACAAAATGTTTTGATAGTTTAAAACAATGTTCAAGACGCATAGTTATGTGGTTAATTCTTTTAGAACTTTTAAAAATTTTAAGACATTAAGTTAATTTTTAAAAAACTTAGACGAATTTTTGAGATGTAAATTTGAGTTGTTTAATCGAATAAAACCTCATTTTGTTGCACCTGAATGAGTTTTACTTTCTTTTAATAAATTAATTTTCTTTATAAATAACACTGAAGATGCCTGTGTTACCATGCAGTATGACTAGATTTTTTAAAGATGGTGATGTTTCAAATACACCTTTCTATAAATTAGATAATGCTCCTGAAGATGTTAGAGAATTAGTTTACAAATTTCATCGAGTCTAGAAAGCTTTCAATTACTGCTCTTAGAAAACGTTGACGACATATATGTACTTCGAAAAATAGGTGATGGTTTTGAGCAGCTAGAAGAAATTTTTAAAAAATTAGTAGAACTTCTAATTTAAACTATAATGTATAGTATTTCATTTGATTTTAGTTTAAATTTACTTGATTTTAGATTAAAATTTGATGGTTTTAAGTGACACAAATCCTACACTCCCATTTTTTTAAATTAAATTATTTTTTTGCCTTTTTGGGGGGGGGGTTTTGATGGTTTTCGGGGGTGTTTTTGAGGGTTTTGGAACATTTTTGATGTTTTTGGCTCGAAATTCGAGGAAAAAAAGCTTTATTTTGGCTTGAAATTTTTGATTTTCGATTAAAAATCTCGGAATTTAGGGGTTAAATTGGATTGTATTCAAGGGACCCATATACTACTTTACAAGCAGAGCAGTGACAGAATCACACTTGCACATTGCAGATAACAGTTCTCTTGCACGTAACAAACTTTCCGAATGTCCTGCGCTAATAACCTCCTCTAGTGTGGAAGGAATTGGTTTTAGGAGTTATTTTAAATGAACTTGGTAGCACAATACGGCTTGACACGATCCGTGGTGGCTTCAGGCAACATTTTAATGACATTGTTGGTGAGACTAAGAACTACGTCAGCGCTGCTTTAAAGGAAATTGCATGCCATCTTCATGGTCTCAAGTGCATTACGAATTTGAGGAATGTCACAATTGTGGACCACCACAAGATTGAAAACATGGTTTGAATATAATAAGTTCAGTGCCAGTGGACACCTCTTTTTCACTTCTGTTTGGACTCCCTTAAACTGACCATTCATTGAATTGCAACTGCCATATCTCTGGCCACACAAATAAGACAAGTCAATGTCATAGCTTACAAGAGTATTCAACAGTGTGTCTGCCAAGCCTCCGCTAATGCGATCAGTCACCGAAACAAACGTCAGAAACCTTTCAATGAGTTTATCTTTTGTGAAGGCACTACAGTGGAGAACTGGTCCTTTTGTGGAAGTCTTGAGTTTCATCAGGTAAGATGGAGAAGAACTTTGCTTCTCTTACTTCAGCAACTATTATTTTGGTAATGTATGTACCACATGAAGAAATTACCTTGTTCTGTGTTCGCCAACTCAAGTATATAGCATTCCTAGGAGCTGTATCCAGATGAAACTGCAGATCTAAATTCCAGCATCAATTCGAAATCTTCCAAAGACAAACACGGGATGGTAAAATAAGGTACCTAACAATTTTTAAGCTCTTTCCCTCAACTTCAACGTGGCACTAGTTGCGTAAACAAAGCAACATCCTGTGGAGACCACAGTGCCATGGTACAGTTGCGGGAAGGAGCTTGAAAAAAAGAAAAGAAAGCAAAGGCGAGGGAGAGAAAATTCTTGTAGCCTGAATAGGTCGATCCATGCTCGCCATGTCGCCACCTGGGCTACACAATAAGACCTGACCTGCAGCATTGGCATGCGAAGGGTGAAAGTCTATCACGTATAGATTCGGGGTGATTATTGCAGGCCTAAGCACGGTAAATTGTGCGTAATGTTGTGAAAAATTCTAGAGAAATAGGAAACTGAGCGGACTACAATATAATGACGCCGAAGCAGAAAGTTCTGTGGAAATTATAAAGTGAAATTATTTAAAGTGTCCCTCCAAATTTCTCACTATTTTCTGATATTTCTGCTTCCACGTTGATCCAAAATCACATGTTCACAAAAATTCAACAATATAGTTCCAATGAAAAATTTAAATTCTATCTAAGTAGTATAAGGTCAAACATTGGGGGGGGGGGGGGGTCCTCGGGCCGTGTGGGCCATCCCTTGCATGCAACCTTGAACTTCAGGCTCCTATGCACTCCGGCAGTGATTTTTACAATTATCAAATTACCAGGGAGATTTTAGAATAGTGTTATTCGCTCTCGTAGATGCAAACCACAATTTCTTGTTCGTGAATGCTGGTTGTCAGAGACTCGATTCTGATGGTGGGGTGTAAGTTTAATTGAACATACCTAATGCTAGACCACTTCCTCTAATAAATGCGCCTTTACCGTATCCATAGCTGATTCTGCATTTCCTTTAACAGGGCATAGGGTGGTATAAACAATTGTTGTCAGTGTTAGAGTTGTTAGCAGTTTCTGAAGATATGTATAAATAATAAGGTTTTTTTTTAGGCAAATATAAGAAAATTGTAGCCTGTAATGTTGGCTACATGTCTGTGTTGAACGTTTCCCTCCATTTTGCTTTGAGTGTTTAGACTATGGATGAATGTAATGTATTACGTTTCTGTGTGTGATTTCTAAAGAAATCATTAAGGAATGTCTTGTTGCAAAATCTGTAAGTACATGCATATCTAATATAAAATGTGTTAAATATTTAGTTTTTCATGGCCTGTAGAGTGAACTGTTCATATTGTTTATAGGAATAAAGCACGTAACCTAATTGTGTTGAATACAGTTGAGGTGCCAAGATCTGTAACAGGTTTTGTGTTAAATTTTAATTCTTGGCACCCCCTGCCAAGATCTGTAATATCGCATTTCAATTGTTTAAGTATGCCATCTGAATCACCTTTTCAAGTGCTTCAGTTGTATACCTTAAAGAGCTATTGCTGATCCTTGGTCACAGTTCTTGGCAGGGGGGTGGCAGTGAACAGTAACTTTGAAACGTACTATTGTGTCAGTTCTTGGCAGTTTTGTAGGATTACAGATAAAAGTTATTTGCCTTACAGAAAGCCAGAAATGTCATCTAAATCTGATGATTTAGAAGCTGTGATTAATGATTTGGAATATGGTCTATCGAAGAATGCATCAACAAAGAAACATAACATTCCTCATGCAACCATTCAGTTCCACATGAGCAAGATTTTGTAAAGAAACATCCTGGCCCTTCGACTATTTTAACGAAAGAAGAGGAAAATACCCTTAAGAAATGGATCATCAATTGCTCTAATAAATGATTCCCAAGGTGTAAATCTGACGTAATAATTAGAACGCGAAAGAATTCCTTCGATTAAATAATCAAGCAAATTCGTTTACATACGACACACAAAGCCCTGGTTGGTATAGGGCCTTTCTTAAAAGACACCCAGAAATTGCAACCCGGACTAGTGAAGCTGTCACATCAGCAAGCAGCTTTGTCAGCGAAAAGTATATCAGGAACTGGTTTTTTAAGAAAATATCTGACTGTCTAAAAGACCAAGAGCAACTTGATATTCTTAAAACCCTGAAAGGATATTTAATGCAGATGAAACATGTTTCATGTTGAATCCCACAGAATTCAAAAGTATTGGGCCCAAAAGGAGCCAGAAGAATTTATGAGGTGAAACAAGGAAATTCTAAACCATCAATTACTGCCATGTTCAGTTTTTTAGCTAATGAGCTAGTGGTTCAGCGGATGGTCGTTTTTCCTTACCAGAGGTTACCTACTGAAATAGTCCGATCAATTCCAGATTCCTGGGGAGTTGGTCCCAGTGATACAGGCTGTATGAAAGCTGAAGTCTTTTATGAAAACATTGGAAATGTATTTGTGCCATTTTTAAGATAGAACACCATTGAGATGCCTGTCATTTTGTTTGTAGATGGGCATAAAAGCCATATATCATGTCGCATTAAAGAACTTTGCTCTGCACTTAGTGTTGTATTAATCGCGCTGTATCCCAATGCAACACGAATCCTTCAGCCAGCAGATGTGGCAGCTTTCAGACCCATTAAATAAGGCTGGAGCGAAGGTGTACTTGACTGGCGCAGAGAACACCCTAACGAAGATCTGAAGAAGGATAAATTTTGTCCAGTCTTGGAAACAGTCCTGAGCAAGCATGTAAAAGCAGAAACACTTAGGAATGGATTCCATGCCTATGGTCTGTTCCCATGGAATCCTGATGCCATTAACTTTTCAAAATATGTTGGTAGCAAAAACAAAAACGAGGATTCATCTCGGCTACATTGGATTATGAAATTTCAAAACACTTGTGGGTGAAGAATTAATTGAAAATTTTAGCAACATTAAAACTGAGTGTGAAAATGATAATAGCAAGGAACTCTACAATTGTAGAGTATGTGGGATGAAGTATTTCATAAGGGTGCTCCATTACAAAATATCAACAAGAATAAAGAGTATGCTGATTCTACAGCTGTAGAAATAAGTGTGGACTCGGAAAAGCAAGAAAGGTCTGAAAAGGAACAAGCACAACTGGTGGTCCCATTCAAAGACCAAGAAGAAGTAATGGCTCCACCAAAAGACCAAGAAGAACAAGTGTTACCTCCTACAGACCAAGAAGAATTAGTGGCTTAACCTAAAGACCAAGAAGATCAAGTGTTACCTCCTACAGGCAGAGAAGAATTAGTCGCTCTACCTAAAGACCACGAAGAACAAGTGTTAACTCCTAAAAATCAAGAAGTAATTTCTCCATCTAAATACCAAGGAGAACAAGTAGCGCCTCCTAAAACACATGAGAGGCCTCCAAGAAGATTGAGTTTTCCAGAATCCTCAAAGCTGATCAGAACACCAACTTCAGGGACAGAAGAGAGAAAATATATAGGACTATTTGTAAGAAACTCGTATGTTTCTGCTTGAAAAAGTCCCTAGAATGTTACACACGAGCTTCTTTGCGGTTGAAGCATTTTGTAACGTTAATGCATATTCTGTTTCCCTAAAAGATCAGAAAATTTAATAATTAAATTAAAAATTACTGAAAAACAAATTACTATGTTTGTCTCAATACCAAGCATGAGAGTATCATATCTCATACTTAGGTTTTTGTTTTAAGTTTTTATCTTCAAAATTGGCTTTAACAAAACAGAATTTCACTATCATGTATTTCCCTAAACCAAATTCTCAACCAGGCAACAGCCGTAAGGGAAAAGGATAATGTATGTGTGTGTATGTGTATATATATATGTGTGTATATATATGTATGTATATGTATATATGTATGTATATACATCTATATATGTATACATATATATATACATATATGTATATATGAATATCCTGTTAAGAAGATATATATCCTGTTAAGGTAATTCATGTTAATGAAATTTGGTTTTTTGGCGTTCCTGTTAAGGAGATATATATATATATATATATATATTCCCCTATACCAAATTCCCAACCAGGCGACAGCCTTAAGAAACTTCCTCGCAAACCATCCACTGAAGGAGTGATAGTTAGGGAGAAAGTGGCACATTATTGCTTTCGTGGAGAAAGAATACCTTGGGAAGAAATGTATTCATTCCAGGTATCGTTTTTTATTGGCCTGTTTAAATGGTTTGCATTGGTAGGGCACCATGTGACGTCCTTACTGTGATACAACTCAGTTAATTTCAGCTTTAATGCCTCACTCCACTCCATGATGAAATATGTTACTACTCACAGTGCTGTTCAGACTCGACTGACCTTCCTATGGCAATCGCGCACGTTTGCGCACGCTGTTCCGTCCGCACTATGTGCAATGAGCGCGTGCAACATCCTTTGATGATTAGCGCAAATAACGACTTCGGATGGAACAGGATCACCCGGAAAATGCCACCGCAAAGGCACGTAAAAGTCACAGGCGCAGGACATGGCAGTATGTATACAGAAAAACATAAAAATATTGCATGCGTGAAGCATGTATTGCAGGGGACCAGCACTTGCACAGTGCTCTTAGTATGGTGTTGGACCGCCCGTAGCACAGAGGCTGGCGGCGATGCAGTCGGGCATGGAGGCGTACAGGAGTCGGAAGATGAACAAGAACAGTTTATAGTGGCATGTACAAACGATGCTCTTCGTGCGCTTACAATTTTGAAAAAAAAAAAAATATGTACTATTCAACGAGTTTAATACTGTCAAAAATCAAGAATCTCTGAGACGAATACAGTGAACAAACCAGAACTCGTACGCACGTCTGAAGTGCAAGAGACAGATGGAGACGGCAAACTGTTTGCAATAAGTGCATTATGTGACTAGTCACTACAAGTTGTACCGTACATACTGTACAAATGTAGTGTGCTGTAATATATGGGCGGAGGCGTTGTTAGTGTGTATTCAAGTAGGTCTTAGGGGTAGACCTTTCAAAAATGCTCAGTATACCGTCAATTACCTTTACATACTTTATCTATTCTATAACTTAGTCCATAATAATTTTCAGCTCCAGCCCCAAAATGATATTACTGTGTTTGATATTTACAAGGTAGGCTACTCTCTAAAGTACAGAGAGTCGAATATAGCTTTACAAAAAAAAATCGCAAAATTGCATATGAAACATCGGTCACCCAAAATCAGCCGTTACATGTTTAATTAATAGGTCACATTTTATAAAGGGTAACCGTGACAAGGTGGAGCAAGATACCAAAAACTGACACAAGTAGAAATTAAATTTTGCATAATCAGATATTATCATTAATTTCTTGAGTTTGTGTTGTAGCCTAACTAAGTATGCGCTGAGCTCGCAGGTATGACAAATTATTTAAAATAATTTGTACAAACATATAACTAGTGCATTAAAATTTTTTACCATTTTGACATGTTTCAATTATTTTTTAGTGCTTCAGTGTAATCATAAATACAGAATACATTCAAGTTTTCATTAAAGTCCAATGGGTTTATCTACTATAAACATATTTGGGTTCGTTGCGTGTCACGTTTCCAGTAAACTCAGAACAGGAATGATCTTATGTAAACAAAAATTTTACGTAAAATTTGGTGTAAAATAAATAATTTATATTTACACTTTAATCAGTTAGTCCAAATTCCGGAAGTTAATGCAGCATAATTAAAATGTGTATTCTAATGTTTCAATAGATACTAATATAATAAAAATGTAATGTGACTTTGTTTATATGTAACGGCTAATCTCAGAAACTGCAGGGCTGATTCTTATAATTCTTTCACTGTTATGAAGCTACATTCTTCCAGATTGTAGCGTCATATGGCGGCGCTACACCGCCTAAGGTCGGGCGGACTATAGATTGTGGCCAGGCACGTTTGTTATATAAACACGTCCCACTTCGCCCGGCTATATAAGAGTCTTGCAGGCCGGAGTCCCCCCCCCCCCCCAAGGTGGTGACGAGACCACGACGTATATTGAATGTGTGTCGAGGCTGAAGACGAGGGTACCAACCTACCACTGGCCAAAGAAGTTCCGAGGCCAACCTTCCAGAAGTTAAGGGTGAGCATAATCGCGGAGCGGTAGGGACCAATGCTGGTATCGAGTCACCGTCCCATCCCCCCTGTAAAGTAGTTACGGCAAGGATAGGGCTTAGCTACGTTCTTTGTGAATCCCGTTTAATTATTGATTGAGTTAATTTGTAAAGTTATTGTAATCTCCTTATACTGCATCGTAATTGCATCCCATTGTGGTTTTAAAGTAAATGTACTGTGTTATAAGAAATGTTGTTCCCTTAAATATATATTTTTATAATCTATCATATTAATTATTTAGCTACCAGTGAGTTACACCCCCAGGCACCCTCTCCCCTAGCCTCCTCGTAAGGTGAATTGAGTAACGGGAACAGACCCAGTAAGTGCAGCCTATAGGTCAGGAGGAAGGGAGAGTGTTTCAAGATGGACTTAGGCTATGTTTGATTTTTTTTTAATTCGATGAGAAATTTCAAAATCGCAAAGCTAGTCTGAGACAAATGAGGTAGCTGGCTGCTTTCTAAGCATTATTAAAGATAAATTGAAACAATATTAAAAGAAATTGTGTGTCTTAATTTTAAAGAATTCGGAAATCTCATGTAGTAGCAAGACGTCGAAGGTAGTCACGGGTAGTCGCAGGTAGTCACGAGTCGTCGCAGGTAGTCGCAAGTAGTCGGAAGTAGTCGCAGATAGTCGTAGGTAGTCGCACGTAATCGCGGGTAGTCCCGGGTAGTCGCAGATAGTCACGGGTAGTCGCAGGTAGTCACAGGTAATAACAGGTAGTCGTTGGTAGTCGCAGGTAGTCACAGGTAATCTCATGTAGTCGCAGGTAGTCTCATGTAGACACGGGTAGTCGCAAGTAGTCGCAGGTAGTCGAAATTAGTCGGAAGTAGTCGCAGATAGTCGTAGGTAGTCGCACGTAGTCGCGGGTAGTTACGGGTAGTCGCAGGTAGTCGCGGGTAGTCACGGGTAGTCGCAGGTAGTCGCAAGTAGTCACGGGTAGTCGCGGGTAGTCGCAGGTAGTCGTGGGTAGTCACGGATAGTCGCAGGTAACCGCAGGTATTCGCAAGAAGTCGCGGGTAGTAACAGGTAGTCACGGGTAGTCGCGAGTGGTTGCGGGTAGTCTCAGGTAATCACGGGTAATCTCAGGTAATCACGGTAGTCGCAGGTTTTCGTAAGTAGTCGCAGGTATTCTCAGGTAGTCGCGGATAGTCGCAGGTTGTCGCAAGTTGTCGCACGTTATCGCACATAGTCGCAAGTAATCGCGGATAGTCGCAGGTATTTGTGGGTAGTCACGGATATTAAAAATGCGTTTTACCAAAAAACCAACAATAACGAGACAGTAAAACTATTTCCGATAGTAAAGTAAAAATCTTACAAACCATATAATATGTATGTATGTTAATAACTCCATAAAAACTGTGCGAAGCGATGGCGGGCTGCTGCTAGTAAAATATAAAGCAGCCGTTTTACGTCCATTACGTACAGAAATTCTCACAAAAATATCCGGCGACAGAATTATAGCCGCCTTTATTTTTACATCTATGTACTAGCTATCAGATTTTGTAACAATTTGTGCGGGTCGAATTACTGACTAGTTTTGTCGTAAATTAAAATAATTTTTGTAATACATCCAATGCATTTACTTTAACGAGAACATTTCGCTACCTAAACGAAATAATTGTTGTGAATGACACAGATTAAAATTGCATGGCTGAACGAATAAGTTTGATCGTTATAGAACTGTATATAGAACATGAGTTGCCCCTCCCAGTAAAACCTTTGTTTCTGGTTATTATTTTACTTCGCTTCCGTCATTCATTTCCCCCGCTCTTATTCTCCCCTTCAGCAAATATTTTCGCTAGACTGTCAGGAAATGGAAGAAAATGAGAAAAGTTAGGCAGGTGGTTTACTCTGTGAGGAAGAAATTGAAACAAAATAAACAGACGACCCTGAGTTAAAGAAAAATGGAAGGGCGCCATTGTAACTTTCAATAATGGTGTAAAATTTAATGAGTTTTGCCCTCAGGGCGCCACCTTTCACAGCTAATGAATTTTGTATTTGGAAGTGAAATTCGTGGATTTCGGTCTTCTTTTTATCCTCCTGGTCGGTTTATTTTTCGCCTGCTAGATATGCCAGGGAGTCGAAGAAAACAAAGGAAGCTGAACAGCGTGCGAGTTATTTCATTTCCTAAAGGAAACGTCTTGCTTTATTAACTACGCAAATTATATTTTTAGAGTGCAAGGAAAGAAACAGCCGTGACCTTGCAACTTCTAATATTTTGCATTTCATTGTCAGTCATATTGGCAAGGGCCAATGTTTACGTATCCATATACAGTGTTTAGTGACGAACATATATTTTACCATAATAATTATTTTATGAGATGCTAAATTGATATATTATCTGTATTTTTATTACTATGTTTTATTTATAACTTTCAGTCGCAGAATATTTTATTTTATTGTTTGCATTGTGTTGTTACGTTTTAGTAATGTTTATGGTTCACCTAAGTTGGCAGCTGTACATGACGTCATTAACAGAGAGGGGGTTTTTTTTTTTTTTAAATAGGCTTTGGAGACAAGTTTCAGCTCAGTAATGTTAATTCAAATTTAGAACTTTTAGTGAAAATGTATTTATTGTGAACAGACTTGAATATGTTAAGCCGTCGTACAGGGCAGCCAGGGATGCCGGCTCGGATATTTTAATACGTCACTTTTTTTGGTATATTGACGGCATCGACTTGCGAGATGTTACTTAATAAAAGGTTTATAGCCGCTGGAGTGCGCTGGAAAGCAAAAGAAGAGGGCTGTTAAGTATTTATAGTGTGAAAACTGCAAGATGTATGGTACATATTTTAAACTATTTAGTCACTAGCATTTTGCTCCGGAAGTGAAACTGAGACATTTATTACTGTGAACAACTTCAGCAGACCTTCCTGTTTAATATCTCGCGGATACCCTCAGATAAAGTTTTCTTTTGTTCTACCGATTTAATTCAGAGTTAAGGCAAATACAATAACTCAGTGTTGTGACAAATTTTTAAGCTAGCACTGGAATTTTCTCAATAACACTTTAATTTGGCACTGATCAGGACATTTAGCTGCCATCTGCCTGATTACTTAGTAGGACAGGTATTTGCTACAAGTTAGGGTGAACTACATATGCTGCATTTCAAATCATATAAATAAAATTTCCATCGGAATCCAATGCCTAAAGAAAAGTATTTCTCATTAAATATATACTTTACCTATGGACGCATTTTCACTGTAGCGTTGCTGTAGTGTAGAGATCCTATTAGTTTCAGTGTCGGTGTCTAGTTTATGTATGTTAAGGGAAGTTACGCCATATCCACCCCCCATTTCAAGTATCTCCTGCTTCGCTCCACTTGCACCTCCACCCCCAGTTTTACCAGTTCTTTTCAAGGGCGTCCTAACGTGTGGTATATTTCCATATATAGTCCTACAATTTGTTTCAACCTATATAATACTCTATACTCTGTAAAATACATAGCACTACATAAATAAATTCCGGATTTCAATATAAGTGCGTAAGTGTTTACAAATAAAGTATTGGTTGGTTTCCTAAACGATATTCAACCATAGTGTTAAATCATTTTCTGAAATGAATATAAATATGAATTAATCAAACAAGCACATACAACTAGCCCTAGGTTCGAAAATATAGTGAAACGCTCTTAAGAAGTTTCCTACTCAAGTAATTTCCTGCTTAAGAAGTTAATTTTTCAAACTCATTTATAACTTACACTTTTAATAAGTTTTCGAGGTTAATAAGCATGCATTTTTTTCAGTGCCGTTACAAATGTCTTAATAGGGATTTACTGTAAATAAAAAAATATAAGTATTTATATGTTTTTCGTAAACTGGAACAATTAGGAGATTTTCATGTGAATGGACTGTTAACGTCATTGACTTTCTGCCAAAGAGGTGGATGGATGTGGATTTTTTTTTAACCTAATCTTAAATTATATCTAAACCTGCACCAACTTGAATGGCTTCGCTATGACTTGAACTAGAAGTATTACTGTCCGAAGGTAACTCCTGAGCACGAGTCAGTGCCTCATTACAATAGTGTTACAACTCTAAATATGCAGTTTTTTTTTAGAGTAGCAGTGTTGAATTAACAAAATACCCTACTCCAGTGCATTGTAATGCTTGGTTATCCCACACAAAGTATAACCATTAGTATTTAAGCTGTAAAACTCAAACACGTAACAGGGGTTTTTGTACTAAATATTTTAAAAAATCAGATCTTTTATTTGAAACACTGTCGTACTAAGGTATTGGGATGTCAATAATTATTATGACAGGCATAAAATATACTTGAGTAAATTTTTCTTAAAAAGAGCCCAAGGCAGCAGTATACTTGTAACGGAGCTATTTCGCGCTTTTGGGGATTTGAAGCACTACTTAGGCTGTGGCAACATTGCCATGCATTCGCCAAATTCCATAGCTTTATCTGTTTTACGCAAAATGTTTAAGTATATTTTTATTTTATTTAACAAAACCAATCGCTGTATCTGTCCATGAACTAATAATAAACAAAATAAAACTTGTATCAAACGCTCCGCACACCTTTACACACGGAAATTATCTGAAAATGACAGACATTCTTTTGTGCCATGCTGCGTTCTACTATTAGACTTAGCATAGCAAAAAAAATGAGTTTTTTACAATTATGCAAAAGCCGCTTCACTTTGAATGTATCGTGATTACAATAATTCTTTTCCATCCACCGTTTCAACGCAGTTGCACGCTGACATAGTAGTGCTACTAATTTTATAATATACACATAATATAAACTAAGTATTCCCTGGCAGAAACGAACAAATTGCGAAGGCTGATTCAGAAGTCATGGTAACTATTGTTTATCTTCCGAAAATGACCCAATTAAGGGAATGTACTACGCACCATTGAAAGTGTAAATGTGCGTTTTAAAGGTGACACCACATGCGGTATGGATGCGAGAACGTCCGGCAGGTAACAAAGACAAACATGGCTGCTTTAAATAACCCTTTAATTGGCATATTCTCGTACAAACTGTATACACTAATCTGAATGAATGCGTGTCGTTCGTGTACGAGCTGTTTAACATCCTGTGCAGTAGTCCCCGAGGTTGTCCACAGTTCGTTGCTAGCGATGAGGCAGACGGAAAATATCATTGGCTTCATGAGATCCGTCAATGTGCACGACCTCTCGTCGAAATGCTGTGACGATAACTGCCTCATCGCTGGCCACGAACCGTAGACAACCTCGGAGACTACCATGTAGGTCTTTGTTCCTTGCGGAACGTTCCTGCATTCATGCCCCAGGTGGTGTCACCTTTAAAACGTACGTTTAGTACTCTTCCAACTGTACATAGTAAATTTCCTGTGTTGGATTTTTTTTTGGGAGATAAACAATAGTTGCAATGACTTCTGAATCAGCTCTCGTATATATATATTAAAATATGTTATCAAATGTATAAAACTTGAGCTACCACAAGATGTTTACATATTCACTCAAAGATAATGCTTCGTAATTTTTAAAACCAACGAGTAAGAAAAATTAAATTTTCCACGTCTTAATCCCGTCTCTGATATTTTGTAAAATAGGTATTACCATGCACATCTCAAATTTATTTCAGCTTCATCTGCTCCTTCTTTGTAGTTTTGTTAATATTGCGTGTTACAAAACAGAATGACTATTATTTTGACATGTGATTCAGCTGAAATAATTTCACATGTAATGTACCCAACATATTGCAGTATGTTTATTTGCAGGTTTCACTTTGTACTTTCGATCATACTTAAGAGGTAAGCTTTCAAATTAATTTCTGAAAATTTCTGAAATTATGTCTGTGCTGCCACCGATACACGATTTGTATAAACAGGTAGTACTGTGTACAGGCCTACCAAAAAAGCCGAAAAAAATCCCAATTTGGTTTGTGTTCAAAGGATTTGGTAGGTTGTGTGTAAAAAAGTTCTCTAAAAAACAGTCTAAGGTACTATAACAACAGAAAAAAAAATTAATTACTGAATTAATGTTAAAAAATGCCCAAATTATTTTGACTCACAAAAAAATTTTTAATGTAGTCAACTTTATTTCTACATAAATACCTACCTCAGCTCCGGAACATCTTCAGCTATGTTTGTATGTGAATTTCTGGATGCGTAGGTGCTTACATGCACCCGACATAATATATGAACAATTCTCAACGGTAAGAAATTGCATAGGGACCTGCGTTCGAGACCCGATACGTAAAAAATATTAATTATTTAACTACTTTTTTTTCGGGGCCGCGGTGGCTATGCGGTTAACCTGTTCGCTTCCCACCAAAGCGAACCGTGTCCAATCGCCAGCGGGGTCAATCCCGGATTTTCGCAAGTGGGAATCGTACCAGACGATGTCGTTGGGTTTTCTCGGGATCTCCTTTTTTCCCTGCCCTTGCATTCCTGCAGTGTTCCATTCTCACCTTATTTCACCTTCATTGGCTCTCAAGACCTTGTTGTTAAAATCCGCCCAAATCTCTCCCTGACTCAACTCTAACGACTTTTCCCTTTGATCGGAGAATGTTAACGATTCGTTGTCAATTGCCCACATCATAACATTGAGGTTTGCTGGAGCAGCAGAAAGGAATAGTATAAAAATAAAACATTCGAACTTAGAGATTCAAAATTATTTTTTATGAATTTCATACATTATAAATTTGCATTTCTCAAATACTTGCGTGAGATGTGTTTTCCCAAAATTCACTATTTGCATTTCAGCGGTTGTGTAGGCGAACGCATAAACATTGTTGCAGTATCAACACTGTTGGTGAACATACGATCAAGATGCTATTCTTGGCTCCATATTCGCGTCGCAGTCAGTGGCAAGGCGAGCTTTCTTGCAAGCACTTATCAGCACAAGGTGGCCGGCTGAGAAAACTCTTTCAAGTTGATGTACGCGCCTCAGATATATACACATTTACCTGGGATAGAGTTTTAAATTTACGTCGTAAAACAAACAATGCTACATAGCCATAAGGTAAAGTATGTACACCATCTTCACATATGATTCACTTGTTATCTGAGCAACACAGAGCTTATTTATTTACAGTCTCTGTACAGAGTACATACTGACGTGATCGCATTGCATTCATGGTCACATGTATTGTTTGCAGTTCGTTTGATGCAGCTACATAATCGGAAATTTTGATTTTGCTTTGTACCACACTTTTCTGAATTCCCTTGGCCTTTTTAGTGACCTTCTCGCTGTGCATATACGAGTATAAAATCATGAATTCAGTCATGATCATTCTATCGCACTCATCCTTGAAAATGTGCCCAATCTTATTGTTGGTAGGTGAGAAACACTTTTGGGTCATAGGAGAGCCTATAGTGTCGAACTCGGTGAAGAACCAGGAGTCCACGATCATGTCGTCGTAGAAGTCCTGAATTCGAATCTCGTGCACGTAGGAGATAGTGCCCGTACAGAGGAGCTTGAGGTCTTCATCGTAGTGGTCCTTCATCACATCATAGTGGAATCTGTATGCTAAGGTTTTCGACAAATCGAGGACGGAGAACCCTGTGTATATCGGCTTGTCAAAAAGTATGGATTCGTGCTGCAGTCTAATCGGGATAAGAGATTCATCGTATATCGTTCTGTCCAAGAATGTTGTCTTGGCTATCAGTTATTATATAGGTGGTTTCTAACTGCATACCAGTTATATATTTTTTGTAGTTTCTTTTAGTTCTCTGGCAATTTTCCGAAAGTTGAATTGCTGGCCAATTATAAAAATATTTCTACAACTCATTGCTGGCTACCTGTCGTTTCTCGGTGATCAGATCGATGGAAGGCCTCAGCCATGCTACATGCTCGAACTGGGGCATGCAGTGAATTTTGGTGAGCTTCAATATATGTTCCAGCACTTGCTTCAGGTTGCGGTAATGAACAACCTAGTTGCACTTATGTTCCAGTGTCGTCATCATCTTCGGGTGTTTCGATCCTGGGGGTAGGAATGGTAGGTCCTTATGTACTGCATGCAGAGCTACAGGATACTTGATGTCGCACAGCAAGATATATAACCCATAGACTAAAGCTGAGGTAGACTGCTTATTCGTCTTCTCCACATTTACCCAACATTGGCCTACCCCAAATCCTACACAACTGTCAAAGTCACATGGTCAACAGTGATGAACATGTTTGTTTCTATATTAATTTTTAAATGACGAGCACTATGGTGTTAATAAAATACTTTTACCAGTTTTAATTTAATCAAACTGTATTACAAATTTGTTAGAGGAAGCAAAAAAAACATTTCAAACACTTGTTTACAAATCAGTTTTCTAACCTCAAATCCAAACCACGCCATTTTCGCGAGACGTGTTGGCATAAAAGCAGTTCAATGTTGGGACACGGAGATTGGTTGTGCGCAGCCAGCGATATCGATCTACATCATCTTTATTCTGCGATATAACCGGCTTCTCATTGTCAGGTACTGTCATGAAGTAGATGTTGGTGTCAGTCTACTTGAAGTTATGTACTGGGAGCTGCAGTGGCATGTCCCATCCATACAGGTTGTTGGCATCAAGATACTGCAGGAATATGGTAGGATTGCTGGGATTGTATGTCTCGGGTGCACAGGTGTTTTTCGCCACCGCATGTCGCTTTCTGCACTGTGCGACACCTTCACTTATATCTTTGACGAATATGTGCATGTCGTAATTGGTGAGTTATTCCAGCTCTATTTCTGTCATTAGTAGCATGGCATCGAAAACGAAAACTGAGGCGTGGACACAGAGGGCACAATCGATCTTGTATGTTGAAATGCATTTTCCTGAAATTCTCAGACCTCAGTTAAAGTGAAAAAATCTGCCTTGAGATACGAATACGAACACTTTCCCATAGCCATGCAGCCAAATTCTTACTATACAGTCGGGTCATGAGCTCAGTTTTCAGTACTGATGTCAGAGCCGGTCACTCTGTTGCGTAGTATTTCTTTTGGATGCAGCTGTGACTTTTGCAACTTCTCCCAGCTATCTACATAATCGTATGGAAAAAAGTCTTTCCACAAAACGAGGGTTAGTGGTCTGGCATTGAAGAACTTAAATGTGTCGTTAAAATTATGCCGGGAATGTCAGAGTGCGAGCCATAAACATCAAGGTGCCGACAAACTGCATGGAAAATATGTCTCCCAACTGCTTCGAAAATGTGATCGTTTTCTTGCTTGTATTGTGTATGGAGTAATGAAAGTGATTTAAGTATCGTGCCCAAGATGCCTGATGATTAGATTTTCGTCATAGCTCAGGTTATGGAAGAACACTGCGAATTTCTTCGGTCTTCGACGCAACAGAAGGCAGCTGTTGCATGCAGATCCAATATACTGCCCAGTGAAATATATGTGGACTTTCACTTTGTAATTTTCTACAATGAATGCTGATTTGCAGTCACAGCACTGTGTTGCCCGTGAGGGACTTGCCTTTTCAGTTGGTGTAAGAAGTATCATTTTCTTTAAAATCGTGTCAGTATATCTAACCGCATATCTGATATCCACAATTACACCCATGGAGTACTTCTATGCTTCTGACCCCCTATTGAGTACTGGTTATTTGGATAGTGACGAGATGAGCGATTCAGTAATGATATTATTATCAATATGGACATATACACTATACATATGCATTTGGTTTCTGGTAGGCATATGTATAGGAGCAGCTGGAGACTGGTTCACAGGTCAGAATGGGTTTGAGTATAACCTCAAAAGTCTACGATTGGCTATTTATTCATGTGGTTGTAATTCTTGATTTCAAGAGTACTGGTGGCCTATCACTTCGCCAGGCTGCAGCATTTCGATTCTCTCTGGGCCATTTTCCTTGCAATATTTTTTGTGTTCTTCTTGTGATGATGGGTTGTCAGTTCCAATCTCACAAGCTTGGAAGCTTTTTTATTTAGCAGTAGTCGTCGTTTATCTCTGTGGTCAGCAGATGCCAGGCGAAATTATATGATTTATCTCCATTCACTACACATACAGGCATGACCTCGGCGGTGAGCGAGTACACATTGACAGATGTGGTTAGGTTGTTTTTCTCACAAAGACATTAATTCGACCCAACAGTGTCAGGAATCCCAGTATGAAAAAATCAATCTTGCCTTCTAGAGCATCATACCGTCTGTCTACACACTCGGGAAGTTTGCCTTCCACGAAAATTGCCAATAATGACGACTTAAAACACACGTGGTCGTGAGTGTTTTTTGGGTTGATGGCTTCTTTACTCTTGATAGATTTTGGTAGCTCAATGTAGGAAGATGCAAATAGTGGTTCCAGCTGGTTAATTTGGAACCGATGAGGGTGAGCGATGTGGGAATGGAGCAGCACTGGAATTAAAAGGCGGGAGAAATGGGAGATCCCCGAGCGAACCCGCCGACCAGGGGGTCGATTATGGAGAGTAATTGATGAAGAGATTATGGTGGTGTGGGAGGGGGTCATGTGTCACATAAAGGTAATGGTTATTTGGAGTGGTGGTAGGCAGACTGACCGACTATATATAGGTGGTATATAGGTGAGGTTTCAATCATCTGCTGGTTGCCCTATCGGGAGGGGCTGTGAATTTCTCCATCTTTACGAGAATCGAGCCCAGGAGTGGGTGAAGTTATGGTCACAAACGCTGTACGTATTTCTTAAAAAATGTTTTCAGAATTTTTTTTAAAAGTACTTTTCGTTTGTTTTCGCTGGGTTTTTTTTTTTTTTTATAAATGGGATCTTGACACTTTTGTTTTTGAACATTTTTTAAACTTTTCTTAGGACTTTTATAATTATTTGTTATAATTTTTCCCGATTGTTTACGAATTGTTGGGGGAGTGGGGAGTGGGGATTGGGTGACAGGGGAGTTGGCAAGTGGGCGGTGTCAGGGGGGGTGGTAGGTAGTGTGTGGGGTGGAGTAGTAAAGGCGAGGGAGTGGTGGGGTAAGGGTGGAAGTCGCGGGAAGTGTGGAGGGGGAGAGAGGTGCTGGGAATACGGAGGGGTGTAGAGGAGAGGAATGATTAGGAGTGGGAGAGAGAGGGGAATGGAGTCTAGGGGCGGGTGAAGGGTGACATGATTGCTGACCCGCGTGCTCTGCCGGACCTGGCTCGGAGCCTCGAATACGCTTTACTGCTCTGAGGATTATGTGTCTCATTCATGGAGGAGCCTCAAATCCACTTTGTTGATTTGAGGATTCAATCAGTGTATTCTCCTTTTTTTTTTTTTTTTTTTACTTTTGAGGGAAAAGGCAATTTTGGGACAAAAGTATCACTTTTTGAAATTATTTTTGAGAAAAACAAACAACGTAAGATGGCAGACGGCTTCGGATTCCGATCCCTACATCCTTTGCCACAATCATAATCCGAATCCCCGATCTCTTATACCTGAACGAAGATAATCCTACTACTTACAACTGGCCCTCAAAACTTTTTGATTTGATATTCATTCTAAATCTTCCCTTTATTAACTGATAATTTTGTGTCTTATCCAGGGGCTGAACGAGCGGGGTGGCCCACCTGTTCCCCGCCCTATTTTAGCAATGTCTTTAAAGTAATATTTGCTTCTTTTTTTTTTGTGTTATTTATAAATGCATTACACTTAAGTTACATGATTGAGATTTTTTTAAAGCATATATAATCATCACATTCGAGTTATTTTCAATTTACGCTATCATAGAAAATGTTATATGATGACTGTGAGTAGGTATTTATGGTGCCAGTGGTGTCGGGAAGTTTTTCTTGCCGCCAACAACTGAGCAGTCGCGCAGGTACGAGCACGCCTTTATCTATTACGCACATCCCTCCCATTAGATGCTTCCCCTCAAACGGCACGGGCACTGCCTTCCCGTTTGTTAGTAGGATCTGTAGTACTTAAAGAAAAAGGCTGTTGTTTTCAAGACTAAGCACTGACGTTTACGTATGGTGTAAACAAGGCGTATAATAGAAGTTGACACAAGTTATTTATATAATTCCTGACTTTACGTCTCGTCGAAACCAAGGTCATTAGATTCGGAGACATAAAACAGTACAACTTTTAAACAACGGAAATAGGGAAGGACTCAACCATAGTAGACGAAGTTGTTTTACGAAAACGTGGAGAACCAATAACTAGCTGGGAGCTGACCGAACTGAGAATTATACCTTGGATCCTCACGAACACCAGTCCGGTGTTTGACCACTGTGCCACTTTGCTAGGGGCTAAAATACATTGTTTGGTAATTGTTGGATATTACTTCAATATTTTATTGCGCCTAAGTGCATGCAAAAATAAGTTGAAAGTTAAATATTTTAATGAATATTTCAAATGCCAATATAACTTCCTCTAGTCACAAAATTTGTTGTAAGTATTCTGGCCTATATGTTACAGATACTAGACAACTAAGACTGATTTGCCTGTATCACTTACTTTGAGACATTTCGCATACTTAAGTTAGTTAGTCCAATTTCGTAGTTTAGCTTTTTATATTCGTATTCGTAAATCATTTCACAGAGTATATCCCATGGTTTTTGAGAAAATCTTGAGCGAGTTAGCTTTTCTTTTTCATAACAGTTTCGTAGCAGTTTTAATAGCAAATGCTTTTGAATTACAAAAGTCTCGATGTACTTTGTCCGGACTAATTAAGGTACAAAGTTTAGAAACTCTTCCATTTTAAATTAAAGTTAACTCCTTGCATTTTAGTTTGTTCGCTATCAGTAAGCGAACCAATGGCTACACCTTGCACATTAAGTGCTGAAAACTGACACGAGTCCAGCTGTAACTGTAAAAGCACCATAATATATATTTGCTATTGCCCATGAACAAAGCATTAAGCCAGTAAACAGTGGCCGAGTGTAACTGTTGCTAAGAGTCAGTCCCCAGATTATCATCACCTTGTTTCCGTTGATGACGTTTGTACTAAGCTGAACAAGTAGCCATTCCATCACACATGGCCGAATATATTGTGACAATGCTGAATTCTGAATTGTGTGGCAATATAAAGGGACAATTCTAAAACATTTATATAGTTTTCCAAATGGTGAAACACCAAGAATGTAGAACTAGGTAGGTTGTTACATTGAATATACTGTTTATTCGTTAGCAATTATACTTGAAAAAATTGAATTATCGACAGGGGAATCATAACACAAATTGTCATTGTTTCATTATATATATATATATATATATATATATATATATATATATATAAAGATACAAATATGTGCACATATTTCTGCACGTGCACGCTACACATGCACGTAAAAAAAAATATACGCATGAGTCTGACTTGGGAAGGGTGCCACCCCTAGTTAATAAATATCTGGATCCACCCGTGGTCCTAACGATGGCATAGTTGCTCTACGAGATTTGTAAATAAACAGTTAACTCCTTCCACTGAGAAAGAATTTTGCAAAAATAGCCTTTAATCTCCGAGTGAATGCATTTCGACTTACGTGAAGGCTGCTTACATGCTAGACACACCCTAAACATTGACTAAAATTTACACCCGCGAAACTAAACATCGCGATCCAAAAGTAATGCATTTAATCACTTCAGTCACAAACGTCTGGAAACGTGTGTACACCTGCCTTACCGGTTAGTGCTTCATTTGGGATATGGGGATACGATTAATGAAACGAAATCGACAATGATCTATTATTGCTTTAAATTGATATATATGGACTAAATTTTTGTTTGCCACCAAATTCAATGCGCTTATACTGGTCAGAAATTTTTGCCCACGCCCAAAATTTCCGCCACTCGCAGGGGACACCCACCTACGCCTTGTGAATGCTCAGCGTCAACTCAAGGCCAGGCTTAGATCGCAATCGTATACACAATCGAACGAGACTACACTGTAAAAATTATTTTTGTAAACTTCCTAAACTGTAATGGCAGTTTTTAACCTATACAAAGTCTGGGAATGGTGCAAGATATGAAGCGGTAAATATAGGAATATTAATCGTCGCTAATATACAAAGTTTGGAAGTTCTCTATGCATTTGACTGTTTCTTAAGCAAACTTAGGAACGCTACCTTGTGTGTATGAATAAATTATATACCATTCGCATTTTTTCATTTGACATATACACTGATATGGTAAATTTGCCAATAATTTCTTACAGTGTGCATTCATTTCAATCGTGTTATAAGTCGCGAAGGAATAAATCACCCTGCAAATGTTATATCGCTGTTCCCGTCCTGGTATTCCAGCAATCGCATTGATCTAATTTTAAATACGTGTTCACGTTAAAAGAAGCTCCCAAGGTAATTTGGAAAAAATAAATGGGCCAAAAACCACTCGGCGTTCAAACTTTAACGTTCGAATCCTGAGTTACATTGATACACGGAACGACCAACAGTCAACCCTCCTCCCCACTCGCAAGTGATGTGCGCGGCCGCATAGGGGCCCTTCCTACTCATTAAGCATCCTATTATATCCTCCCTTCCAGCTTGCCAAGCTTTAGCGCTAAGATATTCCTCCCCGGACGTAGTTCGGCCCTAGGGGTGGCGGGGCGCCCTTCCGCCCGCAAACTCCGCGTAAGCCGCCGACACCAACCTAACGAGAAGCAACGACGTCTAGTGCGAGGAAAACAGACCTACAAGTGGTTGGAGGCGTGGTCTGTTTTAACCACAGACTGAAGATAAGTTATACGGATGTTCATATTCTGCAAATGTTAACGGTTGTTCACGATACAGTGAGCTCTTTAGAAATGAACCTTAGAAAAATATTACTATCCCTGCATGCATATATTTTAATGGGCGCACTAAGTGTCATTCTCCCGGTAAAGTTGGTAACGATGGATGGAAAGTAGTTCCATATCTCAACGTCGAATAATAAGTATTAGGTACTTTTTAAATTTCACCGTTTCATTTGACTGAATGAATAAAGTGATGAGGGCCATGTCGACGCTAATTCTACATAAGGCGGAAGAATGCACAAAGTGTCTACAAGTGCATCTTAAGCAGGGCTTTTAAAAGTGCTCATTTTACCGTGAACAGCCTATATCAACATTTACTCGCTAATCACCACTGCTACTTGATCAAAAGTGGTGAACATATTAGTTTACATTTGAATTTTAACGCCCTTGCCTTTTCATCCATGCACAATAAAGTAATTTGAATATATTCTAGGTTATTGGAAGTGAACAGACATTTCAAAGCACATGTTTACATAAACGGTGTTCTAATCTCACACCCTATCCACTATCCAAGTTGTTTGTTGTAGTCCTACTGACAGCAAGTCAGGTCAGTGTTGGACCACCAAGAGTTGCTATAGCGCAGCTCACTTGTGCACTCTACTCTACATATTATCTTTCCGGTTTCAGCAGATAATTTTTTCACAACCATTCACGTAGGTGCTATTAATAGTAGGCTTGTTGCAGTCGTTTCGCAATTTATAGACAAACGCTTTAGATGGCCGAACTGTTTCGAGTATAGTCGAAGACAGGAAAGTCTCCCGCTCAGCAATGACGTTGACTGACAGGATGAGTACAGAAGCAACGAAGCCACTGCAAATTTTCTTCGCGTTTTTTTTTTTGGGGTATAGTTTCTTGGTCAGGCACATAAGGTAGTTCTGTAATCGTGATTCCGTTGTGCGACGAGATCAGTGCATCACGAGACATCACTCATACTAAGAGAGCGCAAAATGGTTCCATGCGCCCTTTCCCTCACTCTGGTTGACGTCAGTGGCGCATGTGCTTGGCTCTCTCAGAAAGAGGAGTAATATCTTGTGAGAGTGACCTTCCCAGCCGTCGGCACACAGTCTAAAAACATTTTGCTGCAACACACGATTTGTTGTCGCAAAGAAAATTGTGGTTAATATACACCACTACAAAGTAAGTTTACCAAAAACGAAGGTTTTGTTTGATCTATATGTTAATGGCAATGACAACATTGCACTGCTATTACAATAATCCAACTACACTATTAGTAGTAAAGTAATTAAAACCGTCATACATTCGTTTTACGAATCCATTATTTGTTAACTTAGCATTTAGCAAGTTTCGTTACGTACTAAAAATTAAAGTATACGAAAGACGAATGTTACCTCACAATTAACATACACTAGTGGGACAGTATTTAAGAAAACCCCGTAGGAATACACATATCAGCCCCAAAGTTGGTATTTGGTACACAAGAAGAGTGTGGTACGTATGACTGATCAAAACATCAAGTCGTGGGACAACCAAAACATTAAATCCAACTTATACAGCTGATATCTTAAGGTGTATAACCACCCCAAACAGTCACATATGCAGCAATCCTGGCAAGTATAGTCAATTAACCGTTTATTCGGATGTTTTGAAACGAACCTTTGAAAAGTCACCCTAGGAGTAATATTTTAATCTGTTATTTTTTTAATAACTTGTGTAATACCACAAGTATATAATACTTATTAACTTTAAATTATTATATTTTTGAATAAATGAAACTTTAACTTAGTATCTTCTGTAACTTTTAATATTTATTTCGTATTCCAGGCGCTAATCAGTGCAGCGAGGTGGCACTCGTGGAGGTAAGGCAGCTGTGGGAACCCCCTGATTGATCTTCTCCACCCCCGACGGCCCACCGAAATGTTACGCCCCAAGTAAGTGGCACTGGATGATGCCACTGGTCGGCGGGTTTTCTCGGGGATCTCCCGTTTCCCACGCCCTTGTATTCCGACGCTGCTCCATACGCCACTTCACTCTCATTGTCTCTCAAGATCCAAAACTCTCCACTTCTCTTCCAAGTAAGTGTCGATTCTGAAGAAAGTTCAGCCACCCTCTCTGAGTCCCACTATACGGCCACTCTCGAAGTCACTTAAGGGGGAAGAATCCTTGCTATCTTGGATTTGCGCATTTTCCTCATTAACTTAATTTTCGGAGGCAACAGTTAAAAACCAAGCTAGTCATGACATAGGGAACATTATAACAGTTATTTCTAAATACCACTTCTTTTTCTTACATGATTAGTGTCACGTCTGTAACCGTAATCAAACATTATCTAATTATTTAATAATTTCAGTCCCACATGGGAAAATACAGGTATATTTAAAATCCTACAAATTTAAAAAAAAAATCGTTAAGTAGTCGTCCATGTCATGTCTAGCTTTGATTTTTTTATTTCTGGTCATACATTTTAATTACAAAGATTTTTAGGAAAATTCGAAGACGGAGTGGATACTACCCCCTTCTGTTCAATTGGTGCTTTACGTCATCTTCCAGGTATTTCAGACACACTCTCTGATACACACAATGTAAGCGCACAGCCATCTGCACTCGTCGTGTTGTCAGACGAACTGCAGTAAGACACTTGGTCAAATGGCTGCAGACCGCTGCAAGTGAGTGATGCCCTTCCACTTACGATCAGAGTGCCATTTACCCACCAACAGTTCGTGTTATAAATTCCGCTTGAATTGGACGACGTTTACTATGTGTCTTCAATGCATCCCCACTAGTGTATACTTCTCGAAACATTGGTTTAAATAGCGTACTAGAATATTTACATTTGCTTGTATGTAACGTAAAAAAAAATTAAAGGCCCTATGGTTATTGACGTGAGACGTTAGGAGGGGACTTAGTTTCACAAATCAAGTTCGTGTAACATTTCTCTGCCATAAAGGAAGGTAATATTGCAGTACTATTTCTATAAAGAAACAACATACCTTTGAGCTAAAGTAGGGTTTGGTTACTACAAATGAAACAATTCCAAGGATTTTTCTACTAAAAAGAAAGCGTTTAAATGCAGACAGTCAATTTGTTGAGTCAAAAAACCAGACCTAAATATTGTGTAGGAGCTTCGCTCCACTGCGCTGTTTGCAATGGCTAACAAACAAGTCGGATTTTGTCCTTTATTATATATATTTAAATAATTATGGCTCAAGTGTCTTATTGGCAATGGGGGCATTCGAGGCGGAATAAGGAACTGGGAAAATCAGGAGCGTAGAAGGAATCGGCCGTGCCCTTTTTATAAGGAACCAACGCCTGTCACGACACCTGGGTGCCTGACATTTAATTAAGGCTAGTTGGCTGCTACGAGGACACTATTTGGATAAGGAGTGCTCGCCCTGTAAGGCCTAGGTGGAAGGTAGGCCTCGCCCAGTGGATGATTAAGGGCGTGCGGTATTTCTTCGGAGGTTAGTGGGGTTCGGACGGGTGGAAGCCCGGACACCAGCAACGGCAATTAGATTCTAAACTGAGTGCAAATATCCTCACACAGTTTGCACAGAACATTACACGTCTAAAAATCAACATAATAATCAAACTAATACGATCTGTCCTACTCCTTCTAGATATCTACCAACTGGGTTTGAATAATATTTTCGTCTTACACAAGGGACAAAACATAATATACGATCACGGTTTACAGAGCTGAAAATTTAAGCTCGCTGAATGTACAGTTTTTCTCATTTTATGGGCTCTTGAGGAGCAATCAGAGCATCTACATTCAGTACTCAGAATACCAGGTATACAGGATACGGTAGTATACTCCTTCTGTCTGCATTACGGGCACGTTACAGTTAGTCTCCACATTTTTAGTGCAAAGGAATGGAAAAAAAAAAACAAGGTTCAGTCGCATATCAAATCTAAAAAATGAAAATCAGTTTTTACAATCTCAATTTAACAAGTAATTTATTTCATATCTTTACATTGAGAAATCTTAACAAAATTTTCATACTGCTTCTACTTTAAGTTCTTCAATACTTACGAAAATGTAAAATATCACGAAGAAAACTTTTTAGCATCTGTGTTTCACGTGAGATCCTACGCACTGATTCCTTGGGATTCCGCACAAAAGACTGTCTCACTATTTCCACTCGATCAGCTGAAGTTGATGGTTGGCCATTTCTCGATAAGTCATCAACAGAGCCTGCGTTTTCTTGAACTTGTCATACCACGACATAATGCTTTTTACAACGGACGGCATCCTTCCATGTGTTGGCTGAAATTTCCTCTGCACTCTTATTGGTGATCGGGTCTCATGGTACCAGAAGGACACACTGAGATTTTTCCTGATTTGTGAACATATCCGGTTTCCTGAACAGTGCAACTGCTACACTACAGCCATGTTACTGAAACCTGCAACAAAAACCTTTGTTAGATTGGCAGCATTTTGGCATCAGTTTAGCATCTATATCTTACATATAGCGGATATAGATAAAGTTCGTACTCAGGAAAACACTTTTCGGACATCCTGTATTTCAAGGTCATCGGTAGAGGGTTCCGAACTTGCTAGACTCAACCCTCCCCATGTCCCCAATGTGCGGGCCCTTGAATCGATGCCGGGTGGTCCCAAAAGTGTTACCCCTTCGCCACGCCTCCCCTCTCAGCCATATATTCCCCGTACACTGAGGAATTTCCGCACACCTGGTGGAGGGGGGAGAGTGACACATGGTGCCCGCACAATAGCAAACAGCGTCTTATTTGCCTGGGGTGTAACGACCCTCTGGTTAGGTTCACTGGCCCGTTAATTCAAAGCGTGACTGTGGCGGTAATGGTGGAGGGGAGAGAGAGAGAGAGAAAGAGAGAGAGAGGGAGGGAGGGGGAGAGAGAGAGAGAGAAAGAGAGAGAGAGAGAGAGAGAGTCAAGTTTCGGTAGGTATAGACCGAAAACAAACGCGCTTGGATCAAACGCATCCGGGGTAAAGTCAACATGGACACAGCAAATATTACAGAAGGACGCGTGGGGTAAAGGAAGTAATGACATGTGTGCTAGGAAAATCATGTTATAGGCTGTTCACGATAAAGTGAGCACTTTTTGAGACCCTCCCAACAGGCATTAACGGCTAATAAATATATCTTATTGCAGCATCAGACATTACATTTTGAGGGTGGTGAAATGTATACACTGTGTTTATTGGTCACATTGCAATTTTTATATTAAAAAGTAGCAGGAAGATGGAAATTGGATGAAGGAAAAATTTAAAAGGGCCTTAAAAAGTGCTCACTTTACAGTGAACAGCCTATACCAACACTGTAATCACTGAGAGACGAGACAAATTCAGGCAGGAATGTTCTGAAATATAGCATTCCCTTTACAAAATAAACTTATTTTTTAGAATCTTAATACTCTGTATGTTTACTAATGCGTATCATTACATGAGAATCCATGGGTGTTTGTCATTTTTCATTTATACTAAAGTTGTATGATTTCTAAGAATCTGATTTTGTTAAAGAAATCTTCTATTGAGAAGAGTAGTTTTTTAGTTTATAACTTATGCTGGTTTTCTCGGGGTGCTGCCCTGAATATTGCATTTTAATTTTGTGAAATGTAATGAAATACAGGCTGTGTTTACTCTGATTGTAATCTGGGCGAGTATATGCTTCTGAAAGCCAAAGAGTTATGCCCATCCAATTTTTTATGCTTTATTAACTTCTTTTAACTTCTTGATATTTTTTTAATTGTGTATGTATACGATACATGTTGTGCTTATTACATCACTTTTTTTTTTGGATCGTTATAAATATGAATGCTTCGGAAAAGGAGGGATGACTATTCGTAACAAGTGTATGAACAGTAATAATTAGACCACATATAGTTTTTTTTCCCTTGGAAACATGCATTAATTTGAACGGCATCTGAAAGTAAAGTACATGCAAAGAGGAATTCTGCGATATAGCATACACAATGGAAAGTAACACAGAAACGCCAGGAAATAATGTGCACATATTATTAGGTTAAATGGGCCGGTAACATGGGACAGTGGACCTGTACTCACAGCTGTAAGCAAGCAACACACGCCGGGACATCCTGGCGGGATCGCTTCCTAATAGCAGCGCAGAACCAGCCCCCGTAATGTGTTATGGTAAGTGGTATTGCAGTCTGTGGCTGTAAATACGCCGTTAAGTTCATGAATGAGGAAAAACTGAATGCTCTCCTTATTTACAGTGAGTGTGGCAAAAATTCCAAGCAAGCCGTCCAAATGTATGGTGAAAAATATCCTAATCGGATGCCCATCTCACAACAAAAGATACGAAGAATTTTCACACGTCTCTTGTCACGAGGTGATTGCGATTCCACAACACGAGTGAGACGAAAGACTGCTACAGGCGAGACGCATCAACACGATGTGTTGGCACGTGTCGATGCAAACCCCCACTTGGGCAAGCGAGAACTTTCCAGGTTCGTAGGAATAAGTAAAACAAGTGTGTTACGGATACTGCGCCAACGGAAATTCCATTCATATCATGTAGCTCTTCATCAGACATTACACTAAGGTGATTTTCAGCAGCGTGTTCAGTTTTGTAGGTTTGTTCAGATGTCTGTAAGGGATGACAGCAATTTTCTGAAGAACATATTATCTACTGATGAACCGACCTTCACAAACCATGGGCACGTAAATTTACGAAATAAGCACTACTGGGCGATGGAGAATCTGCGTTATGTCTAGCACGTGGAGCACCAGCGACAGTGGAAAATGTCATAGGGCAATACTTCATTCAAGGGACAATGACTGACTGCACATATGCCAATTTCCTCAAAGAGACCATACCGGCACTTCTAGAAGACATTCCGCTCGACATACATCGTGATACGTCGTTTCAAAAAGGTGGTTGTCCTCCGCATTTTGCTTTAGTGGCGAGGCAAGTGTTAAAAGAAACGTTTACAAACCAATGGTTAGGGCGTGGTGGTGTTGTAATATGGCCAACTTGCTCTCCCGACCTCACACCTCTCGATTTTGTCCTGTGAGGATCACTGAAATAAAGGATGTACAACATGGTTCCTACGACGCTAGAAGATATGCAGGAACGCATTGTGGCAGCTTGCAGAGTCATTACGCCAGAAACACTTTGAGCCACTCGTCGCTCGCTACATGTGCGTGTACAGATGTGTATTGATGTCGGTGATGAACACATCAAGAATATGCTGTGAAAATACCTAATGTGAAGCATTTCACTCATAACTGTGCTCTTTTGTACTATGCATGCCGATGCGATTGTGTTTCTCCTTATATTTGTTTGTTATATTTTTGTTGTACATCTGTATGCACTCGTTACACAGTAAAATTAATGACTAGGAAACAAATATCCTGAACTATGTTGGTATACGAATAAAATGTAATGTATTGAAATCAGACTTGTCACATCGCCCATCTTCGTTCTTCTGGAGTGCTCTACTTTGTCCAATATCGCATTGCGCCATTAAGGTAACTGCTATGCTGCTATAAGGAAGCGGTCCAGCCAGGATGAGTCACGGCGATTGTTGCTTGCTTACAGCTGTGAGTACAGGTCCCCTGCCCCATGCTACCGGCCTACTTAACTTAATCATATTTGCACATTATGTCCTGGCGTTTCTGTGTTACTTTCCATTGTGTATGCTATATTACTGAATTACTCTTTACACATACTTTTAGGTGCTTTTGAAATAAATGTATTCTTCCAGGGTAAAATTAACATGTAGTTTAAATATTTCTGCCCATACACGCGTGTTATGAATAGTCACTATGCAGCAAATTACTTGCCCCGCATGTAATTTAATTTAACGAAATCTTCATTTTGTGATTTGCAACCGTTACGGAAATTTTGGGGATGGCCACATAAGGTGGACCACATAGAGCGAGAGAACTATAAAATGGTTTCAAATGTATTCATTCATAATCACTTGTATGTGTAATCCTATGTTAATACATGTACGTATGTGCACATACATCACAGCAATTGCGTTTTCTCCAATTATCTGTTATCCTGGTTCACGCAAAATGTGTACATGGGTTTTCTCCTATTGCTAACATATTTTTACATTAAAGTGTAATAGTAAAATGTCGGCTCCTTACTAAAGAAGTGCCAGAAATTGTTTCGCCAACCAGATGGATGCTTTCCAACAAGTTTTGTGAAGTGCTTCGCAATGGGAGACATTCTGCTGGAGTAAACGATGTATGTGAGTGTTCCATCAGTTAGAGCCCGATCAGTTGGCGCAAAATCGTGGGTCTTTGATATGCTCGTGAGCTTGCGGTGTCGGATGGTAGGTAGGTAGGTAGTTAGTTGGGCTTAAAGTCTCGTCGACGGCAAGATCTTAGAGATGGTGCAAGTTGCACAGGGAAGAGGGATTGAGGAAGGAATGGGAAGGAGTCGGCCATATCCTTTTGAGGTGTCGGAGGTGTGTTCTCCTGTGCCCGGTCGTCTGAGTCGTAACTTTGTTGGGTAATAGCTTGCCAAACAGTAGCACTCATGAGTTGTATGATGGGAGTAGGAGCATGGCTATGGAGACATCTCAAATGGATGGCCTGCGACAGAACTCGTAATATGGAATGTGGTTCGATATGTGCTTCGCGATATGCTTTGAGGCATTTTTCTTGGCTCAGGCCTTGGTTTACGAAATGGTTCGTTAATGCTTTGAGGCATTTTTTCGCAGCTCACATCTTGGTTCGCGACATGGCCGGCCACATACTTTGATGCATTTTTCGTAGCTCGACCCTTGTTTCACAGTGATTCCCGCGACTTGCTCGCATTGTGTTTCGTTAATCGTGACTCGATTCGCTACACGATCGCGATGGGTAGGATGTTTTGGGAAGTTTTTTCGCGGAGAGCTTCGCAATGGCATTTGTGGTATGAAGCATGTTTCGTGATTTGTCGATACGATCTGTTGGTAAGACCACTCGGTATGATTCATATAGTTGGTTTGTAAGGTCTGTTGGGCTAGTCGGACTGTCTTACTGGTTGTTCTTGCCGGTTGGTCTCGTGAGTTAGTCTAGTTAAATGGTTTGGTTAGTTAGTCCAGCTGATCGGTCCTGTTCATTGGCCGTTTAAGTTTATCCGTATTGATGGTTGGTATCGCCTGTCGATCTTGTAGGTGGTTTGACATGGTCGGAATGGCCAGTATACTCGGTATGGGCGATTGGTCGATATGGCGAGCTGGCATAGCTAGTGTGTGTATGGTTGGTTGGTATGGCTGGTCCGTCATTGTGGACGTTTGGCCTTTGGTCTTGACCTTTTATCTTTCTAGTGGTCGGTCTTCTTGAATGGTATATCCAGTCAGCCTTGATGGCCAGTGAGGTTTCTTTTTAATGTTCCTTTCTTAGGTTTCATATTAAGGCTTCGTTTTGAGGCTTATTTTTTAAGTAACGTTTCGAGGTTTCTTCTTGAGGATTCATTTTAATATTTAGTTTTAGGATTTCTTTTTAAGGTTCCGTTTTGAGGAATATTTTTGAGGAATGTTTATGGGAACTGATTTTGAGGGATGTTTTTGAGGACTTATTTTAAGAAATGATTAAATGAATAATTTATTTATAAATATTTGTTATCTGGTTGGTCTTGTTGATCGCTTGGGCTTGACTGGATGGTGTTTATGTTTGGTTGCTCTTGTTGGTTTGTATCGTTGTGGCTATTATGGTTGGTATGGTTGTTTGATATGGTCGGTATTGATGGTTGGTTGGCCTAGATGGTTAGAGACCAGTGTGTTTGGTCAAGGTTTAAAGAAGAGTACCTATTAGGAATATCAGTTCGATCTGGCAGAGGCCTAGAAGTACCTACAGATTGTCTCGTCTAGCTTCTGTAGTTTCGCTTGTACAGTAGGCTTTTTTTTTTCAGAGTGCACGATTTTTTCCACTATCCCAGAGTCAATAGGCTCTATGCTAATGTAATCTACTGTTTCCCGTCATTCGCCTACAGTAGCGCCATCAGCATCACAAACTAATCCAATATTGCCCGCTCCAGCAGTACCATCGACTTCTTTTTCTGTACCATCGTCCGAGGTTGGTACAATACTTCGACATCGTCAGGCATGGCATCTGTGGTGCCATCAAATCCTTCGGGTGGGTCGCCTACAATAGCACTGCCATCGCCTTCTTCCGGCGTGGTACCAGCGATGCCATGCCATCGACTTCTTCTGGTGTGGTACCAGCGATGCCATGTGTGGTACCAGCCATGCCATCGACTTCTTCTGGTGTGGCACCAGCAATGACTGCACCATTGTTACGATTTCGATGCAAGTACTGCAATGAAGCCTGAGAAGCATAAATGTAAGATGAGAGCGCCTCTTATGTTATATAGGCGTGATAAGTGTCAAGGCCAGTTTTCTCGTACTGGCAAATTAAACGAACATTTGAAAATATGTAAAGGACTTGTTCCTTCATCTGCTAAGCAAAAATGTTAATTACTGTCACCACAAAATTCTGATGGGCTTGTAACTGCTGCACTGATTAATGATGTAATCATGACATCACCACCTAGCTCAGTAAGTGATTGTGTAATGATGAGCCCTTCGATAAATGAGAACCTACACGTAAACACCAACATTGCTAATACCAAGATGTTCATGTCGCTACAGTGGTGAGACCTTCAGTTAAGTAGTAAAGCAATGCACGGAGACATGAGAGGAGTGAACAAATGTGAAAAGACAAGCTGTACTTATATAACTCTTAGTTGTCGTAAGAATGGGCGTGAGTTCAAGAGTTATAATACATCAGACAATAAAGACAAAATGTTTCGTCAGGCATATCGGCACCATGTGGAACAGCATACACCTCCACTTCGAAAACAAGTCTATATTCTAGGCAAACCGAAAGCCAATGGATTCGTGCTGAAAGAATACACTTCCTGGGGTAATCTGAAGATGTATGCACACAGAGAATTCTCCGGGTATGCCGAAAGATATTTGCTCGTTTCTGTCAGATATACAAAGTTATTTGATAGTTATTTTGAAGAGGAGTTAGAAAAAATTATAATTTTTGGTTGGAATATAATTACTATAAACCAGAACCATACCAGAATGAGAATTGTAGGAGAGCATTTACGACCTCGGATGTGCCTGGAGCCTATGTATAATACGCATGAAATCGAAGAGTGTGTTAAATAGAGTATAAAGAAGATATATCGGATAAATTAAAAAATCGTGATGAAGGATTCAAGTTGGACACTCGATTTAGTCTATTATTTACAGCTAACGACATGTATATGCCTCCCGCTACAAAATAATAATAATAATAATAATAATAATACATCCTCCTCTTCTTATCAACGTAAGTCCAAGTGCGCACGGGCGGTTTTCGTTCGCACGGCCGCCAAGGTAATTCAACAGTTTGGCATGTAACACACTGCTTGAAATGTAACTGAGCGCACGAACGGGTAGTTTTCCGCGACGGGTTTTAAAAACGCAACCGGTTCTATTCTGCAGGCGGAGCGCTGGTCCGCCTCGCCTTGAGTAATAAAGCAGCTGGCATTCAATAGTGGCGCGCGCACGAGCAGATAGATGAAACTGTTTCAGTGAAGTTTGGTGTGTACGAAAGAGCTGCTCTTTCCGCAGTAATGGCTGCTGATTTTGAATTCTTTGATACATAGAAGTCAATAACAGAAGTCGGAAGAAAGCCGCTAATATATAACAAACAATGACTACACTGATAGAAATAGGGAGGAGGAGCTTTATAGCAATAATAATACAAATAATTTTAAGTAAGTGTTGAGATTCTCCCCCTTCCGCCCCCCCCCCTTTTTCCCCCGAACAGTGACAAGGTCCTGGTAGGACAACATTAGAGATTAAGGAAGTGGAGAAGGAATCAGCCAGGGCGTATATTAAGGAACCATCCCATCACTTGACTGGAGAGATTTTGGAAAACCGAAATAAGGTTGGCTGGACCAGGATTCGAATGCGAGGCTAGCGGTTTACTTATTTGCTATATAACAATATACATATCAATACAATTTGTCTCGTACTTTCCATAGAATAAATACACAGTTGCTTATTATCATTTAGCACTGATACAAATTCGTTTATGTTTATAACTGGATGACCAAGCAACCATTTGGCCTATTACTTTATTTATTATTAAATGTCTAAACTATCAATCCTTTTACATGAGATTTTAGTTTATTAAAACATTTGATTAGGGTATATTAAAAATAAGAAACAAAACACACATGATATGTTTGTTAATTTAAAGTATATATAATTAAGAAATAATATAACCTGTCTTAAAATTTAAGATCGCCCATGCTAGCTAAATTCCCTTATTCAATATTATAAAACGATTTTCTTTTCAGTCATTTCTTCATAATGCTATTGAGGTGCCTAACTGAAACACCTCGCAAACCTAACTATAATTTATTTTAAAACTTAACACCAATTTAGTCATAGTTTTGTTGTGTTTTACTAAGTCTGACATACTGATTACCTAATAACCTTTTCTGCTTGAAATTCATATTCGGACTGAGTTAGCTAGCGGTTTTTAGCAGCTATTGCGCTCACTTACTTTATATCCGCGGTAACATCGCCGCCGCGGTCAGATATATCCGCACGGCTAAAAACCGTCGGTGCGCTCCTTGCCTAAGTCATCGTAAATAAATGTTTGTATCAGGATGTCAGGTAATTCGCGGATACGGACTGCACCGCACGAATCTGTTATCAAAACTAAGTAGAAAATATTCTTTGGTAAAAAAAAACGCTCAAGGAACCTAGTTTACGAGAAAAAAGGCATTAAGTCGATAAAATGACTTTATTTCACGTTAAGCACAGCATAGAGCATCAGCATACAAAACGTTGAAACGTCATAACAGGTGTTCCAAGATTTCTCTGCTTATAAAAATGCACTTTTCAGCACTTTGGATGCATTCAGTATGCACGGAGCTTGGCCGCCGAATGCATTGCCATGTCCCAGTACTCACTGCATGTGAACTCATTGGCCTCTTTGCCGCTACTGAGCTTGGTTCGTTCCCTTGCTGTATGCGACCAAAACATTGTTTACAGCATTGCCACATCACCTCACCTTTATCTAATTGAAATACTGCATGTTTGCTAAAATCGTTTTTTCGACCTTTCACGTCGTTTTTCGCGTAAACGAAGGTTCTTAAACATTTTTACCAAAAAGTATTTTCTGTTTAGTTTTGATCACAGATCCGTGTGTTTCAGTCCGTATCCGCGAAATACCTGTCACTATGTATACATAGACTTTGATAAAATAAAATAATTAAAAATCACGTGTTTAATTTTTTACACTGTTGTGGAAAATTGCATGCTTAATATAAAATGGGTTTTCGTAAAAAATATTGTGCTGGATATAATACACGAATGAGAAACTAAAATTCTTAATAAATATTGATTAAAATAATATAATGAGAAAAGAGAGGATGATAAAAATCCCCTTGTTTGAGTCTCGGCACCATTTAGCACTAATTGGTATTAGTACACTTTAGCTGAGAGCTTTGGCAATGGTCAACATGGGTGCCCTCTGGTGATGTTTGCAGAAAACACATCTTACCATTGCGCTCTAGTGGACAAATGTTGACGAGACAATGGGCAATAGGTGGGATGGGAGGGGCCGACTAAATAGTCAATGAAATATAGTGGTTTGGATTAATCGCTTGCTGGTCGCTGAATAAAACCGCGGACCCCCTGCATGGAAGTCTTTAAATAATAGTTTTTTTTTTTTTTAATTTTCCAAATTTTTTATTACGTTTGTATTTAATTTTTTAATTTTTTAAATTTTAGGAAATTTTTTTTCGATACTTTACAATTATTATTTAATTTATTTTGCTATTTTTCTTTTTTTTCAGGTTAAAGTTTACTTGGGGTAAATGTCAATGTCTAGAAATCCAGCGAACAATTTTTGCGATTTTTATCGAATTTTTCACTTCAAGATCACTGCAGTCAAGGTCAGAACACGTCAAGGCCATGAAAATCCAATATGATGTTCGGGGCCCGTAATGTAAACAAACATGGTGGTTGTCGTCTATAATGTAAAAATATATGGTAGTCAGGGCCTACTATGTAAACAAAAATCGCCGCTGTCCTTTCTGGTCTGCTTGGCTTGAACTGGGAGTCTCGAATTCTCCTTCTTATTTGGGTAATTTTCAGCTCACACAAAAAAAAAAGCCTCAGATTCCCCTTCGCATATGGGAATCTTGCCGGACGATGACGCTGGTCGGCGGGTTTTCTCGGGGATCTGCAGTTTCCTTCGTCCCTTCATTCCGGCAATACTCCATACTAACCTCGCTTCAACCTCATCAGCTCTCAAGATGTTGATGTTAAGAGTCGCCCAAATCTCTTCACTCACTCACTCAACTTATTAATTCAAATCCCTCTATTTTCTAACCTGTGCGGAAAATAAAAAACGATAAAACAACACGATATGAAATTGTTTACCTCTTTTTTGTACATTTTGTGGGTGGAAAAGCAATTTTGGAGTAAAGCCATATATTTATGAAGTGATTTTGAGGTTAAAACAGGGTATTTTGAGCCAAGATGGCCACCGGCTTACCGGTTATTGAACTTCTCCACACTACAAAATCATATCCCATTGGCCCAGACTAGCCTGTATCATTCTGCTATTTTCGAATGTAGAAATTTGTCCTTGTTGATAAGTGAATTATAAATCCTTCCAATGCGCTACGACAATTTTGAAACCAAATTGTTGATTAGATATTTAAAACCTTGTGACGGGCTGGACCACGTCGCCAACCGTCCTCGAATTATTATTAATGAGCTCTAATAATAAACTATTTAATTAGGGGGCTGGACCACGTCGCCATAATCACACATTCGAAAATGATTGTGTGTTTGGCTACCTGACATTTTCACCGCACAATACACCGACTGACATGAAGTTTAGCACGTTGTTTTGGTGTTAAAAACTCTAAATATTGCTTAAAATTTATTGAATTACTAACCTGTAATATTTTCGCCATATTCACGTTACCTTAAAAAACACTTGAAGACCTGGGGTAACGGGAAACGTGTGTAAATGTAAGAGACTTTTTTCCTTGTGCCCCAACGTCCAGCCAGGGCAAGATAATTGTGAAGCGGAAGGCGTTTTGGCGGTTCGCCACTTGATGGCAGCACCAGAGGCAGCCAGCCCGGCGCGAGCAGTACAGAATCATGACGTTTGGTTACGCCAGTTCCTGCAACATGTCGGAAGTGTGATTTTGTATTGTAATGAATTGGTGGTTTGTTTTTCATTTGTGTAGTACCCCCTCCACCCCCCCCCCCCAGGGGAATAGGTGACAGCTGCTTCGGTTCACCTTATTTGGTAACATCAACCACCATTGGTCGTCAATCACACGACCCCCATAAGGAGTATTGAAACAGCACTAAATTCTTGGAATTATGTTAGTTTCTGAGAAAAATAACGTTCGTTGCTGTGATTGGAGGCGCCATGTTGCGGAACTGTGTATATAATCCTTGTACATGCTTCGTTCGGAGTCTGTCAGCGGCCTCGAGGGGGCAAACTTCTACCAGATGAGTAGTATTCTGAATTTGATGCATAAATGTAGCCTCCTCAAGTGAATAGGACCTTTACGTCATTTTGACGTTAGGCTGGGGTCGTGATGGTCGGAAATTTTAAAACCATTTAAAAATGATCGTGAAATGCTGACCTCTTATCCGAGATTTGGTGATAGGTGGAAAGTAATATTACCTTTTGTAACCAGTTGCAGATCCATTTGAAAGTTTGTAACCAGTTTGTTAACGAAGGAATTTGTGGTTGTAAACATTGGTAACCCAGACAATAATTATGAAAGTAGGTCTTAAAACTTTGCAACCAAGTCACGCCTTATTGAGGTAGTGCTGTTAACTTTTGTAACCAAGTCATGCCTGGTATGGCTTTGAGGTATTTAAACGGTTTTGTAAACAATGAAAAACTTAACGACTTTTCGGAAACTCTTTAAAATCAAATAGTAAATTATTTGCTCGCGGGAGTTAAGACTGGGAATTGTTAAGCAGTTGATCCTATCCACTTGGAATCGCGAGCAGATATTGTATATAGGAAAAATACTGTGTAAAATTTTAGGTTACAATAACCACGAAATGATTGTCCATGACGAGTAAAGTTCAATGTGGTTTTTCCTTGTGTAGGAATAAATATATTTCTCTAAAGTTCAGAGTAAAAATATTGGTATGACAGAGTCTAAAGCTATTTTGTAATTTTGTATTTTTTTTGGGTAATTTGCCCAATGTATTTTGTGATGGCCTTCTGCATTACTAAATGGCCAGTTATTTGCTGAAACACTGCCCGTATATTAGTGTGAAAAATCAAAATACTAGTTGAGTAACAGTAATTTTTGTACCTGAGAAATATTTGCATTTCGCTTTTTTTATTGTAACTTGGTATGTTATGTATATTTTAATTAATTTTGACAATCAAGGGACAGTGAAGTTATGTTAACTTTTCCTCGTGTAATATTTAAAACAAATGAAAAGATGGAAGATAACAAAAATTAAAGTAATTACCACACTTCCTTGTTTCTGTTGTAAGTAGTTTTCACAGTCAACTCACCTTTACGCTGTACAGAAAAAAAAATTGCATGGCTTTTGCCATTTGGTATTCTGTTGGTTTTGCTATATCTTTATGCAAACCCTTAGCTTTGGGCATAGCAAGGTCAGATCCGGTTTTATGTCAATTTGCAGCATGCCGATCTATTGTTAACGCAAGATAAAATTTTATTACGCAAATTTGTAATGCTGTAACTGATGCTTAGGTCTACAGCTAAATCGCTAATTAAACATTGAGAAGAAAACATCGATATTCAAATATGAAACGAATGTGCAACGTTTTACCATAATATCATAAAATATTAAATTAATGAACTTTTGCTGACATACTACACGAAAACATAGTTATATTTTTCAGGTTATGCTAAACATTTGGGTGGTGTTACCATGCGTTAAAAGAGATGTTCTAAAGTCTAGTAAAAATACAGGTTTTGTTATTGATGCAGGCCATTCCAATATGTGCACCAGGACACGAGGTAGGTTTTTGGTTGTATGCTTAGAAACTCCGAGCTAACTGCCACCAGCACAGATGTGCATTATATGTATGATTTAGATCTCTCGCTAAGAGAGGGGCACATCTGTCCATAATCATGACCAATTATGTAATTATGCCGTAATTCAAGTTGTGCAGAGGGAAAGGAGACGCTGTATTCGGGATCAACATTATGTTAGGAGCCGTCGTGTTTTCGACATCATGTACTGCAGGTTATTAAAACTGTATTTTCATCAGATTTTCGCTATCGTGGAGAATCGAACGAAAAACTGCAGACTTCAAACTGTTCACATAAGGTTCAAAGGTAGTGATATTTTTAATTAAAAAGGTTTTTAATTGATTAAATATTCGTGTAAGATATAGCTAGTAATATCTAAATAACTTTTGGAACAATGTAGACGAATTTCAAGTTTGCTAGTGTGCAGGCATAAATAAATATATAGGTAAGAAAAA
Source organism: Dryococelus australis (assembly GCA_029891345.1). Classification (NCBI taxonomy): domain Eukaryota; kingdom Metazoa; phylum Arthropoda; class Insecta; order Phasmatodea; family Phasmatidae; genus Dryococelus; species Dryococelus australis. The sequence goes on along the minus strand of CM056997.1, from coordinate 49,579,326 downwards.
GACGCGTGTACTGGTTGTTGTATAAAGTTTCAATATGCTCGGATTTTGAATAGTCAAATTTCAATATTGTGATTATGTTGTAATATTGTGATGATGTTGTAATATTGAGGCCGTCGTAAGGGGTTTCTCTTTTACTCATCGTTTCCCACTACTTTTACTGGAACAATATTTTACAGTTATTTTCAAAGGTACTAATTTACTCTTACGCCTAACGTCGAAAGTCCAATTAGTAAAGAGGGGGGGAAAGGGCAGCTTATAAACTTAACCAAGTTTGATATAATCTTAAACTGAACAATAAGTTACTGATGTAACTAAATAGCTTACTTTCCTCAACATGGTTACAATTAATTTTTTTAAATAATTTGTTAAAAGCTGAGCTTTTAGGTAGGACTTGTCTCGTTGAAAGCAATAGCATTAGAGATGAAACCAGAAACACATGCAACAGTAGTGAGACAATTACAAATACACACGTGCCTTAGCCGGGACTGGAAACAATAAAACATCCTACCATAAGCCAGCATGCGATCAACTGAATTAAGGAGGTTGTTTTCATAGCATCGACTTCGGATTCAAACTGTGACTGAGCATCTTAACTTGGAACCGATTAGTTAATCTGTTTGTTCAAGTAGTTGTGACATGCTTTTAGCAACAGTAATAAATTCTTCTCACTTAATGCCTATTACTTCAGCAAACATGAATATCCGTTTAATTTATTGCACATAGTCGTTTCCTATGAAGAAATTTTCTATCACTTCTGGCAACAAAAAGTTTTCAATAAGAATATCTTCTAAGCTACCGTCTATGTACCTTCCAATACATGCTATAAATATCTTCGCCAGCGGAAAAGATCCAATAAGAAGCACAATCTTAGAAAATTCACGATTGTAAATCTGTATTTCAGCACAAATGTGGTAGACGCATTCATCCCATGGAACTGGAAGGGCTGGAAAGGCCAGCGCTCTTGTTGTTTCGCTGATGTAATGTTTCTCATTCATACTATTGTCTTTATTAAAACCACGCACAATACATAAGAGCCATACTTTCTGAGCATGCCGGCAAGTAGCAAGTGGGATAAGAAATCAACAAACGGCTTTGTTATTCGTATCGTTTCCCAAGGATTTGCACCTGGTATGCACCACAAAATTCATCTCGGAGTTTAAAGTCAACTTCAAGAAGTGTCTTTCTTATCTGCTTACCAGTTTACCTTAACACATTTATTGTGCAAAGATCCCTTGCTATTTCATCTGCAGTTAGTTTTGAGGAGTAAGCAAGTGTAAAGACATATTCCGCTGACAGCATACGGTAGCAAAAGTATTTCTCTTCAAATAATTTAGCAAACATAATTTAACTTATTTATTAGTCAATAGTGGATCTCCAAAATATGTGTTCACGAAATTGCGGATCTCGCTAAGCGTTATGCCTTGGCCATTGTCCAATAAACTGAATGATAGTTTTCATATTCTCCGCGGCTTTGGCCTTAGCTGATTGTTTTCCCGTTTTATTGTGACTTTACGAACTTCGTTACTTGTACTTTTCAAAATTTGTTTCCAAGGCACAACTTCTGATGACAGAAATCAGCCCCAAAGACACCTGACTCGTCTTCAAGGTCGCAGGTTATGATGTAAAAATCATCTTTAAAACAGTGCTGTTCTGAGGAAGTTGTGTGTCGTAAAACCACAGACAATACATACCAGCTCACCGAGATCGATTCTTGGAGATAGCGTTGTTCTAAAATATACACGGGCTCTAAGCCTTTTCTGTGGTATAAGAACTTGAAGGGGATATTGAATTTCTTCCTCTTGCAATGTATCGTTAGCAGCATGCTTTATCAGTATTTGCCGAGTTTTCTTTCATGTATGCGACTTGTAGCAGTCATCAGCACAATGACACCCGCATATTCTACACCGGGTCCAAGAGAATTAATTCGTTGGAGAACAATAATCAATCATCGCGGGTTTTGGTGATGAATATACCTTCTGTTTTCCCTCAATTGATGCAGTTATTCTGGATCATGGATTATTTGGTTTTCTGAACATCATAGACTTGAAAACCTCTATTTCTTAAAAGTGTTTGCATAACTGCATAACTCTACTCCATGTTATGATATTACAGGGGTGTAGCCAGTAATTTACTTCGGGGTGGGAATTTCAAATTCCTATTTTTGAAAAAAAAAAATATGAAAGATATAATATTAAAAATTATTAGTTAAAAAAGTTATTTACAAGCAACGGGCTAATATACATTTATGGAACTACAAAATGCTATAAACCTCCTTCGTGTTCAAAGGGGATTGCATATTTCTAATATGTGAAAAAATTAAAGATATAAATAGCTTATGTTAAATTCAAAAATTATTTACAATCAATGGAACCACAAAATACTATAAACATCCGTCATGTTCAAGGGTAATCACGAATTTTTATATAAAAAAATCAAAAATTGTATTTTTTTAAATTTTTAATTAATTAATTAATTTTTTTTCATATTTTACTTTAGAAAATTTTGTTTTTATTTTGGGGGGAGGGAGAAGGGAATCTGTCAAGATATCTTCCTCCCCCTCCCCCCGACTGCCCGCCTCCTTGATATGCCATATCTGTCACACCTGAGATATAATACATCAGTTTGAAACATGCATAAACTGCATACAATTATTACGAAACAACGTCCACAAACGTTATTATAAACTCTTCAAAAATTAATGTTTTCATACAATCGTTTGCTACACAAATGTTTAAATTTGATATTTGGATGGGGATGATTACATAATCACCCAAGATAAGCTGTAAAAAAAAAACTATACCCAAGGAAATTTCATGACTAATCTAAATATCTTATGACGTAAAACATGTCACGCATCAGAAATAAAAAAAAAATGATAACAACTCTTGCATTGCACAATTTACATACGCAAACACCAATATGGCGCCATGCCGAAATTTCATACCAGTTGCCAGAAGTTTACAGTCAATTCACGGTTGCTTCCGACTTTTTTGAAACCTTGCTAAAGTTCTACTTTCAGGCTATAATTCCACCTCTTGCAATCAAAGCTTAACCAAGTCTAGACAATTGCTTGAAAGGGACAACATGCATAGGAACTATTTCTTACTAGGCATTAAAAACTGTTCACGATAAAGTGAGCAATTTTGAAATCGACCTTAGAAAATAGTCACTGCCCTTAACATATATTATAACGGACGCACTGAGTGACATGCGCCCAGTAAAGTTTGTAACGAAGGATGGAAAGTAGTTCCATATCTTAACGTCGAATTAAAATTGTTAGGTAACCATTCGGGATCATTTAAATTATTTCTTTCTCTTCCTGCTTAAAGCATCGAAGTGTAAAAATTAGCAGTTTTGTAAAATATTTACTTTTTTAATAATGTCACAGCTTCACATGGCCGACGCATGAATAAAGTGATGAGGCCCATGGAAATTTTAATTTTACATAAGATGGAACAATACACAACGTGAATACAAGTAGATCTTAAGCAGGGCTTTCAAAAGTGCCCAGTTTACCGTGAACAGCCTATACCAACACGCCTATTTTCTTCCTGGTTTTAGTTCATTATAAGTACAAATTCAGTAATACACTGTATAGATAAAATGTAAGCAAAAGTCCAATTTAAACAAAAATAAAATACTTCTATGTTAACACAGGTATAAAATACTTGTGATATATGACATGTCTAGGAAACAACTAAACTCGATGTGTATCAAGTTTTTTTTTTTTTTTCTATACAAAAAGTGTGAAGATATTGCGAATAAGCTATACTTAAGATGTTTACCCCTCATTTAAGTATGCCCTCAGTGAGAAAACTCGTACACCTCGAAATTACTACTGGACTTAACGTGTTCTACCTGCCTGGTGTTTAAACTGCGCTGCACCGTGTTTCTGACCAAACTAATAAACGTTCCTCTAGTATGTTTACCTACGAAAAGAGACGTCTATGTGGTTAAAACGGATTTTCCAAACTGCCGTATCTTAAAGCCTAGTACTAACGGGCACAAGACAGTCAAAATAAAGGTGAACAAGAAATTGAACACTAAAGTGTCTACTAGCTAGTATGCACGGAATTGTGTGATCCACACACACGACACCAGCTGGTGAGCAAGAAAGTGGATGTTTTATGTCTATGTATGATTTGGAAGCGTTTTTGAGATTGTGGGGGTAATTTCTGCATTATCAATAGCATCTGCCATAAAAATAAAAAAGAATAGAAATCTAGTCCGCTGAGACATATTTCAAGCACTAAATATATACTAATGTAGAAAATTTAAAATCACTCACAAAAAAAAAGACAAACCTCTTTTTTTTTTATCATACACATTCTTATTGCCAGCATCAACAAAATATTTGTTTTGTTTACATTCGACTTGTACAAGAAAGATGGAGAAAAATAGGATCGTTCCTACATGGCACAAGCTAGTATACAAGCTCTTGTGTGATAGTAACTAGCATACTCGGCGGTCGTTCACACGATGCAGGTCGGGGCGTACAAGAACGTGCTCACTTCCTTGTACAAGAAAGATACCCTTGTGTACTAGGCATAAGACATATTAGCGAGACACGAGCCGAACTACGAAAGGAGCCTGTATTGAACATTGTTACAGACCTTTCATCGATAAAATGATAGGGTTGCCGCCGAAAGTTACATAGGTAAAGGCTGTTCACGATAAAGTGAGCACTTTTGAAACCAAAAAAATTAACTGCCCCTACCTGCATATATTTTAACGGGCGCACTGAGTGATATGCATCCAGGAAAGTTGGTAACGATGGAGGGGAAAGTAGTTTAATATCTTAACGTCGAATAAAAACTGTTGGAGTAACCGTTTGTGATAACTTAATTTTTTTTTTTTTTAGCTTCCTATTTTTTTTTAACGGATCGAAATGTAAAAAATTAACGGATTCGCAACACATTTACTCCTCAAATAATTCTACAGTTTCGCCTGACCGATGTATGAATACAGTGATGAGGTCCATGTCAATGTTTATTTTACATCAGGCGGATGAGTACACAACGTGCGTACAGGTAGATCTAAGGCAGGGTTTTCAAAAGTGCTCATTTTACCGTGAACAGCCTCTACATGCAACACAACGAGAACACAACGCGCCCGTTCAGAGCCCTGCCTATAGTGGCGGTGACGCTACATATCCAGCGTTTACCGGCCTTGTAAAGGCGAGCAACTATGCCGACACGCGGGGCGTGGCACTTGATGACCAGGGACTGGACTGTAGGCGGCTAACGAGGTGCGACGGGGCGTCCAGGGCGAGCGTCAGCGCCTTGGCGTGCAGCTTGTCTGCGAGGCGTTATCCCGACGCTGCGTGCAGGGGAGCATCGTGGCGTGGCGTGGCGTAGCCTGGCCTGGCCTGCCCCTCCTTGCAGTCACGCCACTGCACCGCCCCACAGTCAACACGCTTATCAATTACCATTCTGACGTTCCTCCCTAGCGCGCGCGTTCACTCTACGGCGCAGCCGCAACGCCGGAGCACGCTACGTCCACACAAGTACAGTTAAGGCCACGATCCTTCATTTCTACAGTTTTTGCGAGAATTACTATTTTTGTACCCAAACGGGAGCCGATATTGTAAAATCCTCTTACAATTTTGTTACAAAAATGTTTTTATTATGTAGTCTAATTTTTCTAACACAAAAGTGTATACTTTTATCCAATTGATTAATTATCGAAAATTTTTCTTATTTAATAATTAGTTAAAATTATACACATTTTTGGGTTAAAAAAATTAAGACTACATAATAAAAACAATTTGTAACAAAATTATAAGAGGATTTTACAATATAGGCTCCCGTTTGCGTACAGAAAATTAATCTCTTCTTTAAGGTTTCAACCAAGATGTGTGTTTCATTTGCTCTTTTGAGAACGTTCTCGTTTGTGACTTTATCAGTCCAAAGTATTCTTAGAAGTCGACGCAGGTGCCACATCTCAAATGCTCTGAGTTTCAGTACTTCTGCTTTTCGCAGGATCCATTTTTCTGACCCATGTCTTACAATACTCCAAACAAAGCTCTTCAAGAAATACTTTCGTAACTTCATGTTGATGGCCTTAGATGTTAATCAACACTTCCTTTTTGAGAAATCTTCCTTCGCCTGTGCAATTCAGGTACTTCCTTCTCTTGTTCATTTTCCATCAGCTGTGATTACACATCCCAGATATTTGAATTCGTTTACTTGGTCTAGTTTTTCTCCATCCAACAGTGGCAATATGATCGCCAAACCTAGTGCAGGTCATTATTTTTGTCTTCTTTTTGTTTATTATCGTAACGTACCTCTCTTTTAGTAATTCGTACACGTGATTTAGTGCCTTTTCCATGTCTATTTCATTCCCAGTTATCAATGGTATATAATCTGCATATCATATGGTACTACACAGATTGCCATTAACTTTTATGCCATGATTGTTGGTAGCTAAGAATTCCTTTATGGCTTCTTAGTATATATGAAAGGACGATTCTGGACCACCTCATATTTTCATCGAAAAACCAAGCAATTAGCCCCAAAATTTAAGCAATTTTCCGTTTACAAACTACTTTTTCATGTTTCCAGAAACTCCATATCTTACCGATTTTCAATATAAAAAAAAAAAAACAAGAAAATTTTCCCCAAAATCAAACAAAAATAAAGTAAATTTACCCCTTTTCAAAAATTCCCGAGCAGAATTTGTGTCACTTTAAAAAATAAGCTATTTCACCCCAAAATCAAGCAAATTTCTTACTTAAAAAAAAAAAAAAAAAAAAAAATATCAAGTTTTCTAGAAATAGCAATTTTGCAAGCGAGCAAGCAAACTTAAGATAAAATAAAGCAAAATAAGCAAAAATCAAGTGAAAATATAAAAAAATATAATTGATAGGATTTATATATTTTATTCAACAAAAGTAAAAGACTTTCTAAAGTCTAAAAATAAAGAAAAATCTGAAGCATAGCCATTACTGAATCCATAATCCCAAACATCGCAACAATCCAAACCACAAACATCTTCTTTAAAATCAGAAAATTTATTTGATCTTAATTAATTTTTATCGATTTTTAAAACAATTTGGAAATCAACAATGTCCGATTCTTTATCAATAAAAGTTTCTGGTCTTATAATTCCATATTCAATATCCCAAAGTTCTAAAAGATCTATAATCTAATACATTTACAATATTTAAATATTTATATATGTTTTATAAAAAAAAAGTGATACTATGAGAAAATATTAATTAGTAAAATGATTTTTTTATTTGATCAAAAATTCGTAATGATTTTTAATGCTACCACTCAACTATGAGTGTAAAAAATTGTATTAAAATATAGAATTAATTTCTTGTTTCTGTAAAATTGTTTACATTATACATTTAATAGAATTAAAATTTGCATGTATTCAGTGATATTTATTTAAAATTATCATAAGTAAAATTTCGTTGGCTGATTAAAACAACATTACAAATTGCATTAGCCTCAAGCCTCAACAGCTTTTTTAAAATCTACACTAATTTTTTTACATTTGTTTTATTTTTAACTACTGCTGTTTTTCTATGTAGGAAGTCAACATCATAGAAAAGTCTTCGTCCCCAAAATGAATAATAATTGATATCACCATGATAGTTAGTAGTTGGCTTATAATACATTTCTTTATTTCTGTATATAGTATATAATTTTGTTCTAGCATTTCTAAAATCATTAAAAGCGAGAAATATTTTAAGACGAAGATCAATTTCAGTATATAAATTCCAATTTTATTTTGGAAAAATTTAATTTCTTCCATTTTTAACCAAAAATATTTCTCACATTACAATGATCAAACATTGAAGCATGCACATATTGCTCAGCGTGATTTTTTCTATTAGTTTAGAAACCCACAATTACCAAATCAGGCATGTCAAATTGCAAATTATTAAACTCATATTTTATATCGCAATTAAAAATATTTGTCCCAGCAGGAACTTCTTTTTATAGAAATTGCCAACATTTAAAAACAGTATGATTTTTAGAATTTTTATATATTTTTTTCATTAATTGCAATCGATGTGTTAGATTCGTATTCAACAATAGGCCACAAAAAAAACTCAGTTTTTCAATAACAATTTTGCCTGGATCAGCATAAGTTTTATCAACAGAAACATCTGTTTTTTCAGTTTCATAAAACAAATTAACAATTGTTATCAGATGAAATTCTTTAATTTAAAAAAAAGTGATTTTATAACCACCTTTAGTGTAAACTTTATTTCTATCGCGAATAAAGCCAAACAAATATCTTAATGGATACATTATTTCATTTATTTTATCACTACGAACAGATTTGACTCGAAATTTATTATCAACACCAGTAGACTCTAAATAATTTGGTTCATTTGGTGATCTTAGCAAAATATTCATCATCGTCGAAGTTATTCCTGGATTATCAACAGCTTCAATAATATGTCCATGTTTTGAAATTTTTACTCTATAAAACTGAAATGGAAAAACATTAGAACAAACATCAATATTATCTCATTTTTGTTTGTCTCTAAAAACTCTCCATGTTTTTTATAACTCATTTATAAGAAAAAAATTATATAAATGAAGGATTCAGAGAGAGAGAGAGAGAGAGAGAGAGAGAGAGAGAGAGAGAGAGAGAGAGAGAGAGAGAGAGAGAGAGAGAGAGAGAGAGAGTTCATCGAGTGAAATTGCTCATCGAGAAGTATAGAAATTATAAAAAGAACCATGAGGTAGAATATAAAAAAAAAAAAACAAGAAAAAAGATCTACCATTAATTCGTGAATTACAAAACATTGGCAAAAAAGTAGAACAAGTAAGTGAAGAAAATAAAATTTAATAACAGCACTATTTCCTGTTGCTGCAAATAATTTAGATTATCCACCAACACCAGGAGAAATATCTTTTGAAAGAGAGTGATTCCCAAAATAACCTAATGTAGAAGAGCGAATGGGCACTGTACCTATAAAAAATTTGATGCTACCAGATTCTGTTATAAAACTTGGGAAAGAAATTTCTTAGAAGACTGTTTTTAACACATCATATGGTTCACAAGGAGATGGGCATAAATTTGAAATTGGAATTACAGAAGTAAAAACAAATAATGATAAACTATCTGTAAAAGGTAAAGAATATACATTAACAGAAGGACTTTTTAATTTGTTAACAAAAAAATACAATCAGATCTTGAAGGTGAATTCACCGATAATTATGAAAATCACACAGAAATGCAAATATAATTAAACCAATTTATAATAATTATATAAGAGCATCAAGATCAGCACCAATGGCTTTCTCGATATCGTGACCCACATTTTTATATTTAGATATTCTTTGTGGGTCATTTTCAGCAGGAAACAGTGCAGATTTTATTGCCCAAAGAAAACTTTTTTGAGCATCATTCACATTAATGCATCCTTTTTTATTCTTAATCACTTCTGTTATTTCAATATAAGATGATGCATTTAATGGATTATACTTATTTATTGCTAGTTGCAGCCCAATTATGCTAAGTAAAGCCCAATATGAGTGCTTCCGACAATTTTTCGATTCGTGCAACTATTTCATTTGTTATTTGTTAGTAAATTTTTTTAATGTCTCCCTCATTCAATATTGTAAATGTGTGGGAATGAATGTCGTCGAAAATTCGAATCTCGCCAGTTTTTCTGCTTCGAAAATGAGCAGCAAATTTTTATGTTGGACTTTACAGCTCTAAGTTTTGTAAGTTGGTCACGTAAAATTTTAAATATTTATTTCTTTACCGATGCTAAAAAATCCCTGGGCAAAATTACATTAAAATAGTTTCCGATGATGTATGTTGATTACCTGCATTTAGAAGGTCTCTCAACTTTGTATGGGTTATTGGTGTTTATATTTTTGTTGTTCACATATACACTACTGGAAAAGGGGAACATTTCTTTTAAAACCTTTTTAGCTTTTCTATATATCATTTTGCCATTTGGAAAAGGTAAATTTGCACAGTTTCTTTTCTTTGTTCATTTTTTAATTATTGGCATAAGAGCTGTAATTAAATCAGTTTTTCTTAAATTATATATATGTATATATAAATAAATAAATAAATAAATGTATGTATCAAAGCTTTTAGCCTTAGTTCTTAATTTAACAACTGTTAAATCATTTAGGTTCTCGATAGGATTTTTAAATTTATACTATCTTTTTTGAATAATATTTACAATAAGATCATCTTTATGTAATTTATATTTATTTTTTTATTTTTTATTATCTACCTATAATTCTCAACTTGCACAATTTATTTCCTCTCAGCTCACCCATTTATTATAATAAAAATGTATGAAGTCGGCGAATGCTCGAGTTCACTTAGAATATCCATTCTGTAAATGTGTGATTTACTATTTTTATGTTTTTTTAGAGAATGGTTACATACAATTTTTCTGCATTCGCATTGCACTTTCTCTTTTTTGACTTATTGTGTCGTTTAGCATATTCGGTGTAACATTTTTTGCAAGTGTTAAAATACTTATCTATTGTTTTTTTTATGAAATGCGAAATCGTCGATAAATTTATTTTCCCTGCATAATATGCAGTTCTTGCTTGAAGAATCGCATTGTAAAATTTCATAAGTATTGTGCAGTTTAGTATTTTTGTGCTTTTCGAAATTTACCTTGCAAACAGATTTTCCACATTCGCAAAGTACTACCTCTTTTTTAACTCATTGCGACTACTAGAATACTCATTGTTACAATTTTTACAGGTGTTAATGTGCTTATCTTTTATGTGTTTATGTTGTGGAAAACATTCAATGTTTAAAACTTCACCACATTTTTTACATTGCTTGCTTATACTACTATTCCCCATTTTTATTTATAAAGAAACCAATTTTATTAAGAAAGGAAAAATAAAATATCAACAGTTTTATATAAACCATATTCATTAACAAATATGGAAGATTATTTGTTTCCAACTAACCCTGCCTTGTAGGCGGGGTTCACATACCAAATAAAATTGACACAAACAAAAATGTTATACTCGAAGCTCTACTAATTTTTTTTTAGAACTTCTTCTAATTGCTCTAGATATTCACTCATTTCTCGAAGTTCATATTTGTCGTCAGTGTTATCTAAGAGTGATAATGGTAAGTTTTGTACATTTAAATGAAATGTGTGAACAAAATTTTTGAGCTCTTCAGATGCGTTATCTAATTTATGAGACAGCGGACTTGCGCTATCACCACCTTTTAAAATATTGGACAAACTGCAAGGAGAAATAGGAGATGTCTTGTTTATTTATAAAGAAACAAATTTGTTAAAAATAATTTTAAAAAATGTTTAACTAATGCTTTAAAAATGTGCTTAAGATAATTCTAGATCATGGAAAAATTTTCCATTTTTCGTTTCATTTAAACCTTTATACTTTAGAAATATTTCCTTCTCATTAATTAATTTCAAAGAATTTTTATCGAGTATCTTGACATAGTGCTCTGGTAATGAAATTTTTAATTTGTCATCTAGAATACAATTAATTTTTTTACCGAAATTAAATTCATTAATTTCAAAATTAAAAATTTATAATTTTCTACATCTTGTAGTTTGGTGAATTCAAGTGAATTGTTTAACTTGCAGCGCAGAGAATCCACTTTTTTTGTGTTATTTAGAAAGAAAAAATTATTAAGAAGGAAAAATTGGGTGCTGAAATTTTATCAATATAAGCTGATAACCAAGGATATTTTGTGCTTTATTCACTATGGTATTTCAGGCGGGACGAGTATCCCGCCTGCAAAGTGTGGCCATATTAAGAGAGATTTAATAAAAAAAAATATATTTTCTATAAATGAAGACTTATATAATTATTCTCACAATTGCAAATATATTTTTTGCACTATCCAAAAAAGAGCACCAGACAAAATAAAATTTAACTCCTAAATAGCTACATATTTATAGAAAAATGTATAAATTGTTATGAAAATATGGGGGTGAACGAGTCGCTCACACCTTCAAATATGCAACCACACACAATATTTATCGATGAATTTTGTCTATATTTCATAAAATTATTTTCTTCAATTTTTTGTTCTCTTCATAAAAAATAATATTAATAAAAACACTTACTACAGCTCACCAATTTCACTTGCGCATAGTTTCGTAAATAAAAATGGAGTCAGTTCTGGATGTAAATAACAACAATGTTAATTACAATGGTAGAAGAATTCTTATGATTATTGATGAGAAAAATAATCCTTTGTTTAGAGGAGCTGATGTAACTAGGCTTTTGGAATACAGAAAACCACAAAATGCTTTACATTATATTGTTGATAATGATGATAAAAAGAAATTTACTGAACTCAAAGGCTTCCCTGCTGAAGAGACAACTTCAGATTTGCAGCAAAATGCTTTATTTATCAATGAATGAGCTCTGTATAAGTTAATATTTACATCAAATATGCCTCTAGCTGAAAAATTTACTAAATGGGTGACTAAAGAAGTTTTACCATCAATTATAAAACATGGTGAATATAAGATTCAAAATATGTAATGCATTTATTCAAAGATCAAACAAAACACATTAAAAAACGAATGAGTTAAAAGATCGGCAGATAAAAATGATAGAAATTGAAGTTAATCATCTGAAAGATATATATAAATAAAAGATAAAAATATTGAAAATTTAACACAAACTGTTCATATAGCATTGGATAGAATAAATCGCAGAAATGGGGTAATTAGAGATATGTTGTCCACCAAACACAATATCTAAATTTAAATCCAACTTTTATTCTTCTAGAATTGTTCGATAATTATGTTGAACATGATTGTTATGTGATTAGAACTAAAAAAAAATGTTCCAAGACAATTGCTTAGAATTGGAGATATACATCCAAATTAAGAAGAATTATTGAGATTTGAATATATTTCAAATTCCATAAATTTATACCAAAGAATGAAGGAAACAATGAATGAACACATTGAGTTATTTTATAACTATTTTAAATTTGTCGGAAATAATTATATTCAACAATTAGTTAGTGAAATTAATATACTTAGTCTAATTTAGTAAAACAAATTTTTATTATATTATTCATTATGGTGTTTCATAGCCTGTGAGCAGAGGCTCTGGAAATATGAAAAAAAATAAAATTAATGTACTGAACTCAGAACTGTGCCTAAAATAGGGACGATTTCAAACACGAAACAACATACAATATTTATAAATGAATTTGGTCTATATTTTATTAAATTATTTTCATCATATTTTCGTTTTCTTCATAAAAAGGAATATATAGAAAAAGAACATATTTCCCCATGTAAAAAATGGCCGAATTACTAGAAAAACAACTAGAGAACCTACAACTAGCAGATGGGAATAAATCGATTACATTATTTGATTTAAACAATTGAATTTATAATGAAAAAAATGTAAATATTGTATTAGATGAGAATAACGAACCTTTGTTTAAAGCAAAAGACATTTGCGTTGTTTTAGAATATTCCAACTCTAGAAAAGCATGTATAGACCGTGTTTGTGCAAACCATAGAAATGTTTATAAAACATAAATACGAATAAATATGTTGGCAATATCGGTAACACAATTATTTATATTTTCCAAATATAAAATTAGCTATTGAGTGTGACGAATATAACCACAGAGATAGAAAAATTAATTATGAAATACAGAGACAAAAGTGTATAGAGAGTCAATTAAATTGTAAATTTATATGGTTTAATCCTGATGAAATAAAATTTGATATAGCCGAAGTGGTTAATTGTATTTTTGTTTATATAACTAAAAATATTTAAATTTGCGCTACATCTGTTTTATTAATCCAAGAGTTGTGAGAATTACCAAAACCCAACCACTTTACAAATATTATTCGCCTTTAGTTTTTAAAACTTTTTCGACCAAATATTCATCAGGATAGTTTGTTTTCATAATTTCATATTCATAAAAACTACCCATTATTCCTTCACCATTATTATCTTTTAATTTGTAAGTTGGCATATCAATATTTAAAACTTCACGAATAGTAAACAGTTAAGTTGGCCAATTAGCAGTATAGCATATATATATATATATATATATATATATATATATATATATATATATATATATATATATATATATATATATATATATCACTTTGCTCACATGTACAACATCTCCAAATTTATATTTTAGTTTAGTAAACACAAAATTAGTTTGCAGTAAATTTTTTTCATATTTTTTATTAACTTCAATTGGTATCATACCAATAGTGCTGTGCTTTATGGTGTTGCATTCTTTAACTAATTCATCCAATATATTTATCCACTTATAATTACCATTCAAAGCAAATTTTTTCCACGATATATTTTTTAAAGTTCGATTAAATCTTTCAACAATGTTAACTTTTAATTCAGAAAATAAAGGAAAATAATTTTTATTATCCTTTTCCATAAGTTCTTTGGATACTTGATTATAAAATTCTATGCCATTATCGCTTTGTAAATTATTTGGTTTTCTTATCATCAGAATATTTTCTAAAGCATTTGATACATTTTTTGCTGTTTTATCTTTGATTGGTAAAGCAACAGCAAATTTTGAAGAAAAAAAACATCGATAATTGTCATAATATATTTGTAATTATTATTTATATGTGACATACCTTTCGAATTTCCAGTATCCATTTCTACAAGATCAATTTGCCACAAATCATCAATGCCATACAAAATAACTTTTCTTCTTGGAAAATATTTTTGTACGTGTTTATATAATTAATTGATTAGTCCTTCTCTCACGTTGAGCAAATACATATTTTTTAAAGAATGCTGATTTTTTAGAATTGCACAACGAGCATATACTGTTCTGGACTAATCGCCCATTTGTTGTATTTTCATTTCTTATATTATTATTTTAGTGACTTACTTGCACTTCACACCAAGTATTCTCCCTTTAATAGTTTATATATATATATATATATATATATATATATATATATATATATATATATATATATATATATATATATATATATAGTTAATCTTTCTATTTCACGAATATTCCTATTATAGTCCTAAACCCTTCAGAATATTCAGATAATTCAGTTTTTTTTTTAACCAGTTTACCACCTCATTTACCATCAAATGATTTACTATAATCTTTTTTCGAATCCTTCATCACAGTTAGATTATCATTAGGTAAATTATCAGAATTTGTTTTATAAGCAGTACAATCCATAAAAAAGAAAAGAAGAATGGGCTATCTAAACGAAAATTATAAGTTTTTTTATTCCACTTTGCAGGTAAATAAAATATGTGAGATTTTTCTTCAACTTTCAAGTTAATGGGTGTGTCGCAGTAATTCAAAACTGATGAATTTAAATTTTGCAATTCTTTATCGAAAAAACTTTTATTGACAGCATATTTGCCATCCACAGGATCAGCCATATTATTAATTCTGCGATTTTGAATAGAAACATATTCTGTTGTGTAGACAAAAACTTTACTAATTTGGTATCAGAAAGCAGAAACAGTGGTATTGTGTTTTGAATCTTCGTATGTTTTTAAATCAGAAACACTAGTGTTGTATTTTGATTCAACATCATTTTTAATCCATAAGCAGAAACAATCGTTTTATATTTTGAATCTACATCTTTTTTTAATGTCCATTTTGCATTATTTATTCGTTTTATATAATCAGCAATAGTGTTATTGAATTGCATATTTATATCTTCTTTTAATACATAATCAGCTTTTTTAAAGTATTTTATTAACAGCATCTTTTCCAGCAGTGGGGTCAGCTACATTAACAATTTTTCGTCCAAAAAAATAGGACATACAATTTCGTAAAATAAAAACAAGTGCTTAACTCGCTTTGTAAAGAAGAAACACTCGAATTACATTTTGAATCTACAAATTTTTTAAAATCTTCAGCAATATGATGAAAGTTATTTAAATATTCTATTAATGGTTTCCTGGATACATCTGTCATTGAATAACATAAAAATGATATCCCGAAACTTAAATTCTCTCGAAAAAGGTGTAAAACAACTAAACATAAATGTCCATAGATAACACAATTAACATTCTGAACTCGATCATCATTGTAATAAACATTATTGTTTTTGAAATAATTAATTAAATTACTAGGAATATTGCCACCAAATAAATCAAAATAATAAATATAATTATTTTCTTTAAAATAGCAGACCCAATGAGTGCCAGATTTGGTGGAAATATCAAAATTAACTGCAACACATTCATTTTTGTGAATTTTTTTTTCTTGTAGTAGTTCGTCAATTATATAAACTTTTCAGAAATATATAATATTTTTACATATTTTTCAAAATCGATATAAGATAAAGGAGCTAAATTTTTTTGTCCTTCCTCTTTTTTTGGCAACTACACCACTACCAGCACTGTTTTCCATTGCTAAATTGTGCCTCTGTTGTTCTAATTCTTTTTTATTTATTTTTTAGTTTGTTCAGCACAATTATTAGTTGCAATAGCTCCTCCAGCTATTACGCCAAGAGCTCCTTATGTTGCAAATAAATTTGCTAAAATTCCTTCATGATGCAAACCACTTCCAGTTTTTTCATTGGCCTTTTTTTTTAACTGTTGGGAATGGTAAAGTTAATTTAAAACTTTTTCCTTCTTTCAAATTTTTATTTATTTTTTCTCAAGTTGTTCTTTTGTTAAAAATGTATCTATACCCAAATCTCTTAATTGATCAATGGGTATATAGAAAGTTAAGCTTTTTATCTTCATTTAAATAAGTAAAGAAAAAAATATATATATTCAATAAAACACTTTAATTTCAAAACCTAATTTTCTTTTCGTAAACATAGTTGAGGGAACAGCTGCAGAAGCAATATTTCTCCAACTGGAGTATCTTTATCTAACATGTATTCTTTTGCATCTATTTGTAAAATATTGTCAGCTTCATTCCTAGATTCTAAATCTTTGTGGTTTCTATACGCAATATCATGAAATTGGCAAGCTTCATCTAATTTATTTATTCTTGCATCTCCTCTTTCTAATCTTGCATTTAATTTTGTTAATGATGCACAATAATTATAACCTGGCAAATGCATTTCAGGCAAATTTAAATTGTTTAGTGCCCAGTTAATAATGCCTTTGCCATGGTGTACAGAATTCCAAAATGTGTGTGGAATAACACTTAAAACTCGAATTAGATATAGAATTCCTTTCGGATTATTAACAACAAATTCAGAAAATTTATTGCTTAGTATATTCATTATATTTACTTTTTCATGGTGATAATTTTTATTTCCAGCATTTTCTTCACCGTCGATAACTAACAATATATCGATTAATTTTCTAACATCGTCCATCCAAATATGATCTTTTTGGCAAACTATTGTATTTTCGTATACCTTCTCCAGATCTAGGAGACATGTAAAATTGGCACTTTCAGGTGTGTTTGGTACTGCTCTTATAAAAATAATATAAATTGGTTTCATTATATTTGCATACTTCCAACTTCTATTCAAGTTTATTGGCTTTTTAGTATTATACTCTTGGAATGCAGCATTGGTTAATACATCAATTTATTTATAATTTTCATAGTCATTATAGGCGAATTCACCTTCAAGATCTGATTGTATTTTTTTGTTAACAAATTAAAAAGTCCTTCTGTTAATGTATATTCTTTACCTTTTACAGATAGTTTATCATTATTTGTTTTTACTTCTGTAATTCCAATTTCAAATTTATGCCCATCTCCTTGTGAACCATATGATGTGTTAAAAACAGTTTTCTAAGAAATTTCTTTCCCGAGTTTTATAACAGAATCTGGTAGCATCAAATTTTTTATAGGTACAGTGCCCATTCGCTCTTCTACATTAGGTTATTTTGGGAATCACTCTCTTTCAAAAGATATTTCTCCTGGTGTTGGTAAATAATCTAAATTATTTGCAGCAACAGGAAATAGTGCTGTTATTAAATTTTTATTTTCTTCACTTACTTGTTCTACTTTTTTGCCAATGTTTTGTAATTCACGAATTAATGGTAGATCTTTTTTCTTGTTTTTTTTTTTTTAATATTCTACCTCATGGTTCTTTTTATAATTTCTATACTTCTCGATGAGCAATTTCACTCGATGAACTCTCTCTCTCTCTCTCTCTCTCTCTCTCTCTCTCTCTCCTCTCTCTCTCTCTCTCTCTCTCTCTCTCTCTCTCCTCTCTCTCTCTCTCTCTCTCTGAATCCTTCATTTATATAATTTTTTTCTTATAAATGAGTTATAAAAAACATGGAGAGTTTTTAGAGACAAACAAAAATGAGATAATATTGATGTTTGTTCTAATGTTTTTCCATTTCAGTTTTATAGAGTAAAAATTTCAAAACATGGACATATTATTGAAGCTGTTGATAATCCAGGAATAACTTCGACGATGATGAATATTTTGCTAAGATCACCAAATGAACCAAATTATTTAGAGTCTACTGGTGTTGATAATAAATTTCGAGTCAAATCTGTTCGTAGTGATAAAATAAATGAAATAATGTATCCATTAAGATATTTGTTTGGCTTTATTCGCGATAGAAATAAAGTTTACACTAAAGGTGGTTATAAAATCACTTTTTTTTAAATTAAAGAATTTCATCTGATAACAATTGTTAATTTGTTTTATGAAACTGAAAAAACAGATGTTTCTGTTGATAAAACTTATGCTGATCCAGGCAAAATTGTTATTGAAAAACTGAGTTTTTTTTGTGGCCTATTGTTGAATACGAATCTAACACATCGATTGCAATTAATGAAAAAATATATAAAAATTCTAAAAATCATACTGTTTTTAAATGTTGGCAATTTCTATAAAAAGAAGTTCCTGCTGGGACAAATATTTTAATTGCGATATAAAATATGAGTTTAATAATTTGCAATTTGACATGCCTGATTTGGTAATTGTGGGTTTCTAAACTAATAGAAAAAATCACGCTGAGCAATATGTGCATGCTTCAATGTTTGATCATTGTAATGTGAGAAATATTTTTGGTTAAAAATGGAAGAAATTAAATTTTTCCAAAATAAAAT
The DNA here is from genome assembly GCA_029891345.1 of Dryococelus australis. Taxonomy (NCBI): domain Eukaryota; kingdom Metazoa; phylum Arthropoda; class Insecta; order Phasmatodea; family Phasmatidae; genus Dryococelus; species Dryococelus australis. The sequence continues at coordinate 49,560,342 of CM056997.1, read as the reverse complement.
TGGAATTTATATACTGAAATTGATCTTCGTCTTAAAATATTTCTCGCTTTTAATGATTTTAGAAATGCTAGAACAAAATTATATACTATATACAGAAATAAAGAAATGTATTATAAGCCAACTACTAACTATCATGGTGATATCAATTATTATTCATTTTGGGGACGAAGACTTTTCTATGATGTTGACTTCCTACATAGAAAAACAGCAGTAGTTAAAAATAAAACAAATGTAAAAAAATTAGTGTAGATTTTAAAAAAGCTGTTGAGGCTTGAGGCTAATGCAATTTGTAATGTTGTTTTAATCAGCCAACGAAATTTTACTTATGATAATTTTAAATAAATATCACTGAATACATGCAAATTTTAATTCTATTAAATGTATAATGTAAACAATTTTACAGAAACAAGAAATTAATTCTATATTTTAATACAATTTTTTACACTCATAGTTGAGTGGTAGCATTAAAAATCATTACGAATTTTTGATCAAATAAAAAAATCATTTTACTAATTAATATTTTCTCATAGTATCACTTTTTTTTTATAAAACATATATAAATATTTAAATATTGTAAATGTATTAGATTATAGATCTTTTAGAACTTTGGGATATTGAATATGGAATTATAAGACCAGAAACTTTTATTGATAAAGAATCGGACATTGTTGATTTCCAAATTGTTTTAAAAATCGATAAAAATTAATTAAGATCAAATAAATTTTCTGATTTTAAAGAAGATGTTTGTGGTTTGGATTGTTGCGATGTTTGGGATTATGGATTCAGTAATGGCTATGCTTCAGATTTTTCTTTATTTTTAGACTTTAGAAAGTCTTTTACTTTTGTTGAATAAAATATATAAATCCTATCAATTATATTTTTTTATATTTTCACTTGATTTTTGCTTATTTTGCTTTATTTTATCTTAAGTTTGCTTGCTCGCTTGCAAAATTGCTATTTCTAGAAAACTTGATATTTTTTTTTTTTTTTTTTTTTTAAGTAAGAAATTTGCTTGATTTTGGGGTGAAATAGCTTATTTTTTAAAGTGACACAAATTCTGCTCGGGAATTTTTGAAAAGGGGTTAATTTACTTTATTTTTGTTTGATTTTGGGGAAAATTTTCTTGTTTTTTTTTTATATTGAAAATCGGTAAGATATGGAGTTTCTGGAAACATGAAAAAGTAGTTTGTAAACGGAAAATTGCTTAAATTTTGGGGCTAATTGCTTGGTTTTTCGATGAAAATATGAGGTGGTCCAGAATCGTCCTTTCATATCTACTCTTCTTCAATATAAATGTTAAATAATAATGCTGATAATCCGCATCCTTGTCTTACGCACTTTCCAACTTTTGCTTATAGTCTTTCTTTGCCAATTATAGCTGTCTCGTTCTTGTAATGGTGGTAGAGTATTCTTCTGTTCCTGTAGTGTATTTTCAGCTTTCTTAGGATTGCAAACAGCAGATTCCAATTTACATTATTGAAAACTTTCTCTATGTCAATGAACTCAATTACCATTGGTCTGTCTATTTCTAGGGATTTTTCGATAATGACTCTAAGTTTTAGGATGGCTTCTCGTGTGTCTTTTCCTTCCCTGAATTCAAACTGTTCTTCTGAAATATTAGCTTCTATTTTCCTCTTTATCCGGTGCTAGATAATTTGAGTTATAATTTTAGAGGCATGGGAGAGAATAGGCTAAGTATTCTATGATTTTCATACATCCGTGCTCTATTCCTTTTTGGGATCGGAATATGGATTGTTTGCTCAAAATCTTTTGTGGTTTCTCCTGTTATGTACATTTAATTTATTAGCTTGTACAAATTGTATTTGGCTTTGTCTCTTAAAGCCTGTAAGATCTCTGCAGGGATTTCATCTGGTCCTGAAGTCTTTCTTTTTTCAAACCTTTCATGGCTTATGAAATTCGTCTCTGATTATTGGTGGTCCTACCTCATCAACTTCCCCTTATTCCTCACATTCAAGGACCTCTGTATCTAAAATTCCTTGGCAGAGTTCTTCTGTGTATTCCTTGCAACATAGTACTACTTCATCTTCTTCAGTTAAGACTTTTGTTTTATACCTGCGTATTTTTAATGTAGAGGAGAAATGAGAGTGGAGTGCGCATAGCATCTGCGTATAACAACTTTCCATGTTTTAACTCTGGACTACTTTCCTGCCAATATCATTATCAAAAAATAATGTATATACAATTTGACGTTATTGGACTGTTTTTTTTTAACAGTTATCTTTGCATGTGTTCCTACCGATCTTGTGAATCGCAAACTATTTAGTATATCAACTACTGCTTTATATGATGGTTTTGATTCAAATATCCTATCCTATCCTCTATAATGAGTAGACGATCTCTGTCTTTCTTTAATACTTCCAAGTCCCTTGAAACTCAACAGAAATTCTTCAAATTTTGCAGAGAGAATCCTCAGGGTCAAATACAGGTCAAGTTCGATTTTCAGGAAGATCAGCTTACACAATCATTACCTATTACCTTAAAAGCACATTTTTTAATTATTTTTTCCTATGAAAGTTTTGTATTAATGCATAGAGATTATTGCATGGAGATATGGAGGTAATGGAATATAATTTTTGTTTACTTTAAATGTCTCGCTTCAATGTTGAGTTAATTAGTTAGGCCATAGAGGCTCAGTGGATAGAGAGATTCAAAGTGGGGTCGCAGTGTCTCAGTGGTTAGAGCGATTCCAAGTGAGGCCTTAGTGGCTCAGTGGATAGAACTATGTTAATTGGGGCCACGGTGACCAAGTGGATAGATATATATCAAATGAGGCTACAGTTGCCAAGTGGCTAGAGCGATTCCAAGTGGGGCCTTAGTGGCTCCGTGGATAGAGCGATTCCAAGTGGGGCCGCAGTGACTTAGTGGATAGAATTATATCAAGTGGGGCCACAGTGACACAGTGGATAGATATAAATCAAATGGGGCCGTAGTGGCTCAGTGGATAGAGCGATTCCAAGTGGGGCCACAGTGGCTTAGTGGATAGAACTATATCCAATGTTGAGTAAACTTCGCATCTTTTTTTTCAGTCTTTGTATAACAAAAATTTGTAACATCGTAACTGTTCTAGGCACGTGACAATACCAAAAAAAAAAATTCACAGGCTGAGCCCTAGTATGGTTAATAAATAGTCCTAATAGAAATATTTTAAGTATTACAAATGCTGTTCTAGATTCTGTTGCGTTAGTCGAAGAACAGTCGTTCATATAATGTAATGTCCCGATGTTAACATAAAAGTTAAGTGTGTGGAAACTTTTATAAAAAATTAGTTGTTATTAAGGGATATGAAAATGTCACACCATGATGAGTTTGGGAACAAGGAGATGGGTGATAGGAGCTAGACATTTTGGGAATTCCCTTTTCCTCTAAAAATTGACCTTTTCCCTTAAAATTTCCATTTTTTACAGAGCAGGAGACCAGAATTTGTGACGCAAATCACCGGGATCAGTGACCCAGTGTCACGTGAGCTTGACTCAGTAACCATGACATTTGATCTTGAAAATCCGGAACACCTAAAAAAAAAAAAATTTTTAACTACCGAAACTTATTATTATAAAATAATTTAAAATTTATTTAAAAAATCAAATTCCCCCCTGGTGTTCCCCCGCACCCCCTCACCGAACAAATTATCGGCAGGCCTTCACCACCTTCGCCCATACCCAGACAGCCATGTCGGTGCTGTAAGCCATCATAGCAGCAATATTCGATGCAGGTGACCTCAACATTGACCCTATGACATTGAATGACCTTAAAAACAAAAACTGGAGGAAAATGCATGAGTCGAGAAAAATACATAAAAGTCAGCAAACATATGATGTTACAGACTACCACCATATTGGATGCGTGTGACCTTGACACTGTGGCCTGAATGATCTTGAAAACAAACCCTCTAAATCCATAAAAGACAGCAAGCATTGTAGCATGCGATGAAAGAGGCAAGAAGTAAGCTAACCCAATGGGCGATACTCCTACAGTTCGACTGTGAAACAGGTCCCTGGGAAAGAAAATCAGTTAGCAGATGTTTTATCACGTACACCAGACACGAGCACAATCATCACAGATCAAGCGGAATAGGACGACGTGTTACTGCCAGACTAACAAGAAATTCTCAGCGAAACAAACATAAAAGAAAACTGCAGGTTTCAAACATGGAAGTGTTAGTCGATGCATTGTACCGCGAGATAGTGAGCGCACAAGACATCTGCGCACTGGCGAGGGAGACAAAAAGCACTGTGTGAGACGCAAGCAGTAGAACAATGGCGTGTAATTGTTGTAAATCTGTTGGAAACTTGCTCAGCGAAGGACGCAACGAAATGGAGACTGTACGTGCCACCAAACTGCAGGGAAAAAGTTTTAGACCACGTGTATGCCAGTCATGTAGTGGGACACCCAGAAACGGAACACACTAAGGAATGTGAAACTGCACTTTTTCTGGCCCGGCCTGTCACATGATGTGAGAAGATACATGCAAAACTGTGTGAAGTGTCAAACTTCTAAATCACGCAGGAGTGATGGGATTCAGCCGCAACAGCCACATTTGCCCCGACGGCCCTTCGAGACCATTAGCCTCGACTTAATAGGGCCATACCCACGAATATCTGGGGGGAATGATTTATCCTTGTGGTAACCGATAATTTTTCCTCGTAGACTGAAGCTTACATGATGAGCAGCGCATGAGTAACAAGTATTGTGAAGATGGTAGAATGTGAGTTTTTCGCACTCTGGGGTACCCCTAAACAGGTGCTCACTGACAACAGAACCCAATTCTCTGGATGCAAGTGACAGGAAATGTGCACTGGGTGGGAGGTAAATCATTTGAAGACAGTGGTGTACCATTCCAGAGCTGACCCCATGGAGTGCCACAATCAAGATCTGGAGATGGAACTGCAGCTCCATGTGGGTGAGTTACATACAAGTTGGGTTGAACACCTGTCCACTGCCCTCTTCACCCTCCACCGGCATGTGAATGCTGCAACAGGACACATGCCAGCATGCATACTATTAGGGAACGATCTAATAGTACCTGGTGGTATAAATTGCCTGCAAAACACAAGTGAAGAGAGTAATGGAGGAAGCACGGCATGGTGCGTGATATACTGTCAAAAAAAACAAAGAACAGGTGGAATGGCAGAAGCGCTACATCGCAGGTTGGGTCCCCATGGGTACCAGGCCACCACCAGCACTACGGCCAGGTCAACAGTTGTACCTGAAAGCATACCAACAGTCCGTGGCACCACAGAACTTCTGAACCGGACTTGCTTCACACTGGACAGGACCATGCCAGGTCATAAAAAGCATCGGATCAAGCACCTACCTGATCCGAGTGGGAAGAAAATGATGAAGGGCACATCGGGACACAATCCGTCTGTCACCCAGATATGTCCACAGCGAAGATGTGCCCCGAGCCCAAACACCCCACGACTGCACACCACCCACCAAGCAAGTAACACATGTGAGAGAGGAAGAAGGTGGTGCGGCAACTCCAGCAGGAGTCCCGCCACAAGATGCCAAAGCACCAATGATGCCAGACGAGGCCACGTCTACAATGTGCCAGGCGAGCTTGGGTACAAGTGATGGGAACGGCAGAAATGTAATGTAAACAGTGTTCCCAAAACCTCTAGCAAGCAGAGAGAAAGTTGCAAGTGAGGATCAGGAAGCATGGGGTGAGGAGTTTGCAAGTGGACCAGAGCCTCACGACAGCGATGTCGGGGAAGGAGTTCCTGGAGATGAGCACGAGTGAAGAGGGTGCATCAGCACATCCCCCAGGAACAGAAACAGCAGATGCAGGAAGCACAATGTCACCCGGCAACATGGCGCCGGAAATGGAGTGTTGGGAGTCCGATACTGAGGTGTCTGATGGGGCAGCGGGTACGAGGGCCCCGTCCAAGACCCGGGACTCGGACCAAGTACAGCACTTCTGGGGAAGGTTCCCCCATCCGGCTATAGGGAGCTTGTTGTCACGGCCCAAACAGTCGATGGGGAGAGCACATCAGCAAGCAGAGCAGTGCCAACAACAGCTGGGGAGTCACCCGAGAGTGGCCGATCACCCCGAGTAATCGCCTGTCCGGGTAGCTAGTGGCGGCGACAACAGCATGTGCACAAAGAGAGCAGCAGCAGCGACAGCGATCACAGTGGGTCAGTTGACTCGTGAAAACTTCGATGGTCATGGTGGAAGAGACAGCCACCGACGGGATGTACGATGTGTGTGGGCAGCAGCTAGTGGTTCCAGAGAATAAGGGGCTTGGAAGAAGCATTTATGCATTATGTCAACGGCGAGCAGATGCCGGGTTATGCTTCAGCTGCAAGTGACATGTACTGCTGCAAACGACCTCACAAAGGGGTGAGGCATTTGATGCGTGCCGCATAACCCCTCCCACAAGTTAGTGTTTTTCTTTATGTACCATATTTTTCATTCTCATGTGTAACCATCTGCACCTCATATCATAGTGTTATTATGCATGTATGTTCTTTTGTTGTGCAAGACTACATTTTAGTAATGTGTGGGAATCTCCAAAGGCAAGTGTAAAGTGTTTTTCATGCAAGGGTGCTGTCTAGAAACTAGTTCCAAGTGGAGTGCCAGTACATCAAGCTGGCTAGCATACAGCACTTTCCAAGTCAGTCATAGTCTGTCTTGCAAGGAGTGAGCATGTTATGTCGTGACTAGTGTTTCACACGCTCGGCGGCCATCAACTTTTTGCATAATAATTTCTTCAGCAATAGACTTTCTTAATTAACCAGAACTGTTGTTTTATCTACCACTAAAATTCCACCACTCATACCACCCAGTGCTTGCATCACCTGGGTGGATTTTATTCGTTCAACTAAAAGCATTGTGACAACGTGTATTTTATTCTGTTTAAACCCATACTGACGGGTCTAGCTCAGCAAGCAAGTGTATGTTACCTCAACTGAGATGTGTAGAGTGATACCGAATAAATTACGCAGTGTGGCAAAATACCACTGGTAGTTATTTCAGGAGTGCGCAAGGCGTTTAAGGTCCATGCCTTCTCCCGCCAATTTTGCCGCAAGTCTGCAGAGAATATAATGAGAGTTTTTAATCTCATGTAATTGCAACATAACTAAAGTGTCGTACATGTGTGTGGAGAGCCCTGATACCCCACAGAGCCGCGAGCAAGAATATACAATACTTTTCAGAGGAGTACAATACTTCCAATCCCTTGAGGTATTAGCACTGTGGTCGCCAGCCGAACGACCTTGAGGAGAACGAGTCAGCTCTACCGACATAATTGGCATTATTCTGGATAATAATGTCTGGCGCCCAGGGTAACAAAAATCCTAAACTTCCTTTTTAACAATTTTATATTTACCATTCCTCTAACCTAACCTAAATCCTCATCTGACCATATAACATCACGTCTGTGGATTGGCAAGGCCAACCATATGCCCATAAAGTTCGGAACAATGCTTACTAACACTTGTAAAAGAATAAAACTGAATTGAACAGGTATTAAGAGATCCCGTCCCCTATCACATATAGAGTGATCGAAAATAAATTCTATGTCTCTCAGTTCACAGACATATATATTCCGACGAATTTACACCTCTCTCTAGGAAAGCGATTGTCAAAATACTTGCTGGCTTTAACAGGCCACTATGGTAAAACTGTAAAAAGCATCTTACAGCATACGATGCATTATTACGCAAACTTAAACTTCCCAGGGAAATGCAAATCTCATGGTAAGAGGAGGTGGCGTACTGGGTGGTGAAAAGAAAATAAGGTCCCAAGTGATTACAGTCTATTGCAGAGAATGTCCAACTCAAGAAATTGAAGACCGCCTGGTGAGTGTGGGAAAACGCCGGAGCTCATGGCACGCACTCCACCTGCGCCAGATGCTACTCACTTACTAATCTCTCCGCCTGATGTGCAAGCTCGCCTCTGCTTACCTACGCACCAAAGCAGCACTACTTTCTGTTACAGCTTGCATCTCCTTTACTTGCAACATGCTAATAATTAAACATACATATTTGAATTAATAAAATAAACCCCGCAATACAAAACACGTATGAATGAAATGGACAAAACACTAGGTGTGTGATGATAAAGATGACAACAGATTAACAATCCACTATAAACAAAATTAAATAAAACAATAAATAAATATTTTAATACATAACAAATACTGTTTCACTAATGCCCTGGACTCACAATAAGTTCAGTTATTACTGGGCCTCGTTTGTGTAATTCCACCTCGTGGTGTCCTGGTTGTCATGGCAACCACTATCTGCTGTGTGCGGGAGTACCCTTGCACTTGCGCTGATCGCGGTTGTGACCGGGCGCACGCCCTACACATCGGTAGAGCGCACAGCCCTGTTGCGGCGATGTTGAAGGCTGCAGCCGGACAAACTGTCTTAGGAATGGGTGTACATTTATCACGTCAATTGACTAACAATATTTACAATTCTACGTGCGTTTTCTGTTCATCCCAGCATATAAATGAATTTTATTCGTTCAACTAAAAGCATTGTGACGTGTATTTTATCTCCATTGTATCTATTACGAGAAGAAGCAGCCCTCGTAGTTTCAGCGAATTCATATTGGCTGAGATATACAGACATAATTAATTTCGGATAAGCTCATGTATCCTTGTATATATTAACCATCCATATTAAACTTCATGAATCTGTACTATTCATTAAATTAAAATGTCTGAGCATACTAAATACTGTGATGTTTGGAATCTCCACTATAGGAAGTGGTAGGGGTGCTTCATTTCTAAGCAAGTCTCTGCATATGGCCATATGACTTTAAAAATATATTTTTCTTACTTGTCCACGTGGACTTTCAATTGACAACGATTAAATTCGACCTCAATAACTTGTATTCAACTAGCTATATAGTAAACATAGAGAGGTTGACAGTGACTACGCCACCTCAACATCTACTGGAAACAGTGCTCAGCAAACAAGAGGGAAATGCACGCACAACATGCAGGAGGTGCACAAGACATGGAGGCTCACGACGGCACCGTCGAGTACGAGCTCCAGGGGAGGACAACAAGCACAAAAGGCAGGTCAGTACCAGCCCCAGAACCACCAATAGTTGGTGCCTAAGGCACGATATCGCCCGGCGAAGTGGAACCAATTAGGGCACATCCGAAGGCTGGCTCCGTGGATATCGATTGCGCAGCGGCTACCAGCACAACCCAAAAAGATCCAGAACTGCAACTAACATGACACCTCTGGGAGGGGGTCACTCAGGAGACGACATGACACCCGCCAACATGAAGACGGTCGTCGAGGAGGACAGCACGACAGAAGATGCAACGGTGCCAACACCAGCTGGGGAATAACACGAGGGTGACTCCAACCAGTCGCTAGTCCCCCTAGCTACTGGCAGCGAAAGGTATTGTGCATGAGGACAGCAGCAGTGGCAGTGACTATAGAAGATCGTGTGACTCTTACTAGTTCCGCCACTCAGCCCCTCGATCCCAGCCACATGCGGGATACTGCAATTGCGTGAACACGGGAATACCACTGCGGCTGCAAGAACATACGGAATGATGGTAGCAGCCGGAGGTTCCAGAACGTAGGGGCTGGGAAGAAGCCCACATGCTACATCCACGACGGGCAGACACAAGGAGGTGTGTCTGTCATCAGTGACGTGAGCGGCTGCAAATGGTCTCGCTAATGGTGCGGGGGGTTGAAGTGTCCCATGTTAACCCTTTCCCTTAGTCAGTTTGCCCGCCGCACCTGTCGGGGCTCGTGATTCGTGTGCTCGGGCAGCTATCATCATGTTGGACTAATCATTTCATAGCAATAGTTATTTACCATACCAGAACCTTTTTCGTATTTCAGCTGCCCGAGACTTTACCACCCCTCACACCTACGCAGTGCTTCCATCATCTGGGTAGGCTTAACTTGAACTTAATTTATTTTATGTGACTTCGTGTCTTTTCCCAGTATCACCCGAGCTGACGGGTTCCTAAGCATCACCAAATGTAACCTTTTCCCGATGGGAATGAAATCATTTAACTGAATAAATCACAGCAGTGACGAGTTACTACATGTGGTTAATTTCCAGTTCGCTGCAAGGCACTTAAGGTATGGGTCTTCTCCTGCCAATTTTCTCAAAGTGTAATTTACTGTGCAAGTATGTTTGAAATGGTCACGAGTTGCCCAGATATCCCACAATGCAACAAGTAAGGGAGTCATTCAGTAAGTATTGATTTTATTCTATGACGAGACAACAACTGCACTCGGAGGATATGCTGTGGTCGTCGGCCGAACGACCCTGAGGAACGAGTCAACAGCTGCTCTCCGACTTCACTATATTGTCAACTCGAAAATATCTGGCATCCTGGGTAATTATCTCCACTGAGATTCCAAAAAATATATTCACCTCTCCTTAGCTAACCAATATCCTTATTGACCAACACCTTGGCACTAGTTTCCAGCCTCTTATGCATTATACAACCGTCACACCACAAACCAAACCAATACAAACACCTAAATTGATAGTGGGGAGAGCCGTGAAGATCAGGGAAATTGTGGGGTAAAAATTTCAAAATATGTACATTTTCATTACAAAATTTTACCCTTTAATTTTCCTACAGTTCATAGCCCGCCGCATCAGGTAAAATATTTATGCTCGTCATGAAATCTGTTTTCTGTATTAATAATAGTGGATTAATACCATTTTCTGGATTTTTTTTTTTTTAAAAACAGTGCCTCTGCTATACATTACCTCGACTATATGTTTACATTTATCGGAACCTACTTTCCGTGAGCACCCACAAAATATAATTTCTACATCTGTCTCAATACACGAAAATAATGATCTTGATTACGAGGTCAATCCATCAACTTTGTGGTTTGATGCCAGACTGGTGTAGTGTATAAATTATTTGCATTGTAGTTTCGAACCAAAACACCACAGCCCATTGCACCTTTAATATTTCCGAGCACTCAATTAAATGGATACATAAATCGCTTACATGCTCCCGTGCATAGGCTTATACGCTGCAATGTCAAACATGCACGTTGGTTCGTTATTAACACAATTCTTCACAAAAGTAACATTCCCAACACTACACTATATAACTTCCCAGCGATTGGTTTTAAGCCATATTTAACCTTGCAAAGCAAAATACGTGAATTACACTTTATTTCAAACCAGCAAGTGCGTGAAAATGTCCAATTGTATTTTAGTTGTCGATTATTTTGGGTATGCATGTGTAATATTCCTTACTGCTACACCCTACCAAGGACCTTTGTTTTGACTAAGGAAAACATGGTGGACAGATGTTAAAGTGGCCAAAAATTGTAACACTTCTGCCACTCTATATTTACTATATAGCTCGCTGCTTGGATTAGAAGTGCTAAAAAAAAAATGTTAAAATGCATGTATTTTTTTGGCCATACGAGAATAAGACTGAGGCTAACAGAGCCGTTCAAAATTTTAATTGTAAGTTCAAAAATTCATCTTTTTTCAATTATATCAAAAGTATGAAGGAAACAAATTCCTTTTAAAATTGCACATATTTAAGAAGGAAACAAATCTCACACGTATTTTCAAAACCAATTTGATTTTTCCTAAGGACTCTTACAGTATCTACAAATATTGTCCCTTAGGTTTCCGCCATTAAGGCCTACTTTATTATTATTATTTACATTTTATTATTTTTTCTTTATCAATACTTAGCTTTTAGGCTGGAGGGCCATCCCACTGAGTTGCCATCTCTCTCGAAACAGCAACTCCCCGAGGTATAAATACAAATATGTATACAATATCCCTGGGAGGGGTCAGCAGATTGAACAACCATTTTTTTTTTTTTTTTTTTTTTTTAAGACTGGTACATCAGAGGTCGTGTGCCGACGACCAAGGCGACAATCCTTCCAGCATGATGCTCCTCGTTTATACTCCAGATTCAATTATTCAATGTGTGGTGGGCTCTTGGGGTGGCCGACACACTCGTAAATACTTTGTGAATTGCTGACATTAAACAGTCGATGCAAGATAATTGCACTGGAAATTAAACACTTAATGATGCAAACACTTTGGCAGGAAAGGTGAGGACCGCACCCTGAAGTGCCCGAAGGCGACCCGAATAAATTATGTGACACTGTTCACATTATCCCATTGGGTTTTAATAAACATCTCTCTAATGAAAATAACTTACATTGGTGTCGGCTTTGACCCACCGATGCAGTTTATGCTGTATAAAAATGGCACAATGCCAAAAAAAATATTATATGAAAAGTTACGCTTCCCCAGGCGATGCAAGCTCTGGGGAAGTTGAGAGGTGGACAGTCCGGGCGGCAAATGAAAATGGTTCCGATTAAATAAAGATACTGTTAAAAACTAAATGATTGATGTTATATTTGAGGGCCGCACGGGCATACGAAAATCGTGGACACTGTAACACGTTCCACACTTAACTCAGTGGTTTATTAACTTCTCCGTTTGAGAAAATTTACATTGCTTCTTCGTTTGAGAAAACTTACATTGCTTCTCCATTTGAGAAAACTTACATTGCACTGGGCTCTGCCCGCCGGTAGGGCTATACAGACAAAAACAACATACAGTCAACAAGGTTTACTGTGGTTCTTAAGTCCCCCTAGGCAATGCAAACCACAGGGGTAGAGGGCAGGCATTGTGGCGGCTAAAAGAAAACAGTTCCGATGAAAAATAAGTCTATTGCCATGAATGTGAGTAGTATAAAGTTGAATTCCACCGGAAGCTAATGACACAGCCTTTCCCTCGCATGTCTCAGGCATTACTAACATGACCAGCTTGGCGCCTTCACCGCCCAAGCATTGTTTTGGCTTTTAAGGGAGAGAGAAGGGGGAGTGCACCAAGAGGGAACTATTTACTACAGTACACAACATAACACTCTGGTTTTCATGAATTAAGGCTTACCTGCTCAATGAGAAATACAACAATTTGAAAAGGCATTTTTAGCTACAAAACAAACACATAAAATTTGCAGTGGATGACATGAATGGTGAAAACAAATTTGATGAATAAAAACATGAATAGCTATTGCTTATATTGGTTTTAAATTAATAGGGTTCTCACTAGGGCGTAGGATTCTACATATTCCATCAGGAATCTACCACAGCACCTGCCGTTAAGCCCTTTTAATTGGCCCTATTTTTACCTGCACTGATGTGCCTGGTGATGCATTCCTCTGCACATTGCACTTGTTGCCTTAACTTGGAGTAATTGCACTGTGTGCAGGGGCACATAACTGCACATGCATCACGTACACTGTGTGTCCCCTTGTAGTGTTGGCCTCGGCGTAGGGCCGGGCGAATGGTTTAAGGCGGGAGATGCAGCACACATCACTTTGAGTTCTCGATTGCAACTATTTCCTTGAGGGAGCGTGTGATGCCTGACTGGTGTCATGTGTCCCACCAGGCACTACTTTCTGTAGCAAACATTATTGAAACTTTGCATAAACATACACACTTGCAATAAAATATGAAAACAAAACACCCTAAATTATTATTGACATGTAAACACAACACTTGCTTGGTTACGATGTGAAATGAGGGTGAACATTTTAGCTGAAAAACCAGTGCACTTTAATATCAAAATGAAACAAGTACTGAAAATATTCTGTTGGGGTATCTTTTAGCATTTCTAATTTTATTGGGCCTTTCACTATATAAGTAATTATGTTTTAAACCAGCCTACAAAAAATCCAGGGGGCCGATTACGCACTGCGAGGGGAGGTTACACTCGATTGCCCTGACTTGCTTTCAGCACACTACACCATCTACAATGCACTGCGCTTGCTGGCTGGATTGGTTTCAGATGTGGCAAATGTGTGTGATCCAGCAATAGAATCTATTGTTTTGTTTTGTTTTATTGCATTCGTAAGATCTTTTTTCAATACATTGCTGTACAAAGATATTGGACAAGTGAAATTACAGTATATACAGTATATAATCAGACTACATGTACACGCATCACATCTTTTCTTCATAACTTGGCCAATCTTCCTCCAACATTATGTAGGGCATCGTCGTTTTGCTTAAAAAGAAGAAAAATGAAAAGAGAAAAACTGGAATAAGAAATGCATGCAAAGATATGTTATAAAATAATTTATTAATTTTTGTATATTTATCTACACTATAAAATGTTAGTATAGAAAAAAATTATTTCAGCTGTTTTTTAAACAGTTTTTGGTTAGATAAGCAAATTTCTTGAAGGTGTTGTGGTAACTTATTGAAAATTTGGCTACCAAGGTAGGATGGCCCTTTATGGACAAGTTTTAAGTTAACTGAAGCCACATTGTGTTTTTTTTTTTTTTTTATCCTAGTGTCATGCTTGTGATAGGACTCATTTTCTGAAATAAATGGCTGTTTTCGGACATGGAATATAAGTACTGAAAACATGTATTCACATGCAAATGTTAAAATCTCTGAGCTCTTGAAAAGAGGTCTACATGAATCCGACTTTATTTTGCCATTGATTATTCTTTTCTTACAGCCCTCTTTTGCATGTGAAAGTTTTTTTGCTGTCAGTGGAATTACCCCAAAAAGTTATACCATAACACATGATGGAAAGAAAATATGCAAAATATACCATTTTTGCTGTGTTTTTGTTCAAGGCCTCTGCAACACTCTGCAGGGCGAAACAGGCTGAACTTCGTTTAGGTAAAATATACACAATATGAGATTTCCAGTTAAGTAAATTGTCTACTTTTAAGCCAACAAACTTAATCACTGCAGTTTCATTAATTTTGTCTTTGTTACTGCTAACATATGAATTAATGTTTTTTTCTGTTCTTTGTGAGGAAATTCATAAGATATGTTTTATCTAGGTTGAGATTTAATTTGTTTGCAGTAAACCATGCATTTAACTCTGTAAATGTTGGGTCCGTTTTTTTCTGTATAGAATCATTTACTGAGTTTCCAGAGACTAAGAAGCTAGTATCATCTGCAAATAAAATTGAGTGGTTTCTGGGGTTAAGGCACATGAAGGTCATTTATATCAACTAGGAAGAGTAGGGGGCCTAATATTAATCCTTGTGGGACCCGACGCTTGATTTTTCCTGGTTCAGAGTAGAATGAAGTAGTTTTTCCTTTGATCCGCACTTGTCCGTTTGAAAGGTATGAGCGTATTAGTTTATTTGGTGTACCTGAGACTCCATAAAACTTTAAGTTTTCTGTAAGTATGTTGTGATTTACACAGTCAAATGCTTTAGTGAGGTCGCAAAAATTCCATTAGATGGCATCTTTCTATCAAGTGCATTAAGAATGCTACATGTTAATTTGAAAATTGAATCATTTATTGATGTGTTTTTCCTAAAGCCAAATTGGAAATTTGATAGGATTTTGTGATTCTGAAAATGTTGCAGCAACCTCCAGTAAATTAGTTTTTCAATTACTTTTGAAAAGGATGTAAGAAATGAGATGGGTCCATAATTGTTTACTTCGGTCTTGTCTCCTTTCTTGAACAATGGTGTTACCATAGCCCATTTGAGTCTGTCTTGAAACAATCCTGTATTGAAGATGTCATTACAAATATGGTTTAGTGGAACACTGAATTCAAAAGCACATTGCTTTAATAACCTACAGCTAATGCCATCATTGCCGCTAGATAATTTTGGTTGCAAGAATTTATTATTTTCTCCACTTCTTTTGGAGTTGTGTTTTTTAAAAGATATAGCAGGGTATTCTGTACCCTGTAGGGTAGGAATATTGTTTATATCTTGTTTAGTGTTTTTTAAATCTTGTTTTCTTCAACATTTAAGTAGTATGAATTAAATGTATCTGCAACTAATTTAGGGTCTGAGGATAATGAGTAATTTACTTTTAGGTTTACAACTGGACATTGCTCTGTTGTTTGTTCTGTTTTGTATTTTACAATATTCCATGTAGTTTTTAATTTGTTTTGAGAAATCTTAATGTGGTTACAGAAAAAACCCTTTTTTTTTTTGCAGATTTTATGACCATACTCGAAATTTTGCAGTATTTCCTGTAGTGATTAATTGTGCCAGGGTTTCTGCTGGTTCTGGCGGCCTTATGTAGTTTTTAATTTGTTTTCGAAGGAAATTTTTATTTCTTTTGTGAGCCATCAATTCTTCTCTTGATTTGTATTACTGTGGGTCAGTCGGGATGGGAAACATTTTTCAAAACAATGGAGAACTTGGTTAAGATAAGAGTTAAATTTTTCATTTGCTTTGGTACAAGTATACAATGTTGACCATTGCTCCCTCCTGAGCTCACTTTTGAATCGTAAGACATTTTCCAGCGAAAAATTTCGCATTTTCTTATAAGAAATGCTTTTGGAGGGCATTTTTAAGGAGGACGTAACTAATATTTGTGCATCATGATCTGATAAGCCATTTATTATCGGGAGACAGTGGCACATTGCAACTGCGTTACTATCGATGAAAATGTTATCAATTGCTGTCGAACTGGTTCCTTCTATTCTGGTAGCAAATTTTACTATGGATTTATGGTTGAAGGTACTGGGTAGACTATCGAGGTCAGTTCTTTGGTTGCTTTCTTTTAAATAATCAATGTTAAAGTCTTCACAGAGAATAATTTCTAGATTGGCTCTGTAAATGGCTTTAAGATTTGCTTCAAGAATTTTTAAGAAGTTACTAAAGTTGGCAGAAGGAGCTCAATGCATAGTGAGGACCTCCACATTTTTTTAATCTGTCAGTTATTACTTCCACATTACTGCACTCAAAGGCTAGGTCTTCCCATAACAATTGTGTGCCATTTTTTAAACATTAAATTATTTCTGATGAAAATACATGTACCACCCTTAGTCATGCTATTTCTACAATAAGTGGAACAGAGGGAATAATCAGGTATTTTAATTTACTTAGCAGAGGATTCAGTTAAATGTGTTTTTGTTAGACATAATATTTGTACTTGCAAATTGCGTTCTGCGGACAATTTGTTCAAGCACACAGAAAGCTCATCAATTTTTCTTATTAAACCTCTAATATTCTGATGGAATAAATACTAATAATTTCCATTAATTATCGTAGATTTTTTAATATTAGCACAATTATTGAATGTTTCTTGTATTGAGTGTGAAAGTAAAACTTCTTTGTTATATGAATTAGGCCTTATGGGTATGGGTTTCTTTAGCCTAAAAATTGCCATGGTTTCCAACGATTACCTGGATGTTTTGAATACAACCATGGGCTATAAGAATCCTATTAGCAATGAAGTCTGCAAGTTTCCCCTTGCCAGCACGACTCAGATGCAGACCATGTCTCGTGTGGTCAACCCTGGTTATTTCTTCCAGACCAATCACACCAACATGGCTCAGTCTTCCAGACCTAGCACAGCGCTGCACGACAGTGTTAGCTGTCTGCACCTTCCTTTGTAATATGAATACACATGTTGCATTTATTTTAGTAATTTTCTTTCAAACCATATTTATTAAAATTTTGTTAGATAAATAAGTATGCTCATTTTCCTATCCGTGAACCACAGAGCTATTTGGTTCTGTCATGTTGGCCACATGTTTACAAATTTCATTCCTTCTGACCACAGTTAGGAGAAAAGAGCGGACACTTCCATGTTGAAACGATCTTATTTTGAAGTCTTTTTCAGAGGTGGTGGGTGGGTGGTAGGTGCCTGAATTTATACCAACAGCAGATACGTATTGCGGAAAATAATCACTCAGTATAAAGAAAAAAAAAGTTCCTGGTGGTTATTTTGCAGTAAACACACTTCATTGAAGTAGTTAATAATCACGTTGTGTTCAATGTTTAATAAAATAGCTTATTTTCAAAAAAGAAATTTTATTTTTTATTTTATTTATTTATTTATTTTTTTAGGCTTGCTGGGTAGCATTTACAGAATGTTTACAGCTTGCATTATGCAGGGATCACACGATGCAAGATGAGTACCAATATTGTGCGTGATGCCAACCTCGCACAAGAATTTCTTGCACAAGTTGTTGTGCAAGGCACATCTCGTATAGAATGAGGAGATAGAGCAGGTCCTATTTTTCTCGTGCAAGGCGATGCAAGTTGCGATCCTATTGGTCCTTGTATGTTGGTCATGTAACCTGGTGTAAACTTAACAATAGAGTAAAATAAAATCATAATCTGAGGTGCGCGAAAAGGAATACAGGGAAATAAAACATTGCTGGAAAATAACTTTAAAGTGTAGATTGAAGTTTAGACATTTCACTGAGAATAAAATAATAACAGTTATATGTTGGCGGGATAGCTTTGAAACAAATACCTTGTTGAGGTCAGCAACTTCATATTTTGTAATATGATACCTTGGCTGTTTGGTACTCATCAGCGCTACTAACTAATTTTGATGCGAGACAATAGTCATCTTATTTATCTGCGCGTGAACTCGTTTCGCATGCAATTTAGTTGGCATTCTCGTACGAATTTTTGCGCGAATTGCATCTTGCATCGTGTGATACTTGCTTTATTCTTAAGAAGAGCAGTGTAGTATCCGTTGTGTACGGTTCGTATTTTTGAACCTTGGCGTCGTGATCTCGATGTCACTATGTGTTTGTGCCGTTTGACTTTTCTGCGAGTTTAATGGACCTTCGAATCATGGATTTGACGAGTTTTTGATGATCTTCTGCTTTGAATACTCACATTTTTGTTGTTTTGACATTTCTTGATCAGGAATTAAATTGTTGTATGGCTGCACTGTTAAATCCAAGGCCACGTACTTTTACACGCTTTAGATTAGGTAGATAGATATTTTTGAGAGGTTCTAGAACGACGTTTCTAAATTGCTTAATTAAAACCTACTTGATTAACACAATTTAGTTGCTGAATGCTGTTTTCGGCAATAATTAAATATGTACCGTGCTGTTTGTGTTAGCTCTGTCTATTAAATATTTACGTTACCTCCAATTGTGACCAACAGAATAGAATAAATTTTGCACAAGCAGTGCAAAAAACGGATTAAATATTTCTAATCGTTTTAGTAAGTAACTAACTCTGCACCTAAAATATATGTAGATTAAATCAGTATGTTTGAGATACAAAACACTCGTAGTTTTAACTTAAAACAGATCTGTTCCATTATATCATTAATTCTAGTGGTAAAATGTCTATGTTGGTGTTTCCAACAGGCATTTACTTCAAATAACGCGATTGTAATCCCTGTCTCCCTCCTGAGTCTGTGTTTAGTAATGTCAAGTCACGTGTGCACTGTGCAGATAGTGTCGATAAACAAAAAATGTGGGTTAGTGTTTACAGGTTGAGTTCGTATTTCGTAGTGTTTATTATTAAAAAAAAAAAAAAAATCGTGTGAATATGACAGTAGTGCGAAGAATATGAACTTTTTAGGTATGCTTGTGTTATTCTTTTCTTTAGTGTGTTAAGACTTATGAGGACAATTTTAAGTCGTGCCACATTCGCAATGTATATGTGAAATAACTATTTTGAATTAAAGTAATTTTTTATTGTTATACCACTAGTTTCTCTTGAGCTATGTATTATTTTGTTTTATATGGTGGCCTGCCAGTAGATAGCAACTCATGTTTTACAAGATAATCCTGGAGTGTAGATAGTGCTACTAACAGCATCAATTACAATAAACGATTTATATCTTCAGTCACAGTGGTGTATAGGGGACATGATTTCTAGCAATGTTGATAACAAATATGCTGTAAACATTGTGAATAACACAGGTGTTGCTAACAAAGTTAGCAAGGCAAGAACTTAAGTTAATAACAAATGTTAGTAACAAATATGGTAATAAGAATGTCAGCAACATTTGTTATCAACATCTTTTGATGTATACCTCCCCAGAATTGGTTGGGAAAATTATGTTATCAACAGTGTTGGTGGAAAAGTTATTAACATGTTTTTTATATACATAACTTTTGTTTGATAGCAAATGTTTTCCACAAAATGTCTAAAACAAATGTTAGTAACATTTCTTTGTAAATATTAACAGCGTTATTATAAGAATGTTGGCAACAATATTGAAAACATGTTGCGAACAAGTTTCATGCATTTTTACATAATTTATTAATAACATTGTTATAAACACGTGTTATTATGTTATGGCTGGTGTAAACGGGCCTTTATAGGTTGTTCACGGCAAAAGAGCACTTCCCCTGCTTAAGATCTACTTTTATGCATGTTGTGTATTCTTTCTCCGTATGTAAAATTAACATTGCCATGGGCATCATCACTTTATTCTTGTGTCGGTCAAGTGAAACTGAAATTATTAGAAAAGTAATCATTTTATAAATCTGCTAATTTTTACACATTGAGGCGTAGCAAAATATATAATTTAAATAATCACAAATAGCTACCTAACACTTTTTGATATTAACATATGGAACTACTTTTTAACCAACATTATTAACTTTATCGGGTTCATGTCACTCAGTGCGCCTGTTAAAATATACACAGGCAGGGGCAGTGACATTTTTATAAGGTTGGTTTCAAAAGTACTCACTTTATCGTGAACTGTCATTAGTAATCATATGCTATAAAGCACGTATAATTTATTTTGAATATATTTATATTGGGTTGAATATATTTATATTGGGTCACTGAATTGTTTTACATGTAAGACTACCGTTTGAAACAAATATTGGTGGAATTCATAGTGAGCATCTGAGCAATACTTGAAACAAGAAATACTTATACAAGTGCTTAAGTATGATTTTCAATTCATAGTGTCAGATACAAGTATTGCTTATTTTGACTGCTGTAAGTAATGCTTCATGAAGAAGTGCTTCATGAAGTACTGCTTATCATGTATTCACAGTAACGAAATAAGTTTTACTTATTTCTCAAGTATTCATAGTCAAAGAAGCATTGCTTATTTATGCATATAAGTAGTACTTCATCAAGTCTGCTTCGTTGTGAACTTAAGCACTGAATATTTATAATAGGACTAGGTTATTCTCAGAGCAAACATTCACATTCTTTTCTTCATGTATTCAAGAATTTATCCCTTTTCTCCGAGAAATAGGTGTTATTTCAGTGAAGTACTTTCTCAGGAAGATGGGTTTCAATTACATACTGCCAACACACCATTGGATGGTCTTTGTAAAAATTTTGCGGATAGTGTGTTGTCAAATTTCCCAAAAAAAAATTTCTTAGCCTGGTCTTAGATACCATACTTCCCTTACTGTGTACAGTGACAATCCTTGCAGTTTTAAGTTTTAAATTGTGCACTTTTTATGGCAGAGATAAACATCACAATCTAGCTATATGTAGTTGTACAGTATCTCCTGCACATTGCACAGGATGCAGTTTGTACATGACAACTTAATTTATTATGTTTGCTGCATCTACAGTTTTTATGTGGTCCTAGATCACATATGTATTTATAGTTTGGCAGTAGTAGGTAGGCTTATTTAAAACTAATGGTTTTTTTTTTTTAAAGACATGTACGCACATGTTGAGCTGTAGTGACTTTTGAAAATGAGTGCAATTTATGCAAGTTTTTAATGATTAAGGATACTTTATCATTTACCTTATAATATAATTGAAATGTGAGGATATTATATCTTTTTGTGCAATAATTTTATTGTTATTTTATGCCTAATAAATGCTGGTTAATTTCTTTCCAGGATTGCAAACAAACTATAATTATAATGGAGGGCGGAAGTAATGGATCAGACAATTGTGGAGCAATCAAGGCAGCTTCAAAGAATAAGAGTAATCGCAGACTAGAAATTAAAAAGAATAATTTAGCTTTTGGGAGTACATTTCAAGATTTATGTAAGAAAAAAGTAGCAGACGAGAAAAAGAGACAAAGAGAAGAAGAATACAGACAGAAACTTCTACCAAAGGACCAGAAAGTAACATTAGTGAATCAGGATACTTTGAAATTTTTGGATAAGTGTTCTGTTTCAAAAATACATCACGAAAATGTTGGTTATTTATTAGAACAGAATCATGATAATTTCCCAGCTCTTGGAGCTGTGCGAAGCAAGCCAAAAAGAGGAGAAAAGGTACAAAACAGTTGTAAAGAACACACATGTAGTGACGAGTCATGTTTGTGCAGTAGTACAGCAACAGGGCAGAATTTTGAGCTTGCTGCAGGCACCGGCACCAAAGGTCAGAGGGACAAAACTGTGCTGTCAAAGAGAGCATATTGGAAGAGTGCAGCTGTTGTTATTGATCTTCTGGATGTTCTAAAGGTGTAGTATACATATGTCATGTAAGCATGCAAAAAATGTAGCTGCTGTTCTTCTGAACATTGAAAAGAGGGGGGGGGGGGGGGGTTGTGCGTGCGTGCACGCACACCCGTATATATATATATATATATATATATATATATATATATATATATATATATATATATATATATATATATATATATATATGTGTGTGTGTGTGTGTATATATATATATATATCTATCGATGGTGTTAAGGTAGAAGGATATAACCCCACATGTACACAATTTTTCAGGAGAACAAAAAAACTGTTTATTATTGACTGATGAATATTTATATAAACTTTTCAATTTGTACCTGCAACTAGAGTTCTGACTTACATGACATAGTCAATAGAATCACCTATCCGTGTGTGACATCCTTGTATTTTGTAAAACAAACATAATTTTGAGGGTTACATCATTTTACCTTAACATGTATGAGTGTTAATACATTCTTCCCTATGTATAAAAGAAATAAAGATTGACCGTTTCTACCTACATAGTGTTCTCAATTAACAAATGCAATAAATACCATTACAAATGAATGTTTTTAAGGCATCAGGTTAATTGTCTCAATGACAAGAGTAGTCATAAGTACACTCTAACACTAATTATTGACACTGTTCGTTTCATCATCTTCATCTGTCTCATTTAAACAGTCTGGAATGTCATTTTTCTTTGGAAGATATTTGTATTCATATTATATTTGTTGGAACATTTATCCTCGGTTCTAGTTTTGGAATCTGGTAGAATGGTTTCTTGAAGCTCTCTCCAATTTCTGAATGTGCTGTGAGTAAGCACAACCACATTGTAAGGTCCCAGCCTAATCGTACTATTTCAGACCATTTTGATGGAGCCCAGATTATTTTCTTCTTTGTGAAAGAATCACTGCATGCATGTATAGAGAGAACAGGCATGCACATGTGTCCTGGAATAAGGTAGCTAATGCTCACTGACACAATGTTTCTTGACTTGTTCGAAAAAAACAGAACAGCGTAGACCACATCTGCCTATTCTTGTTTTGTCCAGGGTTGCTATCGTAGTATAGGGTTACTTTTTAACATTTCCTCTGGCTTCAACGGTACATAAGTACTCAAAAACTACAGAACATATTTAACTTGCTACCCTTTTACCATCACATTCTCGCCGTAAATAGCAGAAAACTTCTCTAGTTGAGCTTTCATAGAAAGTGAAGTTATACACAGCATACATCCAACTATAATACAGAATCATGTTTTGTTCTCCTTGAGGTGTGTTCAATACCTTCTGAAAATTAAATGTCACGCTTAAAAAGATTCATCTTCTCTGGCATGTGTTTGATCGCTTTCCTAACAAATTCCTTATACTCAAATGTTAAGCGAAAACTGTGTCCCTGATATATTTGCCCGGTTTTTAATGTTTCTCTCCTATCACGTACTTTTTCGGACAATGAAAGCCTATGTTGTAATCTGTGCGCCAACACTTGTTCTTTAACAGGACGAAGTTGTATTTCATCGCATACTCACGATATAATCGATAAACATTACTGATGTTCTTGAATTCCACAGGAAGATACAGTCTGTTGGTACTCTGATGACAATAGTGGGATGGGCCTGCTGGAAGAGATTTAATGCATTTTTCTACTTCTTCTTTCCGCTCTTGCGGTGTCTTATTTGGAGGTGATTTTCTACCCCTCATGTCTGGCTTTGGGGTATGTAGTTCGCTTTGGTTGTCGAATGTGTAATGAAGCATTCGCTGACGGATGTCAAGTGTTTTCAATATAAACTGTTGACAGACTTTAATTGTCGTTACTTCCTTGGGCAGGTAATACATCAAAGTTCTGCTACGTCTACTGTGTTGTTGCTTTGTGTACACTCGTTTCTTTTCTTATCTTCTTCTTTTATGCAGGATAGCAAGAATTACTTCTTACCTTCATTATCTACTGCTCTATACATGTCGAGGAGATGCTGCCTTTCACTTCCAAAATGTGCGGAACATTAGTTTTGGAATTTACCATGTGCACATGGGTCAGGTTTGGCATTTTTTGCAGGCATTTGTTTTACTTATGACGATTCGCCCCTACTTTTTTTAAGTTTTCGCCCGTGTGACTTTGGAGACATTTTGTGTTTCCTATTCTCGCTATCATCAACTATTTCTTCTAGGTGTTTTACCACAGCTTATTCAATTACTTTGGCCACATCTTGCATACTTTTTCCGTCCATTTATATAGTGACACATTTTTTGCACATATGTAGAATTATTTGCATTCATAGTAATATCTTCTACAATACCCTCAATGGTCCGTGGTACTTCATTAGTTGCAGAAAATAATTCATTAACATCAGATGACACTGATTCAGTTGTCAGTATGACATTTTTTCCGTCAGCTATATGGACACATTCATTTTCTGTGCGATTACTGGAGTTGGGATTAATTGCAGAATATACATTTTCCACGACAATATTCTCTAATTGCAATGTCACCATAACTTCGTCACTAGCTGTACACTTAGGGTTACCTACCCTTGTATTATCTCCAGCTATATATGTGTATGGGTCTATCTGTGGGTTTGTACTGGCACTGGCCGTAGCAATAACACGTTCCATTTCTTCAGTTGGTGATTGCTCAGGAAGTTCACGGCACAATACCTTACACTCACACCCATAAACTTTCCATTTTGAGGTTGCACGAGACATTATTTTGTATTATCACTCTTCTTTCTACTTCACAGACTTTAATGTACTTTCTGACATGATGCAAATTTGTATCACAACTAACCAGTCGCGACATGACCATAGTCCATAACATAAACAAAACAACAGCATTTATAATGAACACCTCCTATCCATAGAGAAAGTATCATTATTACATGTAGTAATTGGAATAATCCTCACTCTGAACACTAATGTAGTAAAAGTCTAAGAAGTAAAATGATTTAACCCACTATTATCAAGGTTTTAACCCTCACTGCAAATATTTGAGTAAAAGATCTTGCTATGGTAAAAAGGTGTAACCCATATTCATGTGGCATATAACGTTTTACCTCACTGGAATATGATTGTTTTGAGGGTTACTTCACACAACAATACTGTATATGTACCATGCAAATGGTTTTATGGTTACAGCATTTTACCTACACATGAAATCGATCACAACCATTTCAATGAGCATAATATCTCATTTTTGGGCATTTGAAGGGTTACATCCTTTTACCTTAACACCATATATATATATATATCCACTGAGCCACTGCGGCCCCACTTGGAATCGCTCTAGCCACAGTACCTCTGCGGTCTGTGAGACAATAATATTCAGGTGAAAATGCCTTCAAAAGACAATTTAATAATCACCAGAAATTATAACTTTGAATTCTGTCTCTAAAAGTGTTCGATAATTCTTTTGGTGCCATTTCAATTTGCAATCCAACATTTTACATGGCGTGCATAGCACTTCGCTTGTGTTAACCCCGTAGGCAGCCATGGTAGGTCAGCGCGACCCCTACCTCTGGGCAGTCGTCCTAGGAGAGCTGGCGAGATAAGATGCTGTCACGTACGCACTTAATACTTTTGTACTGATGATGGTTTCAATAGCACTTTTAGTATACCGGTTAACCTTGGCCTTGCGTACGTTTTGCTAGACATCCCCAGCGTAATGCTATCCACTTAACTTAATTATTTACAGCCTTTCAGGCTTTTTGGAATTTAAGCAATATGAGAGGAGGGGATGTCGGAGAGGCCATGCGGCCTGCGCAACTTGTGTATCAGGCGCCATCCGCCCATGTTTAGGGCTTTTCATTGTAATTTCTACTTAATTGCGCCTAGCGATATTAAGGGTAATGTGTTCGTGCAATTATTTGAGGGTTTTTGTCATGTTCAATATGTTTTGCAGCCACATCGCCCATGGCCACTTGGTTAGCTACCACCGAGTTCGTATCTGCGTCATCCCCATGTTATGGGGGCTAATTCTTGTTCCATCGTGTGCACCTTGATTTTATCTCAGGGTTTATGTCATGTTTTTCAGTAAGGGTTCTTGTGTTTTTCACGTTTGATGCATTTTGTTCATGACCACGTGGTCAATTCATGTAATTGTGTTTTTCCACCATCCAGCGCATTAAGAGCTCGTTTATTGATGGGAATATTTTGCTAATGTCCTCATTATTTTTGGCCGATGATTCTTGAATGAATTTACCATGAAATACTACATTTTCACTCCTGCCCCTTGGTCCACAAGGAACTTCATTCAGCAGCATCTGTGCCATCTAAAGATAATTTCACACATGTGTGTGTTTATTTTGCCTGCTCATAACATCTCCCATGTTCACCCAGTGTTATTTTGTGTTATTTGTATGGTGAGACTATTTTTGCACTAACCACCTCAGTTCTTTACAGCAAGCCTTACCTTTGGAGATTGCTTAAAACTTCATATGAGACATATATGAGTGCCTAAACAGTCCGAAATTCACATACAGGCAACATTAAAAAGATGTCCTAAAACTCAGGTTGGTATTTGAGCTGTGGATCTCTCTCTCTTTAAAATACATGCCTTCTCTTCCCAAATTCTAAGTTCTGCATTTTGTGTTTCTATTCTGTGACTATTCAGAGTTGTGAGTTTCTAACTTATAGTAGTTCTGAGTTATGACTGTTAGCTAGGATGTTTCTTAGTTATGTGGTTATGCATTGTGTGTTTGTAAGTTGTGTGTTTTCGCTTTACAACGTTCTAAGTTACAAGGTCCTGCATTTAATGTTTTTGCTGTACAGTTGTTCTAGAGTATGACTTTATAAATTACAACTATTCTAAATTATGTTTTTCTTAGTTACAATGGTTTAAGTAATGGTAGTTCTAAGGTATGACAATTGTAACTTGTGGCGATTTTTTCAAGAATTCTAACTTATGCCTGTTCTAAGTTGTGATTTTCTGTGTGGTTCTCCTTCAAGAGGTGAAGCATCTGTATAATGGTATGAAGATGAATATAATATTTTTTTCTGGTCCATTTGGAAAAAGCTGTGTGGTTGCTGACACATTATTGTTCATTTTTAAGATGCTGTTAAACTGCTGTAACGTAAGTAAACAAATTTATGCACAATCTTTTTAACCAATGTGTGTGTTGTTGGTGGGGGCATCTGAAAAGATGGGAAATTGTTTATTTCTTCTGCAGTAGGGAGGTTAGCACTTTAATATAATTTTTTGTACATTAATATTATTGGCACTAACAGTAACGCACATTTACTCTTGGAGAGTACTTTAAAAATATTGCCAGGAGTGTAATTCATACATTTTAAATTGCATTTTTTTTCTGTATCTTTTTTTTTTAAATATAGTTGACACATGCTTTTTTCAGGATGAAATAACAGTAAATCAAGCAGAGAACAAAAAGAAGCAAAGGGGTAAGACACTAAAAGATTATAAGTCTATATTGTGTGGTAACCCACTAGATTCTTCAAATCCTGAGCGTAAACGTGGGAAGGTTAGAGAAAATAAAAAGGAAAAAGTCTCTTCATTGAAAAAAATTATTCACAATGAATTGGAAAAGAAGAAACAAGAGAGAGCAGAGTCGGAGCAGGTTAATCAGAAGGTGAAAAACTGGAAGCCAGTTCCTGAACTTAGTGAGCTGGATCAGGATGCGTGGTTCTCAGAGGACATTAAGGAGTGTAATGGATATTTTGAAGATAATATTCAATTGTCATCTGGTGATGTTGAAACCACACAACAGGATTCTGATTCAGAAACATCCACCTCTCCTACAAACATTCTAATTGAGTCGTCTGCAACAGTTGATAATGGAAGCATGACAGGAGTCAAACCAAAATCTATCTTGCATAGCAGGAAATTCAGAGAGTAAGTATTTATTTTTATCATTAAGAATTTTCGTGCAGCAGGAAAAATTGTGTCAGTTTATAAAAACATTTATAATATCCCACAAGCTGTAAGAATTGCTTGTTTCTTGTAGTTTCTGCTGTGAGCAAATTACATCAGCAGCACAAATTTCTTAAAGGTCTGTCTTTGTGCCATTATTTTTTGTAGCCTTACATCATTGGTTGCTGTATGCACACCAAGGCTCATTTAGGGATGAGATAGTACTATGGATGGTTTTAGACCCACCCGCAATATGACTTGAGTTGAGAGAACTAACTGTTGCAACTCCTTTCCTCAACATGGGTGCAATTAATTTTAAAATAAGTTCTTAAATGCTGAGTTTGTAGGAAGGACTTGAATTCTCTTTTGAAAGCAATAACATTAGAAATGAAACCAGAAACTTATGTAACAGTAGCGAGACAATTACAAATACCCACGTGCCATTTTTACCTAGGACTTGAACCCAGAGAGTCTCGTACAATAAACTGGCATACAATGCAGTGCATTATGATGGTCTAATTCAGAGAATCATCTTTGGATGTAATCAGTTAAATGTTTTGAATTATAGGGTTTTATTATTCTACAATATTTATAGAGGGCTGTCATTTCGAAAATGAATGACTTGACCACTTAAAACATGTAAGTTTACATGGCATATTGTAGCGTTATTTGTTTGAAGAATTTGGTGGAAATTGATTGTTTGGTCCCTGAGATATAGCATGAAAAACTTAATTTTCTTATTTGATGCTATCGTACAATATTGCCAAAAAAGAGGCTCTATATAACATACAAATTTTGGTTGAATTTGGTTATATTCTTAAATATATGTATCAAATTTAAACCTAAATTATTTATAATGCCATAATTTTTAACATCATTGTCTGACCCATTTAAATCAGTGAAAGTTGTCATGGACTTCTATAGCATTTATGGTGTGCACAATTTGGTACAAATTAATTGAAATGTTCCATTGTAACATTTGGGAGGAATCGGGTGAATGGTCCTTGATATATGGCATAATACCGCCATAATTTTCATATGGCAATCTTAAAGTTGATAGTTGTAAAATCTACTGCCAACATACAAAGTTAAGTTGGAATTGATTACATGGTTTTGATGATATAGCATTCCAATCTAAAAATGGCTGTGTGGCCGCAATTTTGAAAATAAGTGTCTGAGATGGTTAAAAGATACCACTTAACATTATATGCCTCAGTACTACGTGTTTGCCAAATTTGATAGGAATCAGTCAATATTTCCTGAGATATGACATAAAACATTTATTTATTTGCATGGTGCTGTCTGACAAAATAGTGGGCAAAAAATGCTCCATGTAGATATGGGTGATAGTTGTAATATATACTACCAGCCAGGCCCACCAAAATAAATTCCGGGCCCCTGAGCAATGTGTGCTGTGGGCCCCCCTAACCCCTCCCCTCCAAAATTGACCCTTTACAACAACATAAAAAGTCGTCATCCATGCAAAAATGTTAATAAATTTTGAGTGTCGAAATTAGATTTTTATGTAATACTTAGTTTCACAAATAAACATTTACGAGCCGGGTCCCTGAGCATTGCACCCCCTTGCCTCCCTCTCTTGGTGGGCCTGCTACCAGTATATAATGATAAATTGGAAATTATTACATGATTTTGACTATATAGCATTTAAAAATAAAATAACTAAATGTCTGCCATTTTGAAAATAAGTGTCTAACATACTAAAACATGCATATTTTCATCATCTACCACAGCACTATTTAATGCCAAATTTGATAGGAATTGGTCAATTGTTTCCTGAAATATGACATAAAAATTTTATTTATTTACATGGTGCTTTCTTACAAATGGCTGACAAAATATGCTTCGTGTAAATACAGTTTATAGTTGTAATATCTAATGCCAGCATACAAAGTTATGTTGGAATTCATTACGTAATTTTTACGATATAGTATTCTAAGCTTAACTGGCTATATGACTGCCATTTGGAAAATTAGTGTTCAGTGCATGATAAGAGTAGCTTTGCACTATGCCATTATTTGGGTAGGTTTATGGCACAATGACAGAATAACTTAATTTATTCATATGGTGCTATTTTCCAAAATAGCCAACAAAAGGGGTTTTGTGTTGGTATATATATGGTTCTTGTAGCAGATACTTTCAGTAAACAAGATTTGGTTGAAATTGTTTAAATGGTATGGTAGATATACCAAATAAATCTAAGAAAATTGTATGACCGACATTTCGTAAATAAGTACCTACTTAATCAAGTTAAATAACTTATGTTTCCTTGGTCTGTCGTGTTATAACTTACCTGCCAAATTGGGTGAGAATTGGTTTAATAGTTTTTCAGATATAATGTAAAATATTCATTTCTTAATTTGGTGCTATTTTCCAAAATGGCAGACCAGCAACAATTTCCATGTCAAAATTTAGTGCCCACTTGATGCTCTGCCAGCATACAAAATTTGGTTCAAATCGGTTGAGTGTTTTCTGAGATATGTTATATCACTCCAAATTTTAAAATGGCCACCATTTTGAAATTAGGTGCCTGACGTGGTCAAAAACTATAAAAGTCATGTTTCTTTATTAAGTATTATATGCATACAAAGTTTGGTGAAATTCTGTTCAGGTGTTCAAAAATTGAAAGGAGAGGGGACACACATACATACAGGCAGTAAAGTGATCTCCTAAGCCTTTCTTTCCTTCGGAAAGTAGGTTAATGAGTCACTATGCATTGCGTTACTCTTTTCAAACACTGTACACGTAAGTAGTGCACGTCTAAAAATAGATACCACCCTCATTTTGACATATAGGGCTCGGGGTAGGTCAAAATCTGCCGAATTTTATAAACCCTCTATAGGCCTTGTTAGTTTGTATCAACCATAAAAGTGTAGCCATTGTAGTGTACTACAGTGTTGTGTAGCAGCTACCCCAGATTCCCCTCTTGGTGCAGGTGTACTCGCAGAATTTACAGGAACAACTTTATGCAATTTTCATCTCAGTTTTGCTGCATGTTGACAATTCTGATTTTTTTTTTTTAGTGATGGGTTTTACAATAATTAGAATTTTATTATGACACATGTTTAGCACTTAATCTGTCCATAGCCTTCAATCCAAACACACATACACACACAAAGTGAGTACGTGAATGGGTGTGTAAATAAGGGAGAGAGAGAGAGTGAATGAGAGAGCAAGTGTGAGAGTAAGTGAAATAGATTGTGTTTGTGTGTGTTCTAGATTAATAATAAACATAAGCATAGCCCTTTTACTGTAGAAACCTCATGTAACGGTGCAATTATTACTTATTTAATAGAAAGATTTATAGTTAATTTATTTTTGATTTTGTGGGAGAGTGTAGTTGTTTTGCAGTATTTCAGATGTTGTGGCAGTGTTAATATGCTATTTGTCACGTGTTTTTTTAAATTTTTTTATCGTAGTTGAAGTTGCTTCAGGGATTAGTGATAATGGCCGTTAGGATGTTCATTGGTATTGATTCTTTTTGAGTACCTTCTGGAAGTATAATTGTTTGTTATTTCGGTGCAGTTTGGCTCATGCGGGAAAGTGTGAAGAGGTTCATACCAGTGTCCAAAGAGACTTTGTACAGTGCGATACCTTTTTAGTTTGCAATTGGGGAGCATGATAAGAGTAGCTTTGCACTATGCCATTATTTGGGCATGGCACAATGATATTAGGGCTGGCAGTGGAGTGCTGTAGAATTATTAGCCGTGAGCACCCGCTGCCACCTAACAGAAGACAACCAACCTTCAGAGAGGAAGCTTTAGATATGACCAATGTACCCCACACCAGCAAGCACCCATGACCATCTCTTCTTATATTTTCAATTTGAAACCAAACATTTCTGTAAAATTTCTTACGATGAGGGGTTTTAATAACGTGAATTATTAATGGACTCTGGAACGCTGTTCTCAATATCCGCCTGGCTTGTGCCGGAATATTTTGTGTGTCTGCTGTGTAAAGTATATGAACTGTATAAACTTGAATAAATATAACAGAAAAATATTCAACATTTGTAGTATTTTTATGGTGCTGTTATTTATTACTCATACTGTGCCAAGTAAGTGAATCTACCTGAGTTTGGTTCTTTGCTGCGTGACAGGATCACAAATAATTAAGGACACTTCAATGGAAATTTGCTGTATTTATGCCACTAAACATACAATTACCTCATAGATGGGTTAGGCAACAAGGTATACATTATACAAAAAGCTAGCATTTCAAGTAAAAATTACACAATACAATCTCACTTGTGCAGATCTCAGCAAGGTCTCAATGGCAAACAATAATATACTAAGAAACTATAATTAAGAACCCTTTCCAATATGCAGGCTCGTGATTAACAAAATAATTAAAACTCAATACAATCATGAAAACCGATATTAATTTCCAGTTGCTTAGCACCAATTGATTCATATACACATAATTTCTAAAATACATTCTTGATAACAGAGGTTAAGTGCCATTTACTTAGCACCAATTTGATTCATGCAAACAGTTTCTAAAATATCTCGATAACAGATATTAATTGCCTTTTAATTAAAACCAATTTGATTAATGTAAATACAGTTTCTATATTGCATTCAACATGTAGCTGACCCTCAAATACTCACGTAAAATGGCTAAGCACATATATTTTGTTTACTTTACCACTTTTGATGAACAGAGATAAATTACAAGTTACCAGCCAAAGAATACCAAAGGCAGATGTACTTGATTCCAGGTAAAGGTAATGGTATTGAGTCATAAAATTCTTCCATGTACTTTTATATGCCAGCGCATAGTTTCAACTACCGTGAACATTTACTCAATTCCAATTAACATAGATAGCTATCTTCATAATACTCCAAAATTAATTATTATAAGAAACAATGACATAAAATATTAAAACTTGTGCTCAAATGTTACACCAAACGTAATGTTGAAATAAATTCACTTGAGTACTCTGCTCACAGAGGATTAGGTTGTACAAAGCTTGCACAAGACAAACAACATGCGTAATCTAACTACACTGACAATATCTACCAATTCTCTGTCAAATAAAGGGAGCAAACAATATTCATACCACCTCTGAAAATGTATACAGATTGAAGTCATCCTTTGTGACTCTACTAATCTGCCTTAACCTTAACGAGCCACAAGAAATACAAATATAAAAAAATTTTGATCCCGTTAAAATTAGACTTTACAAGTAACAACGGTGAGGGAGGGCGACGATTCACGCCCAAATATAGCCTCTCTTCACATAAAATAACATTTTAAAATTTCAATATAAAATTTACAATAAAATGGGTAATTTGGCAGAAGCACTTAGCTTATCCTATCCACTGCTCAAACCGATGTAAAATACATAGTATGTATATAAATGTGAGACCCATATATAACATTCCCACGCATGAACTACGCCATAGTGCACCCTTGCATTTCACCATTTACTAAAGGGCTAAACTTGGGTTGCCGACAAAATCTAAGAACTGACACTTAAAATGAAAATTCAAATTACATGATAACCAACAAACTTAATATACCTCACCAGCAATACAAACTTTTGAATAACCCTAACTTAACTGCAAAACCCAACCACTTCTGCATAACGCAATGCAAACATCAGGAAATTTTAGCATTACAACACTGCAGACGTAACTCACAGTTCGTTGGGCAGCCACATCGTTGTTCACAAAAGCACATTTAAAAAAAGCATAGGTATAACTGGAACCTCAGGCAAATGGTACCCAAGTAACTAACTCATATTCCGTTCAACCAAGTAGTGATAAAGCCCTCGCCCATCACAATGACTGAAGTTCACTTGCTGGGAGCAGAAGTAGAATGAACACCAAACATAAACCTAATTTTTACAAAACCACAAGAAGGGGTAAAGGAGGGGGGAGAGGGAGAAGCAGAGGAGGGGAATCGAGGAGTTCATGAGTTGGTCTCCGGATGAGGTGCTTAGCCAGAATGAGTCCTGCGAAGATGTTACCATTGCAACCCCCGCCCCAAAGACTCCCTCCTGGCGACCTAAAACTGCTTATCCAAAACTGCAAATGCATGTCGAAGGAAAAAGTACATAGTTTAAAAGCTCACTAGAATAGTAGAAGTACAGGTTTATAGAAGTAGATGAAAAAGGATTCGAAGACCCATTGAAAGGTCCACATATCACATTTCAGACGAACATACAAGGTGATCAACACCACACAATCGTGATGAAGGAAGTCTCCAGGGACGACACGCAGTAGAGTTT
The DNA here is from genome assembly GCA_029891345.1 of Dryococelus australis. Classification (NCBI taxonomy): domain Eukaryota; kingdom Metazoa; phylum Arthropoda; class Insecta; order Phasmatodea; family Phasmatidae; genus Dryococelus; species Dryococelus australis. Next base: position 49,526,132 of record CM056997.1, on the reverse strand, counting down.
CAGTTCGCAGGTCAGCGCAAAGCAGTTGGGTCTCTTCTCTGGATAGGGCCAGCAAGATTTCGGCAGAAGGGGCAGGTGCGAATGGCAGGAGAAGCAGCAACTAGCAGTCCAGCACATTATAAGACTCTACCCATAGCACAGCGACAAAGGCTCAGCACACCTCGATGGGAGGGGTTGGAATCAGGAAAAAAAAAAAAAACACTTGCAAGGGTAATAGGCAAAAAAAAGGAGATGGAAAGGAAAGACAAGGGGGTGAAAATAAACTCAATAACAACAAACTGCAACAACAAAAGGAATACAATTACAATAATTATCTTTGAATATATAACTTTAAGTGACACACGTGCCATATGGAAAATTTTACTGGAGCTGGGCAAGGAGTTAATGATTACGATAGGGACCAGCAAACTTTGGGATTAACTTCCCCGTCAAGCTCTTTCCCAAATTCGCAAGAACATAATTCCGACAAAGAACTAGGTCCCTTACTTTAAAAAGGAATCAGACCTCTAGCCTGGTTCAACTTAAGCTGTAACCTGCAGCTTTGCTGCACCAAGCCTACGGTGGACGTCCTCAAGAAGATGATCCCGGTCAGCATCACTAGGGGAGAAGGAAGGGGAGGAATATTCCAAACATTCAATAAAGGATGATTAAGGCTCACAGCCAAGTAATGGGAACAAAGGTGGAACTCCAATATAATCATGAACTGATAAATTCCAAGTCCTGATCCCACAGGATATGGTCCTGATTGTAAAAGTTTGTTAAGCTGGCCTTAAGATTCTTGTTGAACCATTCAACCTGATTACGCTTAGGGTAATAACGGACTAGATGTACAGTGCTTGACCGCCCAACGGAAACACTTGTTTTTAAATACTATGGAGGTGAAGTATTTTGCATTATCTGTTACAATCTCTAAAGGTGCACTAAAAATTTTCCTTATTTGATATGTAAGGACTTAACAATTCACAAAGTTTTCATATTTCTTAACAGCATCAGGATTACAAACTTTGTAAATGTGTCCATCAAGATTAATACACAAATGTTTCCCTTCTTAGATTGCAGTAAAGCGCCAAATATGTCCAAACGGACAGTACTCGACGGACCCTGGGAGATTTGTGTAACTGCCTGCCCGACATTTGCACGCTGGGTCTGCTTACATCTCTGGCACAAGTCACATGTGTGCATATATAATCAGATACATCACTCTTAAGTGAAGGCCATGTAAAATGCACCGTGATCTTGTTAAATGTTTTATTAACTCCTAAGTCGCCACCAAAAACAGAGTTGTGAAAATATGAGAAAACCATTGGTCTCAAAGAAAAAGGAACAAGAATCTTCCACGCTCGGCCACTCTTGCCGATGAAATACATAATGCCCTTGTCAAGAATATATGGAACGGCAATGCCATTACCAAGGTCCCTTAGTAGCTGAGAACAAAATGTATCCTCACTCTGAGCCTGGCGTAATTTGACGAAAAATTCCGGAAACCCCTGAATGATCTTGAGATAAGCCTTGAAATCTTCCAACTCATCAATCTGAAAATCTACGTTGTCATACATATGCGACAGAGCGTCTGCCACTTGATTGTCGGACCCCCTAACATGGTGGACCTTAAACCTAAAGCGGGAAAGGCGGAGAACCCAACACCCTAATTCCCAAGTTGTTGAGGGTGATTGAATACTCAGCTCAAGGCTTGGTTGTCTGTGTATAGGCCACACTCGTCGTGCTTTATATATAAGGCAACTCATGACCATAAATACATGCCAGAGTCTCCTTCTCATAAACACCCAACCTCCCCTCCGACTTGCTCAAGCTTCGGCTGGCAAAGACCACTGGTGCCAGACCCAACTTTGTTTGCTGGCTCAAACTGCTCCTAAAGCTAAAGAAGAGGTGTCCACCTAAACAATAAACCTACGCGAAAAATGTGGAAGATGGAGAACCAGGGGAGAGGTCAATTTTCTTTCAAGAGTGAAAAAGCTGCCTATTGTTCTGGACCCCAACAAAATTCTACTCCCTTATTTTTAAGATTATTCAAGGATGCAGCAATTTCAGAAAAAATGGTGGATGGATCTTGAATAATACCATAGGATTCCTACCTAGGAATTTCTGCACTCCCTTCAATGTTCTTGGATGAGGGAAATTAAAAAATGGGAGCTACTCAGTCCGGGTCAATCATTAAACTTAATTCACAAAAAAGCGGGTACCCCAGAAACTTCATTTTGTTCGACCCCAAACTGACCTTGTTTGGTTGACTGTTAAACCTACCTCCCTTATCTTGAGGAAAATCTGGCTAAGATGGTCTAAGTGCGATTTAAGGTCATTACTATACATGATAATATCATCTATGTAATTAAAAACAAACTTAAATTTAAATTTAGACAAAACAAAATCCAGAATGTGAGATAGGGCCTGACTTCCAAAATTGGATTCCAAGGAGTGCTAAAGTTGTATACTTTCTGCAAGAGGGATCGAGCAAACACTGATGGAAGCTGTTATGTAAGTCCAAAACCGAAAATACCCAGGTCTTTCCCAAATGCTGAAGAGCACAATCAATGGTAGGCAGGGGAAATGGATCTTTGTGAATTTTCCGATTTACCAACGAGTGGTTAACTATCAGCCTATATTTCACGCTAGAAATCATGAGCAAAAACCTTTTCTGATATTATTTTCCTTAAATGAATTTCTCTGCATTAAAAAATAACTGTTATGGTTTATCAACAAAATTTTAGTACTAGGTATATAAAAAAGTTGCATCAAATAATAAATACGTATTTGGCATGTTTGTTGAAATAGTCACTTTTTTTTTTTTGTGATAGTGTTTACAATAGCACTGTCAGATGCTTGCTGTAGTGTTCTTATTTTTTTTTTAATTTCAGACATGTTGTGGTTGTTGATAAGTAAACCTGTAAGCCAACACAAGAAGATTTAAAAATTATGTACTGAAATGATAAAAACTGGAACCATTTTGAGTTAAAGTTTTGGATAATTTCTTATTTATTTTCTCACTTGCAACACTGACCCAAAAATATTTTTCCTATAATGCTTTGCTTAGAAAGGAATTATAAATTGTTTGTGTTTTAAGAAGTGTGAAAGTTAAACCACTGGATTTAACATTGAGATTATGAGATATAAAGTATTGCTCATTATATGAGAGAATATAAAATATTGCTTGTTATAAGTTATATATTTTAATGTTGCAGTTTTCGTGAACATAACTCACAATACCTTTATAATCATAGAAGTAGTTCTTAAAAGTTCAAACATTTATTTATGAATGAGGACAAGTACGGTTGAGTATGTTTAATACATTTCATACCTAATAGATCAACAAGCATTATTTTCAGTCTGGCAAAATTATTATTTTTTAATATATTTGTAACATTTGTATTTCTTTATGTATATTTTTTCCCATAAGGAAAATTTGTGAATAAGGTTTGTGTAAATTGTGTTTTGGGATACTTGCAGTTACTGTGATCACTTTGTGACACCTGAAATCAATGAGCTGGCCAGCAATTTGATTTGTGAGCTCCTGCGTCTACAAGATCGTCAATATCAGCGTGATCCCATCAAGGCATATAGCAGACGAAAGTACGTTGCTGGTTTGCATGAGACAAAGAAGTTCTTGCTACTGAAAAAAGTTCAACTGCTTATAATTGCCACTGATATTGAAAAGATAGAAAGTGCAGGTAATAGTTCCCTCCTTTTTTTCATTTGTTTTGGTGTAAGACACACAGCAAACATTGGGGGGGGGAAACATATTGAAATAAAAATTATTTAAAACCCACAAAAAATATAGAATGGCTGTCTTCATAAACCAGTTTTGTGGTATTTTAGTTTGAATGAATGCGTTTCATACAAAAAAGATGTAGATTCAAAAATATATTTATCATTAAAAGTGGTGTAGTGCCTTAATGTAAAGTTATGAACATTTAATGCTACCAGAAATTATGGGAATGTGTTTGTGTACACTTACATGATTTCTTATTTGAGACTCTGTGATGGTGTACCGGTGTTGGTTAAGTAGACGATACCAGTAGAAGTGCACGGGCTTTAGACTCCCAGCACCTACTCTCGATCCCGCAGAGAACCTCTCTGCTGTACCAACTCGAAGGAGAAAGCATGAAAGGGAAAGACAATGTACACTCACTGCTCACTCTCGCACTCTTTTTGGCAGTCATATTGTTCTAAAGTCTAACCTCGAAAATTCATATGAATATTTTTTCTGTACCCAGCAGTGTTAAAAATATTTTATTGACCTAACATAATCATGATTGTAAAATGTGTAATACTGTCAATATTCCGTATTATATGGAACATAAAGAATTATATGTTTATGTTCAGGTTTTGTTTAAATTTGATGGGCACGATTCCGTATTATATGGAACATAAAGAATTATATGTTTATGTTCAGGTTTTGTTTAAATTTGATGGGCACGATTTAAATGTTATCCCAACCTAAGTTGCTAAATACCTTTGCTACAGATTTTTGTATTACTCACATGTAAAATGGAGACATGCGGCACTACTATTTCACAGGGCCATGTGGTTTAACACAAGAAATAAAAAATTGACATTCTTTGTCTCTGAAGCAAGCCTTATAGTGAATTGGGGAGCAGTATTCGTTGTCTCTTTAACAGCCTGTTACATCACATTGTAGGAGTCATATAAGGACAGGCTGTCTCTTCTCTGGAGACATGTATAGCTTTGGACATTATCTAACTTGGGGCATCTGGGGATCATCATTGCTTCATACAAATACATGTCTAAATATATGTATTTCCCCATAAGTAGATTCATTTTGCACTGGAGTGCATTGCAGTAGTTAGCAGCTTCGCGTATTGTTACGGTTGTATTTGTGTTATTTTAAATATTGGTCACCAATGATTTACTATGGCAGCATAATTGTGAGTGAACACCTCTTTCAAATACTATTATTTAAGGAGAGACAGCATTAATAATTTAGGCAATTTTTTGTTCTCTTGTGAGTGCCAATGTTTTTATTTATGAGCCAATCTCAATGTGTATTGTACTTGAAATAGTAGGTTTATGCGAAATACTAGTTACCTTGGTTTTAAAATAGCACGTGATGTGGTGTGATGAGTTGTAGCCAGAGGGAAGCTTGTAACATTACAGCAGCCAGAGCCTTGTAACTTAAAGGTGCCATATTAAAATAAAACGAATTCCAGTCTTGGATTAGTTTGTCAGTTTTATTTAAAACTAGCTGACCCGTGCGACTTTTTTCACCTGATATTTTTGTAAAGTTATTTTAATAAAGCCCACCATAGTTTCATTAAGGTTTTATGTTTAAAATACTAATATTTCTTCTTTCAGGTTTAATGGAGTTATTAAATTACACCCTGTCATCACTTTGCACATGTTTTATGTCAGCATGATATTTAGGACTTTGAATTGATCTAGCCAATTTTTTTTATCGGGTTCTCTAGCCACTTAGCTTGTGTGGCCCTCTTATTGGGTGCTCTAGCCACTGAGCTACTGCAGCCCCACTTGATATATATCTATCCACTGGATCACTGCGGCCCCACTTGGAATAATTCTATCCACCACGCCACTGCAGCTTTTTGGAAGGAAAGGTTTACAGCCCATAAACAAAAAAGAAACAAATTATGAAAATTATTTTTAACAATGCTTTTTTTATGCAGTAATCAATCCTAAGAAAAGCTTAATCCAGTACCTGTTTGCATCCCTGATCATCATTTTCTCCGGAACCATTCGAGATATCTCGATGAAACAAAGACTAAGTTGGTCCTGGTGTTATTATTTATAGACTGTGTAAATTTGATGTGACTACGTTCAGTGGTTTTTGAGTTAAATCTGTTTGGACAGACAGACACTGAAAAAATTGACATTAGATATGGCTTAGTTATCAATTATACTATATGAGAAAATAATTAAAAGTGAAAAATTTGAAAATCACAGACAGACACTTCTATTTTATTTAGTAGTATAGATTCCCAATTACAGGTTCACAATCTTCAAATAGTGCAGTCACAAACAGTCAGATCAACGAGACAAAATGAAACTGAACCCCGCCATAGCTGTTCATTTTACTTATTTACTTCACTTTACAACTCATATTGCAAGGCAATCACAAGCACATTGCACTCTCTTCGCAGCTTGTAATCTACTGTTAATGTGCAGCAGGCACTCTTCGCTCACCTTGATATGTGCCTCCCCCACTCCTGTCACCAACGTTCCAGAAATGTGACTGAATAAGGGCATGGCGTGAGTCAAAATCCCTTCCACCCCATACCGAACTGCATCGCAACTAAAAATAATCAAACTTCTAGAACATTCTGGAAGGAAAAACTGTATACGACAGTAGAAATAACTCTTTTCTCTAAATGTTGACGCAACATGAACTACGACTTCAGAAAAAGCAAGTGCATTACAGATAAACACTCGAACACTGCCAAAACTTCAAATACTGTTAAAATATTATACTTCTTGCAAAAAGAAAGAGAAAATTAACCCAATGTCTGTTGTAATTATTATTAATTACTTGCATTGTTACAAGCTGACTGGCTGTCGCCAACCGTTAACATGAAATGTGTTGCACAAAATTAAAGCATTGCTTGAATTTTGTGCAACACATTCGCTGCTGCTTCTATATCTCGGACGACGTCGAAGAAGCAGCAGTGAATATTCACTTTTGTTAAAAAAAGATGTGGGGAACACAGTATATAATGCAAGGAAAATTCTCGTTATTGTTATTTACTTGTGTAACGAAAGTAAACATCTATTAGTTGAACTATTTGTTATTGAGAATTTATTTTTAAAAAATTATTTATATTTATAATATCTCTTATATCTTTGTGTTTTTTGTATGAAATTTTAAATGCTGTTTTTCCATGGTCATGGTCCACAATTGCAGTCTCCTTGCTGGTGGTATTTTATTTACTGGTATATGGCAGCGTAGTTTGAGATGTTCTTTCGTTGCAGACAAATTGTCACTTGATGGAGTAACTGCATTGAATTGTGTCGACATTGGATGTGTTGTACCACACAGCATTGTTGTATTGTGAAACTAGTTTTAAGTACAATAGAAATGTTCACATGTAAACTATATGAAATTGATTCTACTTGGTAGTCGTTTGTAAATTTCTAGGGAAATGTGGCAAATATATGAGAAATTCGATTTGTCTTGATGGACACCCTGTTATCATACATTGTGTTATTTTATAGCTGAAATAGCAGTGTCACAGTTTTATGAATTGGAGGATCTCTTGTTTAGATTTAAGGTTTTTTTTTTTTTTTTTTGCATTAAATGTTTACTTGCCAATGAAGTATTTTAACTTGCTTTTCTGATGGTGGCGATTTTCAGTTTCCAGTAAAAGTGAGAATGCTGTATGTTGTCACAAATGACTAGTTGCCAGCTGCCAGTTGGTTTCCTTCCACCCCTTCATTGGCTAGTGAGCACAGCATGTGAAAGGGAGTGGGAAATCTCTCATTGAATGAGATAGTTGCTACTGGGATTCCCATGTAACTGGAAGCTCTCCTCTTTGCTTCTTGCCTTACTCAAGCATATGCAAGGGGGAAAGCCAGCATTCTACATTAATATGGTTGAGGCAATAGCCAAGGAATTTCAGACCTTTACATGCATTCTCAGGACCATATCTGGCAAATTGTGTGGCTTGTGTTTTGCTATCAGTGTTTTAATAAGTCAAGTTAGGGTAGTATATTGGTTTGAATCTTGAATGAAGTGGCAATTTTCCTTATCAATATACTGTATCCAGGATAAAGAAGAACAGCAGGATACAGGCAACAGGATGGAAAAACTACAATTTGCATCCCCAAATAAGTTATTGTGGAAAACCCTTATACAGTAGTTTTTTCTTTTTGATTTTCTGTGAGTTGGGGGTAGATAACCTCCCCTAATGTTTCTGTGCAGCCCACCTCTCAATAAGTAATATAAATACAACATTTGGTTTGAAAAACTTACAAATTTAAGCACATAAAAATGTGTTAAATATGACAAAATAAATGTGTGCATTTTTCACAAATTACTCTAAAAAAAATTAATGCATTAAATATGTTTGATATTCCCCTTTGGTACCATGAATGGCATTTTAAATGCCCAAAATATGTTTTCCACAAATGCAGCTACACTAGAAAAACTAGCAAAATATACACTAAAATATTTTCCCAGAATTACATTAAAATTCTTTGAAATTTTCTCAACAAACTATGTACATTTGAAATATTAAAATACTTTAAGGCAGCTTCCTGGTTGAGCGTGGGCGCACTAGGGGCAACCGAGACATGCGCATCAACTCTCTCACTGCCTCTATGTACGAAGTACTGAACTGGCGTGCAGTCTTGTCACCAATAACGTACCTCTATGAGACTTTCAGTGCAAACCTTACCATTTTATGAGGTAAATAATAAAATAACGGTTTGATGCACATCCCTGTTCCTTTTTTAATGTTTTGTACTGGAATATTAATATCAAAAAAATGACTGGGAAGACACCCATTTGGACCATTTTCACCATAAAAAACATACTTTAGAGAGAAATGGAAGAACTGAAAAACGTATAGAGGCATAGCATTTTTAAAATTTTATTTATAAGCAGACCTCACTCAGACACATTTGACAGTTTTTTTAATAAAATGTTTTCTGCTGGAGTCTACACACTGTTTGGCGGCCTACCCAGGTGGCCACCTTAAACTTTACAATAATTATTCAGGACACAGTGTCCTTATCAAAGCTACCAGAACCCTGACTTGTCATACGCTTGAAACCCCTATTTATACAGAAATGAAGACATGTTGGAATCATCATTCCAGTTACGAACAACTACATATGTTCATTTGGCCTTTTGGGTTAATTTTGTTTAGACTTCATGAGATGAAATAGTACAAAATGAAACATATTTCACATCATTCACCAGCTTGTTTTGAAAATATGGGCTAAGAGCACACGTAATTACATAAGAAACCATGTCTCTTTTGCATTTGGAACTTTTGTGCAATTAAGTTGTCAGTAAACATGTTTGGAAATGGATCAGAGCTTACTTCTAAACTTCATGATGAGGTTGCAATCACTAGTTTGTTTGTTACTAGCATGCACTGCATTCACATTTTGTGGTTCTGAGTCTGTAACTAATGATAATGAACCCAAACAAGAAACTGACGGAACATTTGTCAAACTGCCAATATCATTTGGGCAGGAAGCACTGCAGCCCTTTGAAAGCATCAAGCTTGCCACTAAACTAGAGAACCATTGGACAATGTCAAATTTGCTTTGGCAAAGTGTATAAAATACTTTGAATTTTGACTGTTCGACAGGCCTCAGTCAAAATCCCCACTTTCCTTCACTAGCAGCTGGCAAACTATACCACGACTCCTGAAAACTACACTTCCCAGGCATTAGTAACACACCTGAAAATATTCTCCTCTAAAAGTAGTCCTTCAGATTACGCACCCTAACTGATGGCACAATTGAATATGATAACATTGCCTACTCACAAGCTACAACATTGATTTTACAACTGAAACCCTGCCATCCAATGCACGTTGATCATGACCAGTATTAAAAGTTACCTCATTTTTAAAAAAATATGCACAGTCGTCTTTGGTAAGTGGTAACTTTTAACACAGGCTAACATCTTTCACAAGGGGACTCGGAACTGCCTAAATTATGAAAACAAGTATATTATTTCTGACCGAATATATTTCACTTATGACATTAACATTATGTATATTATAATAGTTGTATAAATACCATAAAGTTTTAAAGTAACATCAAACGGTGTCAGCAGAAAACCAAGTACAAAATATTTCAGCACTATTTTTTTTTAAGTAAATAATAAGAGATGCTATTTCAACTAATGGAATTACTTTAAATTTCAGGTGGATTAAATGATTTAGTCAGTCATTTGAAAGAAGCAGCTGCCATTCAAAATGTGCCTTGTGTATTTGCATTGCAACGAAGGAAGATGGGTTACCTGACACTCAAAAAAAGCCCTGTGAGTTGTCTTGGTGTTCTGAATTATCAAGCATGTGAGGTAAATTTATACTTTGTTCATTCTAATACTGTAATTTGATTAGATCTTTTCATTATTTATATATAACAAGAGAAGTGGTGGCCAGAGACAGCAGTAACAATTTATTTTGTGTTATGTTTTTCATATGCATTTCATATGGTTTTATGTTGATGGTTAAACCACTGAAATACATTGCTGGGTCAGTTCATATATGTAGAAATGTTTTCTGCATTTTTTTATCTTTTTTTTCATGGTTTTTTTAAATAGTAGTGTGATTGTATGGCTTTACAACTACCATATCCCCTATTGATGCCATCGGGTGAGACACGAGACGAACGGTGGCACAATAACTTACTGTAGGTGGACAAAAATGGTGTTTCCCAGTCACCACACTGTTGAGACTCAGGGTTCTCAGGGATGCTGTGGGTTCTGTGTGTCCGTCTCACCCGAGCGTACTTACAAATCACTTTGCATTACTAAACAGCATTACTAAACTTTTATAAAACAGTGGCAAGAGGTGGCTGTCACTACAAATTTGACACACTGTACTACTTGCTTTTATTGTACCACTCATACAAAAGAAAACATGCTAGAAGTTTAATGTATGAATTACGCTCGGACGTTTGGGTGCTCCCCAGCTCACAATTAATCTAGCGCACTCCTAGATGGAGGACTTCTCTGTGGTGTTAGAAAACACAATCTTCGCAAGGGAAGGGGTGGACTGACGATTTTCCCTGAAGATAGGGCACAGAGAATTACAAAATGAACAAGCTAAATGAACACGTGTGATTATTTGACATCACTAACGCGGACTCGTCGGGCTCGTCTTGCTGCACGTGGTTAGTGAGGTGACGGCCTATACACATAGCCGGCTAGGACGGAAATAATGCCACCGTACAAATTACACAGGATGATAGGGCACGACATGAATGGTCACAATAAACACGCAAGCACGTGAAACAAGATTTCATGGTGTGAATGCCGCTGGATAAGGGTTGCAGCGGAGCACGTGGTGCAGGTGCAGTTTCAGTATTTCTCCGCAAAAACAACAGATTCCAGTCAAACAAAATGTTATTTCCGTAGAGAAAATTATTCTTTTGCATATTGAATTTGTTTTGGACTTGTAACATGCTGGATGGCAAGAAATTCAGACATTGAAATGACAGCGTGGTCAAACATACAAATCATCAATTACATGAAAATTACAAGAACCCTGAATAAAATTACATAGAACCCTAAAATAAACGTGGCGCGCATGATATTACACAAACACTCAAAGCGCATGGATGGCACGGATATTGACTTGGCGGCTATTAACCACGTGGTCGCAAGTATTGTGGCCGTAAAACAATTAAACATGAAATATACCCTTAAATACATACATAGAATTAAAGCCATTAAAATAGCACGCAGCGATAATACAGAAATTACAATGAAACACCTTTAACATAGACGGATAGCGCCTGATTCAAGTTGTGCGGCTTTCGTGGCTTCTTCGACATCTTTCCTCCTTTCTCCTTGTTTATATTTCAAAAGCCGCATGGGCAGAAATGATTAAGTTAAGTGGAATCATAATGCTGGGGAAAATATCTGGCAAAACGTACGTAAGCAAATGTTAACCGGTCTACTAAGAATGAACTATTGTAATCTGTGTCAGTGCAAAAAGCTTGAAATGCCTACGTGACAGCGTCTTACCTCGCCAGACCTCCTACAACGACTGCCCCGAAGCTAGCTTCTCACGGACCTACCATGGCTGCCTACAGGGTTCACATAAGTGGAAGTGCTATGCACGCAGAGTAAAACTTTTTATATTTGAAAATAAATGGCACAAAAGTAATTTAAATATTGTTTTACATTTCAGATTTTTCTTATTAATTTTCTGTATTATTTGAATGTCTTTTTATGATGGCGTTCACACCCTAATAGTAATGTTCTTAATTTTTGCGCAGTGCACATTTTGAATTCATAACCCAACATTGTGCAATCATTTTTAACATACATTTTTAAACACTTAAAACATTTTGACCCTGGAAAAAAACCAAAAGACACATTTTTCACTGCAAATTAATATTCCATTATGGGAAAGTTCAAACTGGAGCCTCTTTGCGCACGTGCATGCCTACGTCTCACGTGAGTGGTGAGCGCCGTCGTGGGCTTAACGCTGCTGACTGTTAGCCGGTGTCACTATATTTCAAGTCAACGCAATTTCAAATGTGTCCAGTTAACGTACTAAAGTTTATTATAATACACTGACAGAAAAAGAAAATGCCACACCATGATGGTGTACCTGCATTACCATGAAATGTGCACAGCAGGTGATCATACACCTGTTATGCATTTGATTATCATTTTTGGTCAATCACACAAACCGCACTTGTGATATAGGCAGACAATCAGCATGTGAAGCAGTCATTCAAGACATTGTCATGGCTTCACAAAGTGAGTGTTTTAGCTGTTGCTGTGTCTGGAGAACGAACAAGGCATTGTAATGCCTCGAAGATGCTATTCTACACAATTCCATGAAATTGATGAGTTAACAAGAGTGTTCATAGTTGGTCTCCATACTGCTGGTTGTCCCTTGATCTGTATTGCAGGAGAAACATGTGAAGCCACAACTGCCAGTAGAATTTGGACATATTAGTGTCAGGAAGAAAATGTGTTTCATTGTAGTTGGACCAGAACTCGGAGACTGCGAAGTGTGCAGGGCTGTCTTGGATGCGCTTACAGTGGAACCTCGATTATTCATTTTTCAGTGGGCCCAAAAAAAAAATGAAGTATGCGGAAAAACAGAGGATGCGAACTTGGATTTTAGACTTGAGAAATCATCGTACATAACCTTAAAATGCATTTTTGTCTAAACCAACAGCCAAAAGATGTCATAAAAACAACTTATTCAAGTCAATTTATAATTAAATATACACTTTAAATTAAGAAGTTCAATTTTTAAAACTGAGAAAAATTTAAATATATATATAATTTTCTTTCAGTGTTCCTTTGTTGGCAAGTCATGCTCAATCCCTCTGTAAAAATTACCACAATTGATTTATTTGCAACCATTTTTGCCAGTCATTACTTGCCAAGTATTTTTCAAACCTTTACAATTCTAACCAAACATGCAGCCGATAGTTTCTGATAATAATAACGCCCGTTAAATTACCCACCGCCATGCCTCTAACCTCATTCCAAATTCCGTTTAGAATAACAATCCCATGGATTGTTGGATACAGTGTCAAAGATTGTGTGATTCCTTCTCATTGCCGCCAACATAAGAGTGCAGTAAACACGTAAGAAGAACAAGTTTTCGAGATGGTTTCTCATAGTGACCAACCTACGAATACAGTAAAGACTAGGAAAAAGAAGAAGAAAAACTGTTGCAGAATGTAAACAATACTATCGATAGCACCAGTTATCAATTTTCTGTGTTTTGCATTCACATAACGTTCAAAAACGAATGATGCACGCAATCTTTGGGAAATGTACCATATAGAAATACGTAAACAGTAAATAATGCTTGATTCACATGTACGCCGAACAGACAGCGGAAAACTAGAACAGCCAATCAGAAGCCGTCCTCTGTATCAGCGCAAGTCACACAGTAAAGTTGAGCTCATGCCAATATTTTCTGCTCACGGAAAGAGCAGACTTCACCGATATTTCCCAGAAGCCAGCTGGTTCTCATATTTTATACTACTAATTTCTTGGATAATCAATGTTTATTGACGTAAATATATAGAATAGTTTGATGTACATATTTATAATAAAATACGTGAATATAAACATTAATTTGATTCAACATTTGTATTAAATAAGCGTAGTTTGTAAATGAACCCACAGATAGCACTAAAGTGTAAAATACTTTTGGGTGTAGAAATAAAATTACAATCTGTTTTGAAAATCATATAGTAAATAAATCGCTCTATAATGGAATTAATAAACTAGCGTAGAAAGATGACAGCATCTAGTTTGTTATAGAAATTGTTTTAGAACCTTGGCGTTAAAAAAATCACGGATCCAATAGCAAAATGCTGTGTAGAAAATCTGCTTACATGTGAACAACCATTGGTTGTGTCTGCTTGGCATGTTCGGTGTACATGTGAACCACCCATAACTGGAACAAATTATCAAAACTCTACTGTATTTCAAAGTTAAAAGATTGTTCCGAATGTATTTTAGTTTTTGGAATATCTGATCAATGGATGCAGGTAAATTAATGATTTAAGTGTCCTAGCATGCTGGGTTTTTTTACATTGTTTATTTAGGATATTTGTCAGAACCGTCCAAAAAAAAGACTGATACGGAATTTCAACAACAAGGTTTTACTGTATATCATCGTGAACAATGTCATGCCAATTACCTGAGGCAGGTTTCTGTCTAGCCATCTGTTGTAAAGGCCACCCGTAACAGTGAGCCATTGCCATCATCGCTTAAAATTGTGTCACACTAGAACTGCATGGGATGTAGAACCAAACGGTGTAATCTTCAGTGACAAATTCTGTCTCTGTCTCACCAATGTTGACAACCATGTTAGTCTGGCAGTGATATGGCCATCAGGCAGACCTACTTTTGTGGAGTGCCCCACAGTCCATCAATGTGGGGTCATGGTTTTGGGTACCAACACCAACAGCTGCTCATCTCTAGTACACATTACAAGCATGTTAACAGCACAACACTATATTGATGAAGTGGTGTGGTACATGCAATACCATATCTGCAGGGTGTCCCAAACACATGTTTTCAGCATTATAACGCCCGGCCACGTTCAGTTTGGATCAGCCTCAATGTTTGCAGTGCAACTTTAAAGATGCTTCCTTAGTTAGTCATATATCTTTATCCCTCGCCAATTGAAAATCTGTGGCGTAAAGTTTGGTGTTGGTTGAATACCTCCCCACCCCCATGAAATGGAAATTAACTGTGGGCTTGGATCACTAACACATGGTTTTGATACCACAAGAAATTATTCATACACTCATCCAATCAGTGCTATGACAGGTTCAGCAATGTATTGCCGAACACGGTGGTCTCACTACTTCCTGATTATCGTGTTTTTTAGGCCACTGGAGCATTGGAGTTTTGTCTGTATGTGAAAATAAATGGATGTTACATGCTGGAATATGTCTAGACGTGGATCAGTATGTACATGTCATGTATGTACTGTCCAGGCCCAACTCACCTTCTTGTATCAACAGCCCTATAAATATACCTTAATGTGTCTCATGCAGGGGAAGAGAAGTTTATGTTAAGGGGGGAAACAGGTAAGGACCACATCAGGAAGTCTTAGGAGAGAATATGATAATTTGTATTTTATTTTCATCTAATTTCATTCTATTTTGTTTACACCAATGAGTAACAGAATTAACATCATTTTGTAATAAAATACAATCTGTTAATGAATTAATGGTACAATAAAGTTTTAGGTTATCTGTGTACAAAAAAACACCTGGGAATATTGTAAAACTTCGCATAGCTCATTAATGAAAATATTAAATAAAAGTGGAGACAAGTTCCACCTTGAGGTACACCAGAGGGAGCATTATATTCTAGAGAATTAATATTATTAATTCTAATGGAAAATTTTATGTTATACACTATTCACAATAAAGTGGCCACTTTTGAAAGCCCTGCTAAAGTTCTACTTTCTTGCCCATTATGTATCCTTCTGCCACATGTAAACAAACATTGCCATGTGATTGCCACATGTTAAAATCAATGTTTACTTTTCAGGACTGGCTAAATGTTTTGGACCCTAAGTGATAAGCATTTATAACTAATTACACAAAACTGTAGTATACAATACCCATGAAGTGTGTAAATGAATGTATTGTATATACATATTATAGGTATAAAAGCTTATAACATTTACGATATATGTAAAACATGTAACACACACAATACATGTAAAACGTGTAACACACACACACACACACACACACACACACACACACACACACACACACACACACACACATATATATATATATATATATATATATATATATATATATATATATATATATATATATATATATATATATATATATATATATATAGACACACACACACACACACACACGCCGGCTAACAGCCAGCGGCGCTAGAGCCCATGACTGCGCTCAGGTGTTCCGCACGGTGCGCAAAGAGTCCGATAATTTTGAACTTTCATATAAATGTTATTTTCAGTGTAAAATGTGTTATATTATCTTTGCAGTGTTTAATATGTTTTAAAGTGTTTATAATAATTTTAATTTTTGGTTAAAGAGATTCAAAGTACCCGCGGCACCGAGATTAAGAACACTTAATATTCCTGCATGAACGCCATCATAAAGAGACACTAAAATAATATTGAAATTCATAAGAAATTTATAGAAATATATAACAATATTTAATTTGTGCCATTTTATTTCAAAATAAAATATTTTACTCGGCGTGCGTAGCACTTCCGCTTATGTGAACACCGTAGGCGGCCATGGTAGGTCTGTGCGACGCTTGTATCTGGATGGTCTGTCGAGTAGAGCTGGCGAGGTAAGACACTGTCACGTATGCACTACAACTTTTGCTCACTGATTTAGGTTTCTATAGTCAATTTAGTTTACCAGTTAACCTTTGCGTGCGTACATTTTTGCCAGACATTTTCCCCAGAATTATGCTTCCGCTTTATTAATTTCTTGTGCCCTTGTGGCATTTTTAATGTAATAGAGAAGGAGGAGAAAGATGTCAGAGAGGTCGCGCGACCCGCACGTTTTCAATCAGGCGCCATCTACCTATGTATATGGCATTTCATTGTAACTTCTGCATTATTGCTGCACACAATTTTAAGAGCTTTATTTTTATGTATGTATTTGATGGTAGTTTTCATGGTTGAATATTTTATGGTAACATCACATATAACCACGTGGCTGACGGATGCCAAGTCTTTGTATGCACCATCATTGCATTTTGAGCACTTATTTATGTAACATTGTATGTGCTATAATTTATTTCAGAGGTCTATGTCAATTTTATTCAGGGTTCAATGTATTTTTCATGTAAATTGATGCTTTTTGTACTTGATCACATGGTCACGATAATGTTTTATTTTACCGCCATCAGGCATGTTACAAGCCTGTAATCACTCTAATCGTAAAGAGAATCACTTTCTCAACAAGAATAATATTTTATCTGAATTTAGTTTGCTGTTTCCAAGCAGAAATATTGCAATTTCACCTGCACCACGTGGTCTGCTACTAACTTCAGCCAGCGGCATCTACGCCATCTAAGCTTGTTTTCACATGTGTGTGTTTATTGTGAATATTCATCTCGTGTCCCATCTTATTTCATATATCATTCAAGGGTTTATGTAATTTTGTAATTAGTGTACGGTGTAATTATTCCCGTCCTGGGCGGCTCTGTGTATAGGCCGTCACCACACTACCCACGTGCTGGAGGGCGAGCCGCGACGAGTTTGCGTTGTGATGCCGAGTAATCACACGTGTTAATATGTATTAAAGGTTTTCGTTTGTAATTCACAGTGTCCTGTCTTCAGGGATAAACTGTCTGTCCACCATAGCGGCTGTTGGCCCTCTTCCCTTGTGAAGGCTGTGCTTTCGCGCACCTCGGTGAGATCATCTATCTAAGCGTGCGCTAGATTAATTACAAGCTGGGGAACACCCGAAGCGGAATTGGGTAGTCATGACCGAGATAATTATTTCATTGGCATGTTGATGTGTATGAATAATATCAATATGAACAAGTCTACAGTGAACTTAATTCTTTTATTCAGTAGTGACACTGTCCTAGCCACACATGTTTTATCCATTGTTTATTTCAGTGATGTTTATTAAAAGTTTAGTATTGCCAACATGTTTGTAAGTATGCACGTGTGAGACAGACACACAGAACCCACAGCAGCGCTGAGAACCCTGAGTCTCAATAATGCGGTGATTGGGAAGCACCGCTGGCGCCGAAATTACCAGTAAATATTTGTGTCATTGTTCGTCTCGTGTCTCACCCGATGGCGTCTATATCTGTGTGTGTGTGCGCGCGCGCACACACACACAATAGAAGAATATGTAAAATACGTAATCGTTTGGGTCATGTCAAAGCTCCGATAGACAAAAAGTTTACAAAACAAGTAACAAATCATTGAAGTATGTACGCCCTAGCGATGGAGTCCTGGAAACCGTGAAACAGCAAACATTAAACTTGGGCGGTGAACAAAGACTAACACGACATGTTAAAAAAAGGACATACAGTAACGCGACACCATAGTTAAGCCGAAAAATAATTTCGAATGGCAGCCAATTCCAGATTTTGAAATGGACTAGCACTACTGCACACCCAAGGTACACCACCACTTGTCACACATTTCCAAATATTAAAAAACTGTAACTTCAAACTTAACGTTTCCCACGACTCACCATTTTCTAAGTGCCCCATCGCTCTGTAGCGTGACTAGTAAAACGTTGGCTCAAAAACATGGTAGCTGTGTTTGGCCTCAGCTGACCGAAGGGAAGTGCAACTAAGCCATCAGGAAAAAACATAGATCCTGCAGGCATAAGGTAGCGGCATAATGTAGCAGACATCTGAAGCATAGGCCATTCAAGGTCTTAAATAAATAACCACAACAAATAAAAAAATAACTATGCACGAAGGGGAAAGGGGAAGGCAGGGAGGCAGAATAATGAGGAAAGACTAGGCGATCTGGGCCGAGCAAAGAGTACATCACTGCACAAAAGTAGATGGTGCTAATGAACTTAATGTAACGGTGCTAACATGGCAGTATATAAAATATGTAACATATAAAATATGTAACATATAAAAAAGTAAAATATATAAAATGGAGATAAATATATTTCAACATAGGCCTATTAATTATGTATAAAATAAAAATAATTTACACTAAAATATAACATATCAACAAATGCATTTGTGTGTACTGACTTTTTTTGACACTGTTACTCTGTATTTTTACCCTTCTGAGACCATCCAAAAATGTACTGAACATTTATACTGTGAATTGAAGTGATAACAGAAGGGTATACCAGGCTTGTAACTGGCACCATCTTCATTTGTACAAAATAATTCTAAAAATAATGTATATTATTTATAGCTAAGTGAAATGCAGATCCGGTGATGGCCACATTTCCGGTGTCCCTTGTGGCACAAATGGATGCGACATTTCCTTTTTGTCTAACCCACACAGACCTCAAGAAACTAATTTTACAGGTAAAGTGCATAGACTCTCATCATTGTTATGGTTCCTTCATTGCAATGACTGCAGCAGAACTGAAAACTTAAATGAGAATAGTATTTTTTTAAAATTACTATACAAAAAATGGTTCATCCGTGCACACGCAAATCTGAAAGAAATATCTTATTTTTAATGTAAAACCACTACATATCCACAAATGACAGCAAAATGATAGTATTACTTTTATAATTTGTCCTTTACATTAACAGGCAAGTTACTTTTATCTAGTGTGAATTTTTACTTAATTCCTTGGAAAGATATTTAATTTTGTTAATTTCTGGGTAATCACAACCACTGAAGTTTTGTAACGCTTTTAGATAACGTTTATAGTCAAAATTGAAATGTAAATAATTTATAATTTTAAAAATGTCTCAGATCAATTGAAAAGATCTATTTTTGAAAAAACCCACTACCAACTCTATGTACAGACCTTAATTTCTTCGGAACTAATGTAGCAACATAAACAAACTAATATTTTCATTATATCAATTATAGTCAGGCCACTGTGCTTTTGTGTTTTGTATGTGCTTATCACTATAACTGTGAATGTGTTAGGTATGTCAATTGTAGCCCGGCCCTTATTGAAAGCTAGCTCATACAGCTTCTTTAGAAATACTTAATTTAACACTTACACTGTTAACCATTAAAAACAATGTATTCGCAAGTAAACAGGAGCTGTGGGAGTCTGGGGTGTTGACTATGTCGTGTAATTTACAGTCA
This sequence comes from Dryococelus australis, assembly GCA_029891345.1. Lineage (NCBI taxonomy): Eukaryota > Metazoa > Arthropoda > Insecta > Phasmatodea > Phasmatidae > Dryococelus > Dryococelus australis. The sequence continues at coordinate 49,506,183 of CM056997.1, read as the reverse complement.
CATTAAATTTCAATATTTACAATATTTTTGCAGCCAACATGGCTGATATAACAAACAATTAGACCTACTTAAGAACGCATACTATCTTGTTGATATTTCTCAAAAGGTAGCAAGTTGTCTTGTCGAACATCCATTACGAAATTTAAACATGGAATTATTCTACATCTGTTGACAATCAATTGTAAATACTTTCTAATTTTTCTTACAGCAAGCATTACCAAATAAAACGATACTTGTATGAAGAAAGAATGTCGGCAACAAGCACAGCTGTAGTTCTATAGTTAACAAAACCGCTTCAAATTTAGTAGTTTATAATGTTGGAACACCTTTGATAGAGCATCAAACTGTGACGTTTATGTTATGTTAACAATAGTAAAACTTAACACTGTAACTTGGGATGAATAACTACATGAACACAAGTTTGAGGTTAGGCCTACATTACAAAATAACACAGTGATTTTAAAATGTGTCAAATTAATGTATAATTATTGACACACACATTTGCACTTGTTATCAAGGCAGTTTTAAGAAAGGTTACATGGCTGGGTGTAAATAGATATGTACAGATGTATTTAAGGTTAGGCCTACATGACAAAACAACACAGTGACATAAAAACGTGTAAAATTAACGTATAATTATTGATGGCCAAATGTGTACTTGTTATCAAGGCTTATTTAAGAAAGGTTACATGGCGTGTTGTAAATAGTTACGTACAGATGTAATTGAGGTTAGGCTTACATGACACAACACAGTGGCATAAAAACGTGTAAAATTAACGTATAATTATTGACGACCAAATGTGTACTTGTTATCAAGGCAGATTTAAAAAAGATTACATGGCTGGTCATAAATAGATACGTACAGATGTATTTGAGGTTAGGCGTATATTACAAAACAACAGTGATATGAAAACGTGTAAAATTAGCGTATAATTATTGACTGCCAAATTTGCACTTTTTATCAAGACAGATTTGAAAGAAAGGTTAAACAGATGGGCGTCGGTAGAAAGGTACAGATAACTTTTTATATTATTTGTCAAACTTAGGATATAACATCATGTTTCTAACTGTCAATTTTGACTCGTTCTTTTTCAACGATCTGCTATAATAATGTACTGGGGATAAGCGGGGAAAACATGTCGTAAAAACTGTTGGGGAAAACGCACCGTAAAAACATATTTACATTTACCTTCGGACAGTTGCAGTTGAAATTTTCATCATTTCTGCAACTCGTTCAATTACATTGCACGGCTTCATCTCTCCTTGACAAATGAAAGAATAAATACTTTTGGCAAGATTTATAATATCCTTCTGACGCTGAATATTTGTACGTAGTTTGCTGGAACTCATAACTTTACACAAAAATCACTACAACACAATTAAACGCTATTTGACCTATAATAAAACAATACTGATTGCAGATAAGCTGAAAACACCCAAAATATAAAAAATATCTTAATATTAAGATTTAGTCACCAACACCATCCCTTAAATCTTAATTTTATTTTAGGCACCCCTTAGGTTCAATTTTTCATTTGTATTTAAACTAGACCAGTACCATCAAGACAATTTCTGTGCTTAAGCTTACATAAGGGTTTTGTTAGAAAATCAGAAACATTTTCTTCACTGGGTACATAATTGACACAAACATTGCCATTCGTAACATGTTGTCTAACAAATTTATGTCAATATGTTTTGACCTTTGATTTACAATATTATTTTTGGTCAGTTCAATAACTGCTGTATTATCACATAGGACTTTTGTGTGTCCTTTTGCTACGTCCTTTTGTCTATTTCTGCTACTAGAGCTTTAAGCCATAGGGCTTCCTGGATAGACAGTGATATACTCATGTACTCTGTCTCGCAAGTTGACAATGCTATATTTTTTTGTTTTTTACTGCACCAGGGAATGACATAATTTTGAAGCAGTAACCTGAGACTGAATGCCTATCGTTAAGTTTACTTCCCCAGTCAGCATTACAATACCCTATCAATTCACTTTCACCGTCTCCATCATATTCTGATTTGTAGTCCAATGTCTCCCTTATATATCTCAGCAGTCTCTTGACTGCAGTCCAGTGAACGTCTGTGTAACAGTTATTAAACCTACTCAACAGACTTCCCGCGTAAGTGATGTCTGGGCGAGAAATCTGTGACTGATATAAAATATTCCTTATCGCTTCCTGGTAAGGGATCTTCTTCAGCTTCTCATCATCTCCTTCCTTCCTCTGCTCTGTGAGGTCCGAACCCGGATCCAATGGTGTCTCTGCTGGTTTCAACTGTTCCATGTTGAATCTCTTCAGAATTTCTTGAGCATAGCTCTTCTGTAAGATGCAAAGTGTTCTACTTTCTTCATCTCTCGATATCTCCATTCCTAAGTATTTCTTTATTTTACCCAGATCTTTCAATTCAAAGTTGTCTTTTAGCCGGCCTTTCATTTGTTCAGTTAATTTGTAATCATCATAAAATATTAGCAGATCGTCCACGTAGACTGCGACAATCAGGATAGCTCCTTCCCTCTTCATCGTGTAGATGCACGAATCAGCTTTTGATTGAACTAGGTTTGATTGTACCAGCACTTCATGCAACCTTTCGTTCCAACAACGACCGCTTTGTTTCAGGCCATAGACTGATTTTTTTTTAACTTCCACACTTTTTGTTCTTTGCCTTTGTTCACCACTTCTGTAAGAGTTAGTACGTAACAGTCTGTATCGATTTCTCCATGCATGTAGGCCGTAACAACATCCATGTGATCTATGTTTAACCCCTTTTTTGTGGCAAAGGAGAGGAGGTACCTGATTGAGGTATATTTCACCACCGGGGAGAAGGTTTCGTCCTAATCTCTCCCAAAGGTCTGGGCACATCATTTCACTACGAGTCTTGCTTTGAACATTTTTTTGTCGTCAGGATCTTTTACGTTCAACACTCATTTTGTCTTTAACAACTTTTCATCTGTAGGTGGGTCAACCAGTTCAAAGGAATCATTTTTTGTGAGAGAGTTCATCTCGCTTTCCATGGCCCTTTTACAGTCCTTCTTGTGTGGTCCACTCAAGGCTTCCTCCACAGTCGTTTCATGTTTCTCATGACACTTTGTGAGGTAGATTTCATGATCGGGAAATGTTTTTGCTTTTTTACCCGTTGAGATTTTCGCAACATTGATTGACACTTCTTCTTTGCATTTTTGCTACTTTTTCTCCATTTTGTGGGTTTTCGAAACCATAAAAAGGCTCGTCGTCCGATAGGATCTCTATTTCCTCTACTTCTGCACTTTCCTCTATGAACACGATGGGGCTTTGTTCAGTTACTTTCTTATCCGTCTCCTTTCCTTGGTTTTTCCATGCCTCGCATGTCTTCCAAAAACTTCACATCTTTTGAGATTAACGCCCTTTTTGGATTCGTAGAGTTGATCAATCTTCGCTATATCCTACAAAATTGCATTCTTCACTTTTCGTGTCTAACTTGGTCCTGTTTTGTTTTGGAACAAGCTTCATGGCTTTTGCAACCAAAGTCTTCAAGTGGGATATATTTGTTTGCCTCCCAGTCCAGATCTCTTCTGGTGTCTTCCTCTTCCCTTTTATAGCTTTTGTAGGGCTTCTGTTTTTGAGGTAGGTTGCAGTGTTGATTGCTTCACCCCAATATTTCCTGTCCAGGCCAGCATCTTCCAACATGTCCTTGTTTTTTCAATCAAGGTGCTGTTTACGCACTCACCGACTCCAATTTGCTCATGTGGAAAATGTGTTGCCCTCGTCCTCTTATGAATTATGCCATGGTCTTTCAAAAAACTTTCGAAGTTTCTGCGTGAAAACTCCCCTCCATTGTCACTTCTCAATGCCTTCATTTTTACCCCCGTTTGTGTCTCCACTAAATTTTTGAACTCTAAATTTGACCAAAACATCATTTTTACTTTTCAACAGATAAGTAAAGGTTTTTCGACCGAAGTCATCAGTAAACATTAACATATAAAGGGAGCCGCCCCATGTGGATGTGCTATGGATCCACAAATATCTGAGTGTACTAACTGGAGTACTCCTTTGGACCGAATCCCTGCGTGTTTACTGTAGGGGTCTCTACATTGCTTTCCCTTTACACTGTCAGTGTCATCACTGAAGTCCATGCCAATTGACATGCTTTTCAGTTGACTCATGGATTTTCTATTTAAGTGCCATAAATTTCGTGGTAGCCTTTCCGCCGTACCCTTTTCTTTCACGTCCCGCATGCTTAGGGCATCACTTTGTTTATGGGCGTTTATATTGTGAGAGTTGCAATTCACTTTGTAAACACCTCCTTCATTTACGGTGGTTACTATTACATTTTCTCTGATTTGGCAGTCATCATAAACACACTCCTCACTATCAAAAAACACTTTAAGTCATCTGTTGGCCATTTTGATGACAGACAGCAAGTTTTCTGATAGATCAGGTATGTACAAAACATCGGAAATGTCATCATTTCTCTTGAGCTTGACCAAACCCGCACCTTCGGACATAATTTTATTATCGTTCGTGACAACAATTTCTTGTGCATTTTCTTCCATGTCTTCTATCCAACCCTTGTTTCTCGTCATGTGGGATGTGGCCCCCGAATCAATTATCCAGCCTCTGATGCCTGTAGCCACTGACGACAGGGCTGCGATTAATGTGGTAGGTCTATTTTCTGTTGTTGCGCTTCCTTTCTTGAGAGTGGGGCTCTTATTTTCATGACACTCATTTGATTTATGCTGTCGTCTGTTGCAATTGAAGCAGACAATGTTGTTCTTACATATATTGGCCTTGTAGTATGTGATCGTCGTTGAGCCATCTTTCCTGCTTTTTGTTATCTATGCTGCTTCTTCAGGTTGATGTGTTTTTGTCACTTTCTGGATGAGTGTTGATCTTAAGCAGTCTGAAGTAGTTTTTACTCCGGTACTTTCCATGGCCATAATCATGGGTTTGTAAACTTTGGTTAAACCGCTCAGCATTATAACCCCTATAAATTCATCATCAATTTCAGCATTTATCACTTCCAGCTTCTGTGACAAAGATAAAATCTCATTTAGGTATTCTTCGATGGATCTGAATTCTTTTAGTTGTATTCTGAATAATTTTCATAGTAGAGATAACTTTCTTGTTAGCCCTTTATCTCCGTAGGTTCTTTCCAGTTTTGTCCAAACTTGTTTCGACGTCTTGCGGCTCTTCACGATCGGGTATAGGCTTTCATCTATCATCAAGCATATCTTGGATTTCAACTTTTGGTCTTTATTTTCATCGGTCTCGGCACCAGTAACACTCGGCCATAAGTCCTCTGCAGTGAGATACATTTCCATGCCGAACTTCCATGAACTGTAATTAAGTTTCTTGATGCCAGGTAACCTGCTTATTTGGTTTTCTCTCTCTTGTTTTGTTGATGTGGCTGAAAAGGTGTTATATTTTATTAAACCTAATGTGCGACTAATGTTACATAATAGTCTATCTACATGACAATGAAAAAATAATTTACAATCTAAAATAACTCCTAAATTACGTATATACTCTACTCTGTTAAATAAAATATTATTAACAACAAATTTATTTACCACTTGGTTAGTTTTTCTTGTAAAAGTGATGGAATGCCTTACTACACCGATAATATCATTAATAAAAACATTAACGAGCAGCAGGGGGAGTGTACCGCCTTGGAGAACCCCAGACATTACTGAAAAGGAATTGGAATAAACATTATCTATTCTAACAACAAATTTTCTACAATTAAAAATATGAGTAAGTGGTGCTGTTAATATTCTAGCACAGACTTTAAGAATAAAGTTTGGAATATCGTCATAACCATTGTCTTTACTACTTTGAGCTTTTTTACTGCCCAAAGTACCATACCTCGTGTATAGTAGGCGTATTAATAATTAATTTATTCCCTTGAGGTTTACTTGAGCAATATTTAACAGTTTTTTGTACATAAATCTTAGCAAAATAATTACCAAAAATATCTGCAAGATCAATTGCATCCTGTATTGTTTTATTATTAATAAACAAAGTTATATTTTCTTTAAAACCTTTCTTCATTGTTTTAACATAATTCCAAAAATTGCTTGGATGATGCTTTAATTTATTATTAATCTTTGCTAACCAATTTAGCTTGTCTAATTTGATTTTATCCTTAACCAATTTTCGATATTCCGAGAACCGTTCATAATTTAAAACAGATTTAGTTTTTTTTTATGTAACCTGAAAAGATGTTCTTTCTTTTTTAATAGTTTTATCGAATCATACGAAAACCAAAGGGGATATTGTCTTTTTTTTCCTCTTTTGCCTAGGAATATACTGATCAATCAGGAATTGTAAAGTACTTGTGACATATTCTATCATTTGATTGATGTCAGTCATCTGAAAGACAGGCATCCAATCAAAATTGTTAATTGATAAGTACAGAGACAAGTAATCACCTATCCTATAGTTCCTAAAATAAGTAGGATTGTTATTGAAAGTAAATTTTCCATAATCTATTGTACCATGGCAAAGTAAAGCAGGATGATCAATATCCTCCTCCACAATCGTGTCAACAGATTTATCAACAATAACATCAATTAGAAAAAACTAAATCCAATAATTCTGCAGAAGGTTTTACTAAAGTTAAATTTATCCAAATTAAGTAGATTTGTAAAATGTAAAAAAATTGGCCTTTAAGTTTATTGTAATAGTGTGTATTATTCTGTGTATGCAAAGAATTCCACTGTATTCCCAGTATATTAAAATCGCCGACAATTATTATTTGATTGGAATAATTTGAAAATTTATCTTCTGAAAATGTAAAATAATCATTGACTACTTTAACTGGCAATTGTGGAGGAAGGTACTAATTGCTGATAAGGATTTTATTTAAATTAATACTAGTACTTTTGATCCAAACTGATTCAATATTTTCTTTGTCCAGATAAAATTTTTGGGTAACAGGCGGATAATTCAAAACATTTATTGCAGTTAAGACACCTCCTCCTCTACTGAGTTTAATTATCTTAGCATCCCTATCTTTACGGAATATACAATAAGTATCTGGGAAATAATGTGCAGTAATACTATAGTCATTAAACCAAGTTTCAGTAAGACATTTAATGGAGTAATTAGCACTATTGTTTTGCGAAAAACACTTGTGATTTGGTTCTTAATTCTCTTACATTCTGGTAATAAAGATTAAAATCTCTGGATGGCATTAACAAAGTCAGCTAATAACAACTCCATCTGCCTCATTTTACTTACAACGGCTCATCCTACCATCTCATTGGTTTTTTTCCAAAGTTTGTTCTTCTGTAGCAGGCACATTTATGTGACTATGCAGCTGCCCTTTCTGAAGCCTGCCATAAAATGGGCTGATCAAACAGCCGGCGGGCCAAAATACAGTATTGAAAATTTTGTCAAATTCAGAATCTACCATAGAAACATAAAAGGAGGAATCATAATCATAGCAAGTTTTTAACTTTGCCACTTTAAGGTTAGATACTTTCAGTTCTTGATTTATATAAGTTACTATATCGTTTTCCTGAACATCAGGAGCAAATCTGGTCACTAATAGCACTTTCATTTTGGATATAACCACTTTCGGTACTATTTTATTATTAACATTGTTTCTGACACCCACTTGGATCAGCTTCTTGGAAATGGCCTGCTGACCAGCCGGTGACCCACTTTCAATGGTGCACTTGGTACCGCACCTGCGGACCAATACAAAGCCGTCGTCATCAGCAGCTGGCGGCACGGCTGCTTCCTGCTGAGCTTTACCTTTTTCATTTGAACGAACAAAGGGCGTGCACGGTCTTACCATATGTTACTTTGCTATTTAAATTGCCGCTCAAGTTTGAGGATGTACTTGAACTGTTACTAATTATTTCACTGTAGGTTTTCTTCTTATTCGTAGGATTAAACCCAGAAACTTCACATTTAGCACAAACAGTTTTTTCATTTTCCTTCCTTAAAAGAGAATTATCCTCTTTAAAGTCTCTCACTTCTTGTGCGTGTTCATCAATTTTAGTGCAAAGCACCTCAAATAAATTTTTCACTGTAGTATCCGTGCTTTCCGCGACTTGTTTTGATATATCGCTAACAACAGGATCGTCAAGCACAATGTTTACAAGAGAATTCTTTTGTCCACTCATCAACTTTATTTCTCCATCACTGTGTTTTTACTATTAGGTTTCTGTGATATTCCAAACATATTTTGTTCATCCCTACAGTTCATACATTTATATTCCGCACTTGAGTCAACAACACAGATCATGGATGCATGGCCCATAGGAGCCCGCACATTTTACGATTTTCTGTCTCCCATAGAACGGTTTTCCCCATTCTTGACACAAATCTGCACTTGGAGGCATATAAAAACCCCTACAGTCCAAAGGTTCGGGCGTTCGCGACACTATTTCCACTAAATAGATAACCCTCTCGCAGGAGTAGAGGTAGCACACATCCTTCCTCAACGAGTGCCTAGCCAATAATAATAATAAGAAGAAGAATAAGAATAGATAATGGAAGCTGTTTAGTTTTGTCTGATAGTTATAATTGCGTATTGGAAAAAGCATTTCATGCAAATACAAACCTGTGGGTTAAATTTTAAGTGGCTATACTAGTGCAAATCAGAAAACATTTTACTGTAATACTGCTTTATTATTCAGTGCTATGCATTCGCTCACCATTTTTGGTGTGGGCATGTACATACCGTGTACCATGGAATAATATAACTAGAAACTCCAAATGTGATCTTACACATTCTTAAATTTAAAAAAAATTGTTGAATGTAACAAATATAATATGTGAAAATGAAAATTCTCTTATTCCTTTGAATGAAAATATATGTTTTCCTCAGTTTTAATTTGAGGTGTGCAAGATCCCAAACTTAGTGAAAAAGTTTCAGTAATTATATTTTATTTTTTTGTTGGGTAGGAAAAATATTTTTTTTCCCAACATATTGTCAAAAAAAAAAACCACACACACACACAACAGTTTGCCTATCTCTAAACTTTGCATCCCGCCTACCGGTTTGCCAACCATCAAGAGGTTGAAGTAAATGGAATAAAATTAGATGTTGGGGGCTATAAATTTTCAGGTAGATTTTGTTATATTAACCCAAGGTTCGGATCAGATATGGTATGGTTTATTTTAATCATGCATACAGGTCAAGCTTCATTTTAGTGAAAACACAAAATAGTTTTCAATGTTATGTTTGAAAAAATGAATTCCGCCGTACTACAATCCATCAGTCAACTTTCAAGTTGTTTGTAAATGAGATTGATTTTACATAAAAGCATCATTGCTTGTGTAAAAATTCTGCCATCTTGATTATCCCGGTATACCATACTATGCAGCTGCAGTAGAACTACTGGAAGAAATTACTGAATATTAAGATTCAATTATGGATTGTTTATGACCTCACTGTTATTAGTTGTGAGGCAAAAACAGAATTTTATTTGATATTGGAAACTTTATCATAGATAAAATAAAATCTAACATTCTCTTGAAATAAATTCAGACAATAGCAACAGTTGATAGCACGAGATGATGATAATTATTACGTTGGTTATCATGCAATCAAGTGCAAAAGCACTATATAGTATTTTACATTAATATTCAGGCTACCAGATGATGTACTTATGTGTAGATTGTTGGTAAACTTGGCAGGAACTACTTCACTAGAAGTAGTGATAAACTAAATGCCAAGTGTAAGGTAAGTGGTAAAAATATTAAAAAGAAGCTACTGTAGCACATCAGATCTCCTTAGGCATTTATTACAAACCCCATTTGTGAAATTGAAGTACGATAAGCGGCAAGAACATTTACAGCCTCCACCGTCTAAAACTTAAGTTTTATCAGAAGACCCTTTTATACAAATGTGAAATGATGATGCTTAGTGCTGGCTTTGCCACTATTAGAAAACAAAACCTCTGACGAGGAACATTGTTGAATGGTTGCCTGATTCCATGCTACCACACAGTGTAGTTGAGAATGAACATTTCAGAAAACTCATGATCAACTCAACCATTGTACACAGTACCTTCACGTACAACATTTTCAAGGAACGACAGTAAAACAGTAAAAAATAAAGTCTGATATGAAGGGTATTTGATTACAATGTCTACATTAAATGATATACCCCATTTGTAATTTACATCTATTGTTCACAGAGGCATATGGTTGCATTGTTTGAAGCAGTTAAGTTGGCTTGTCTGTAATACAATGATGCAAGTCTACTCCCCCTCATGTCATCACATTGGACACCCATGTTTGATATACATAGTTTAAAAATAAAGGATTTTTAATGTTATACGTTAGCTAACATCTGTGCATAAAATTAGTTTTCTTGATTTTGATTACCATGAATACACTAATGATATGATATACCCTGTAATTTATGTTGACTGTTCACAGAGGCATGTTATCGCATTGCTCGAAGCAGTTAAGTTGGCTCATCTGCAATACAATGATGCAAGACAAAAAAGTGAAGTAAGTAGAAAGCAGGTATGTTCACTTCATCAGCATGTGTAATATCAATGCTAGAGTTATCATCAGTTTACGTGGTAGAGCTAGAAAATCTGGGATGCTCATCTAATACTGAGTAGATCCACCTTCGGATTGTAGAACATCAACATGGTGAGGCAGAAATACAGTGAGCTACTACGTACAAAATATACACCATTCCACCTCAAGAATGTTCCACCTTCTGCATGGTAGTTCAAAAAGCTCACTGTATCTGTGCCTTGCCATGTTGACATGGTTCTAAAATTATTGTAATAGAAACAATGCATTGATATATATATGTTCCCATCCCATACAACCTGTATAACTTATTCCAAATTTCCACACATCTGAATGCTTGCAATCTCCATTCTCTCATCTGACTGGTTTCCATGTCCTGTAGGGGTTGCAGTAGTGTACTGGTCAGACTACTCGCGTCCCATGTAGGCAAACAGGGTTTGATTTCCGGTGGGTTCCCTCCTGGAACTAAGGAGTAGATGCCGTACCTTAATGCCATATGTACACTTATTTACGTCCTGCTTTCATTCTGAAGGTTTTGACCTCTTCCAACAGGACACTGCAACACCCCACACATCCACAGAGCCATTAAATTATGATTGGCAGAACATTCATCTCAGTTTGGGGTCATGCACAATACCTTGTTCATCTGATATGAATACTGTGTAATCGAGCGTACCCAGGACTGCCCTCCAAGATACCATTGAAAGCAGCACTTTGCCTAAGCTGGCCTGTCACAAAGGTCGTTGTCAATCTCTGGTGGTTACCTGCACTTACAATAAGAAGCTCGCATACACTGTTTGTAAAGACGGTGGTTGAGCCACTCTTTCTCTGATACTGACATTTTTAGATACCCCTAGATTACAGCATCAGTGAAAGAGCAGCTCAACTTGCACTGTTTCAGGCAGAAAAGTGTGCGGTTTTTGTCCAAATCAATTTTACACTCTACAAATAGGGAGAGGCTCTTGCTGTGAGAGAGGCACATCTTCACCTTGACAGAAGGATCCCCCCCCCTCCCCCCCACTGTTTAACCTGAATTTTCTCACACTGTTCTTATAAGTAATTAGCCAAAACTGCTGCTATTTGTGTAATAAACTAAACCCACATATTCATTAAAAAGTTTGCATTGTCACAAGGCCATTGAGTGGCTGCAAGTTCTGCTTTATTAGAAGATTTGATGTTTGATAACAGCATATCTGATACAAATGCCTTTGAGCTTCACAATGCAGTTTGAAAGCTTATCACAACCTTTCAAACTCACTTTAATGGTCATTGAATTGGTAGAGGTGAGTCAAGGTGGTGGTTATCATGGTTTCCTGACTTCACAGCTCTCATTTTCTTCCTTTGGGAACCTCTTAAATCAAAATCTGTGCCATCTTTTGCATCGTGCCTCACATCATTGAATAGGTCATATGTTCGGTGGTATGTTATTGCAACTTGTATATTATTACGGGTAATTACCTTGTTCAAAATTTGATGTAAATAGGGAATAACTCTCTCCCTACAAATGTTCTGCAGCTAATGCATAAATCAAAATACAGTAAATTGTTTCTCCTCAGGTAGCATGCTCAGTGGTGCCGGAAGTAGGGGGGGGGGCTGGGGCATTGCCTCCTCCCCCCCTGCATTGTGGACATGGAAGGCAATAGGACACAACCTTTTAAAAAAATTTTGAGAATTTAACGTGACGTGAAATTTTAATCGGAATATTTTATGTCTTACTCAACAGTACCTAAATATCTGAAAAAGAAATGTAGTTAAAGATGGCTACATAGGCCTACTCATGTAGAGGATGTAACATAATGAAATGAAACACACACTTCAAAACTTGCATGATCCCAACACCTTTAAATCGCAACAATTATTGATTAAGGAAAATTAATGTATGATGAGTAACCAATTACTTGGTAGATAACACAGACAGTATTTTTTGTTTTGTTTCTGTATGTACAATATGAGAACCACAGTCATGTTTTCCAAACACTTGGCACCTGTAAGAATTAGCATTAATAAATTCACTCATAATTTTGCATATGTTCGTAGCTTCAAGTAATTCTGGGTAACTGGTAATAACACACAAATGATTCAAGCATTTTTTTGTCATGGTTGACTGAAGGTACGTTTTTATTCTGTGTAGCAATGAAAACGACCGTTCAGCTGTAGAAGTTGTAGCTGGAACCACCAGTAGCAATCTTAGGAGAACATGTAATTGGGGAAATTGGCTCTTTGTTTTTGGATCCATTTGTTTGAAACCATTCACATAATCTTGTACACTTTTTGGAGTTTGAATCAACTGTGCGATAAATGTCATTTTGATCATAAGCTAAGGTGTCTAGAAAATCCAGTATAGCTGGATACATGTTTAAAACACCTGACAAGGATGCTTCTCGCACAGGCCAACGAGTTGGACATAGTGGTCGTGGGCCAGAACTAGTATAATTGTGATCTGTTGCGATTTGAGAAAACACTGCGCGTTGCTTGGGAGAGTCTCTTACAATCACCCCAATGTCATTCACCCACTGCAAACAGTTCCAAATCAAGGGAATTGATTTGGACGAATCTTGTAATGCTAAATCGAGAGCATGCGCAGCGCAATGAATATATAATGCTAGAGCTTGCTCAGCTAACATTCTAGATTTAACTCCACTTTTTGCACCAGCCATGGTGGCGCCACCATTGTAACATTGCCCACATAATTTATCTAAGTTCAAGTCCAGCCGAAGCAATGCATCTTTTATTACATTAAACAAGGATTCTCTAGTCATGATGCTGTTTCATATAACCCAGTGAAAAACTCATCTATATTGAATGTTTCATGATCCATGCTTAGAATATTTATTGACACTTTGTTCCTTGCCACTAATGTCACTTGTTTCGTCAACTGTCAAGTAAAACTATCCTCTTGTTTTAATTGTGTCAACAGTGCTGCGTAATATTTCATGAGAAGTTATTTTTAGGATTTCATTTTGTATATCGCTCAAAGTGAACAATTTTTTCTTCTGTGTGAAATTTTTCAGTTCTGGAATGTAATTTTCTCTCAACAAAAGAAGTTGACAGAAATTACCTCCATCACTTGTGTTAGCCTGAAATGCTAGTCCCTGACGTGCTAAAAACAAAGCTGAAGTGATTATTGCTTTCAAAGCAGTGCAGTTGTTGACCTGATCAATTCTGACTTGTTGTGAAATAAGAAAGATTATTGGTGCAGCTTTTTTGAGAGCAGTCAACTTCACTACTGATTCTTTGTGACGAGAGGAAGCATAATGTTTTTTAAACGTATTAACTGCTTTCTTCCTATTCATATATCCCTCGGAAGTTAGTGAAGTGTCGTGATTTGATTCATGGGCAACTAGAGTCTTGTTTAGAGCGTTTGCACAGAAAAAGCATAATACTTTCTCACCCTGCACATCGAAATGAAGCCAAGGGTAATCTGCATACCAATGATTTTGGAAATTGTGCTTCCTTCTGCCTTGATATCATGGTCGAATATTGGATGGCTGATGTGGCTTATCGAGATACTCAGTATGAGCAAATTTGGGCAGTATGGGTAGGATACCTGAGACTGTACCACCATCACAATGTGTAGTTTGAGAAGGTATGAGCTGAAGGACATCAAAGGCTGCATCATCATGTGTAGTTTGAGACTGGAGCACACCTGAGGCAGCATCATGTGTAGTTTGAGGCTGGAGAACATCTGAGACTGCATCCTCATGTGTTGTTTCAGTAATCATGTACTGAGCGCATGTGACAGCACCACCATCATCATGGCTAGTTTCAGAAAGTATAGACTGGACTTCTGAGACTGCTTTAATCTTGTCATGGGTAGTTGCAGGAGGAGGTATAGACTGAACATTTGAGGCTGTATCTGAAATAAGATAAAAGCAAATAGTTGTGTGCTGCCCCAAACTATAAAAGCAATTTTATATTCACCTTCCTTTCCGAATTTACTGCTAAGTTAAAAATTACTGAAGGAATTAATGTGAAAATATTATTACATCTCCATGTTTCGTTTACGGCTGAGGTGAAGTGTTAACTCTGACAAAAGTGTAAATAAGTAATGCAACCTCTTAGAAAGGGAAATGTTACAATACAGTTAGATTTTTCATATTTACACATAAAATATTTTCAGATAAAATAAAAATGTGCAAAAATACAGACAACTAAAATAATATTTGTGTTTTAATCTGTCTGGTAATTTTAGGCTGTTAAATTAGTAGGCTTACTTACTAGTATATATTTCAGTTCAACTTTATAGTTTTTATCTTATAAAATAACCATTAAAGGGGAAATGTAATAAAAATTTCACTGAGACTGGACTGTAAACTAGGCTGTGTGCCATGATGGAAGTTTACTTGGAATTTTCCTTACAAGCTTCCATGGCAGTTGCTGTGGATGGTTTTGTTTCATAGAAAATATCCTATTAATTACTGAAATTAAAAAAATTGCTTTAACCTATTTCCATTAGGTCAGGTTTATAAACTACGCAAGAAATGTAAAATAGCAAAATAGCAGCCGTTTATAAATATTGTATACAGCAACATGCTACCAACCATACATTTTGAAACTTTGAAATTGTAAATGTGAAACATGAATTTTCTATTTGAAATCTTCTGTAACGAAGTTACGATCATGTGTTGTGAATGTTTCCCCTCTCATTTGTGAGGTGAGAGTGTTTCGAAAACCATAAACAAATAACTTGATAATTTACATGTTCAATTTTAGCATGTCGTGTTTCTGGGTTCTGGCATTCTGGCAGTGGCTTAGCTTATCAACCTGGCCTTACAAGACTTAGTACACCTTTAAAGCACTAGTTTTTAAATAAAAGATTTAAATACAAATTATATATTTTATCAACTCATTTCTGCTAACAATAACTATTGCCAACGGTATTTGGTGCGATGTCCCGACTGTTGACTGATGGTAAATACGTGTTCAATATCTCAAATCTATTTTGACATACATCTGACCCAAGGAAGTAGAGATGGGCGTTATTTAATGTAATGGTTATAAATAACTGTTACAATTTGGTAACACGCTACACAAATAACACGTTTCACAGATTATAGTGTTATTTTTGGAACTGCTTCGACACCTGACTATTGCACATGCGTAAAAGTTATTTTCTGGAACTGCTTCAACGCCTGACTACTGCGCATGCATAAACGTTATTTTCTGGAACGTCAAGTAGCCGAAGTTCAGATTTCAGAAGAACAAATTGTATATAACTTCCCAAAAGTTTGTGCTAATGTTTAAAACCCAATTAGCTAAAAATTGAAGTATCGGTATAAATAAGCTTTAATTTATTACTAATTGAATGCAGGAGCATGCTTTTTAATATCTTTAATGCGTTATTAAAGTTGCTAAACGACGATTTAAAAATAAAATGTGTTTTACATATAGAAGCACACATGTTACGTTTCCAACTAGTTTTCTGCTTTAAATCTGATGAAAAACAAAGTTCGGATGCTTATTACGCTAGTAAACTGCATTATAAACTAGACTTAATACAATATAAAGTAATACAGTACAGTTCTTGACTTTTAAGCTAAATCTAAACTTATTTGATTCAGACATTTTGTGTGGCACTCGTCAGAGCCGCATTATAGAAAAACTTTTATTTTCCTCATATATTCCTGTGTGACTACGTAGCGCAGATGGTTAGGTACCGGCCTAGAATCACAGAGGGTAAATGAGTTGGTGTTCAAACCCCTCTCTCCATAAGTTTTTTTACTTTTAAAATTACAGAAAGTTGCGTAATATAAATAGTAAACTACCATAAATATGTTTATTTCACATAATTATTTGACTAGATTAAAAAACAAACAATATTTAATTCGCCGGTGCAGTTGGCTGTCACTTACTCAATCAGTAAAATTGTTTCACGTCACTAATTCAATCAGTGAATTTTCCTTTTAACAAACAATAACATAAAGGCCATGCATACAAGACTTTCCCGTAGATTCATGTGAACTTCAATTAATGCGAACATATAAACACCTTCTGCGTTTTCCGGCGTACAAGTGAATAAGCTAGACTTTTAATTTTATTTACACGACACGCAACATTTTGTTATATTTTTTTGTATTCCATACCATATTATTGTACTGTGTAAATAAAACAATCGTAAAGAATGTAACGCCTAGAATTTGTGTACTGCGCATGCCAGGGATAGAAGTTCTTTCGGGAATGGTTGAAAATGGTTTCACAGTAACCTGTTACAAAAATAACACGTTACTGGAACGTGTTACCAATTTGTAATGGGAACGTTGAAAAAAGTTACTTAAAAGTAACTATTTAGCCCATCTCTGCAAGAAAGTCAAATAAATAAAATAAAATGAAAACAATCCTTGTTTTCATTAACAAAAAAAAAAAAAAAAGGAATTTTATATTTTTGGTGCGTATATCACTTATCATTAAACTGCCAGAGATGGCTTTGAAAAAGTTAGTTACTATGAACTATGGGACTCACTAGATGTCTTAGTGCGTGCTGTGTACCCTAGTGTTTTGGGACAGCCAAAGAGAAAAGTTTACTTGCAGGGTAACATTTTGTAATGCTGCCCTGGTACTAAACTAAGTTTTTATTTTATATGCTGCTACCTAGTGATGTGGATAGGAATATGTGGACAATTGAAAGTTGAAACATACGGAACATTAGCACACAGTAAATGTACATTGAACGTAATAAATATGCATGGAAAATGTTAAAATTTGTTGTGATAATATGTTGCATCAAGCATCCTTTTCCAAAACATTAAGAAGACCAAATTGTTAACGGTATCTAACTTAAGCCCAAAAGATATTTTAGTGTAGTTATTGCAGTAAAAGGTTGGGTTTGGGTTAATGCTTCACATCTGGGCTTCACCTAACGTTTTACTGAGTAATTTTAACCTGTTTTGCTTACCTGATGTATCCACTCTTCTTTTAAAAATGAAATAAATTTTTGAACTACTCGCCGGCCTCTTATTTGGTATTGTGACAGTTTTATTCTTGTGCTCTATGACTATCATCACCATCGTAACTCAACCATTAATACACTGTGCTCACGATGATGATGCTACTGTAGCATTGCTACAGTATCACGACACAAAACACACAGACTACATGCAATTATAAAACTTTATTGACTACCAGCATCTGGCAAAATATCAATGTTACCACACCAGCCAATTTTACGAAATTTCCCCGACTATTCAAATTCCCCCCAAAAAAGCTTTCTGAAATAAATTCCCCTCAAATTTTTGCAGATGCTTTAATTTTTATGACAATGGCATGTAAATCATACACTGATTCAATCTTTGATAGATGTGCATAAACTATGCAGTGTTTTAAGTTTCTTATAATTTAAAGTTCAACAATGCTAAGGTGCTGTAGTGCTGTACTACACCTTAGTGGCCTTGGCTTCTAACTATAAAGCCAGAAACAAATACATGTAACATAAAAAGAAAATAATTTAATTAACATCAGACAATAACAATTGTTTAGGAACCTTGATTAACAGTATTTTCACCTCTTTATTAGAAATATTCAACCCTCTCCCCTCGCAGGTATTTTAAATCTAGCGATGGTTTGTCACTGACATGCTTATATGTTCTCATCATCAGTCTTTCTAAGGAGCAGCATCTTTGAAAATAACAGAAATTCTGTGAGGCAGTTCACTGTTAATTTGTTAGCACGCAATACTATACTCTCCACAGAACTTCTTGGCCGCTTAGTATCAGCCTATTGGCGATCACTACCAAGCCCTGTTGACATATCTGGCAAGTGCCTGCCCTGGTATAATACGCGTGTCATAAAATTTCAACTTTAGTAATATAAATTGCATTTCTGTACCTAAACAGGAACATTTGAATAAATTAGAAAGGTAATAGATAGCACATATGTGATATATTTGGGACTTTTCTTCTAGAAAACTTTGAAGTGGCAGTAAAGAACACTGAAGATTCTGAGCCATCTGAAACCACCCCATCAACAACAGAATCAATAATTATTGATCAGGCTGTTAGAATTGCATCAGCTGAGGAAACTGCTACAATACCATTATCTGTTTTGGCTGAACTAGATTAAATACTTTTTATTTACTTACAGTTGCGTGCAGAATACAAAAATATTATTCATATTTTTTTTGTAGCCGCACAAGCTCCTCTTCCATGGCCGAACAGTTGTAATTCCTTTCCATTATAACTTTTCCTGTTATAAGATTTATTATTACAAAAAAGAGACACTTTATAGCCATTTTTCCAAGAAACTTGTCAAAATCATATAACCATTTTCTCATGCGTAGCTGCAAAAATAATTTTTGTTGTCGGAATTTCCCCCTTAATTGTAAAATTCTACACCATTTTCCAAAGCCAGTCTCCATCTGAAACTCATTTCGTGACAAAACTTTTTTTCCTTGGTGACACAAATATTGTAGACTGGTGTCCTAAGTGTAGGCAATCATGCACCATTATGACTGTCGATAAGTTCTTAGACCACAGTAACAGTCACTAAGTTTGTGGACTGACCGCATAATGTCACTGTGGTGCATTACAGCAGGTAGGTTGCACCACAGGCAGTTGCGTGTATATGGTGTAGTGAAAGGGAAATGGCTACCTCTGTTGTATAAAAGGAGTTGAATGCGAGCAGCAGAACAAGAGAATTTCACAGTTTAAGCAATGGGTAAACGTCAAGTTCTGCCAAAATTTAGGCAGATTGGCTAGCGAATCATTTCATATGATAAAGCACATGTATGGTGATGATGCCTCTTTAAATGGTCTTTCAGAGTATTACAAAAATACTTATTTTTTTATTAATTTCTAGAGATTTAAAGGAACAATTTTACTATTTTTTTTTTCCTTGTACCAGGGGTTTTCAATGAATGCCTTGAAATGTTTTGTTTGTTCCTTTCGTATTATGATTCAAGTATTGTGTAATATGTTAAAATTTATAGACATAATTTGACAGGTTTGTAGTTGTTAACTATTTATGTTTTTAGAATACTTTAAGTGAAGCTATGTAATGTTACCGTGAGGTTTATTAGGCACCATGGATTATTGTTTGCTGTGTAATAAATCATTGGATGATCCTGTTGTTCAGCCAACTGTTGAAGGACTTGTTATGTTAAAGGAGTATAGTAAATTACAAGATGATATTGCATGTGGGATTTTGGTAAAGGGAAAAAGGCCTTTAAAGTGGATATGAAGACTCTGTTTGGTATAAAAGAATTTTTCTTTTGATTAACTGGATTTGGATATTCTATTGGCGTATTCATTAAAAGGTGGTTAAAGAATTAAATATGGTTGATGTAGAAAAGTAACTAGGGCCTCAAAAGTGCTCACTTTAGCGTGAACAGACTATACCAAATTTCACACTGAATGGAGTAAGAAGACTACACATCTAGTTTCAGCATCAACTAAAGTTAATAAAGATTATATGGTTTAGTGCAAAAAAATATACACAGTTCAATTTCAAAAGTCATTGTATACATTATTGTGACAGTAGGAAATCGTGGAATCTGGTAAGCAAATTTCCAATGAGGTTCTAATTTTTCTCACTGTAAAATAATCCATTAGTACATATGTAAGAATAAGGAACGATGATTGGGGAAGAGATGTGAACTTAGATGATCATAATTGACCTAATATGAGGTCTGCAGATGGATGTTGTTATCGTCACTGTTTTCAAGCTTTTCAGGTTCCAGGAAGATCAGTTCTTGAAATACAGCCCCACAGAATACTAGTGCAAGAGACTGTCTAAGGAAGTGAGAAAGCTAAAGTATTTGAAAATTCTGTGATTTTTCATAATCTTCAAATGGGTGCCGATATACTATTAAAAGAGTTAATTATAAAATAGCTAGAATGAGTGCCTCAAAAATTTCCTACAGTGATTGTCACTCCAAATTGACAGTACTATAGAGTTGCTAGATTCTGACAAGGGAATCTTTCCTTCTAGCTCTATAATCAATTATGCCCATCTCTTACACCAAGTTGCTTGGCTCTGTCCAGTGACATCCGGTGATGTTTGTGAATAGCATGTAACTTTGTTACACAAATAGGGAAAAGTCTACACAGTCTTTTCTGGATGTAAATTCTCAGCGAGCACCAAAGGTGTTCAACAGGGAAGTTTAGATCTCTGGATGTCAACATTGAAGGACATGTACTTGTATTGCAGCAGGACTTTCCCCTAAAGTTCTAGGAATAAGAGCATATTGATAAAAAATTTTAGAGGTATGCTTAGAGTCAAGTAAGTGGCTGTCAAATTCATCCAGCTCCTGCAGATTCTAATGTCTGATATTTATTACTTTGGCTTCACTGGTAGACTCAAGGTTACAGTCTGTTATAGTAGGTAATTATGTATATTTACTCTCTCTCCTCATTTGTCCTAGTGAAAAACAACAAGAACATTAAGATGCTAAAACCCTATGCAAATAATTGTTCCAACAAAGGCATGCAGTATCTGTTAATTACAAATAATTATGGGGGACATGTCGAAGCATATTATCATGAATTAACAAGGTGACAAAAGTGGCAATGCCCAAGGTAAAATTAAATCTGATGCAGCTAGCACGAAATTTCAGAGAGCAATAGCTGCAGTGAACCAGGACAAATCCCACTCGAAATGTCCAGGAGCTAGGTGCAAGTGGCTAATGCAACAAGGAAAGTTTGCATAGCAGATATGAAAAAAACTAGTCTTGCACCAAGCAAGTAGCTGATGCAATCACCAGTCTAGCGGGAGTCAGAAACTGGTTTTGTGTGGGCAGTTGCTTGGGTGCTGCAGCTCTGATTGAAGGCCAACGCGTAACATCTTCGAATATAGAATTACAAGCTGTGCAACAATACTGAATGCTATGAAAGTGTTTCATAAGATTAAGTGCAATGCTAGTATTCACAAGCTCAGCATCATTAGTGGAAGAGTTCTCTATTGCAGCTATGTATGGAGAGAAGTGTGCCAGCAGTTTGGACACAGCCAGGTTCTGAACATACTTGAAAATAGTTTCAAAGCAACCCATCAATGTAAACTTCAACTTAGTGTACTCGTCGGGACTCTTCCCTAAATCACGTGTTGTGTGGCGACGGTCAATACACATAGCAGATTAGGACAGAAAACAGTAACGCCGTACAAAATTACTAGAGGAACATGAACAGGCACAATAAACATGCAGATGCATGTAACGAGTCTTAGATGGCGCAGATGCTGCTGGATGAAGTTCTTAGCGGATCACGTGTCTGCCATAATGATACAGCATTATGAAAAATACTCTCTCCAATGTGCGAGCATACAAAAGCTCTTCAGATGCCGGATGGCAGGAAAATACAAACGTGGCTTGACCTTATGGTCATACATAAAAACATCAAACCTAAAAAATACACGAACCCTAAATGAAAATAATACATATTACCCTGAGATCAATTAAGGTGCACAAGATAGAAAATGAATTAGCCCTCTAAACGCGGTGATGGCGCAGATACGGACCTGGTGGTAGCTAACCACGTGGTCATGGGCGATGTGGCTGTAAAACAATTATATATGACAAAACCCTGGAAATAATTGCACATAAATGTTACCCTTAATATTGCTTGCCGCAATTATGCAGAAATTACAACAAAAAGCCCTCAATGTGGGCGGATGGTGCCTGATACATAAGTTGTGCGGACCACGTGTCCTCTCCGACATTATCTCTTCTCATCTTGTTTAAGTTCAAAAAGCCACAAGGGCTGTAAACTAATTAAGTTAAGCAGATAGCATTACACTGGGGATGTCTGGCAAACGTACGCGAAGCAAAGGTTAACCGGTATAGTAAAGTGAAACTATGAACGTACATCAGTGCAAAAGTATGAAGTGCGTATGTGACAGCGTCTTACCTTGCCAGCTCTCCTAGGATGAGTGCCCAAAGGCAGGGGTTCACACAAGCGGAAGTGCTATGAATGCTAAGTGAAATATGAATGTATTGAAATTTAAATGGTACAAAAAGCATTTCAACACATTTTTGCACAAAGACTGTTAAGGTTGAATTTCTGTGGTTGTTTAAATGTCTTTGAAAGGCATCTTAGCCCGCATAGTATTGTCTTTCTCTTCGGCACCATGCACACTTTGAATTTGAATATTACATCATTACGTGAAACTCTGAAAACAAACATATTACACTTTGCAAACATATTTTGACCCTGAAAAGAAATACATAGCACTAAAATCAATTATCCCGTTTTGGAAAATTCTGTGCAGCGGTACTACATACGTGTTTACCACCACGTTGTTAGGTTAGAGGTGAGCGCCGTCGTGGTGTATGGTTTCCCTCCTGTCTGCCAACTTAACTTCCTGTAATTCAACTAATTTAACTCTTAACCCTAATCCTATGCAATCACTCAAGTTTCTACAGTTCAGGGAGATAACATACACGGAGGTTAGAAGCTCAGTGGCCAATAAGTACAAGTAACCCGGAGATTCTTTAAGCACAATACTTTTTATTAACATGAAACTTTCTATCAATCATTTACAATTACTCTTAATCCTAATCACAATCCATATTCTCGTACTAGGGTAAGGTTAATAGACTAGTGATAACTTCTTGCCTGTTCTTGCCTGAATATGAATCAAATACAGCCTAACGAAGTCTCAAAAGATAGCCTTGCGCCCTACTGCTAAACCGGATATGCTCACCACTGTAGTCATAGACGTCGTCGACAATGAGCTCCTCAATGTCTGGACTGGTGAGATGCCATTGTCGTATCAGCCTCGCTGGGACCTCGGCGTCATTGGCTCTGACGTGTAGCACTCTGTATAATGTCTGGGGGGCGGAGGTGCACTGCGGCCCTATATTAATACTGTTGGCCGAGTGGGTCAGCGCAGTCTATTTACCAAACATGTTTGCAGCCAGCCGTGGCTGCTACACTACCCCCTTGGTTGGACAGGCAGCCGTACTGGCTGCTATAGTGGAAGTAGACGTGGAAGAGTGACGGAGATACCCTGGAGAGAGGTCCGAGGCTGCGGGAAAATCGAGTAACTCATATATCTGTGTAGAAAGTCTTTGTGGCAAAGGGTGGTTTCCGCAAACTCAATGAAGGGCTGTGTCGAGAATGTAAGACTAAATTCGAGACTCCTTTATACAAGTGGAACATTAATTGTTTAGAACACAGTTAAAGCAGAGAGCATTAATCATACATATTAATTTTCTTACTATTGGCAAGGAAGGTAGAAACGAATGTTTAAAAATTATAACATGTGGTATGTGACATTCCCCTGTGACTAGGCCTTGGACATGGGTAAAGGGAGATTTAAAAAGTGTGTGCATGTGGTACTGGATTTGCTCTACAACGAGCTATGCATAACAAAAGGTTTTTTTTTTAATAAGGTACATATGAGTAAGTTGGCATGCCTGATGACTTAGTTATCTTAATGCTATTTTGAGACAAGGTTTAATAAATACAGTAGACACTTATATTTATATTCTTAGTTAATGTGATATATAAGAAAACAAAAGTGTTAATAGTATAACGGCTGAGACATTACTCATATATTGAGAAGGTATTTGTGTCTAAACAATTGGCACCACTGTACAAGTGTGCCTTCTTTTATTAGAGTTGACACGTTGGAAAACACTTAGGTGGCAAAGTATACATCCGTCATGTGGCATGGCAATTATAATCTCACATTCTGAGTTTCATGCTCTCAACAGTAATTACAAAAGTCTCAAACATCATTGTGAAGTAGTGGTGTTACATAATTTAATACGTTAGTGGCTTTGCGCTATAAAAACGGCAGTTCTCAGTGAATGTGCTGTATTCAGCGTTTTCCCATTGGAAATATATGGTTAATTAGTATGTTTGCACACACACATTATCTTTGATTCGTTCAACGAAATGGCCGTAAGGCATTTAACTAAGTAGAACGTAATATACAATGAAAATGGTGATCAATCTAATGATGTCATAATGAACATATTATAATAATGCTGTCATTGAAAGTAAGTAAAATACAACCACTGACGAAGAAATACTTCATAATGGGTTAAGGTATGTGCACAGTGCCGTAACATTGTAGTACTAATAAGAAGTAATTAATATATATATATATTTTTTTGTCTAAAGCATTAAAATGTTTACCCATGTTTACTACTTACATGTCATGGTCACTGGTAATTACAATAGATTTACTGTGAGGATGTATAACATCTGTACCTCAATTACATTGAACCTTAGTGACATCCTTATTTGCCTTTGGCTGTCCTGGTAATTCTAACATACTAATTTTTGTTTTAACAGTTTATCACATAAAGGTTGTAGGAAAAATACAAACCCAGTTTTGACAAACACAAAAACTTGATACTGAATAACAGAGCGACAGTTACAGTTGGTTCGAATAGATATATATGGCACAATAAAATGGTTCTGTGGTGTTGATTACCTAATTACTAAAGGAAAGTAATATACGTATTATCAATTGTATTATAAGGGAGGCACTTGTCTCAAGATATGTGTAATGTTAGTGTAGCACAACGTAGAAATGGTGATATTTTGCACTATAGCTGTATACCTATAAGGTCCGAGCTACTGGTCCTTACCGCAGGGCCTGAAAGCTTCACCCTTGCCTAAAATAAAATTCAATTCTTAGTAAATGAGATGTGGCGTGATACCATGATTAATGAAAAACCTAATTGTATCTACACTGAGACTTGCAACAGTACACTTGTAGAAGGCCGTAAGTAAAAGGCCAAAATTAATGTAGAGTCCAACTCAATTAGTCGCCTTTGGGCCTATGAGACTAGACGAGGGTAATAATTAAGACGTGGTGGTGACCCTTGACAGAAGGATCAATATCTTAACAAGTTTAATGTACATTGTAGTCACTGCAAACACAAGACCTGTTATTAAGCCTAAGGTAGTGTAATCAAAATGGGCGGGTTTGAGTATTGAAAACAATCTGGCTTGGTCCATGTTAAGATGTGTTCGCTGTATCTCAACAGCTGGCAGCACAGGCTGCACGGTATGGTTAATTTGCAAGTTGGTATCTAGTGCTGTGCTAATATTATAAAAATGAATGCCTGTAGTTAGTGATACCTGCTCCAGGTGAAAGGTCTGTTGATTTAACCAATGAATGGGGATGACTGTACTGCAATGGAGTGGTGGGTGCTCGAATGTCACAAAGATGGGTGGCTTCAACAACAATTTGTCGTGGGGTAGTAATTTGGCAACCACATGGTACGCATATTTCGACACTACCGATCTTATGGTTTGTGACATTTGTACTAAGAGAAACATTCACAAATTGGAGGCACGTTCCTTATGGGGGATTAGTGAGCACATATTGGTGGGGTAGGATGCGATGAATTGTGAATTACGTGTCTAGGGTGCAATGATATTTACATGTAGAAAATAACTTAGTAGTGTTGGAAAGAAGAATAGCTTCTTTAACACACTGGTAAGCATTGCTATTAAGGGACTTCTTGGGGATGTGTATTACATCCTATGCCAATTCTGACGAGGTAGGAATGGCCTTGATGTCCGTAGTTGGATCAATGGCAGTAGTTGAATATGGAACTCTGATGGTGCGTGATTGATTTTTGAAATGAATTTTCCATCTGTAATTGGTTCGTGAAACCGGGATTTCAGTTTTACTCACCCTCTGGGTGTTAGAAAGTGAGCATTCTATCTCGTGCGTATAATATTTGATAACATCCTGAGTACTAATACTTAAGATTAAATTAAGTTTGTTGAACTGCAGACTAAGATGGTCAAGGTCATGGCTAAGTTGAGTCTTGCTAACAGCAGTTAATGGCAATTTATTTAGCTGGCAAGATTGAATGTATCCTCTTCAAGTATGATATTATTCAATCATTGTAGGAGGCTGGTAGTTAACAAGTTCAATTTAGCAATTTTACTAATTGCCATGTTCTGTTGGTGTAAGACTTGTTAAATATCATTAATAGTAGCAGCTAATAATGAGTTGACTTTACTTTCAACTTGGTGCTTAAGTTCTGTAATTACCTTGAACGTAACATTAACAGTATGGTAGTGATCATTATTTTATTTGCAAGGTCATTGATTTGGTTATTCAGCTGTTCGTCATTATTGAGAAGTGCATGAAGGTGCTTATTGGTGAGCACATTACAGCACCAGCTTGTGACGTCTCCAACAAACTGTATTCCGTGTTTACTAAGGAAGTGTGTATTGACATCTCCAAGGTATTCTCGGAGTACTCCCTGTTCTACTACCTGCATGTATTCATAGATCAATTTTCCATTCATGCAGGAGTGTGAGTTCTAGTCCTTGCAAACGACATGCAAATGTTTGTATAGCAAAGCTGGTATGGTAGGGAGATGCAAGGGAATTGTGTAAATAAAATCTATGTCGGCCGGCATCCAATACACTCCAGTTGCCCGGCATCCAATACACTCCGGTATGAGTGCGGTAGGTGGTGGGCGCTGTGCGTATTGTTGGCAGGACAAGGCAGGCTGCAATAGCGGCCTTGACCGTGCGCCGACCGCAGCAGGCTCCCCACTCCTCGGCTCCTGCTTGTCTACTGATTGGCATTGCCATGGTGATACACCAGCACATATGCAGAGTGCACCTCGTGCTCGTGCACTACTACCAACTGCAGCTGGGCTGCAAGAGCAGTTTGTCTCTATTTTTGTGACACGACGCTCGGGCAGGGGTTGGCGGCCGTGGATCCCTCCTCCACGTCGTTGCTCTGTGTTTGCCCAGCGGTTGGGGGCAGCAAGGTAGTGCAGTCCGGCGCCTCGCGCTGCCTGAATTCCGCTAATGCAGCCACGTGCTGTTCTTGGAGTGGAGTCAGCGCGCCCCAGTCATAGCATCTACAGGCGGCACAGGTATCCTCTCGTACGGCAGCGACTGCCGCGTTCATGTACCCTTGTTATGCTCAAGTCACTCACACACCCTGTAACACATTTTGGGCACATGTTAAACACTGATCATTTAGTACAATTACACCACACTGAGCATATCAAGGGGGAGGGGGGCTATTTTAACAAATGCAGATTTTGTGTGACGGATGCAGACAGTGTCAGACGTAGCAGGGCCGGTTTTGTTTACTTGAATATGAATGGTAGTCTCTCCTAAAATGTCTTTCACCCTATATGGACCCCGGTAACGAGGCGTAAGTGCTTTCTGTTTCCCGTGGTTACGCACCCAGACCAGTCATTGATGCGCAATGTGTTTTGTTGGTGTTCTATCAAATTGGTTTTTCTAGTGTCTTTGAGCCTGAAGTAGATTAACCTTGGCATTGTCGCAGTCCTGCAGTAATTTTTAGCACCAGTCGTTAGCATGGTCAGAGTATTTGTCTGATATTACCTGTGCTGGGTGCGTGGCTTCTATGCTGTGTAGGAGATAGAAGGGTGTATATTTGGTTGTTGTGTTTACAGAGGTGATATATTTGAAAACAATAAAGTCAACATATAAATCCCAATTAAATTGATCGGCATTGGCACATGCAATTAACTGTTCTCCTACTATGCGATTCGTCACTTCAGCCACACAGTTGCATCTTGTGTGGTAAGCGGTGGTGGTTAACTTTTCATGCCTAAAGTTTTCAGCAGCTGGCCGACTAATTCATTTTGAAAACTCGTGGCGCGATCCGTCAAAATCTGGTTGGGGTATCCAAATATTAAAATGACTTGTTTGATGAACTGAGCGCACTTGGCAACGTCTATGGAAGGTACGGCTTTCGCCTCAACGTACCTGCTTAAGTATTACGTCATCACGAGAATATACTTATTTCCGCACACAGTTGAGGGGAGAGATACTTTTGCGTCAAGTGCCCAAGTTTTCAGTAGAGGCTGGGGTGGAATCGAAGTCATCTGTCCCATAGGTTTAGTATTGGGGGCCTTAATATTCTGACAGACTGGACACCCGCGCACATAGTTCTTGACATCGTTATTCATCGTGTCCCAGTGATAGGCCTGTTAAATTTTTTGAAGCATCTTAAAAGCACTAAAGTGACCACCCCCAAAAATGGCATCGTGATGAGTCTGTAGTATTTCATTGACGTAAACCCGTAGCACTAATGTTAACTTTGGAACTTGTGGCATGTTTACCTTGAGGTAAAAATCTCCATTCACAGTTATTCCGTATCGGCGACTAAGTCTGCAGTATTTGGAGTCTGCCTGTTGTGGGTTTAGTAACGCAAGTTTCAACTGTCGAATGCGAGGATCGTGTTTTTACTCTCCTGTGAAGGGTGACGTGTTAACAGCTACAGGGCACAAGTGTAAAATCGAATCATCATCAAGTTTAATATATTCCTGGTCGTGATGGTATGTTGGCAAAAAGTGTGGTTTTCCATTTTTTCCTGTAATAATAATTTTGCAATTGAGAAGAGGGTCAATACAACGTGTTTTCACCTTGTGTGGGTTGTTTTCCATTATAATTTGCATATTTATCTGGTACAGGATGGTTATTATTTTGGAAATAGCATACATGGGGAAAATTTCCTCATTGACTAGCTTTTGCTACCTTAGCTTTATCTTTTGACTGTAATTTGTTTCGCAAAAAAATTTTTCATTTCCGCCCAATTGTTTATTATGTATTTAACTATATTCTTTTTTTTATTTCCTCGTGTTTGTCAGATTCCTGTAACACACATTCTGCTAATGCCTTATAAAGTGACGTTTAATTTAGCATACTGTGTTTGACCTTGTAGGTGGTGGTGTTAATATTTTGTGTGTTCCCCAGTATAGGTGGTAATGTGGCTTAATGGGTCTGGAAGTGTATTTAATTTCCCTTTACTATGCATGGTTCAAAATTATATTCGTCGACTGCAATAGCCATCTTCTGTATACAAATATTATGTTCTGCCATTGTTCGTAAGTACCTGAGGCTGTCATGATTGGTCTCGATTACAAAATGACGTTGATATAAATACTGTCTGAAGTGGTTGCATAAGTAGCGAATAGCTTCAGGTTCGCATTCCAATGCTATTCATTAATGGATAGCTTTTTTGAAGCGAAGGCAATTATACTTCGCTGCTTGGTTTGGGAGTCTTCTTGCATAAGGGTACTGCCTACTGCATCATTACTTGCATCACAAATGAGAATACTATTCTTGTGTTCATCAAATTTTTGTAAAATAGGCACTGCTGTAATTGCATGTTTAAGTTGTATAAAGGCTTTTTGATGCTGTTCTTTCCATTTGTAAGGTATGTTATGCTTAGTGAGTTCAATTAGAGGTTGAGCTATTTTTGCATAATGCAATATATATAGCTGAAGATATGAGGTCATACCCAAAAACGTATGAAGGTGCTTAATGTTTGCTGGCGGTGCCATCTGCTCAATAGTGTGCACCTTGTCTGGGTCGGTAGTGATACCCTCTGGTGTGATAATGTGAGCTAACACTTTAATTGACTGTTCTGCTAATGTACACTTTTTTGGTGTTCACCTTAACATTAAACATGCGCAACCTTTGGAAAACTTTCTCAATATTTGTGACGTGCTGTTCAAATGTATTTCCTAAAATAAATATGTTGTCAATATAGACTATAGCTGCTGACAAACAAAGAGGCACCAAAAGTGCATTAATAAACATTTGGAAATATTGTGGTGATGTGGATAGGCCAATTGGCATACGTTTGTACTGAAATAGCCCAATGCCATCTATACTAAATGCTAATTTAGAATGATCGTGTATCTTGACTTGGATGCTGTAAAATCCGGAAAATAAATCTAAACTGGTGATATATTGTGAATGTTGCAATGCGTTCGAAATATCTTCAGTGCGTGGTAAGGGATACTGGACCCTAGTTAAATGTTGGTTGAGCTTTCTAAAATCTGTTAAATATCCCAATCTGCCATTCTTTTTGGAAACCACTAGGCTCGGTGCGGAATAAGGTGAATCAGCTTCTTTAATTATACCTGCTTTTGCATATCTGTAATTTGTGTCAATAATTTGTCACCAATTTTTGGGCTTATACAATAAGGCTATAAGTTTTGTGAGTGGTTAATTCAAGTTTAATTTCGAAGTTTTTGGCCTCTGTCAATTCTAAAATGCTATTGGCAAACCTATCTTTAGACTTATTGATAACTTTATTAATAGCTGCTGTTTTTTTGCTATCTAAATTTTTGTTAACCTTGGATAGCTTGTTTTGGTCATTTTCGGTAATGTCTAATTGATGGATACAATGTTCATTGTCATATACAGCTGCTGCCGAGTGTATCTGTACCTGCAATAATTTGTTAGTCATTGGCATGATGAAGAGAATATTATGTTTCAAAACTGGTATTACATCATACTTCTTAATAAAGTCAACCCCTAATATGATGTCTTGCTTTAAGTTGTCCATGACTAAGAAGTCCTGCGGATATGTATTGCCTGAAATACACAAATTTATTGTTGTTTTAAATCTAGGCGTTGCCAATACTGAAGTCATGCCGACTAAGGTGATGTTCTCTGTTAAAGACTGGAGTAGTTGTGTTGAAATCAAAGTGCTTGCTACGCTATTCCGGGAACACCCGGTGTCGAGCAATGCATAGTATTTCCTGCCTTTTATTTTGACAGCAACTCGTGGTGTCGATGAGCGGAGGCTGGCGTGCTGACAATCAAGTTTTGTGGTGCGACGCGAATGTTGACGTGCCCTAGATGGAGGCGCAGGCCTGCTCAGAAAGTTATGATACTTTGTCTCATCATCACGGGTCTGGCGACTAGTGTTATGATGATAACTGGTCGGTAGTGTTTACAGCACTGTTTTGTTCATCCTGCTTTAGATAAA
The DNA here is from genome assembly GCA_029891345.1 of Dryococelus australis. NCBI lineage: Eukaryota > Metazoa > Arthropoda > Insecta > Phasmatodea > Phasmatidae > Dryococelus > Dryococelus australis. The sequence continues at coordinate 49,475,014 of CM056997.1, read as the reverse complement.
TTGTTTTGTGCGCAAGCCCAAATTTGTTTTTGAAGCTTTTAAGGCAGTCACCAATATTTGTAGCAAATGCAAAATTCTGCTGCGGAAACAATGTGCAGTGACATGCCTTATGTCCTGTGTGTAAAAACACAACGTGCAAGTCCGTGGCACATCCCTTGTTAATAATTATTGGTTGTCGGCTTGTCTGCCCCTCTGATATCCCTGGTGGGGTTGATTGCCACGAAAATAACCATGATTTGTTGGTGCTTGAACCCATTGCAGTGACTGGTGAAAATTTGTGAGCGTGTTTTGTGATTCTAGGTGTGTACGGTAATCTTTGGGTTTCTGGACTTGCAACGTAAGTTGAACAATTTCCTCATTTAATTTAGTTATTTCTGACTGAAAACGTTTGGAATCGGGATTGTGGTGAACTTGTGAAACTGTTTGATTATAACGATAGATTCCAATTTCAGTACGCTTAAGGTTGTCGATCATCTGCACAAGCGTGTCATTTGATAGTCCTATCAGCTTATCTGATATTGATGGCAGCAAAGACTTCCCGAGACTGTTCAAAAACTGCTGGTCAGTAACATGGGGATTATATTTGTGCCTATGATATTTTATCGTTTCAATGTGCTGCATGGTATTTTTTTCCAATATTTTGGCATTTGGTGCACAAAAGGTGTTTATATCTCGGTGTCTTCGGTTATGGTGAAGGTGTTATGAAGTGTGGTTTGAAATGCCTGCCATGTTACCGGAGCGAGGTGGGTGCTCCAAAGATTGTCTTAAGGCGTGTTTGGCGGTGATTTTTTTAATAAAATTTAAGGTTACGGCAGTTCATGGTACATTCGGGCCTGGGCTTGTTTGGCGTCATCATCTGTGTCGAACCTGCCTTACAACCTCTCGCAAAACTCCTTCCATGTTACTCAGTAGTCATGAACGAAGTTCCACCATGTGGTGGTTGTGCCCCTAAGGCTGTAACTTTAGTCCAGTCCTCGTGGTGTACTCTATTTCGGTGTAGTTCTTCTTCACACACGAGAAAGGTACTTGGGTCTTCAGAATCGTGACCCGCAAAAGTTGCCAGTAATACATTGCAATCTGGCCTGGTCAAACCTTGAGGCATGTATGTAACTATGAATGGGGGCAGTGTGGGCTTGTTTTCTGGTGTTGTCGGTGGTGCGTTCGCTACATAGTTCCTATCCCGGCACTCGGTGCAGTTCATTATTTCATCACGGAAGGTTGCATATTCCTCCGGCCGTATGCATCTGAAGTGAAAGTTCTGCCTACACTGTTGGCATGTGTCACAATGTCTTCCTGACCCGTCACATCTAGTGCGCGTGCACAGGTATTGCTCTGACGGCGTTAGTGTGTTATCCGGCGTGCATTGGCATATATGTTGCTCCCACAGATTGTCATCTAGCAAATTAAACTGGCTTTGTTGGCCGCAATGCATGCATCATTCGATCGGTATGTCGCAAATGGTCACGTTCGCGGATGTCGCGGATGCCACCATGGTTGGCTTCACATCTTCTTTCGGTTTTATCTGGCGTGTTTGCCATCACGCCTGACACGGTTGGACACACTGGCCCCACTTGGCGAACGCCAATTAACGCCATCAGGTGAGACACGAGATGATTACAGTGCACTTTTTACCTGGTAGATGGGCGCCAGCGGTGTTTCCTACACACCACACTTTGAGACTCAGGTTTCTCAGGGATGCTGTGGATTCTGTATGTTCGTCTAACCCGTTCGTACTTACAAAACACTTTGCCATACTAAAAATTGCACTTCAACACTTGGAGAAAGCTGGGTGAACATGAACATCAAAACTAACACTACCTCGTGCGCCTATCTTTGTCGCTAATGCGTACTCGTCGGGACTCTTCCCCGAACCACGTGTTGTATGGTGACTGTCAATACACATAGCAGGTTTGAACAGAAAATAGTAACGCCGTACAAAATTACATAAATATCACTGGATGAACATGGGGCACAACATGAACAGGCACAATAAATGCGCAGATGTGTGAAAAGAGTCTTAGATGGCACGGATGCTGTTGGATGATGTTCTTAGCGGACCACGTGTACAGATGTAAAACACATTATTCTATGTGAAATTTTGCTAAGCATTGTTAGCCAAAATGATACGGCATTTTGAAAAATACTCTCCAACATGCGACCATACTAAAGCTCTTCAGATGCGGGTGGCAGGAAAATACAGTCATGTGGCTTGACTGTGTGGTCATACATAAAAAGCATCAAACATAAAAAATACATGAACCTTAAATGAAAATAATACATACTACCCTGAGATCAATTAAGGTGCACAAGATAGAAAATGAATTAGCCCTCTAAACACTGTGATGGTGTAGATACAGACATGGTGGTAGCTATCGACATGGACATAAGCGATACGGCCGTAAAACAATTAAACATGACAAAACCCTGAAAATAATTATGCACAAATGTTTCCTTTAATATTGCTTGCTGCAATTATGCAGAAATTACAACAAAAAGCCCTCAACATGGGCGGATGGTGCCTGATACACAAGATGCGTGGGCTCTCTGACATTATCTCCCCTTATCTCGTTTAAGTTCAAAAAGCCACAAGGGCTGCAAACTAATTAAGTTAAGCAGATAGCATAATCTGGGGATGTCTGGCCAACTTACGCGAAGCAAAGGTTAACCGGTATACTAAAGTGAAACTATGGAAGTCTACATCAGTGCAAAAGTATGAAGTGCGTACGTGACAGTGTCTTACCTTGCCAGCTCTCCTAGGATGAGTGCCCAGAGGCAGGGGTCACGCGGACGTACCATGACTGCCTACGGGGTTTGCACAAGCGGAAGTGCTATGCACACTGAGTGAAATATTAATGTATTGAAATTTAAATGGTACAAAAAGCATTTCAACACATTTTCACACATAGACTGTTAAGGTTGAATTTCTGTGGTTATTTAAATGTCTTTGAAAGGCGTCTTATCTCACATAGTGATGTCTTTCTCTTTGGCACAGCGTGCACTTTGAATCTGAATATTTCTACATTTCATGAAACTCTGAAAACAAACATATTACACTTTGCAAACATATTTTGACCCTGAAAAGAAATACATAGTACTGAAAGCAATTATCCAGTTTTGGGAAAGTCAGTGCAGCGGTACTGCACATATGTTTACCACCACATGGTAGGATAGAAGTGAATGCCGTCATAAGCTCTCTGTTGCTGGCTCTTAGCCGGCGTCAATCTGAAGCTGCAAGTCAGAATGTGATCGGAATTGTGAGTGTCACAGAAGCGGTTTATCATGCTCTGAGATGTGTGTTTATTGTAGTGGCTGTAGTTGCAGCGACAGTAAACTAACACAGTAAGAATAAAATGTATATGGCAATGTCGATGATGTAAAAATTATCAAAGTCACGATCTCTGTGTTTGTGACGATGTATGTGGGGGACCATCACCTGCATGCAGATTTCATCACTAAACAAATAATGTTTTTGTGAGACGGAGGGAGCCATTTATTAATTCATGTTCAATGCAGAGTGAAAAACATTATCTTATAAACTTTAGACCGCCTTTGGTGGAGAAAAATTGTTGTTACAATAAATCCAGGGAGCACCGGCATTTTATTCTTCATCATACATATAGTTGTAGGTAAGGGCTAAAATGTTTTATACTAACTTACATAATTTTTTATTAATCTTTAGATGCTCCAGATTTCTACTTACTATCAAAATAAAAATCTAAGTTAGGCAGCTGTCAGAAACTTTCCTACCTCAGGAAAGTAGAACTCATCTCAACATTGTAAGTTTGCTATTTCCTCTGCAATGTACGCCATTTCCTGAGAAGACTATATCAGTGGTAGGTCATTTGCTGAATGGGCATTTATGCTCTACAATTTTGGTTTAGAACATTATTTTTAGTATTGTACAGTATTGTAATTTTTTTTTTCTAAGATTTTAAATAATATATTTTAAGTAAATAACTTTTAATACTCGGACAGTCCATTTAAAAAGGAATAAAAAAAACTCTTTTACCAATGAGAAGCATACAATATCATTTTGAATACATGCTTACAAAAATACAATATGGCCGACTACAAATTCAAAATGGTACGAAACCTGCATTGGAAATTCTTGGGACTTTATGTGCCATGAACTGGGGAACTTCCTTAGCACATCTGTAAAGATTTCAGCTTGTTGATTTGAATCTGTTGTGCAATCCCTAATTTAACTGGACTATTAGGGTGCCAGTTCATAAACTTATTGTCTGTGCTGTGTCTCTCAGAATGATGTGCAACACCCGGTTTGAGGATATGTAATATTTTTATTTAACATTTTTTATTCCAAGTTTATTTTGTAAGATTTACCATAATTTCTTTGACCTCCTGTGCTTTGATTGACTACTGTGGTTTTCCAGTTATAGTTTGTGACTTGGGTACTTTTGGGGTATTGCTAATTTATATTTCTTCTCAATGTTATTTTTTGATGATACCTATATTGTTGTCCTCGGAGAGCTGAGCCATTTTTTTGTCAGCATGTCAGAATAATTGTGTATACTACCCAGGCCCAGAGGGATGAGGAAGAATTATAATTGAACGTTAGCCTTTATAAGGTTTGTAATGCACTGTCAACACATTCGGTGTATGCTAAAGTTTATCATTTCATAATGTTAGGTAGGTCATAATGATCATAGTACTCACGATGCCTCTTAGCTAAGGCATTTGTATTGATTTTGGAATTCACCATCCTCTGGGTATAGGGGACTAAATATGTACTTGATTATGCATGACGCCCTTAGGGTAGCAGAGAATGTCACTACGGCACGAGGGAGTTTTTTTTCTGGTGCTAGGTCAGGCGCAACCGGTGTTGGGGGTTCTGGATTAAATCAGTCCCTACGTGGTACTGGTGCACGTCCAGTGTAGAGGACTGGTCCAGTAGCTTTACATCGGTGCACAAAATCCGGCTCTGTGAGAGCGTACCTGGCAACATGTAATCTGCAGTAGCTGCGTAACCTGAGTCAACTCCTGCTGGCATGATTGTGAGCTAGGTAGATTGTTGGGCAGGGGTTTGAAAGTTGTTGCTGTCATTGGGGTTGGTTTTGCTGGCTCTGATCCCCTGAAGTAGGCATTGGCGAGTCCCAAAGACCGGTCCTGTCCTGTGCACTGCTTGTAGAGGATGTGTTTCCGTGCTCAAATGGATGGGGTCCCTGAAGAGGTGCGTAGGAATCTGTGGTATAACTAGAATCTGGAGATGGTGCAATGCCTGGGCTTGATCCTTTGGAGGGAGCTGCATTTTTCGTAGTCAGGAAGAGAGGGGTAAGCTCGTGCAAACATCCGGAGGCAGTTAGCACCTGTCTGATCTTCTCTCGGATACCACTCCGACGGGAGTAGGGCATCTGGATTGAACTACACTCTCAAGTCCGTGAAATGATTGAAGGTGACGTGTTTGGTGTACAGCCACGTGTAGCGTATGCCGACTCAAGCGAACTCCCTATCTCAGCACTCTGCATCGAAACGTGGTGAGCACCGAGAGTCAGGCCTTGCCAGTGACAGTCCCTGCACGTGGGTGAAAGTCTCAGGAGGGAACAGTCTCCCCACACTCGGAGACCACTAACTTCGGCATTGAAACGCGGTGGAGAGAGTATACTACTGAGCAGGCAAGCTGGCCTCAGGAGACTTGAGTACCTAGTGTCAGGGCTCTACCTTTCTGTACTCCAGGGAGCACAAAATAGGTGGCCATCCAATGTGTGTGTGGGTACTCAATTGGTGTGTGTGGCTCGTGTGAGTAATTTTCCCGGTCACCTACAATCCCTTGAACGGCATGTAGTCCACTAGGAGAGTTATTACAACTATGGTAAAGGATACCCTCGAGTTGATAAAACTTCTGTTTAGTCCGTTTAACGGGAAGAAAAAAGAGTGGTGTTGCACTACCTCCTAGCGTTGGCAAGAGCTTAGGGAAGCTTAACCTATGCTGATCCAGGTATGTGTGACCTGGGCCTAAGCTAACAACGGCAGGGTAGACAAACGTTATGAAAATAACTTAAACTGTAACTACTCCTACGTATGTTTGCCCAGAAGGTGCCACAGTATCTAGATGTGTTGACGACATTTGGCAAAGGTTGATCTTTGCAAAAATGTGGTGAAGACTAAGCAGGTTTAGAAAAGGATGATTACGGCAAACTGGTTGCGGTGAGTCGAGGAGAGGAGGTTCTTTTGGTACGAATGTGGTGAAGGAAGGTAGGTTTAGAGCAAGGTCAGCAGACTGGTCATAAACTCCAGCAAGAGTTGCGGTGGAGAGAATGAAGTCTGGATGATTGGACGACTGTCTTCTGTGTCACATCATCATGCTATTTATACTCTTGTGGCTCATTCCCCTCCTGTCAGCTGGATAGGGATGGTGATGGAGAGGGGGTAGTGGTAGCATATCTTCCTCAAGGTGTGACGTCACTGGCCGGCCCGGAGATTGAGATGCGGCGAATCGTACTGGTAGAGTCATCTGGCAGCATGCTATAGTACTCTGTGCCTTGGTTGCATAGTGTCGGTAGCCGGTGAATAATACAACCTTGAGCTGGAACGGCCATTCTTGCCATGGTAGAAAGTAAAATCTGGTGGCTCGTATGGTCAACAATAAAAACTCCATTGGACTCAGGCAGCAAGGCTTGCTACTGATGAGACAAAGTAGTTTGTATCATTGTTGAAAAGACGTTGTGCATTAATTTGCCCCCTTTCCGCTGCTACGAAGGCTCATCCTAAAGGAGAGGGCAAAAAAAAAACAAATTATTTTGTAGTAATGTCGAACTGTCCCTTCAAGAACAATTTGTTTACCTCTCAATAGTGGTATGGCTACTTTGGAGGTGGTATGGGTCGAGAAAGAAATTCTTTTGAGAGAATGTTCAACTGTCCCCTCAAGAACAATTTCTTTCTATCCCGGTTTGCTTCTGTAGTTGCCTTTGCTCTGTGCGTAGCTCTCTGCTTCATGCTCTTGGCCTTGAGCAGCATGAAAAAGAAGTCAGCTGGGCTTGGAGAATGGCCGGGTGGCCACATCTGCTGTAACTCTCGTTTATTAGCATTTCTTTGAGTGCTGGGCTGGCTAGACATTTCTGTCTCTCTCAGTTGTGTGGTTAACTGGCGTTTCCTCTCTATTCCTCCTTGGCGTGTAGCTGTGCCAATGCTATGAAATTGACTCATCTTCGTATTTTTCATGATCTCTTCGCTGGGGTTTGGGTAAGGTCATGTCGCGGAAGGGTACCTGAGACAGTTGTGCCGTGAGCCTTCTTTCATCAGTGTGTGCCGCCCTACAAGATAGTGTTATGGTTTGGGTACTGACAATAAATAGATTTATACAGTTGAACCTGTGGAAATATAATGCAAATACATGATGGATGGCACGTGGAATAGTATTCGTCCCTTGGGGAGTAAAAATATAATGGTAATTGTTGCAATTAATATTAAAATGAAACAATAAAAATTGCCCAAAGCCCCACTCATTAGCCTTGTGTCACCTATCTGTCCTGCTGTGGCCACCTGTGCAGAGGTTAAAAAGTGGCCTCTACGGGGTCGCACAGCGGGGAAATAACTTGTGTAATAAAAATCTAAGGAGGTTAGTCAAGCTGAGCGCTTCCAGACTCAGCCGGCTGCTAAGCTTGGCAAAATAAGTGTGGTGGCAGTGAAGTTAACTATCAAACAATGTGTGCTGAGCACCACAATACATAAACCAGATAGAAACAGGAAGAATGCACTTTAAAACACAAGTTACTGGCAAAATTTACATTTGCATTTTATCAAAACCTTTTTGTTTGCTTTTAGATTGTCTTTTAGGTTGTCTTTCATGAGGCAACTCTACACAATTCAATATGTGATAATTAGTAAAAGCTTAGATTATATTTACATAATAAGTTATGCTTGAGGTTTCTTGAAGTGATTCTACAATACAAGAATAAATTCTTCAGAAATGCAAAGTTATCTACATTATTAAAATTGACTTAAAACTTGCTTTGCAATAAAGAAAAAGGTGCAAATTGCTTCTTCACAATGCAAATAAATGATTTGTGTTTCCTTGTCCCCCCCCCCCCCCTCTTGCCCATTGTTGGGGGCCTGGGTAGCTGACTGCATTGTTGGCAGGAGTGGTGATTCTGCTGGTGCATCCATCCCCTCAGATGCAGTTGCCAGAGCTGAGGTTCTGGAACGGATCTTGTGCTCAGCGGCAGGTACACTGTGGATCCTCTTCTCTCGTCTATCGACCGTCTGGGGCAGACTTGTCATTTGACCACCTTGGGCTGCCCCTCCGGGTGTAGACTCGATGGCTGTGAAAACGGCAGTCGTTCTCCCTTGTCTGGGAGGTGTGGTCGTGAAAAGACTGTGGTACTGGGTGAGGTAGGAGCCTTGGTTATGACCTTCCCGTGTCCGGGAAGAGGGGCCATGAGAATGGCCATGGCATCAGGCGTCGTTGCAACCACATCAGTCGTATGGAATAGTGGAGGGACCTCTTCACCTGCTCCTCGACTGGAGACGCCTGAGTCAGAGGTCGGGTGGTGACCTCCATCTCGACAGCGCCTATCGGTGGTCCTCCTTCACATTCATGGAGTCTGGCCTAGGAGTCTGCCTTTGCATGGGGTGGCGCCGGGAACTCGAAGCTGGCTGCCTCTGTGTTGAGTGAAAACTCAGTTGCCAGGGAGTTGCCTTATAGAAGATAACTCTCTTATACTGGGAGTTCAATTCCCAGGACGGTTGGCGATCTTCCTTTTGAATTCTGATGGAGTTGAAGGCAGCGTCCGTACGGATTCTTTGGCTTGAGGTTTAGGAAGTTCCACCCACATAGGCATGTAGTAGGTGGTTCCCTGGATAGATTGCTTTTCTTGCAGTGTCCATTCTTCCTCTGGAGGTATGTAGATAGCAAGCTCTTCTACATCGTCCAGCATTTCAATGGTAATCTATGCTTCTGTGTGTACTTTATAGACTCCTGAGCTTTTTTGGGGTAGGGCCTCATTTTCCCTTAGTGGCTTTGCGTATGCGCTCTCAGCGATTCTCTGTCAAATACACATTATCTTGGCATCTGATAACCTTATAGGACCCTTCCCACTTTCTGGCTAGACCCATGCTGAACTGATTGTTGCCTCTGCTCAGGGGGTGGCTGCAGAGTAAGGCTGCTTCATCCATTTAAGTGGCTTGCATGTCAGTGTGTGGTGGCTGGTACTCCTTCGCAATGTATGCCTCTTGGGTGTTCCTTTTATCTATCCGAGCCAGGGTGGCTAGACGTATATCTTCAGGACGTGGCATGTTAGTTGGCTCGTGTTCCCATTGCCAATCCCCTGGGCGACGTAGTGTGTGGCCCAGTAGGAGTTGACTGGGGCTGGAGTTAATTGCCTCATTTGTACACATCAAAGAGTTACAAGAATTTTGGGAACATGGTGGTCCCAGTGCTTCTGATCATCACCCACACTGAGCTGGAGGCGTTTCTTGGGATCCTGGTTCCTCCACTCAGTGGGGTTGGCTTGCAGGTGGTATGGTGGAGTTGTCCAGGTTTCAGCTCCCCATTCTTGGTAGGCTAGCAGCCATTTCTTGCTAGCGAACTGGATCCCATTGTCAGTAAGTATACTTTGCAGGTAGCCCCAGCAGGGGAAAATGCCATTGTTTAATTTTCCGATGATGTGTGGGTCTCTTGGCTTTGCAGACGGAAGGCTTCTACCCACCTGGAGAATAGGTCTGTCACGACCAACAGGTACCTGTTTCCATTGGTACTGCAGGGATGTCTTATCAAATTGGTGGCTATGTGCGTCCATAAAGTGTGTGGCCTACTGGGTTTGGCCGTTGGTTATCTCACGGGGTATGGCTTGTTCCTGCAGCATGTTATGCAGCTGCAGACGTATTGGTGGTCATCTCTGCTCATGCCATTCCAGATTTAGCATGTACCGATGTCTGCTAACGTTTCCGGGGTGCCTGGGTAGCCCACATCAGAGTGGTTGTGTTAATGCTGGCAGATATCGGCACACAAATCCTTCCGTATTCAGATCCTCCACTTGGCTCCTGGCTGATTGCTGCGTGACCAGACATTGTCGTCTCATAGTGTGAATCATTGTGGGTGCTTTCATAGGAGATCTTTCACATCAGGGTCCTGCTGCTGATGGCCCTCAATCTGACTTCGGCATATTTTGAGCTGAAGAAGCCAGAGTTGTTCTTTTGGGGTGCTGTCCGGAGGTTGAAGGTAGTATGATGTGGTCCACATCTTCGTCGGACTTGGCCTTGTATTCCAGGTCTGATTGTTGTTCTTGCCTGAACAGCACTGTACCTTGAAGTCAAATTCAGAGAGAAAGATGGCCATCTTCCAAGCTTGGCCTTGTTATTCCTCGATTCCTGAATCCACTTGATAGCTTTACTGTCAGTTCTCAAAATGAAATGAGTTCCCTCCAGGTAGTAGCTGTATTTCCGGATAGCCCAAATGACAGTGAGGCATTCTCGCTCATTTATACGGTACTACTGTTCTGTGGCATTGAGCCTAGTATTGGTGTACATTATGACTAGGGGTTTGCCTTCCGGGTCTTCTTGGTACAATATGGTGCCTAGGCCATTCTGACAAGCTTCTGTCTGTAGGATCAGGGCCTTTCTCCTTGTGGCCGATATAGAGACTTGATGTTTTGGAAGCTGTCCTTGAGGGCTTGAAAGACGGTACGATGTTCAGGTCCCCATCACCACCGGGCTTCCTTCTCTAACAGCTGGTGCAATGGTGCCATGAGCTCATTGATGTTGGGCACGGAGTCTTGGAGCCAATTACATAACCCAAGGAAGCAATGGAGTTGCTTCTTAGTGTGGGGTTCCTCGGCTTTGTGAATAGCCCGTATTGACTTTGCTTGAGGGTAGTTGCCTCTTCAGTTGAAACTATATGTCCCAGGTACTCTATTGAAGACTTTCTGAAGTGGCTCTTCGAAATTTTCGCTGTCAAACCATTGAGTTCCAGGCATTCTAATACCCTCTGTAAGTGGGTGAGGTGCTTCTCCCAGGATTTTGAATAGATGATCATGTCGTCGAGGTAGGCAAAGCAAAATTACCCAATGTACTCCAAGAGGTCTTTGGTCAACATTAACCATTGAAATGTAGCAGGAGCGTTCTTGAGACCGAATGGCACGACTCTAAACTGGAGGGTCCCTCCATCTGGTGAAGTGAACACTGTGCATTTCCGGCTGTGGGGATGCACTGCGATTTGCCAATAACCAGACTACATGTCTAAAGTGCTGAAGAATTTTGCCTCACCTATGTCATGCAAAGTATGGGCCAAGTCTCAAGGGCTGGTGGAGGAATCAAGAGTATGACATCATTCAGGGCTTTTTAATTCACGCAAAACCTTAGCTCTCCATCCTTCCGAACTAATACAACATGGGAGTTGTACGGAGAGTCCGACAGCTCGACAATTCCTTGTCATTTCCTGTTTTCAAGTTGTTCCATAATGAGGCAGTGTCACCTGGCAAAAACATTAAAAGGTCTGTTGTAGATGGGTGCAGTTGGGTTTGGCGGTACCTCGTGCTGGATGGTTCCCATCTGACGAAGCGTTCCTCTGGGACTTCTTTCAACTGGTGGAACTGACCTTTGGAGAGTTAATGGTTGATCTCTTCGCAGAGAGCTTCAGGTTTCACGAAGTTGGAACAGCGTTCCCAGTTAATTATTACGTGGTGATTGTCGCCCAGGTATACTTTTGGGTGCCCATGGTCCATTATGCATTTATGCATTGTTGTTGCTAAAGCCAGGGGTGGCCTAGTATAAGTTCTTCCTGGATGTCGGATGACACGACAAATTCCACTGGTGCCTAGATCTTGTGAAGCTCAACAAGTGTCATACGACCATCGACGGTAAGCGTTGTCTCTTTGAGCGAAGTTCCTTGCCGCAGCTGAGTCGAGCAATGCTAATATGTTTTCCCCATTGACGCAAACTTCAATGTGTGGGGCTTCGGGTGTCTTAGTCTCTTTGTCTACGAGCTGTACGATTTTCTTCTCTGCTCCAGCGAGGTCGCTCCTGTTGGCCTGTCGGCAGCTGCGTTTCCCATCTGCTGGATTCTTTTCTTGTCAGTTGCAGTTTGGGTGGTATGTGGAGTACGTGTTGCGCCCCCTTCTTCCACCCATGTTTATCTTGGTGCTGGCTGCTGTGCACAGTCTTTATTAAAGTGGTAGGCAAGGAATGGGTGGTGCAGGTGGTGGTGTCTTTGTTTGTCATTCAGATGGCTTGTCTAACTCAGTTTGCTAGTTTGGCTTCAGGCAGTCAAGGATAGCTTGCGCTTTAAAGTTGTGTTTCGCTTCCCGCACACTGTCTACAAGTTCATTCACTGTGAGTGGCTTAAGGATGAGTAAAATGTTTCTCAGTTTAGGTAACAACAGGCAGGTTACCTGCCGTATATAACTTTCCTCATCTCCGTCTGGGAAGGTATGACATTACAGCTGTACTTTGCGGTGGACAAAAATCTCTACTTCCTCGTCTGGTGTCTGGGTGTAGCTGTAAAATTCTGTAGTGAGGCGCGCCAGTGAACTGTTGCGCATGCAGCTACTGAGTTGGCTCCACCCAGAAAAAAATTCCCCGTACTTTTGTCACCATTCGAGGGCTTTGCCCTTCAACTTGGATTGTGCTCGTGAGACCCATTGTTTTTCAGGCACTTGGTACTTACCAAATTCCCTTTCACATTCAGCCATGGACACTAACGGGTCCTAGTAAGAATGTCCCACAAACTCTGGCAATTGAGGCTTCCTTGTGCCTTGAGCAGTGCTGGAGTGTGAGACTGGCCGTGGGGTTGTATGTTCTGTATTTGGCAGCTCGCCAACAGACTTCACATTGATAGACCATTCATGTTCAGATTATATGCTCTGGCCATCCTATGCATCCATGGTGGTATGTTTCCTCGCACAGTATGCATCGCACTGTGTGGGTACCATGTCCTGGGCAGGTTATCCAATTGCAAAATGTAGTCCGACGTGTTCTGCAATCATTGCATCTGTATTTGAGGTCATTGGTATATCGTGGTTCATCTGCCCATCCTAGGCAGGTATAGTGGAACCATTGTTGAAAATGGGCACACTTGATTCTGTGTGTCCCCATGCTGGAGCAGTTAGGCTTGGAACAGCGTCTGTGCAGGGGAGCTTGTGCTCACTCGTGTCAGTTGCCCACATAATTGCTTGCTAATTGAGCGCCATGGGGTGTTTAATGGACTCCCCAAAGTCCATGCTACAATGGCGTGGGTCTGACTGACCTGATCAAAATGCTTAGTCGTTACTATCGCAGTTACGCCCCACGTTGGGCACCAGAAAAACTCTCCATCCCACTTTGATGTGTGACGGCCTTAGGGCAGCAGAGGATGTCACTACAGCAAGAGAAAGTTTTTGTTTGGGTGCTAGGTCAGGTGCACCCAGGAGCGGGGTGTGGTTCTGGATTAAATCAGTCTCTACGTGGTACTGGTGCATGTTCAGCGTAGAGGACTGGCCTGGTAGCGGTACGGCAGGGCACAAAATCCGGCTCCATGAGTGTGATCTTGCATTTCAGCGGATTGGTCTTAAACAGTATACCTTGGCAATGCGTAACCTGCAGTGGCTGCCTAACCTGAGTCAACTCCTGCTGGCATGAGAGTGAAGCTAGGTGGATTGTTGGGCAGGGACTTGAAGGTTGTTCCCGTCATTGGGGGTTTGGTTCCACTGGCTTTGATCCCCTGAAATAGGTGTTGGCGAGTCCCAGAGACTGGTCCAATCCGCTTAAGCACGCTGCTACCAGGGGGTGTGTTTCCATGATCAAATGGATGGGGTCCCTGAAGAGGTCCTTAGGAATCTCTGACGTGACTGGAATCTGGAGATGGTGCAATATCTGGGCTTGATCCTTTCTAGGGAGTTACTCGATCATAGTTTGATGGAGAGGGGTAAGCTCCTGCAAATGCCTGGAGGTAGTTATCACCTGTCTGACCTCTCGGATACCACTCCGATGGGAGTAGGGCATCTGGATTGAAATACTCTCTCATGCCTGTGAAGTGACTGAAGGTGGCGTGTTATTACATTTATTGTACAGCCACGTGTAGCATCTGCTGACTCAAGCGGACTCCCTATCTCAGCACTCAGCGTCAAAACATGGTGGGTACTGAGAGTTAGGCCTCACCATTGACAGTCCCTGCACACGGGCGAGTGTCTCAGGAGAGAATAGTCTCCCCACACTCAAAGGAAATTAACTCCAGCATCAAAACAAAGTGGAGAGTGAGTATTACTGAGCAGGTAAGTTGGCCTCAAGAGATTGAGTGCCTGTCTGGGATCTATTTTCTGTACTCCAGGGAGCACAAAAAAAGGGTGGCGGTACAACATGTACGTGTGTACTCCCTTAAATGGTTTGAGGTTCACTGACAAAAGTATTATAACAGTGGGAAAGGATACCCTTGGGTTGGTAAAACTTTGGTTTATTCCGTTTGATGGGAAATAAACAGAGTGGTGTTACACTACCTCCTAACATTGGCAAGAGCTTAAGGAAGCTTAAACTACACTAATCCAGGTGAAGGTGACCTGGGCCTAAAGTAACAATGGCAGGGTAGATGTGTGTTATGAAAATATATTAAACTGGAACTTTTACGTATGTTTTCCCAGAATGGGCCACAGTGCCTAGGTGTGTAGACGACGTTTGGCAAAGGTTGTTCTTCAGCACAAATGCTGTGGAGACTAAGCAGGTTTAGGATGACTCCAGCAAATTGGTTGTGGTGGAGTCGAGGAGAGGAGGTTCGTTTGGTACGAATGCGGTGAAGAAAAGTAGGTTTAAAGCGAGGCCAGCAGGCTGGTCATAAACTCCGGTAAGAGCTGCGGTGGAAAGAATGAAGTCTAGACCACTGTCTTATGTGGGCGAGCGTCTCGCTATTTATACTCTGGCGACTCATTCCCTCCAGTCAGCTGGATAGGGGTGGTGATGGAAAGGGAATAGCTGTAGCATAGCTTAAAGTCAACAGCCAGTGAATAATACAATCTTGGGTCTTGGGCTGGAACGTCTATTCTTGCTGTGGTAGACAGTAAAATCTGGCATCTTTGTGCGTGGTCAACAATAAAACTCTGTTGGATTGAGGCGGCGAGGCTTTCTACTAATTAGGCGAAGTTGTTTATATCATTGTTGAAAAGACGTCATGCATCATACTTAAAGAAATGCTGGAGAAGCAGACTTTACTAACCAAAAAATTTGGTGACAACCAGTGATACAACAGTGTATTTTGAAAACTGTTGAGAAGAGAATTCCTGTCCCCCCTTCACCAACCCATTTTCAACTTACCCTAATGAATATATTTGTGAAACCTGCACAGATAGTATAATTTGTTCTAAGGTTTGGTCTTGCATGTAATGTTGTATTTACTGGTTTATAGTTTATTTCAGTTGTTTAGGGACACTTATCATGAAACCATTACTATACCTCTGGCAATAAACATTACACTTACCTTTACCCGAAAGGAAGACAAGGTTTTTTGACAGAAAAGAAATAGAAAAAATAAGGGATCATCTACAATTCAGGGTTATCTGGAATTCAAAACCTAGGCACAAATACAATAAATGTGCAACACTGCTAGGTTACTATTAAGTTTGCGTTACATGCACAAAATTACCACGGACTTCTATTCATAATTTTCTACTCGCATAACAATTAAGTCCTCCAAAATTGGGTACCATTAATAACATTGTATATTTACATTAAAGTCGTGGTATTTATTATATGATCAAAACAAAAGTTTTATAATAAAATCTTTTATGTTACACAACGTAATAATAGGCCTACATATAAATATTATATTTACGCTGTGTAACGAACGCTTTAGCTATTTTTTTTATTGTTTACTAGAAGTGACAGCAGGCAACCATAGAGTAACGGAAGAATAGCTAGAAACCAACACACAATTTCACTATCAGAACTTGGAGGAAGTGTGCATGTGTGTGTTCTGTGACCTGAATAGAGTAATGTAGGGACTCTAGACTGGCACGACATATTGATTTTCATGTCGTATGATCAAGTGCACGAAAATATCTACCTATCAATTGCCTTCAATCAGTTCTGCTCATTCTCTACATTATCTTCATGCTGTGGCGTTCCATTTGTTTATATTTATGTCCCGGCAGGCCTAGAAGTTTTTATTACTATTTTATTTTTATGGTTTTGAGAGATAAAAATGGATAACGTTGAAGTTAAAGGGATGAGTAAAGGGAGTATTCCAATGGGTAATCGGAAGCTTTACAATGCCAGTGTCAAACTAATGGTTGTGCGGCATGCTGTGGGATTGGCTTTTCTTTAAAACTAAATAAAACATATAATTATGTAAATAATAGCATTTGTTCTTGAAGAGTTTGTCATAAATTCATGCAAAAATACTTTCTACCAATATATAAATATATATATTTTTTTTTTAAGCATTTCGCACGGGTTGTCTTCAATTCAATTTTAAATATTTTTGTAGAAAGGGTTCATCTTCCTTTCAGGTAGATACGGTATGAACAAACACAAATTCTGAACTTTAGGCCATGCTGGATCTCAAGAAGGCGTCCGCTGCGGAATGTAGACGTTTACGTGTAAAATGAGTTCTTTCACTACTTCTGTATTTTGTGTGATATCGCTTTTGAACAAAAACCTATTTGCATATTTTGAAGTATACTGTAGTGCTATTGGATCTATATATATTATATATAATCTCTCTATATATATATATCTCTCCCTATATATATATATATATATCTCTCTCTCTCTCTCTCTCTCTCTCTCTCTCTCTCTCTCTCTCTCTCTCTCTCTTGAGATGAGCTGTATTAAAAAAGTCAATGTTGCTGACCTTCTATCTCTTCAAACCAATAAGACATGCGAGATTTTGTAATAAAACACTTGTAGGCAAGTCGTGGGCCACAGTGTGTATCATGGGCCGAGATGTGAAGAGGAGTTGAGAGCAGGCTGGCAGACACATCCACTCAGCTAGTGAGATTGTCATGTATGCATCTTTACCATCCTCTCCAGGGTAATTTAACTTTACCAACGACAGTCAAATTCAGTTTTTCAGAGTGCCACATGTGATTTTCAAGACTTATTCAGGGGTCAGATAAAATATGTATTGAATGTATTAAACTTTTGACAATTTTTTTTTATAGCTGACCGTAGTCAAGTTCCCTTATAACATAGCATATGTAAAGTAGTAATGAAGAATTTAGTGCCTACACATAGAAGAAAACCCTACTTTTTTGAGAAGTCTGAAAATAAAATTAATAGGGTGACATACACAACTATAGGTTTTATTTGTTTAACACTGACTGCTAATAAAAGCACAGAGAAATTTTCAAACCAAGATATGCTATATAGTTATAAAAAGTTGCAGCTGACTTCAGTTGTGTATCTTTGTGTGCCAGATATTTTACGGGGACCATATGGAATGATGCCACGGATTTTACGTGGCCCGCTGGTAGGGCATGATTGACGTGTACAGTCAGCATGTTCTAGAGAAATATTTCTGCTCTAAATTACAGAGTGTAAGTGCAACATGTTACTCTTTCACATTCATGCTGACATTGGAAATCAGAGAACTGTACTATCTAATCTTCAATTTGAATAGCCTCCAATGGGGTTTTGTTTCAAATATAGCTACAGACATTGGTATTTAGGTTTCAGTGCATTTTTCACATCACTTCTTAATTTTATACCCAGATAATCACTATCCAACATAATTAATAATAACTTTACAATTTAAATTTAAATACAATTTATTACTGTCATTGTTCCCACACTTTTATGTACTTACATATAATGGAATTAGTGTGAAATAAGCGCTTCCCAACCAGACTTTGCAATGCAACAGGTACTTGTATTTTTTAAGTCAGTGTGTAATATAAAAAATTGTAGTAAACAATACATGTAACAATGCTACTGATTTATTTTTTGATTTTTGTTTTTCCACTGTGCAATGTTTTATGTGATCACTTCATATTGTAAGCATCTTAGGTATAACATAGGCTTATGCTTGCTTAAGCAACTGGTTTCTGTTAATATTATCCGAAGGTAGAGTGTCTTTATATACCTTCAACTTTTAGCATTGGCAGATATTAACTTTCTAGCACTGTTTCTCAATTCTCGGTTATCATCTATGTTGCCTAATGTCTGGTAGTCAAGTTATTCAAGGTTCTCCTTTATTATCCTACAAAACAAAACTGAATAAAATATGTTATTGAATATACAAGTATATCACAAATTTTTATCCGATTTCTGATAACACTTTTTAAAATTATTTTCTCTTAAAGTACTTAAAGTTTGCTAGCTAATACTCAACTCTTTACTCAGCACAGTATCCCTAAACGGTGAAAGAATAAAACTTTTATTGAAAGTGTTTAATTATCTCCTTTGGTGGCCACAGGCCAGATTTGGCTGAAATAGTTTAAAATGTGACATAGGTCTGTTATGTAACACTAAGGTAGACTTTCGACCCATTGAGATTTTTGAGTTTTTATTTTTAATGGTAGATCTTCTGCATACTGTTGGTGAAGACTGGTTGAACAATTCATAACATAGAGATCACCCCCCCCCCCCCCCCCTCCATCCACTACCTTAACATTCAAAGTGGCATATGAAATGTGATAGTAATAATTCCAATTAATGGATTCGGCAGTTGCTCTTCCTCTGCTATGGTACACGTCAGTTTCAAATGTGTAAAATTTTTCAGAGAATAGAATTTCACAAAATGAGGTCGTCATTATGAAAATAAGTGTTTGAGTTACTAATAATCCGTAACTGTAGGTAATGTCCTGTAAGGGCCGGTTTCAGCATGCCAGATAATGATAGTTTATCAAGATTAACCAACAAAGAAACTTTATTATCTGTATTTTATGTTTCGCCACATACGTTAATCTCCATTTTCTCTGAATATGTAAATAAAATATTAACCTGCCGATTTTGGTGGTTTAAGTCACATTTTCAGGATTAAACTGTAAAACATAAACAAATACTTTGGGAAGGTGAGGAGAGGGCAAAGTTATTTCATCGAGAATAAAGAGAAAATGGCTCAGGCAAAGTGCAAGTTAATTTTTGAAGAGGAAAGTGATGAATAGGATTTTATTGTTCGTCGTCCACAATGTTTACGTGAAAGAATAAATTATTTTGAACTTTATGATGAAGAGGTTAAAGTACACTTCCGCCTTACATCAAACACATGATTGTCAAACAGACTATATTGTTTTGTTATTTTCCTTTACTACAACTACATATTCTGCATTAACATTATGCATCAATGTAAAATAAACAAGTTACTTTTGTAGACCTAATTCAAATAAATAATGTGACTAACGCCAGTAGTGTTTTTAATTGAAAAGGTCTTTGAATATACTTAAGGGGAAAAAAAAACTACACACACAGAGATGTTGTGATATAAACAAGAACAGATAACACATTAATTGCATATTCTGTCTTTAGTAATTGTAGAATCTGCAAAATTAAGAATTCTGTTTGAAGCTTCTACTGTTAATTCTTTCTTGTTCTTGTTATAACTTTAGATGACTAATCTCTTTCATTACCTGATTTTCCTCAATTGCAAACTTTTTTGCTCTATGCAGGCCACTTCAGCTTTTTTGTTTGAGTACATTGCTGATCGTCGTTTACTAGTCCAGGGAGATGTTGCCATACGGTTTCTCACATGGCTGACAGAGACTGTCCTCCCTCCATCGGACCCAGTGGAGTCATCGTTAGCTGATGCATTTGCTGGGTTACTCATCTGAGCTGTGTTTATGACAACTGAGTCTTTACTGGAATGACATTCCACTGGCTCTACTGGAGGCAGTATACAGTGATTGTGGGTGGCTATTTGGAGGGCAGAACCATACTTGGGATTAACGATTAAAAAAACTAACGATTCAAATTAATCGTTAAAAATTCAGGTAACCTTTTAACTTAATCGTTACCTTTGAAACTAATTAACTTTCATCTTTCAGTCGTTAATATTTTTGGTTACCGATTAAAATTAACGATAGTTAGTTTCTCGATGTATTGGTGGGCGATTATTGTTGTTGAAAATAACTACGTGGAAGACTAATATTGCAAAAAATAATTAAAATAGTAAACAATACTTTTGCATGATAGATAAACCAACCACTTTACAAATATTGGCACTAGCGCTATCTGTACGAAGTGAGACGAGTCGTACGTAACATCGTTGATGGCACCACTGTCAAGAACAGCCTTATTGATACTTACAGTCGCAGTCGCACAGAGTGACATTATTCTTGTGTGAATCACCATTCTACAGTTATATTTTGTTCTGTCTGGTCTTGAACATCGTGCTGAATATATTGATGTTACAGTATTTTAAAAGTTTTATTTGAATTGTATATATTTAAAACTTTTATTATGTCGTCACAGTGGGCGGGCATTGCATATTATTTTCAACTAACTGAAAGTGATGGAAGCAAGTTCCAATTTGACTTTTAAGTATGTTTTATGTGCACCAAAATGTAAATATATCAAGGTGTCTGTTATCTCTGTATCCAATTTCAAAACACACATGAAGGTAATTTGTAGAGATATTATAATTGATGTATTTGATATACGTTTTCCGACAGGCGAGGCAGAATGGCTGATAGAAACTTCGAAATGCAACTGCTTCTAAAATTCAACAATTTTTTCAATAAGTAGTTTTAGTTTTCATGATTTTGAGTGACGAAAAGAAACTATTTGAATAATGCAATTTTCAGAAAAGAAACCAAAATTGCAATTTAAAAAATGTTTTCAAAGTAGTAATATATGGTATTTCTTTGTAGTAAATTTATCAGTGAAAAAAAATTCTTTAACTTTTCTTTTACGCTAACATTTTCGGATTATTTAACTTTTAACTTTAACCAGTTTAAAGTTAAAAGCTAACTTCTGAAAAAATAATCAGTTAATTTTTTCGGGCATTAACTTTAACCAGTTAGTTATTTGGTTAACTTTCCCAAGTATGGCGCAGAACACAGTGACACATTCATCTACATAGGGTTTTCGCATGTGGTTTTTTAGGTTATCCCTCACTACCTTCGTTGACTGCTCTCCTGTAGTTACGAGATGTACAATTGAAACTATTTGCAATCGTTTCACTTTATTTTGTTGTGTTACCGAATTAGTTTGTTTATTTTCGTTGATATTGAAATGTTCTGTTACTAACTCTAACAAAATGTGTTTTTCATGGGATGAAAAATTTCTGCTTCACTGTTTCCTTACGACCAAAATACCTTCATGACTTGACATAATTTTCTCTAAATGATTTCTCGGTACAAGTTCAAAGCAAAATCTCTAATGTTTATAAAGAGAAAATAGCGTTTAAGTCAGAATATCGAGATAATTTAACAAAATATTCTTGATGGGGATTAAACGTGGTGAAACACGCTCAAATTTATCGAGATAAAAATTGAAGTTAAACCTCTCATCTGGACAAAATTATCTCGATATTCCGAAAAGTTAGTTTTCATTTGTGAAACCGGCCCTAATATGTGAAATTTGATGAAAATTATGTGAATAGTTTCCGAGAATTATTTTAGCGAACTACCACCATAGCAAGTTCATTTCCGTAGCATGTTTCCCAAATGAAACATCACTGGAAAAAAAATTTACGAATGTAATTTTGAAGTTAACTTTTAGGTGTAAATGAGATAAAAACTGCAAAAAATAATTGCGCCTGTACCACCAGATGTACAGTTTTTAGTGGTATTTAGCGTAATAATTCAAAAGGCGCTACGGAAAACAAACATCAGGAAAATTATCGTATAATATTAGGGTTACCAACAAAAATAGACAAAAATCAATGTCTCGCATGTCTGGTTTTCTCTGCACAAGGCTGATGGGTGACTTCCGTGGCCGGAATTACTAAGATGTATTCAATACACACAACTACAGGTTTGAATGTCGTGAATGTGTGTACTCTACCCAGAAGCAAGTTCGTCCATGTTGTTTTGGTAGAATTCTCTTTATGATATTGCAATGGCTATGTTATAAAAATATTTGTGAGGAATGTATTTTCACCCATCGCTACAAAATATATTGAAAGAATGCTTTTAGGTAGATGTACTGTAAAAAGTGACATGTTTTATATTGTTACACTAATGATTATTAGAGTAAAAATGAATCAAAACCTTCAGATGTAGTTTTACAGATAATGTGATACACATAAAACTGTTGAGTAATTCACGAAAACTCCAATTTCCTGTACAGAATATTGAAGTTTGAATTCGGGCTTCAAAAATTAGAGAATGAAAGATATTTGATGTCTGGATAACAGGTATTGAAATTCAACTGTATAAAATGTAGCTGACTTTTGAGTCTTATATTTTTGAAGAATATTTTCATAATCAATTATATTTTACATAAATTAAGTAATAGCAACGCCAAGTTACTTAAAAAAAAAAAAAAAAAAAAAAAAACTGTCAGTAAACACTAAATGCTTGGCTGCTAGGTAAATCTTAAACAGAAATAAATGTGAATCATGCCTTCAGAATACATAGTAAGTGTACTATCTCCTCTATACAAAATAATTTTTGGGGGTGGGGGGAGCAATCTACAGGCTGTAGTAAAATAAGAAGTTTGGGACAAGGGCGTCGTATTCAGATTATGAGGAGCCGCCAAGTTGTTGCGTTACCCGACTGCTGTTTTGTATGTCCTTGACCTCGAGGATATTTGACCCCAAAAAAACACTATAAAAATTTTAAAAAATTCCAAAAAAAAATCTTTAAAAAATTTTAAAAATTGTAAAGAATTGTAAATTAATTCCGAAAAAATTATTAAAAGGATCCTCAGAAAATGTCAATTTTCCCCAGGTAGGTTACAGAGATCAGCAACTCCAGTAACCTTGGAGCCAGGTAATAGAGATCAGTGACCCAGGGGTTAGGACTATTGACCTTGAAAATGCAAAATATACAAAAAAAATCATTATTAAAACTTAATTATAGAAAAAATTATTTTAAAACTTATGAAATTTTTTTAAAAACTTATATTTCCGAAGGTCCACCCAGTAAAACCAATTGCTCACCTCTGTTCGACTCCCACAGTCGACTGACTCCCTCACCCCCAGTCCTCTCATCTATACTCATTCTGCCATCATGATTTTTCATTCGTCATTTGTTTATACATCACTAGAGGCCATCATCTTGGTAGACATAGCCTATCTGCCATATTGGAAGCCCATGACCCTGATCCCAGGACCTTGAAAACAAAAAAAATTGAGAAAAATGCATAAAAGTAAGCAAGCATAATAAAAATCGAAAAAAAAAATGTAAAAGTCAGCAAGCATAATACAGTACAGACTACTACCGCCATATTTGATGCAGATTACCTTTACCTCGACCACATGACTCCGAATGACCTTGAAAACAAAAGCTCGAGAATAAATTCATAAAAGTAAGCATGGTGGAAGCCAAGCGAGCTGTTGGTCCTTATATTTATAAGCATAAAAAACCTACAATTTTCCACCCTATTAAAAATGTTTCTAATCTGCAGTATACGTACAAGCATGATGAGGGACATTGACTTCATGCATAATTTATTAAATATATATTTGTTCAAAATTTTATGTTTTTAATTTTACAAAGTATTATTTTAATTAATTATGTATAAATGTCCATATAGTACAATAGTACTTTTTAAAATAGTTTTCTTATTACATTTATTTTATATATGTAACCTTTTAAATTTTAATTTTATTTGAAAAATTAGGTAAACATGAAATAAAACACTTAATTTTTCACACACTTTTTTTATTCAATTAATTTATTAGTCACTCATGCTCTTTAAGAAAATTACAGAATTCTTCAATATATACTCATCCCACTACATGCAACTTTGTTGTAGGTTACAGCCTTTTATGCATCTCGCTATTCACATTGTGCAGGACATGCTATGTAGGTAATTACACTTTTGAGGACGTGTACCAAATTCACAAGAGACCTGCTTGCAGTAAAAGATACAGAGGTACTGATGAGAAATGCACTTCCCCTTTACAGGTCTTTGCATGTCTAAGTAAATTGTCGCTACTGCTGAACTGTGTACAGCACTTCTCACACAAATATCACATGTGACAGGGATTTTTGACATAATTATAGCGCTCATGTCGTCGTACATTGCGATCGACAGTAAACGTCATCACAAAAGTGACACTGATGATGACGTAGTGGTTCAAAGACTCAGGTAGGCCTGTTGGAGAGTGTGCAAGCCTCATGACATATTATTGACTTTGAACCAATTGTATTGCACCATTAATACATTGTGTGAACACCGACCAGCCAATCACCGAGTTACAGCTAGCCAATCACGTGAGATGTAGCAGGTGGAGCAGTTAAAGATTGATGGTAAGATTGGGATTGCGGCGGTGGCAGTGGTTCAACCAAGAAAGCGTGCAGGTACTATCATAACAATATATTATTTGTGTATGCTAAATATAGAAATTTAAATAAATTTTATATTTCCATATTTATATGAACTTTGTAAATTTAAAACTTTGTCATCAGATAGGAGAACACATAACCAATACTGTTAATAATCGTAAAAATTAATATAGTATGCAAAAAGGAATTAAACTATTAATACAACACAGATACATACCTCAAAACAAGGTAAGAACACACAAAAAAAAAAACGAAAACAGAAAAGTCCGGGATCAGTTCCCATCTACTACTTTAACCCACTCACTCGGCAAGTAACATGCGAATGGTGAAAGTCCGCGGCAGCACTCCGTATCTCTAAATGCTGCCGCTGTGTGCTGGGACCTTGTCACCGGATGTACTTCCGGCCCCCACCAAGCCGCCACTTCCGGGCGATAAACAACTTCCGGTTACAACCAAAAGCAGTGTACTATTGCAACTAATAACATCCTGTTACATGCAACACACAAACACACACAAGATAATTAATTGAATTATAAATGTGTGTGATAAATAAATTGTGTTTAATTTCATGTTTACCTAATTTTTTATAATAAAATTAAAATTTCAAAAGTACAGATATAAAATTAATTTATTAAAAAAAATAATGTAAAACAGTATTATTGTACTATACGGATATTTATATGTAGTTAATTTGAATAATACTTTCTGAAATTGTACAACATAAAATTTTTAATAACATGTACAGTCAGTTTAATATTATTTCTCGGTACCTATTTCCTTCCTGTTCTCAGTCATGTTAATGTTAAATTATATATTGAAATGTACAGATAAATTTAAGTAATAGTTCAATTTAACCACAAATATGATACTTTCATGTTGACAGAGGTATTAACCACTTGTAAGAGGCTTACATGACGAACAGTATTTAGGAAACAACCACACATGGTTTCATTTTTCAAATGTCTGAATCACAAAGTGTGAAGATTCTGTGAATAGAAACTAATGTTTCTTTCTTGTTGTGCACTAGTTTAAATATGGTTCCCAGAGGCTTGAAACACAGATGGTGTCACTACTCTCACTTTGAGCAACATGTCAAAGTAAAGAAGATAACAGAAAACTTCACATTTCATGGTAAGAGTATCAGTATGCGTCATCAGCAACTGTCAGCCCTTTGTCCTCCCACTCATGCTTCTCCATCTTATGAATGCGAACAGGAATCCATGATACACGTTGCTGCATGCAGCAAGGAAACAAATACAGTACATCACCATCCAGCCTGACGTTAAGTCAAGTAATTGTGACATAATTAGTTCAGCATTTTAAAATTATCAATAGATTGTTGCTATTTCACGTTTGATTACTACACACAAAGGCATTATGAAATGTAAATGTGCTATATTAAGAAATATTATTTAATTATTTCATAGAAAATTGTGGCAAATACAGTAAATGAAAAATTCAACATTGCAGTTGAGAGTGAGCCTTAAGTGTATAATGGTAACATAATGTATGCAGTTTTTTTTTTTTTTTTTTTTTTTTTTTTTTTTTTTTTTTTTTTTTTTTTAAGGATGACCTTTTGGAACCTCAACCTGCTACACAAAGTGAGCCTGATGAAGCTCTGAAAAATATTATAGACTCTTTTATATCACTGGTACGCAGTAAAACCCCAGCTGAGAGCAGTGAAAATTCATCACCATTCCTTCAGGCTATTGAAAGGGTTAACAAGTTGTGAAGCTTGCTGCTATTGTGTTATGTTTGTAATACAGTTTATTAAAAAATTATTTACCTCATCAATGTATTACCCTTATTTCCAAACATATATGTGTGGGGCGGAGTACTTTCTAGTAGAGCCTGTGGAGGGAGGACAGACAAAGTGAGTTCTTTCGTAGGCAGGCTGCTCCCTGACCCACCTGCTGACATCACGTGGACTGCCGAACCATCTTTTCTTCAGAACTACCCCCTGCAGTAGTGGTCACCAGAGACATCCTTGCAAGTACCAGTGGGTTTTCCTTGTTCATGTTTGAAACGTTGATCTGTGCAGTGTACAAATCACTACAAAAAGATAAAAGGAACAAACATTCAATATTTGTGTACTGTGGGTGAATGTGTGCAGGAGAAAAGACCAGATCAACACCACAATAGGTAATGTGTTTAGAAGTACAGTATTTAAATTTATTACATTAGTGTCAAGTGAGTTCGTAATATTTTGAGAATAATGTCCAAGTGTAATTATTTAAATAGTATTTTTTTAAATCATTCGAAACATCTGTGTATGCACTTGATAAACTTAATACAAAGAAGATATAAAAAAAATCTAGAAGCAGGAAATGAACATAAAGCAGAACTTAAAAGTATGCTTTATGTGAACATGCATGCAACAACTATGTGTTAGTGTTTGAAGAACTGTTAGGAATATGTTTGTATTTTACCTAGTATGTGTAAATTCCCTTATTAAAATCAGATTTATTTAAAATTGTGATTGATGCAGAGATCTTGACTTATAATTGCTAATTATTGCGAACTTCTTTGTTGAACTGTAAGATAATTATTAATAAAAATAATTGAGAAATTTTGTTGTGACCATACAGTTAGTCACTTCAGTTATAAAATTTGGTTCACAAGGTTTCAAATAATGTACAGTCTCATATAAAATTTATTTAAGACTGTTACTCGTAATCATAAATGCCACAGTAAAAAATAATGTAGACGAGTCGTGGTGTCACTACTTTTCCCCAGAATTCGTGAGAAATGTATTTTTTCTATGGTAATGAACACGTATAAATTTCAGTAGCAGTAGCACCTGATGCATAATTTTTCGTTAATTTTTTGGTTCATATAAAATTTATATTTTTATTTGGCCAGTTATGTAATGCCAGAGTCAAGTTCAATCACATTATTTTGCATGTAGTACATAATAAAAAGCACTTTATACTTTCATCAAATCTGTTTAATTAGAATACTTTAACGCAGTATCATTTCCACCATACAAAACTTTTTTATGCTCCATGTTTATTATAAGACTACTCACACTGTCATGTAGCAGAAAAAAAAACTAAGTAGGCACATACTAAAATGAAACAGTAGTAATGAAAAAATATTACATCTAGTATTACAAAGACATAAAATGAAAATTTATTTTTTTTCATTATTATGCTTTTGGAGAACTATGGTGTGTCTAATTCCTTTGTGAAATTTAATATCCAAGTTGTATTGTTACAGTTTTTCTCTCTAGAAATTAAGTGGACTATACCAAGTTCGTTACGAGATGGAGGCCTTAATCAAATAAAAGAATTAATTGCAATTTCCTTATTTTATTTACAATAACAACAGCAAAATTCTCTGAAGTCAAATTCTCAGAACAAATTGAAATCACTTACTGTTCACAATTGACATCCATTAATAAAATTTATAGTTATGGCAAAGAAATCAATTAAATTATATAATTAAAGCTCAGTACCAATAGACATTGTATCAATCTATTCAATTATTTTATAATTTATGCGTCCATATTTGACAGTCCGAATATTTACAATAAAATCAGTATTACATTTCCATTCAGTCCCACCTCATTTCAGTTCATGTCCCTCCAGTCGCAATGTTCTAGAGTCCTCCAAGCGCCCTCACGCACAGTAGGCTTCCCTCGTCGATTTCACACCCTCTCGTACATTCAAGCCACAACACCTAACTCGCCATCGTCTCGCAATCTCCAGTCATCCTCCACACTAGTCTTCACTCGCGCACACTTGGCCAGGCGGACTCCGTCAAAGACTGCCAGCCGCTGGGTTGCAGCAGTACATATAGTGTCTTAGGCCGCCACCTAGAATCTTCCCCAACTCGTGTGATGCGTCGCGGATGACAGGCGCCAGCCAGTCTCACCAGAACATTTTTACATCGTCGCTAAACGTATCGGAAACTCTAGCAGGCGAGAGGCCTGTGATGCCAGCAAGCCTCGCTGCTGTCGGCATTCTCGGGATTCCCAGACGTGGGGGTCAGGAGGCCGCACGAGCGCATCGTTCCAGAAAGAGGGGAGGACGAGGTGGGTCTCCGATTATGGCACGGGGCAGCTGAGTTGGCGCCAGCTGCAGCACATTACAATATATTTGTCTGAGAGAATTACAAGCATAACTGTAGAGTAGTCATTGAAATTCAATTTTAAAATAAACCTTTTATGTTCTGTTGGAAAAGTCTTATTATTTCAAAATATGAAACAAAATAGTGTTGTGACTAACAAATAATTGTGCTAAAACTGGGCATCCATTTGGTTTTTTAATGCAAATACTCTGATGTGGGTAATGTCTAATAAGTGAGCAGCATTTCGCGTAAATATAAAATAATAAGTAGAAGGTATAGCACATTGCAAAAATTGAAAATAATTTTGAAGCTTCACTCAGTAACTTTGTAAATTTAAGTGTTGTGTGTCTCATAGTAATGTGGACAACTTGCACGATAATACTAAAAACAAATAGCTACAGTTTTTTTTGCAAGGATTTGCTCAGAACTTTTTTCAAAGGAAGACTATGTGAAAATCCTCCAGCAAATCTTGATCAAATACCCTCAGAAGTGTATAAAAATTAAAAACTGTGTCATCCCTTTCTCGATACTTTCTAGGCAATTTCAATGAACAGACAGGGACAAGGAGTCTAGATGTGACAGTTCAAAGAAAAAAGAAGAAGAAATTTAGTGTGGGAAATTCTTCTAGAAAACTTTGAAGTTGCAGTAAAGAACACTGAACATTCGAAGCCATCTGCAACAACCCCATCATAATTAGAATCAATCATTATTGATCAGGCTGTCAGAATTGCATCAGCTCGAATAAAAAACCTGGAAGAATGGAATACCGAGTCACAAAAATGCATTGATAGGCTCGTGTTAGAAAAGAAATATCTGCAGGCTGAAAAAAAAAAAAAAAACAGTTCTGGAAGAACTTCAAAACCAAGGAAAAGGTATCAATAGATGTTAAACTCGGGGAAATACTGTCCAAGTGTTTCCCTCCCGGCCAAGTTAGCATAGAACTTACTAACTGTTAACAAATCAAATGGTCATTTGAGGACATAGCTGCCGCTATTTCTTTAAAAGGGTGTTAGTCCTGAAGCGTACTGTTATTTGAAAAGAAAACTGAAATACCTGCTGCCTTCAATTACCACATTGAAGAGACTGGCTTCTGAAATGTATTGTGATGTTGGCTTGCAGAAGGTTGTTCTCCTGTTAACGAAAAAGAGAGCTTCTCAAGTCAGATTTGTTTCAACAAAGTACAAGAGAAAAATTAGGGCCACACACTACCATTCAAGTAATTATGGTGAGAGGTTTGCTATCAAAGTGGAAGCAACCTGTTCATTACAATTTTGACACCCCCATGAAGGAATCTCTTTTAAAAGAAGTTGTAAATTTAGAATCACCAGGATATCAGGTTTATTCAGTGACAAGTGATTCAGCGACTTCTAACAGAAACCTTACGAAATCATTATGGATGTGTGAAAGTAAACCATCAATCATCAACCCCGTGGATAACTAGAGATGTCTCTTAACCACTTTTGGATAAAAGCTTTATACTCGGAACTGGTGAGAAAATTGACAAGACTTCTGTGCAGAGTTGTTACATCATTCACCTAACGACCTCAAATTAGCTTATCACGGAACTCAAACTCACTTAGATGTAACGAAATTACGATGTCAAAAAATGAAGACAGCCATGCAGTTGTTTTCAAGAAGTGTTTCAAAAGCACCAATTTTTTTGTGAAGGTAATATTATTGAGGGGAACTGGAAAAACACAGCCATGTTTATTGAGCTTGTAAATGACTGGTTTGATGTTCAATTGTGGTTTCCCATACAATGCACATGAAGGCAAAAGTGCGTACGGTTTGTAAAAAGAAAGACAAGATGCAGTTTTAAGTAAAATGAGTGAAGTAATTGATAACATTAGAGTTACAGGTTGCAAGACAAATTTACCCTTTCAAACAGAAATTTTGATAAGTAAAGCGGAAGTGGACGACCGTGCTTTAGATGACTGGGGAGAAGTTTTTGAAGTTTTATGTGAAGCAATAACTATGGAGAGCCAAGAACCAAGTGAAATGTTTGAGAAGGTGACAAGAAAGACTGACATATGTAGGACGATTTGTTGCTCATCATTTCAGACCTAAATTTGACGATTTAGGTGAACCAACTGGCGCACCATCACCACACAATGAAATTACATCCTGGGTATCATTTGTTTCACATGGACATTTAATTGTTCCAAGTGAAAAATTTCTGAACATAATAAAGATAGCTGGGCAGTGGTTTGTAAATTTTCACAGTAATTACTTCAGATGCAAAGCAAATGTGATTCTGTCAGTTACTGATATGATGTTAAACACATGTAGTAGATTTCCACGTGAGGTTATATTCTATTTTGTGGAAACACTGACATATATACGGGTGAAAGAGTTACAATAAGAAGCTTAGACAAGGCAGTTCAACAGAAAAAAGAAGTTTAGCTAAGAAAATGACATTTCATTAAATTATGGGTGCATTTTCTTCCGCACACTTTTGCAGCCTCCTATGGACAATTAATTAGTATATAAGTTATTATGTTTAGTAAAACCTCTAAATAACAAATCTCAAGGGACCAAAATCTGATGTTTGTTGTAAGGGGGTTGGTTAAATAAGGGTTTTATACCAGTGATGTGAACTGATGTAATAACTTACATGAGGGCAGAATTAAGACTATATATTTAAACAAATGTAAGGATAGCAAGGATATGTATCGTTAAACAAGAACATATACAAGTACATAGTACATATTTGCAAAATAGGCCACATATTTACTATTGGTACAATTATGACTGTCTGCCAGAGAGAGACCTAATGTAAATTATTACAAAATACATATTCAGCTATTTAAAATACTCACAGTGTATTATGGAGACCAATGAAAAAGTTAACAGGCTTACTGTTCTTGAACCACAATACATACATGATATTCTGATTTATTTTTTTAAGGTGTCATTAATCCTAGTTTTTTTTTTCTTACTCTTAATGGCTACTAACTGCTTTATATGAAGCTGCTGCTGTCCAAAACGCAGTCCTTGACTCTTGACATTCTACTTTCATTTTCCTAGACATTTGGCATTTCTGTTTTATATAAATACACACAAATTACTTACCATGTACATTACAATTAAAAATATCGAAATTCCAAACACATCGGTGCCGGAAAATAAACAAAGTGCTTATCACAAATGGTGTACGCTGCTTTATATGTGCAACTTCAACCTTATGTGTGTGTGTGTTATTCAAGTTCCCGTCGTTGCACTGAAGTCTGCCACCATTAACACTCTTGTTGCAGCTAGTCAATTGGCTAGCAATTTTGTTCAAATTGCTAAATGCATGCATCTTATCTATGAAGATACGGTAGGTTTATTTAGTTAAGTTTTCATAAAGCTGCTTTTAGTTTATATACACAGCCTGAAAATATGGAAAATACAGTAAACTCCCGATTAACAGTGTTAACGAGGACCGGAGAAAACACAAATTTATATTAAAAATAGAGTTGTTCCGATACGATATTAAGTATCGTCCGATACTTTGTCTTTCCCTGATGTATCTGTATCGGGTATGGTATCGGCCCGTTACTTTAGTATCAGTTATGGACAATGAAGTCAGGCTATTACTTTCTTTATGCACAAAATTACAGTATTTCGGTTTTTATATGCCGCACGTTAAAAGAAAGAGAAAAATGCTAAAAAGTGCCATATTACTCGTGTATAGTGCACCAATCTTTTCCTAAAACAAAGGGAAAAAATTCTGGGGTGCCCACTTATACGGGAAAAAAAAAGGAGTGGTGTTAGCCATAAATTGTCCGGAGATGTTGAGAGAAGGGGCGGGACTGTCTGTTGTCTCATCTCTCACACCTACATCACTCCTCTACTTTCTCTCTTCCTCACTCAGCGATCCTTCAGTTATGTGTAGGTCGAACTCTCTCCCTCCCCCCTTAACTAATGGTGCATCTCCTGTCACACCACAAAACCAGAGCTGCCATATGTTTATAACCCCCCCCCCCCCCCCCCTGTAAAAACACCCAGACGTTGCCGGCCGATAATTCCGCCATCTGCCACTCCTCTTTGTTTCCATGGCAGAGGCTAGCCAACCATGTTCAAGAAGGGGGGAGGGGAGGAGACTTTTTTTCTTTTTAGATACAGGTAGTGTGACATTCTAGCACAGCGAAAATAAGAGAGCCAGTCACCGCTGAAAGGAGGAAGGAGAAAACAAAAACTAAGCTGGAAATCTTTAGTAGTAGGAGAAAGAGGATTCCGGAATTTATTTTATTTTGGCTTTTTGCACCCAAGTTATTTAATTAAAGTATTTTCCAAACATAACACAATCACCACTATTTATGTAAAAAATAATAATTTGTTCGATACTTACTAACAGGGCGCCACAAATTTTTGGTGCAATTTTATTTTTGAAAATTTTTTCCCTAGAACTTGTTGCAAAAATCATGGTGCACACTATACGCGAGTGCACACTATACACAAGTAAATACAGTATGCGTCGTTCAAAATAGTTGCACCCAAGAACACTTATTTCAAAGCAAATGGTTTCACCTGAAAATGTCACACAAAACATTTTAATGAGGAATTATGATTTGTAAAGATGTTTTTTTTGTGTTTAAAGGTTGTTTTTTTTTCTGATAAGGTTGGTGTTTAATTATTTCTGGCATAAAATTAACATGACTTTAAAACTTAATATTTATTTAACTCAAAGGGCAGCATTTTCACGATTAAAATGATATGTCCAGAATCATATACTCTACCACTTGTCAGCAAAAAATTGTTTGAACATCGAGCGACTTGTATTATGTGTGTTCATTTTCAGTAACTTCTTGCAAGGAAATCGGAGGATTTATATTAATTTATTTCAATAGACACGCGTCTTTGAATAAACTGATAATCTGTAAGTACCTATTAAACACCTTTTGCCATCTAATAATGGGTAGGTAACCACTGAGCCCAGTGCGTGAAACTCATAAAAGGGAAAATCAGAAGCGTGGTTTTAAATGATTAATTATTAAAGACGTGATGAAATCAATCATAATCACCTCTTTGTGTTTTAAAATTACATGTTTTCTTTTCAGTAAAATTCTTAATTACTTTTAAAGAAGACATTTGCCATGGTTTAAGGTGTCGCCCAAAAGGACGGCATGGGGAGGTACCCCCCCCCCCCCAAAAAACCTTTAAAAACC